>RANX01000005.1:11020-611020 GCA_009805215.1 Neurospora discreta FGSC 8579 | reverse complement strand
AACGGGATTTTCGGACCGCGGACACCCGTACCAGTGCAACATTGATCAGCAGACTTTCAAGGGCTATCTGTTGCGGTGGCTATCTTCAACATCACAAGTCGCGCCCTACACGTACGAACGCATCAACCCCTGGATCCGCGCAACCGCCGCCGCCGCCGTCGCTACTTGTACAGGGCCCGTTGGTGCGGCGGCACCACAAGTAGATAGCGGTGGCATTCAACCAGGCTTCAAGGGCATCGATGGGACCGCGTGCGGCTTCAAGTGGACGCAGTCGTTCGATGGGTGGGCTGGCGTTGGCGCGCAGATGAACGCTTTGTCTGCGGTCATGTATACCTTGACGCATAAGGGGCTGGGCAAGGCGGCTAAGGGACCCGTCACGACGGCGCAGGGCGGGACGTCCAAGGGTGATCCCGGAGCAGGTGTGACGGATCCGGCGTCGAGGGGAGGGTTGGCGGCGTTGAAGCCGATCACGATGGCGGATCGGGTTGGTGCGGGCATCGTGACGGCGGTTTTGGCTATTAGCATTGTGGGGGGAAGTGTGTTTTTGACTATTTAATCAGCCGGGCGTTGGGCTCACCTGTGTGGGAAATATTATGATTTTTTGGGTTTGATAAATGGGCACGCAATGTAGGCCTCTGGTGTTCTTCCTTCCTTTTTTCCCCATCTGTGTCTTGTTGTGTTAAGACATTGCTTCAAAGCTTCACTCCAGCGTTGGAGGCTTTGAGTGATGGTATGAAGCTCGATACTTCTCAGTCCTTGTTCATTCCTAACTTCCGCTGTTGTCCAGAAGAGCATGATGTAAGGCGTTCGCCGCGAATGATGAGTGTATCTTGAGCAAGTATTCTTGGAACCTTGTGACTTGAGTGTTGTGCATCGCATCATGGGTCGTTCAAATTGTCCGTTCGAAACCGTGACAGTCTTGATGTTGGGTGAGCTACAAGTAGAGTTGAAGGCTCAAGGTGGACAATCGAGCCACAATTCGTCGTAGGAGTTCACAAAGAGCTTCTCGATGGCGACGTAAACAAGGCGGAAAAGATTCGAGGTATTGATGGTTTTCAGAGGAAAAAGGATGGGAATTCGTGCTCGTTAGCGTGGAGCAGCTTCAAGTCCATCGTTCTGGATCACTGATCTGAACACAAGATCGAACCTTTCGCAACAACAATTTCTAGTTTTTCTATCTCTTCGTCTATAACAAACAGGAGCATCATACTCCAGCACTACCTCAAATTCATATCCATGCTTTTCACACAAGTCCACAGCACAATTGGGACGACCACATTATCGTTACCTCCTGTCAACACCGCCTCCGTGAGCGATGCCATGCAAGCACATGCCGCCGTCTTCACCACTGTCGCCGACCACGATGTTTTTGGCAGCTGAGACAAGGCTTCCCATAACCTCCCCGTGATCTCCATCACTAGCTCGCCGACACCTGTGCTTGCTCCAAAGCCATTATCAAGTTCCACCTCCCGGGTAGCCGTAGAAAGCGCACCAACAGTCGAGGGCCAGCCCCCAATGAATAACCAGATATTAGCCGTCATCAATCCCACAAACACCGCTGTCGCGAACGCAATGCTCCCCTCAATACTCTTGCTGCCTCCCCAGAGCCACTTCCTGTGACCCCATCTCCTTCCGATCAGCGAGGCTGCCGCATCGCCCAATCCCACGCATACGACTCCGGCGACCATGCTGATGTCACGGAGCGGGACCTCCCATCCTGCTAAAGGACCTTCTCCGATGCGCGGCAATGCGGCTAAGCTGAGCCATAAAGGGATGGCGCATCCGATAAGGAGGAAGATGTGCGAGATGACGACGGGGCCGCGTAGGTCTCTTCCGTCAACGTATGGGGTAAGAAATTGGGCTATAGGCGTAGATAAAGGAGGGAGCTGGCTGGCCCGGAGAAGGTCAACCAGGAGGAAGATGGCGAGAACAATCGACAAAGCCAGAGCGATGTAGGTTGGGTCAATGAAGATGGCAGGTAGGAACATAGCGACCATCATGAAATGAAAGACCTTCCTACGTGTATCAACCTCGTAAATAGGCGACAAACGGAACACGACGGCGAGGCCGATTATGAGGATGACTAGCCAGTAGCCACTGAGGAGGAGACGAGTATTTGCTTCTCCAAAGATAGACTGCCGGACAGACTGAACCCAGCCGCCCAAGGAGCCGGAAGCCTCACCATCGGCTCGTATCGGGAGGCAGATCCATCTCTCAAGACCCGCCTTGACGACCTCGAGCCTGAACTTGGAAATGTCGCCAAACAAATAACCAAGCGCCCATCCCACGGGCTCGTTTTCAGCCAGAGCGTATCGTCCCACACACTCTCGAACGCCAACCAAAATGACGAGCAGTATGCAAACGTAGACCCAGCTGGCGTACAGCCACTTTCTTACAGCCGCTTGTTCTTGTGTCCAGGAAAAGAAGGCGCGCACACTGGAGGAGGCAGAACGCTTCCGGCGGCCAGAAGGAGTTCTGGTTTGGGACCGAACAGTGCTGGTCATTTTGCCCAAAGAAGGCAATGTGTGCCTTCGCGATGGTGGCTCCTGCATATCAAAGCGAACATCCGCACCATTGGCTTGACGGAGGGAGTTCTCTTCAGCGCCGCTGATACTATCCTCCCTTGTCCTTCCTTTCAAGAAGCTCGAATCCCAGGAAGGGGTTGCGGAGCTTCGGTTGCGATTGTGGCCCGAAACCACATGGTCGGAGTCACTTAGAACCTCCTCGTTGTCAATTTTTCCATCGTAGTATGTACGTTTGGCGGCTTTAAAGAACCTCCAGAATCCAGATGTACTTCCAGATTTGGGGATAGAAGGACGTTTGAAGCGCCACTTTGGCACTCTAGCCAGAGAGATACCCCATTGGATAACTTTACCACATAATACGATGATGCCGAGACCACCTCCCCAGAGAAGCGCCTTCAAAATGATGACCTGGGGAGATCGTGCCAGTAACAGGACGTTAATGAGAGCCACAGAAAGTAACTGCAATTCTGCAATTAGCAAGCTAGTCGTGGTAAGTCGCTGCAAGAGTAGGCATAGCGTCTGGTGCAAGGGATACAGCAACGTCAGTATCTCGGGATCCGTAGCAGAGCTGCCCACCACGAGGGGGATGCAAGACAGAAGCCACTGTGTAGAACTGTACTCTTCCCAGTATCCCGCTCCAGGTATAAGCAGTCTTGGTAGCGAGCAGATGCTCAAAATCACGTTTGGCAACACAACACCCTCGACGTTTTGTGCAACAAGAAGCGAGACGAACAGCGGTATAAGCTGTGGATATAACGCCGGAGCCGGATCGAAGGAAGTGGGAACAGAAAGGGGTAACGGTTTCGATGGGTTGCCTTGACCATATGCCCAAGCTACGAGCCTCAGCGGGTAGAGAACAAGTAGTGTCGAGAAAAGCCAGCCCAAGGCGGAGAGTTCTGGGGGAAACGTGTTAGCTAAGGTTATCACTGTGATAGCAAGATCTCAACGTACCTTTTCGATGCGTTTGAATGAAAGGCTGTACATCATGGTTCGACGCTACAAGCGCCCCCTGACAAGCAAGCAGTAGTACCTCGGCACCACGGCGAACAGCTTCTTTCCTTTTGCGAGCTCCCTCGGCTTCACTTCTTTTTAGTCGTATCTGAAAGCCAGATCTCGGGTTCAGGTCGGGGTTTCGTCCATCCTCGTCTGGCGCGTTGGAGGAAAGCAGGGGTGTTGATGTGCCCGACAGCGACTCATTCTTCCCACGCAAGCCCTTGTGTGATCGAGTTTTTGGGGCCGGCAATCCCTTGAGGAAGTGTTCATCGTCTGCTTCGGTACCGCTGTCGCTCGCCGGGTTCGAGCTGTGGGCCGATGTAGGGGAGGGCTGGCGCTGTGACAGAGCCACGGTCGCTGCTCGGTGTAAGAGTCGCTCGGAGGGCTCGAGGAGCTCGAAGCTCTGACGGTTGTAGGGTTTCGGTGTTCGAGTACCAATGGTAAGGTCTTCTTCGGGGTCTTGGCAATCATATTTGACGTCGGTTGCGTGGAGAGTAGGAGAGTGGGATGGGGCTGAAGTTGGAGCTGGAGCTGGAGCTGGAGGTCGGAGATGCTCTGACATGGTCGAGGTTTTGAACTTCGTACTTAGTGGCTCGGGCCTTGGGCCACATCGAATGAGCGTCGGGAATGGCGAAGATGATGTGCTATGTCCGTCTGGTAGCCAATGGCTTGGATCGGTTGAATGTCGAGCTGTTGAAATCGTGGTCGAAAGTGTTATGTGGATGTTGATTGTGGGTGGGAACAAGGAAGTGTTTGGGAACCCTGAAGTGCGGTAATCAATTGTATTCTGGAGACTTGTCCACTGTAAAAGGCCACATATAACTCTGTGTCGATATATCTGACTAGACGAATAGCATAACGCTGAGACTGGTATCTTCAAGAGGGGTTGGAATGATTTGTTGTTTTTGTCGTATATCGTCCACTTTTCTCTGGTCTTTCTAGAAGCTATTCTACACCCACAATCACATGAAAAAGAAATGGTCCAGCCATGGGGGAGGGGGGTACTGTAGCTTGGACGTGGCCCGGCGGTCGTCGGTGGTTGGAGCAGGCGGCATCCTGTTTTAATGGAGTCCCACCTTTTGGGAAGGTTAGGTGACAATCTAGGAACACGGCGTGGGCGACAAGGTTCGGTGTCGGGCTCAGTGAGGCATGGGCTACTGTAGCGCCACTGCAGTGTATTGCCCTGGGCTCTAAGTGTAGACTAGGCCGCTGCCTAGGTACTCCATAGAGGTACCTAGCCCAGCCAGTCTTGCCAGTGCCGAGCCGTGCAAACTTCAGCCACAAGGCAGCATCCCCATTTCGTGATCGTGTAGCTGTAGGCAGAGGCCGGTGTCAAAGACATCTATCGGGGCTGGCTGTGTCATAGCGCCCGGTTTGGTTGACACCTCCACGGAGCCTGAGGTCAGATTCATTTTGTGTAAAAGAGGCCGGGTATGGTTGAGCTTTACTGCCCAGCAAGGTTTCATGATTCCCAATATCCCAGGATAACCTGGAACTATTACCCATCCCAACAACTCTCCTACCGCAGTACGAGAGGTGTGCTGTACATACCCTGACTTGTCCCCGTTAAGTCGACTCGCTCTGGGGGACATCTCGGTTGCTTGGTAGTAATGGGTGATTGCAGAAGTGCAGTCCAGTGGCTGTTGATGACTTTCATATCGGTCGATGACACCACGTTCGGGACATCAGTTGCTGCCTCGAGATAGGGCCCGTATAATAGTTCAAAAAAAATGATATTCGGGTTGTGATGACAACCTGAAGTCGTCAGCCTGAGAAGTCCATCGTCCCACGCTGAACCCACGACCTGGTAGGTGTTTTCAAATCTCACCGGGCATCAGAAAACCGAACAGACCTTCCACGAAGACTCGGGTTGGCCTGCCCAAACGAGACTGACGGGAACGTTTATAAACTCGGAGTGAACCGAGTACATAAGCACTATCCTGCAGTGCCTCAGCGCCTACCTTACCCCCGAGCGAACTACAGTAGCCGTACACATGTACTATGTAGCCGTCAATTGTTGATAATGGATGAACCGCCGTATTGGTTCCGAACTTTTGAGACGCTTGGCCCGGCCAATCGGAAGCCGACAGTGTGTCGCTGGCCGCGCCGTACTGTAGCCCCCGCCCCAAGGGTCCAGGGTTCCGGCGGCCGTGCTCTTCCGGAACTGAGCCGCCTGGGCGGACCACCGCGATCGCTGGTGGTCGGAGCAGTGGAGCAGAGAATTACGCGAAGTGGAAATGAGATGTAATTGTTCGAGCCGAAGCGCAATATAACAATGGTATAAACAATACAGCACGGACACCCCGAGCAAAAATCAGTTGCCCAGCAGTGGAGACCTGATTCAGCCAGCACAAGAGAAGATTATGACGGGATTCAGTTGCCCAAGGGCACAGCATCATGTCATTGGTGAGTGTGTAAGTTGGTGATAACACGGCCTGTAATGACCTCGTACCAAGAGTTATTTTACGTGACACCACTTCGGTGGGCCGATGACGTTAACGATTTGCACACCGAGCTATGTACAGGAGCAAGCCACAAAGACGGGAACACTGCAATTTTCGTACGCCAGCGCTCACCAACATCGAAATTGCTTCAAGCGTTTTGAAGCTTGACAACCTTGCAAGTTTATCCACAGCATGTAGTGTACGGCCATTCATCACTTGTAAACGAGCACACCGCACCTGTCAGACTGTTCATCTGTGGGGTTCCCTTCATGATAGGAGCTTTGAGATGAGAGGTTGACAGTTCGGGCCATGCGGCAGTGGCGTTGGGATAAGGTCCATTTAGTCTAAGTAAAACAGTGTGGATGCGCGGTAGATCGGATCACACCTCGTATGTACAGCTTCAGTTGTCAGCGCCGAACCAGAGCGACGACATCCAGACATCCAGCCCCTCTGCTACCAAAGAAAGAAAAGAAAAGATACGTCCCCTCGTGAGGGGTTACCTACACCCAACAACACGACACAGCGCTTTTCGGAAAACTAAAAACAAAAATGGCATGGCTGGGAAATTGGAAACAGCAGGCGCCAGCATAACATGGCAAGTGGACCATATTTGATCCAAGCTTCTCTGCTGCCAAGCTCAGAGTTTGGGTGATCCCCCTCCTGCAACTCCGAAAGTGAGGTGGTAACAAAGGAGCATTTCGTCCGCACCAGCAACCCGCCTTCCGTAATCGTCGTGTAGGTATCCTCAAATCCGATCGAGCATGAAGCTTATTCAGGAGGCTGTGAATCTGCAGTGGCAGCTTCAGCACGAGGGGATTGGTCGATTCAAACACGAACGAAGCATCCAGATTCTCGTCAACTTACGAAGCCTTTAAAGGAGCGTGGCCCGCGCGTCTCTCGAGTACAATTGATTCTGAGTGGGAGATCCACAAAGGTTCCCTCTTTGGCTAAGGTTTCCTGGCGTGAAACCATGTCTTCTTTGGGCAAAGCATCCCCCCAACGCCCCGGGAGAGGTCCCGAGGCGCACAAATGGGAAGCGGGCGTCGTAGCGGTAGTCAAGCACCGTCATGGCTTCCCGCGCGTCTTCTCTGGTGGCCGTTTCAACTTTTGCGAGCCGCGGAGTTTCCAAGGTCGGTTCGTCGGATTTCTTGCTACCGATAAATCTTGGCGCTTGCGGTTTTTGGTTTTTGGGGTGAAGCTTGGCGGCTCCAGCCATCCGTCTGAAAGAAAAGATAATGAATGACAGCTGCACCCTGTCCACAGCATCCAAAAGCGAAGCTCCCCGGCCCTTGTCGGCGTCCACTTGTGCCATGTTGGACCGATCAACAGAGGCTAAAGAGCGCCGCAACAACAGCCCCCACCCCATACCGCCTCACTGTATTCATCCACTCAATACGATTAATACGAGCCACCTCAGCTGCCGTCATGATGGCAGGGACTGGGAAAGCTACCATGTTGAGTATTGTACGTAGTGTAGTGTACAAGCGAGCAGGGAAACTCCAGTCTGGACAGACCAATCCAGACCGCTGGAACATGGGCGGGAAAGTTGGAAAAATACACAAGTTGGAAGAAGAAGGAGCGAGGAGAATCTACTATGGAGGGGATCTGGATGAGTTCCCATCTCTATTTTATCTACCTTATGTTGGTTGCAGTGTACAGACCATACTCCATAGTGGCAGAGGCAGGAACAACCCGTGAACGACACTCAAAGCAGCTAATGACTGCCTGAAGAACAGAAGAAGAAGGAACCAAAAGAAAGATAGCAACCTAGGTAAGTAAGGTCGTTCAAGGTTGTCTCACTCCGTCAGTAGTGCAACGTTTTAGCCAGGTAAGCATCACCCAGCAACTTCCTTCGCTCACCCTTTCTCGCCCTTTCCGTTTTCCGCCAACTTCAGGTTTTCTGTCCCACCTCGCCATCCTCCACTCAACCGGGCAGTCTGAGGGCTCCCGATTCCTCTTCCCCTTCCCTTCCCGTTGGACTTGGGGGAGGAGGAGGGGGGGGGGGGGTTGCCCTGTTTTACCTCTTGTCTTGCTTGGGTTGGCTTGACCAGTAACGTTACTGTTCCAGCCAGCTCAGGCCAATGTTTCCGTTCTGCATCATCTTGGACAAGAAAGATACAAGAAGACACCGAGTCGGGACGATCACAGTGCTTACAATCGATGCAGGACGACCGCACTAAAATAGTCCCTATTGACAAGCTTGCTGCAATCAAAAGTTCTCTTCTCGTGGAGTCAGTCGATGAATCTCTAGAGGTCTATGAGTTTCAAGTCCTGCAGCTTCTCGATACCTTGACCGCAATCTTCACTCCGGGACTCCCCAAGAACGGAACCCAGCCCTGACAAGACTCCAGAACGGCCCCATCAACCAACAGCTTGCAGACGATTCCATAGGGCAGCCGCCTGGGATCGCCACACATCACCACCATTGACCATCTCCATTCGCTGCAGGACAAGGCCGCCCAGACTTACTCTTTTTTTCTCGGCAAGCCACCATGGGACCGAACAAAACCCCCGAGATGCCCCCTCCCGGAGCCTCGCTTCCCATTGTACATGTTGAGAAAGCGGCATCAGAAGACGCAAGGACACGCTCGACGAGACCAGAAGACCAGAGACTACCAGTCAACACCACCACCGGCAACAAGATGACCTCGTCGAGGCGCGCTCTCTTGAGCGTCACCCTGTGCCTCTTGTTCTTCTTCGGTTTGACATCGGCCGGACCATCAAGTTGGCAGCAGAGGGTTCAGTGTCGTGAAGGAGCTGCATCGGCAGAGGGCGAGAATCTCCAGTCCATGGCGAATGCGGCATCGAAAGACTCTCTTCACAACACCCTTCACAACACATTCTCCGGGCGGTTCAGGCACGGAGTATGGGAGTCAGAGAAGCAAGCCATTGAGGACGTTCGCCGGCACAACGCCCCCCTTGCGACAGCAGTCTTGCGCATGGCCAAGCGTGATGACTCGAACACCACTATCGCTTCGTCAACTCAGCAACCGACTCCTTCGGCCACATCCAGCGCCCAGGCTACTTCATCGTCGAGCTCCGCGCAGCCAGTTACGAGCTCTTCATCATCGAGTGAACCTGCGCCCGAGCCGTCAACCACCACCCAGGCTCCTCCCGTCGTTATCACTACTACTTCGACCACCTCGACCACTGCGACTACTCCAGCCATCTCGACCACCTCAACCACTTCGATCAAGTCAACATCCTCCTCGGCACCTCAGGCTAGCCCCAGCTCAATTGGTACGTCCGTGAGCGAGAGTCAGAGAACTCTCGTACTGTCATCAACGTCGTCTTCTGCCTCTTCTGTGTCGTCTACCGAGCCGTCCTCTGAAGCCGGAGTGTCTTCCACCACTTCTTCTTCATCTGGTTCGTTGTCCACCTCATCCAGATCTTCTTCATCTGGTTCGTTGTCCACCTCGTCCAGATCTTCTTCTTCTCTTGCACCATCATCGTCATCCACTTCACCAACCACTTCATCTTCTGATGTCGTGTCGTCCGTGGCGACGACAGCATCATCGTCCACATCAGCTACGACCATTTCTTCTGGTTCGTCGTCCACGTCCACTTCACGTGCCACCTCTACTACTTTCTTTACATCCCCCACATCCCGGGAAGTATCAGCTTCCTCGGTCACTGTGGGTACGTCGGTGCCACCTCTTTACTGTAAATCCTCATGCATCCCCCAAACCTTCTCCATCAAGACACTCCGGTGTTCAGGGCTCGGTTTATCTCGCAATCTTGAGAACATCAACTAACACAAGACTCCTAGTTTCTTCAACCACCTTGAGCACCACCTCCAAGGCCAAGCCCCAGACGACCGAGCAACCACAGACTACTCAGCAGCTTCAACAACCCGATGCGCCCATGATCCCCAGCTCCAAGGTCATCATCCAGACTTTGACCTCGACCTCGGACGGCGTCGAGGTCGTCGTGACCCAGACCAGCACCGTCCGCGTCGACCTCACCCCCACAGTGGGCGCCGGCACCACCAGGGCGTCTCCCAGCCTTCAGAACGAAAACGCGGGCTCTTCTCTCCAGCAGCAGCGGGGATCGAGCCAGTGGCTGATGGTCGTTGAGGCTGTCGTGTTGGGAGCGCTGTTGTTCGGCTTTGCTATGGCTTGAACGTGCGCGCGATCGAAGCTCCTTTTTCTCTTTTTTATCTTGGTATATGGGGTTTGGTTTTGGCTTTGGCTTTTTCAAGTTTGGGCTTTGTTTGCCTTAGTACTGCATTGCGTCGGTTACTTACGTCTACGTCACTTACATTCTTTATCTGTCGTTTTTGCATTCCGGGGTTTACAACAATAACACCACACGCACGTACACACACATATACACATGCAGTCATTTCTGCGTCGGCGCGGTGCCGTCGTCGCGATGTATGACCACGTTCTTTTTTTTCCGGACACGAAAAGGGCATCTGTTTACCGATGCTTGGTGACGAAAGTGGAAGGAGGCAATTTGGTAACTTGGTAATGGGAGGGAACGGTTTATGCATAGATAATTGGTTAGGCTATCTTTACGGTTTTGGAAGAGGGTGTTTCGTGGTCTGTACGATGTACAAGACAAAAAGGGCAAACTAAGTTGTCACAAGAAGTTGGAAACGCGACAAAGGAGGAATGAATGGATGGGAGATAGATTTATACATACGAACGGACAACACGCGTACATAGTATTCAGATGGTATGATGGAATGAATTGGAACTGAAAAACTGACCATTAACAGTACTGAGACTAGTACCATTGAACGCACTTGTTATGTAAATCCAACAAATGGCTACCAAGAGTTAAAGGAACCAGACTCGGGACGAGGACGCATGGAGTTGACACCATCACGAGTTAGAACAGCTGAGGTTAACGTCCCGCTCGTAAGAACGTAAGATGGGGGGAAAATGAATTTTGATTGGTATCATGGAACGATGTTAAAAATAGAAACCTCGTGAATATATGCAGCCTCTCGTGTCATCCCCATGCCCATTCCCATTCCCCTCGGCCTCCCGGCGCGCCTCTCAAAATCAACTATCATCACATCAACCACCTTCCTCACTCCGTCAAGTCTGGAACTGTTGACATGCCAGAGTCTGGCGAGAACATGTCTTCGGATCCGGCTCTGTCAGCCTTTACATTGTTTCCCAGCAGTGGCCTTCGCGAAGTATTCCCCGTTTAGCTGGCTGTCTGACGTCTTGCCACCGGGTCCTGGATTCCACTTCACCGGACACGCGAGCATCGGGTGATCGGCTCCTCTTCGTCTCCTCTCTTGTCTGTCCGTATCTGGTATGCCAGTGGATGCCACGTCTTTTGGATATGCAGATTAGGCAGTTGCCGGTTAGTGTGCATTCCGCAAGCCACATAGCACATACTAGCCCAGGTATTTCCTCGGGCTGGTTTCCCACTCGTCGCTTGTCGCCCGGATTTTCTGTCTTTTCCTCTCTCTCTCTCTCTCTCTCTCTCCCTTATTCTTTCTGCTCTGCGCATTCTTAACCAGGTCCAATCTTGGGCATATCATGATGCTCGCTCAAACGCGACAAGTGCGCATTCAACTCCTCCACGCGCTGCTTGTGTGTCTTGAGCAGCTCAGGGCGGACGCGGCCAGACTCCATCATTTCTTTTAGCTATTTTTGAAGTACAAATGTTAGTGTCATTCGGGCTTGCGGGGTTAAACTATGGTGCGCTGGGCTCGTTGGACAGGGAAAGAGTCAAAAAAAAAAAAAAAAAAAAAAAAAAAAAACCCTCTTCCTCTTCGTCTCCAGGAACCGCCTCTCCGCCTCGGTTTTCGTTTCGTCGTCTTCTTCCCTTTCCTGACCTTGGCTGGTTGTTCTTCTCGTTCGTTCCTTGTCCTGGTTGTCTACTATATCTGCGCCTGAACCCTCCGAGTCTCGCTTTTGTAAGTGCTTCTCGTTATCATTGTTATTGCTGGTTGCTGGTGACTTGCTGTCGCCGGTCGATAGGTTCTTCTCCAGGTCGGTCTTGTCCTTCTTCTTCTTATGCTTCTTCACTTTACCCCCGGCTAGAACGCCCTTGAGCTTGAGAGGCCCACGGGCAACAGTGGCATAGTCATCTGAGGGCATCGTTGTGGGGCGGGCGCACGTCACGCGCGCGTGCCTCGAAGGTGAAATCGAACGCTGCAGTTGGGACTGTGGGAAATTCGCAGTTCGCAATTGGGAGCGCGCTGTGTCGCAAATTGGGTTATGAGTGATTGATTCGTAGACGGGCTTCCGTCGCAAGCGGGACACGGAGTTTGAAACAACGGAGGATGATGGTCAAGAGTTGTATTTGTTCAGCTAAGTGATGGATGGACTTGTAGTTAGGTCGTCGAGGTTCTCGTCAATTCTTTGAAGCGAAGCCCAGACGACGAGGGGGTCAGGACGGACAGCGACCGCTTGGCGTGATCTGTCGCTTTGCTGCATTGCGTTGCCGAAAGCAGGCGGCGGCAGCGGCAGGCAACCCTCGTTCAGCGCAGTGCAACAACGGCTACTTACTCGTCCGTCGTCACTTACTGTACCTCTCTCACTATAAGCCACTTTCTCACCAGCCATAGCTCCACGCAAAAACGATCTAGCCCCACCAGAAAATCTGGTGGGTCGGTGGGGCACTCCTCCCAGCAGTGAGGGTATAAAACCAATCTCTCCCACGCTCAATTTGGAGCTTTTTCTTCTTCTTTTTTTCCTTAGATCAAAAAGTATTCACGAAGCTGCCACGACCTTCACTAGTACCAACGGTGTCGAGTTGCCTGGGGTCCTTTTTAGGACTCCGCGCTTCGGAGATAGATATTCCTTGATAGGAAGTTTCACGCCCTTTCCACTGTGGGCGATGAAGTGCTGATAGATTGGAGACATTCCCACTTGCGCAAGTGTTATTTTCTGCTTAGCAAGTTGACACGATCTGGGGGGCTCTGCTTTTTGTGACTGCTTTTGCACGACGCTCATGTTGAGAGCTAGCCGAGCTGCCCTGTTCGCATATGTGATTGCAGTGTCACTGTGTTTATGCTGTCGGTGTCTGTTGAACTTTCAGTTGTCGCTTGAGTGCAGAATTTGGGTGTGCACGATCCATATCATCCGTGCACTTTGCCAGTGTTTGTCAAGTTGCAAACCAACCTCCAGGACACCGATTTCGTGATGCTATGCCACGGCCCACGAGATGTTGAGGATATGACGCGCACATGCGTACGTACACGGTCTGTTGTCAAATGCAACGAATTACTTGTATTGCGAGTATTTGTTTATTTCCTTCCTCAGATTCGAAGTCACATTCACCGCTCGATGCTGTTAATTTCCACGGTCTCAGTCCTCTCCAGGAACCTCACCACTGATGGCGTGCATTGTCCCCAGATGACGCTACGAAATGTTCGGCATGCTTTCGAAATCCGCCGGGCACATGGCTTTGACTGTCATCTGTACAGCATCGAATTTGGGCAGCCGGCGAGAAGGTGAGACACCAACCGGAGATTCGGAATGCGGGTAATGTCTTCCCATTCCACAACCACCACCACCGGCCGCCGAGATGGCTGGCGAAAAATGTTTCCGGGCTGTGCTCTCGGTCAGCAATGAGCGTAAACACTGCACTTGGAACTCAAGTGAGCGGAATACAAAATCACAACGACAAGTGGTTGCGGTATAAGACCTTGGTCGATGGTGATTGTTTGATACTCCTTGCTGCTCTCTCTCTCTCTATCCCATCGCTCTGCAACGACCAGTCACTCGTTAGTCCAGTGAGCCTACAATCGAACAGTCTTCTAGAGTCTCAAGTATCTCTTTCTCTATCCTCTTAGCTTTTGCATTTCAACCTTACGTATCTCTTTAATCACTTCCACATACAAAATGGAGTAAGTCAAGCCAGGAGCCCCCACAACACCAAGAAACCCATCACTAACACATATCACCACAGCTCCTGGGGCGCTCCCGTATCAGCCGCCGCGGCTGCCATGTCCGCCGCTCCAGCCGCCGCCTCCCACGGCCCTCTTACCTCCGCTACCTTCTGGTCCTGCGATGCTGAGCCCATCGAAACTCAAACCGCCGCCCCCGTCTTCACCACCGAATACTGCGTCACCCTCCCTGCTCCCTGTCACCACGGGCCCGGCCCTTGCCATGCCACCTACACCGTCACTGAGGAGTGCACCGGCGACCGGGACTCGTGGGCCCAGCCCACGGGAGTCGTCCCTCCTGGATCCGTCGTTACTACCGTCACCGATTGCAATGCCTGCCATGGCGGGCCTACCCAGACCTTCACGGTGCCAGCTCATGGTCCAATTCCAACCAATGTTGGACCTGCCCCGGGACTGGGCCCTCAGCCAACCATGTCTACTAGTGTTGTGGTGACGGTGCCGTCGCAGACTGATGGACAGATGCCGGTTCAGACGGCTGGTGCACCGCCGGCGAGGACGATGAGTTTGAAGACGAGCGTGGGATTGTTGGTTGGTGCGGCGTTGGCGTTGTTCAACTTTGCTTAAGCCAAGCAAGCTTTCGCTGCTCCCTTTTTTTTTTTTTTTTTTTTTAGGGTATTGAACGATTTTCATTCTGGGTTCGGGTTCTTTGATTTTTGGTACACAAATAATTTCACTTCTGGGTTTTCGGATTTAGTTTCATAACTAATAGGACATGACTACCATACAAAACTTATTGAGACGGTGAGCACATAATGTGTGATACTGACAGATTCAAAGGGGTGATCAAATCAAACCTGCAGGTAACAGGGTGGGTTGCAGTGGGCGGAAACAATGTTCATGGACAATAGCCGATCCTTCGGAAGCCCATGAGGTGTCCCTGAATTGACTGCTGCTTCGCACCAAGCCAAGCTGACAAGTTCATGACTCATTTCACTGATGTTGGGGTCGGGGCTGGGATCTGTCAACGAATCTTACATCAGTAGGTGTGATATGACATGTGAAATAATATAAGTTTCCTACATGGACGGGAGAGAAAAACATCGAGCCAACAACCAAGAGCCAGATCATGCTTACGCGGGCAGCTACGTACTGGATGGCCGAGAACGCGTAGAGCTTTGGCCAAGATTACATTCACCTTCCTAATCCGGATCAGCATACAAGCTTGGTGTTGTCGTTGGCCGCTGCCGCGCAAGCGCAATCATTCTCCCGTGCCAGGGTGGGGCAGCGGCTCGAATTCAGGCTTCTGATAAGTTGAGTATGTAACGTATAAGATGTATTAGGCATCCTAATTGCACAGTTGAGAATGAAGGTCTTCGCATCCTCCTCCTCACCAACTTAGAGAGGCACGGACCAACATTATGGCATCAACACTGCCCGGCGGCGATGCTTGTCCATCCGGACTTGAGACAGACCGACTGTTCGGTCCCCGGGTCAATGTAGCATGTCGAGAGTTTGACTTCACCCTGCTCTTCGAAGATGGCTTCTTCATGCTTCTTCCAACTGTTTTGTTCCTCCTTGTTGTTCCATGGCGATTCTGGTCGTTATGGAAGAGTCCAGTTAAACTCACTTCGAGGCGGTTGGCTATTGGAAAGTTGGTGAGTTCCGTTCCGTTCAGTCCTCCTCCTCCACCACCACCACCACCACCACAAACACCAGTCCGAACCACAGCTAACATGTATCGTAGACGCTCCTCACCACCCTCTTTACCCTTCACGTTCTCAACACCATCTACACCACCAAATCTCTTCGCACCACCCTCTCCCTCCCCGCCACCCTCCTAACCACCATTGCCCTGCTCTCGTCCGCCCTCCTCTCCCTCCTCGAAGACCAACGCACCATCCACCCCTCCGATCTCCTGGTGGTCTACTTCTCCGCCTCCACTATCCTCTTCATCCCCCGCCTTCGCACCCTCTACCTCCTCCATTCTTCCCCCAGTTTTTCTACTAGCTCCATCAACCCCATCCCCCACTTGTTGGTCCTCCAAGTTCTCTGGACCCTCATCTTCGCCCTCAATATCCTCGTCGCCGTCATCGAGTCCCTCGGCAAATCCAAGCTTCTCCAGCCACGGTACAAACACGTCGTCGTCACCAAGGAGCAGACAGCCGGATTTTGGAGTCGGGGGTTCTTTGTTTGGCTGTTACCTTTCTTGCAAGTGGGGTATAAGAAGGCTTTGGGGATGGGGGATATCCCCGGAGTGGATGGGGAGTTGAAAGTGGAGAGCGCGGGGGTTGGGATGGAGGGGGCTTTCAGGAGGTTACTACTGGCACAACAAAGGCAAGCAAAGAGCGGGAACGGTGGGAAGCAAGAGAAAAGGGAAGGAAAGGGAGAGGAGTGTGGGCAAAAGAAGAAAGGGTGGATGTTGATGTACGCGGCGTATGAGGCGAACAAATGGCCCTTTTGGTCGGCGGTGGTGCCGAGGTTGGCGTTGTTGGGGTTTAGTCTCTGTCAACCATTCTTGATTGAGGCGGTTGTTGGGTATCTGGTTTCGAGAGAGCGGAAGGAGGGAGAGCGTGGGGATAAAGAGAATGAGGCGCCGCAGCCGCCTTATTTTGGGAGAGCGTTGGTGGGCGGGTTTGTGTTGTTGTATGTTGGTATTGCTGTGAGTGTACTACTGTAAAACTCCTTCACGGGTTGGATAATGCTAATTGACGTGATGGGTGTAGGTTTCAAGAGCGATATACTGGCGACAAACGAACCGAATGATTGCTCGGATCCGCTCAGGTCTTATCGCCATGGTGTATCAGCATACCACTACTCTTCGCGCCGTCGACGTCAAGGACTCTGCAGCAATCACTCTGATGGGAACGGATGTGGAACGTATTGTTACGAGTATCAAGAATGTCCATGAGTTATGGGCATCTGTTCCGGGCGTTGGCATTGCCATCTGGTTGCTGGCTCGCCAGATATCGTATGCTGCAATCGTTCCACTGGTGATTTGCATTGGTACGTTGAGCTCTCCTCATCTCATCGGCTCTGTGTTCTTTTTTCTACATGTACTACTTGACGAGGGACAGATAAGCTAATATCAGCCTCAAATTTTTCATAGTGTGCGTCGTCGGAGCATCCTTCGTCGGAGCAGGTACCGGGCCTGCACAAGCAGCATGGAACGAGCGAGTCCAAAAGCGAGTTGCCGTCACCGCCAACATGCTCGGCGACATGAAAGCCGTCAAGATGTTGGGACTTACCGGCGTACTAGGCAATATCATTGAGGGCTTACGCAGAGCCGAGTTGAAGACCTCAGAGAAGTTCCGCAAGTATTTGCTTTGGACGATCCAAATTTGTGAGTGAATACCTACTTCGTCACACCGGCCGACATGTCTAAATTTGAGCCACGAAGCTAACCTACATCTATTTGTAGCCAACGCACCAGGAAGTGGTGTCGCCCCCTACGCGACTTTTGTCGTTTACGGCATCATGTCAGCGGTGAAGAAAGACCAAAACCTGCTAGCAGCACAAGCTTTCGCCTCTCTCTCGCTCATCAACCTGTTGACAACCCCTTTGCTTATTTTCTGTCAAGCTTTCCCGGCTGCCATGCAAGCCGTGGCGTGTTTTGGCCGGATTGAGACCTATCTGATGAAACAGAAGGGGAACGAATCGGAGCTATCCTCGGTCGAAGGTAGGGGACAGTCGGCGAGAGCCTCATTTGAGAGTGGCACAGAGCTACGAAGTGTAGTGGGCTCAAGACCGTTGGCCCGTGAGACGACACCCGGGGCACTCGCCTCGTTCGCAGCTGCGGATATATCCTGGTCAGCAGATTCCATCGAGCCAGTACTGCAAGGTGTGAACTTGACTATCAGTCCGGGGTTCACGGCATTTATTGGTCCAGTTGGTTCAGGGAAGTCCACGCTTCTGGAGAGCTTGATAGGAGAGACAACTTTGCAGCGAGGATCTGTCACCACCAACTTCTCCCGTGCAGCTTACTGTCCACAAGCAGCCTGGCTCATGAATGATACCATTCGACACAACATCACCGGCAGCAGCGAGGACTTTGATATTGACCAGAAGTGGTACGATTCGTGTATCCTATCGTGCGGACTCCATCGGGATCTCGACGGTATGGTAGCGGGTGACCAAACAATCGTCGGAACGAATGGCTCGGCGTTGAGCGGAGGGCAGCGGCAAAGAGTAGCCCTCGCCAGAGCCGTATACTCTCGGGCTCCCGTCATAATCCTCGACGATGTGATGAGCGGCCTGGACCCGGCGACGGCTAAGGAGATTACTACAAGGTTGTTCAGCAGGCAAGGCCATCTTCGTAAGGCGTGTGTCTCGGTTGTACTTGCAACTCACAACAGTAAGACTCCTCCTTACACCTAGTCACATTATCATGTTATTAATTGGGTCTCCAGAGCGCCTTCTCCCCTATATGGACGAGATCATCGTACTCGAAGGCGGCAGAATCGCGGATATCGGCTCATATAGCGACATCCAATCGCGAGGTGACCTGAAGCTCATGGTCATGTCCGACGACGATGTTATCGAGTCCGGGCAGGAGCAGCAACAGTCTGCAACAGATGAGATACCAAGGGACAGCAAAAGCCCGGCCATAACACAAAAACTCTTAGACACAACAACCCGACAACCAACTAAGCCCAATCTCGAACGTCGTCAAGGAAGCTGGTCCGTTTACGCCTACTACGCCCGCAGCGCCGGCGCCCTCAGTCTCTCCCTCTGGGCCTTCTTCACCGTCCTCGGCGCCATAACAACCAACTACATGACCATCTGGATATCTAATTGGAGCTCCGCCAGCACGCCTTCGGCCTCCAACCCCGATCCGCACCCGAATCTAGGTTACTACCTGGGTATCTACACGCTCCTCGTCGTCCTTGCCCAAAGTGGTACCGTAGGGGAGTGCTTCGTCTTCCTCATCAACATCATCAGTAACACGGCCTTATCTCTTCACACGGACCTTTTGAAATCCGTACTCTCCGCACCTCTTTCCTTCTTTTCCCAGTCATCGTCCTCGGCATCATCATCATCATCATCATCATCATCATCATCATCATCGCCACCCACGGATTCAAACGGCGACAACAAGAACAACACCACAAGCTCAGAAGACAGCGGTACCATAACCAACCGCTTCTCCCAAGACATGGACCTGATAGACATGACTCTCCCCATCCAAGCCATCATGTTCACCAGCACCGGTTCCTATGCCCTAGTCCAGTTGATCATCATCTGCGTCCTGGGGAAATACCTGGCCGCCACCGTTCCATTACTCGCTGTCACTATATTTCTAGTGCAAAAGTACTACCTGCGCTCGTCACGACAGCTACGATTGCTAGACATCGAAGCCAAGGCGCCCGTGTACAAGCACTTTCTCGAAACAGTAACGGCGGGAGGTGTAGCTACCATTCGCGCGTTTGGATGGGATAAGAGGTTCCGTGGCAGATTGGCGGGGATGATGGATGAGGCGCAGAAACCATTTTATATGCTGGCTTGTATTCAGCAGTGGTTGGCGCTGGTGTTGGATTTGGTGGTGGGTGGGATGGCGGTTGTGTTGGTGGCTGTGGCGGTTGGGGTGGCGCCGGATCCGGAGAAAGCAGGGTCGTCAAAGTCGGCTGTCAGTGCAGGAGCTTTGGGTGTGTCGTTGGTGCTGGTCATGACGTTTAATGAGCTGATTGTGCAGGCGTTGCAGGCGTGGACGAGGTTGGAAACGTCGATTGGGGCGGTGGCGAGGGTGAGGGATTTTGTTAAGACAACGCCAAAGGAAGATGATCCGGTCGCGGACTGTGACAATGGCGGTTGCGTTGGAGATGGATTGACGGGATGGCCTTCGAGGGGTGAGATCAAGATCGAACAGATTTGTGCCAGTTACGGGTATGTGTCACCCACCCACCCCCTTCCTCTCTTTCTCCCCATGTTACCCCTGAATAAGTAAACAAAACTAACAACCTACCTACCTCCCGTGCATTTAGCCCCCACAACACCTCCTCTAACACCAACACCACCCCTAGCGGACCTTCAGCCCTCAAAAACCTCACCCTTACCATTCCCTCTGGGTCTAAACTAGCAGTCATCGGCCCCTCGGGCTCCGGAAAGACCACCTTCCTCCTCTCCCTTCTACGCATGATTCCGCTCTCCTCCGGGTCCATAACCATCGACTCCCTCAACATCTCCGCCGTCCCTCGCTCGCGTCACATCTTCAATGTAATTCCGCAAGACCCCTTCTTCATCCCCAACACCACCCTAGCCTTCAACCTCGACCCCTTTGGCCATCTTTCCCACCTGGCCCCTGCTGAGGCAACAGCCAAAATGGAATCCGCCCTTCGACTCGTCACCCTCTGGCCGGGCCGCGCGACCGCCAACGGCCAGACTCTCGACAGCGAGCTCTTTACCTCGGAGTGGTCCGTCGGCGAGCTGCAGCTGCTGGCGCTAGCGAGGGCGTTGCTGCTCAAGGATCAGACAAAAATATTGGTGCTGGATGAGGCGATGAGCAGTGTAGATGAAAAGACGGAGGCGGTGATGCAAGAGGTTATCGACACGGAGTTTAAGGAGCATACGGTGATTGCGGTGGTGCATCGGTTAACGTACATTGAGAGGTTTGATCTAGTGGCCGTGTTGAAGAGTGGGGAGATGATTGAGTTTGGGGAGCCGAGGGGGTTGATTGAGAGGGCTGCCGGTGAGAGGGAGGGGAACGGTAGTGTTTTTGGGATATTATATAGAGGGTTTCAGCAGGGACATGATGGCTTGGGGAGAGGATGAGAGTAGGTTGAATGAGATGTATCAGGTTTAAGGTATCGGTTTGAAGTATGATGTCCCAACACAGCTTTTCTTTTTTTTTTTTTTTCCTACCGGAGGCCGGTTGTGCCACTGAAACGAAGTTCAAAAATCATGACTGGAGCACACAACATGCCGCTGAATTTCAGATCCTGGGGCCCGACATGACGAGAGAAGATGAAGGTACCGCTGCTATGGAAGTATAAATAGGCGACATAGTACCATCGTCATTCTCGTTGGTGCCTGTAGGGAAGACAAAGCTCGGCGTCGACCTTTCCGTAGCCGTTGCGTGGCCGTAGACCTATCCACGACGCCGGCATATCGGTGGGGGTAAATCTTACCGAAAAACCGTGGCAGCCCCAGTAGGTTTTGTGTTCGGTTCCTTCGCTATAGACGGATTTGACGACCTGATGTGGGTGCGCGACAAGAATTGCGTTTTCGTACTCCTTTGGCGCCGAGACCTCTTCAGCACTGGTCTCCCGATACTTCTCACTTGTCAATGTCACTGTTGGAGTCGGGATGATCGATGTTTATACCGGTCTAGCAAGTTTGGGAAAAGACCTCTAAGGCGACAAACGTTGAGGCCGCTTCAACCTGTGTATCAATACCTAGGCATGGATCCTTGAAGGAAGTTTTGGGCGAGCTTGCACAGATGTTGACATGTGGCGTATCAAAATATAACTATCCCCCCTCTAAATGCGATGGATGTTGTTCCCTACCATGCGATATGCTCAAAGGATTAAAATCGTATTTCGGTGGTCACCCATAGAAGAACACTAGTAATCCTTCGTTTTGCATATTCGGGATGACCACGACACAGAAGCGAAAAATGGCAACTGAGACAACCAAGTAGCCTGGTTGGGTGGGGCAATCATGATCATCATCAACACGGTGGGTTATCGTACAACAAGCATTTCTCCAATCACTTCTTAGCATCTATGTCCATTCTACTCCTTCTTCCATTGGACATGGTCAGTACCCTTGCTCCGCACAGCCATGCGGTCCAGGACGTCAGAAACAGCTTCCTGAACACCTTGCTTGCCACGCCTGGTCTCGACGAAGTGATCGATGAGCTTTTCCCGGGTGAAGTTGCCCTTCTCTATCGCCTCCTTGACGTCGTAATCGTTGGGCAGGCCGAACTTGTTGTAGGGATACTGCGTGTAGGATCTGTCGTTGAGCAGCTCCAACACAGGGACCTCTGGGTCGTTCCTAAAGTAGTCCTCAGAGATGTTGGCACCAGGTGGGATCTCGTCTAGCGAAGCCGGCTTCCACTTGGCGGGTCCGTTCACCCCCTTGTCAATGAGCAATGCAGTGACGCCCTCATTGAAGTCGTGAGACTTCATGAACTTGGCAGCCATCTGGTGTTCGCGTTTGAAGGTGTGAGCGATGCCCCAAGACTTGCCGAGGCGCATCTGGCGCAGCGTTACATGGAGAGAAGTAGGGGAGCGCTGGGTGAGCTCCTCCAGGGTGTTCTTGGCCCAGCCCGAAACGCCTCCCTTGGCGCCTTCAGCGGCTTCCTCCTTAAGGGCGGCAATGATCTCATCGATCTTGTCGTACTTGAAGCAACGGTCGATAGCAAGGCGGATTTTGCCGCCAATTTCGATTTTCTCGTCGTAGGGGACACCGGTGGAGAACTCTTCGATGGTGTCGTTGATGACGCTAAGGCGCTGCTCTATGGTCCAATAGTCTCGGGGAGTAAGCTCGGCAAGACGGGATTCCAGGGCGGGCAGACTGCTCGAGTGAAGATAGTGGGTGGCAATGCCGGCGTAGTAAACTTGGACACCCTTCAGCAGGGCGCTGGTGAGACCGAGGTAGGTGCCGACCTGGCCAGGCATCCTGGGGAGGAAGAAAGAAGCACCGACGTCGGGGAAGAAGCCAATCTTGGTCTCGGGCATGGCGAAAACAGTGCGCTCGGTCGCGATTCTGAAGGGGGCGTGGATGCTGAGACCAACACCACCTCCCATGGTAACGCCGTCGAGGAAAGCCACGTAGGGCCTGGTGTAGGTGGAAATCAGGTGGTTGAGCTTGTATTCGAGGCCGAAATAGTCGATCGACTTCTTGATGCCCTCGGGGCCCTCGGCGTTCTGCTTGGCCAGCGCGGCGACATCACCACCGGCGCAGAAAGCCTTCTCTCCGGAGCCCTTGATAACAATGACGTTGGCCATGTCGGAGCGTTCCCATTCGAGGAGGCGGGGCGCGATCTTGCGGATCATGGAGCCATTGAGGGCGTTGTACTTGGCTGGGCGGTTGAGCTCGACGGAGCGGAGATTGTATAGACTGTTGAAGAGAACATCCTCGGGCTCGTCACCCTCGACGGGCTTGAACAACTCGGCGGCGGCTTGGGTCGAGATCTGGGAGGAGGGGGTGGCGAGCGTGTTAGCTGTGTCCGTGTCCATGGCTTGGTCTTCCCACACAGGAACGTCTTACTGGGGCCTGCTGGCCCAGGACTTTGGCTCTGAGCGGCATCGCGGCGAAGCTTGGTCGGCAGCTGCGAGAAGCAAAAGCAGAAGCCAAGCCGGCGCGGCTGGCAATGGACTTGGAGACCAACATCGATGTACACTGAAGTAATTGGCTGGCTGAGGGGGGCTCGTTTTGTCTAGAATAGGAAGGGAATAACAAGACCCAAGGTCAATATGCAAGAAAAATGGTCCAAAATCCACCCCAGGGCTGTTTAGCACCGTTGCTGCATCATAGGCCGGCCAAAGGACTTTGGCACTTTTTCGGGACTCGTTTTCCTGGGGAAGGGGAAACGGGAGAACAATAGTCACCAATGAATGCGGCGTGGATGCAGGAACCGTGATAAGTGTGATAGCGAGAGTATCTGCAAACCCACTTTTTGCTGCTTCGGAATTCGCGAAATGGAGCTTCCAACTTCAATTGATTCTCATGTGCACCGACCGCGCCTGGAAATCCCCCGGGCGGGCGGGGTGACGGGGGAGCTACAGTTACAATACTTGTACATATAGATAGTTGTGGAACCTGCCGAATCCGCTATCGCTAGAATTTTGGAATATCCTCCTCCGGCCGATGATATCCATTCAAGCTTGCCATTTTCTAGAAGTGACGCTCGGGCCCTCCGCTCACTTGAGACCAGATGCCCCGGCTGTCCGGGGGGGGGGGGGGGGTTTATGTCGGGTTCGGCCGGGCTGGCAGCACCTGTCACCGGAGCGGTCCTGGGCTTAGCTTATTGCATTGAGATCCACCATGAGCTGTTGTCATCCAATAGCCAAACTTTGAAGACGGGCAGTTCCCAGAAAAGCTTGGCGCGTGTACTGTAGCTCCACGCTCCGAGTCGCCGCCGCGCCTGGCCGTCCGTTGCTGCAACATTTCGTGGATTGAAGATAGCGATAGCATCCATTATAGCAACTACCTACTATCATCCAGGCTTCTACCATACACCACTCGCCCGCATCGAAACAACGAGTCGACGTCGACAATTACACCTTTGGCTCAATCAACGAATTTACACTTTCTCTGCCCCTCCTACATTTCAGTACCACTCCAATTCAACTCCAGACCAAAACACCATCGTCATGGCTACAGCGGACGCAAAGATTCAGTTAGTAGCTATCCCATCCTCCAGCAGCAAACCCATGCGCGCGCTCAGCCCATGGACTTTTCAAGGAAACCAACTGGACTAACAACTGTCTACTATACAGGGAGCTTCTCACGAAGCCGCGCAATGAGCTTACGTACGTTATATCCTCTTGTCACAATTACCTCCCTCTGTTACCATCGTCACCTCGCCCGCCTTGCTGCTCCCAGCTCCTCCTTATTGCGACCCAAGACCATGACGCCAAAGGACGAAAAAGCAAGTTAACCAGCTCGTTTGATACAGTGAATACGAAGTTTCTCTTCTCGAAGAGCACGAGTTCTCCGCCGGTCCTCTGGTACATATACCCTTCAAGCCTTGATCCACCACCCCTTCGACATGGAGCAGCGACTAATATGGACACCCCTTTCCGTAGTCCATCCTCCAGACTGCCGTCCGCAGCCACTCCCAAGTCCTCATTTCCGTCCGTAATGGGCGCAAGATCCTCGCGCGCGTCAAGGCTTTCGATCGTCACATGAACATGGTGCTGGAGAACGTCAAGGAGATGTGGACCGAGACGCCCCGACTGGCCAATGGCAAGAAGGGCAAGCCGGTAAACAAGGACAGATTCATTAGCAAGATGTTCGTGCAATTCCTTCTCATCTGTTGTTTCTCCCCCCCTCAGCAGGAGCAAAGACCAACGGCTGACATGTTTCACTTTTCTGGCAGGTTCCTGAGAGGCGACTCCGTCATCCTTGTCCTCCTAAGCTAGTTTACGAATAGCACGGCAAAATGTTCAGGTTGGAGGTTTGTTTTACTCGCACGGCGAACACACGCGCCAGCACAACTTACGGGTCAACGGTTCGAAGGGAGTGGGGATGAGACCGGAAGGGTACCTGTTGTTGGTCGACCGAATCGAGAGGCATACGGACTTTACCACGTTACTACTACTCAGCCGCTTGATCGACCATGATGACGACACAACCACGAAAGCAATTTAAAACGCCCCGTCAAAAGGCGCCGCACAGGAACGAGGAGAAAGAAGAGAAACCCAAGCAGATTTTCAGGGGCTATTTGGAAGGTCATACAAAGGGAAAACTAGTGTGAGCTCGGCGTTCAAACGTGTATTTGGTTTTGTTTAACTCTCTATCTTTGCTTTCCGGTAACTTGATCGAACAGAATACCCAGACCGTGTTGAGGTTCTTGCAGACGCCGTCATGTTTTCTTGTGCTTTTTAACTACGAGCTAGCGCTTAAACGGGATGGTTCATCATGGTTATTCCTGGTACGTCATGGACATGGTGGTGCAAACTAACTATCTAGGGTTATATCGAGATCACATACAGCACCAATCTTACGGCAATTCCGCCTCTCTTGTGACCTCCTCCCATCCATCGTCCGATTCCTTCGCCTGCTTAGCACTGGATTTATCAGATTTCTCAATTCCAGCCAGCCCAAGGAAGAACTTTGCCAATCCCCAAGCGCCCGGGTCCGGCACCTGCTCGAATCCAGACCCGCCAATGTAGACGGTGCGGCCCAACTTGGCCTTCATACCCTTCGTACCCTCAGCTCCCTGCTTCGCAGCCTCGGCCGCCTTCTTCACATCACCGGTCTTTTCGAGCGCATCGACGAAGGGATAAAGGGCATCGACCAGGGTCCGGTCACCGGGACGAGCGGGCGTATACTTGGACAGGGCCTCACAGCTCAGTTTGAGTGCTGCGGCCCAGGCACTTTTGTCAGCAGCTTTCTTGCCCGACTCCCCTCCACCGACAGTGTGGAGTGAGGCGACTAGAGCGTTGAGGAAGATGCCGTAGAGAGCACCGGAGGTACCGTCCATGGTTTGCTCGACCACGGTGACGATCTTGGAGAGGTCGATGGCTGCGTCGCCAGTTAGGGGGTTGGAGTCGATATACGACAGGATTGCTGGCATTTTGTTAGTTATCAGGAAAGAAGGGGTTGTTGCTAGGGAGACATACCTTCCGCGCCGCGCTTCAGACCGATGCCGCAATCACCGTCACCCACCATGGTATCGTACTTGGTCACATCCGGTTCGGCGGCGATGACAGCCTTCAGACCGGCAACCAGCTGCTTCTGCGCCTCCTGGGGCTCATACGTTAGACCACACGGCCTTGCCTCCTCCTCGGACTTGACCTCATTCTCCCGGGTATACTTGTTATCTCGCTGCTCCTCCCAAGTCAGCTTCGAGATGGGCGCCGTCCAACCCGTTGCCTCAGACGGGTAATCCAGCAACTCAATCATGCCCGGCCCGCCAATGTCCGTATTAACCACATTTAACAACGAGATACTGAATCCCAACCCATTCAAGCTCGTCATGTACGTGCCGCTGAGGATCCTCACGGGCTTGATCCCATACGGTTTTCCTGCCAGCTGGGTCACCACCTCGGTGACAATCCCGCCCATCTCCAACGGGCTGACACCGCCGAGATTGTTCACCAACAGCACCACCTCATTTGAATTCACATTCACAAACGCCCTGTCCTCATCGTTCTGATCCAGCAACTGCTTCAGCATCTTCCCCACCAACTCCGGCAACCCAATCCCCTTTTCCCTACTGCTCCCTTGCTCATTATGAATCCCCATACCAATCTCCACCTCGCCCTCCCTCAACACCTTGAACTCGGCGCCCTCTGCCTCCGCTCTTCTCCCTGGAACATGCACATGCTCCAGACTGGCGCCGACACTGACGATATTCTCCGCCACCAGATTGGCCACCTTGGCCACCTCCTTTAGACTCCGTCCCTGCGCAGCCAGCGCCCCCGCAATCTTCTGGACCAACACCGTCCCCGCAATCCCTCTTCTCCCTACTTTCCCAGCTTTCGTCCGTCCAACGCCGACATCATCCCCGACGACCACCATCTCCACGTTCACCCCCGCCGCTTTGGCTTTTTCTACGGCCAGGCCAAAGTTGAGCACGTCGCCGGTGTAGTTCATGACTACCACCAGTACCCCGCCCGCATCTTCTCCTCCATGTTGTCCATGTTCAGGAGAGGAGGAGGGCTCGCTGTTATCAACCCGCCCCATGATTGCTGTGCGGACTTGTTCGGCGGAGGGGGAAGCGAAGATGGTGCCTGCTACACAGGCGGAGAGGAGACCGCGGCCGACCATGCTGGAGAAGGAAGGTTCGTGGCCGGAGCCGCCGCCGGAGATGAGGGAGACTTTCTGTCTTTGGTTGGAAGAGGAGGCATGGCCGTAGCCGGGACGTAGGTAAACGATCTTGTTTTGGACGTCGAGGGCGACGCCGGGGTTGAGGAGGGTGGTGGATTGTAGGGATGTGAGGACGAGGTGTTGGGGGTCGTTGATGAAGTGTCGGTTGGACATTTTGGGTGGTGGTTAGTTGCAAGATATTGGATGGATGGATGGATGGATGGATGGTTTGGGTGCGTTAGAGTGTAAGGTTGGTGAGATAGTCGTCTATGTATTGTCCTGTAGTTTGAAAAGGATGACTCTGAAGAGGTGAAATATGTCTGATATGATGAAGACTGAATCGACGTTTATCAAAGTTGGATAAAGTGTTGTTTCTCAGTTATAAGCTATCGAATAAACGCTCAACGATGACGAAGTGGATGGAAGTCCGGGATGTTCTAAGTTGTGTTGAGCCTCAGCAAGTTTGACAACCAGTTGAGGATCGACAGTCAGTGGACCAGAGGCAAACTTGGAAGCCAGAACACTGTTGGGATAGGAATTTGAAAGAAAGAGAGATGGAGGAGGATGCCGGAAGACCCCTGTGTAATGTTGAGTGGGACGAGGACAGCAAGGACGTGATGCTGTGAAAGCGGGGGCGGGGCGGCTGACGCTTCCCGCTTTCCGGGGTCTCAGAGTCGACCCGGGACCTGTCATTCTGTCTTCATGCGGGCCGCCTTGGATGTTACATAAGGAGGAGAGATCGACAATGTTGTTATCATTTTATTGTAGAGGATTCGATGATGATGATGATGATTACTAAGAGTCTTGACGGGCTTCTTTCATAGAGTTTAGAAGTGCGTAGGAGAAGGTTGTAGTTTAAAGAAACATGTGATAGTTATCATATCACTGAAACCGCACTCGCTACCTAATTTTTCGAACCCCCCTCCCGCTTGCTAAGTACCACTCCTGAACCCCCAGTCCTTTAAACCCCCTTTGTCTCCTCATCATCACCCACAATCTCCTTGCTCCGATGCTGATCCCTAATGAACTCTTGAATCTGTTCATCGTGATGAGGACGGTGCGGTGGTACAGCGCTGAGGTCCTCTTCCTTGGGCTTCGCCTCTTGCTGCTGCTGCTTCTTTCCTAGTCCAATGGTTTCGCTAACTGATGCTGGGATGTATTCCGAGACTGTGTTTTTGGGGTCAAGGCAAGTAAAGATCTGTAAGCTTGGGAGGTAACAAACGAATATCGGAAGACGAAGACTGGGTTATAATATACTCTTGTTAACGATCCCGCTTCCTCCGCTTTGTTGGGTTTCTTGTTGCTCCTCGGGACCCTTTCTTTTCTGCTCGGCGATTTGATCAAGCTGGAGCTTGTAGTCGGAGGGATATTGTTCCTCGGCCCTGGGTTGGCTGATGGTGTTGAGGTTGCTTGACATGGTGATGGTGTGTGCCGTGGAAGGTGAGTTGGTGGTGATGGAAGAGGGAGCGGTGGAGATAGCTTTCGATGACTGAAAACTAGAGCTGTTCTAGGGGCGGACGAGAAGGAGTCTAATAAGGATTCAAACACACAAGAACACTCTTTCAAATGGGCAACTCATCGCTTCAACCAAGACATCAAGCAGGTGTAAGTAGTTTGCGTAGGCGGGGATGACGTCACGAAGTTTCTTGTACGAACAGACAGTGTAGTGTAGTGTAGGCCTTCAGTTGCCTTTTGCTGGCTGAACCTTCCAAATAATATATTGTTCTGTTCCTGCTGAACGTTTTTAGATGCTTCACTTCATACTACCTTGTTTGACTAACACTGCGGCACGTTCCAGTCATGGTCGACCTCAAGTCAACATCGAGGAGGATGTCCTTGTCGCCCTTATCGCCCGATCTTATCGGGCCGGCCAGAAGCCCAGAACAGCCCACTGTGCCCACGAGCCCCCACCTTGAGTCGTGCCCCTCCAAGCGGCGGCAAGATCCGACGACCATGATGCTGGAAACTCCAGGAACCATGAGACTTTCTGTTTACTCTCTCCATCTTATTGTAAAGTATTTGTATTTTGGTAGAGCGTCTTTCTAGTCGCCCTTAAACAATATATCTTGTCCTTCTCTTGATAGGACCCTTCTTGACCAAATCAGACGCCCCCGAAGTCGGATCGGATTCGCGAAGCTTTCGTTTCTACCGAGACCAGGGCAGCTTGGCGATCCTTCTCTCTTTTACAGGTCTGCAATTCTGGATTGCCTGGAATACCTCGCGACAGGCTTAACCTCCCACCACACTCACAGGGTCGCCTATTCTCAAATATCTCCTCGACATCCGATCGATCGACCTCGAACTTAACAACTCCCATCCGTGACAAAACAAACCACAACCCACCAACAACCACCACCACAATGACGCGCGACCAATCCCCCATCCCCATAACCATCATAACCGGTTTCCTCGGCTCCGGCAAAACCACCCTCATCCTGAACCTCCTCCCCCAACTCCGCGCCGCCAACCCCTCCTACCGCCTCGCCCTCCTCAAGAACGAATTCGGCGATTTGGCCGTCGACTCCCAGCTCGCCTCCTCCTCGGCTATCGCCGGCGTCTCTGAGCTTTTGAACGGTTGCATCTGCTGCAATCTTGTCGGGCAGCTCTCGGTCGCCCTTGCCGAGCTCCAGTCCACCGTCCGGCCGGACAGAATCGTCATTGAGACTTCGGGCTCCGCGTTCCCCGCTACGCTGGCGCTCGAAGTGAACCGGCTGGCTAGGGAGACGGGGGGCCAGTATGTGCTGGATGGCGTGGTGAGCGTGATTGATGTGGAGAATTGGAAGGGGTATGAGGATACGAGTTATACGGCGCGGATTCAGGCGCGGTATACGGATTTGATTGTGTTTAATAAGTGGGAAGGCGCGGGGGAGAGGAGGTTCGATGAGGTTTTGGATAGGGTGGGGGATTTGGAGGTGGACACGGCGTGGGTGAAGAGCGGTAAGGGGTGGGTGGATATGTCGGTGGTGTTTGGGATTGACGGGGGGTTGGCGAGCGGTCTCACGGAAGAGGATGGGCATGTGCACGATGACAAGTGTGGACATGACGACAAGCATAAGCATGACCATCAAACCGAGGTGGAGGTGTTGAGTATTGAGCTCAAGAGTGGCAACAGAGAAGCAACGGTGGATGCGGAAAAGCTGTTGACTTTCTTGAGGAAGACGAGCAAGGAGGAGGTGTATAGGATCAAGGCTGTGTTGGCAGTTTCCGCGAAAGCTGCGCGGGATGTGCTGAAGAATTCGGATGAGGATACGAAGGTTCCGGTACCACCTACGTCTGCGGACAGCGAAGGTCAGACGACGAGGTATATTCTCAATTGGGCGTTCGGAAGGTGGACGTTCACACCTGTTGCGGCTGAAGTCAAGGAGCATGAATCCAGCAGTGAGGCGATACTGAGGATGACCATGATCCTGGCCAGGTATGAGAGCACCAAGTGGAAGAAGAGATTGGAGGCTGGTGGGTTGTTGGAGCTTGAAGAGGAGAATGGGAAGGGGGAGTTGAGCATAACCAAGGTCAACTAGAGAGCGGCACGTTTCAAAGACGAGTAGCTATGGATTGATTTCGTGGATGGACCATTGATAGGATTCTGGGATAGAATAGAGGGCTCGTAATAGGAACAAATAGAAATAGACGTCCCAAAGACATAGCTTCCGACAAACTGTTTATTAGATCAACAACCAGTTTCCCCATGCTTTCACCACAAGACACTTTGAACATATGTATGGCTCTCATTCTTCCCTAGCAATGAGCAAGCAAACGGCGAGATCTTTGAAACCCCCATTTTCCCCCCCATATACCATGCATGTCTTTATCATAACGCCTGCAAAGAGACTGAAAAGCATCCTCAAAGAAAATAATCCCTAAACGCCGTTTTGAATGACGACCGATCCGATCAACAACAGCAAAGATAATGAGCCAATCATGTTTCACCGTCCAAGCCACCGCATCTCTTTTCCCCCAACTTGCAGCATCCATAACCTCGCAAACTTCCCCCGGCAGTCAAGCACACGGGATCGATCAGTAATGACCGCCGTTAGCACCACCGTTAGCGCCTCCCTGCTCGCCCTGATCAGCATACTGGCGCAGGGCAAGCTCCTTCTGGAACTCGCGGCCCAGCTGGCCGTACATGGCCACAAGCTGCTTGCATGCGCCGACAAGGGCCTCGCGTGGGGTAATGCTTCCGTCGGTCTGAATACGGATGAAGAGTTCCGGCACGTTAGGGTGAGCAACTGATCAGGTGTTAGTTTCTGTTTATTACACTGGGCAGTGGGTGGTGAGGGTTGGAGGGGGAGGGGAGGGATTCTGGTAGAGAAGGAAGTAACGTGAAGGGGCGATACGACGTACTCTTGTATCCTGCCATCAAGACATGAGGAGCCTGCTTCAGATGCTCGGCAAGGAGGTTACCGAGAGTGTGGTCCTCCTTGAGAATCTTGAAGTCGGAGGTGTTGGACATGCCTATCCAGGTAGCAACCAGGGTCAGTTTTCTTGTCGTCTCTATCTTCTTCTTATTCTCCTTCTTCTCCCCATCCATCACTCATCATCAAGATAAGGGATCGACTCGACTCACCAGTGAAAACCTTTTCCTCAATCTTCTTCTCTCCATCCTGGAGAAGGAAGAGCTCGAACCTGGTTTATTTCAAAAGAGCAGATGTCAGTAAGGTTGCCCTACCACACCAGAAGTGAGGTAATGATGAGAGTAAGAAACAAGAAAGAAAAGGCGGACCGGTTCGGCTCGCTGTTCTGCTTGGGATTTGCTCCGTTCATCTTGATGAAGTTGATCCTTTCTGCTGGTGCCAGGTGACGAGGAGAGCATGAAAATATCCTTCTTGTCGTGATGGGACTGTGTGCTGGTCCAGAGGAATGTTGGTTTGATGATGGTTGTAAGTGGTGTATAAGGGGGAAGTCGCTCTCCTTTTATATCGTTGCACAGCCAGCAAGTCTCCATGGAGGTCGACTTTGGTCAAGGTGAACCCGTGGTAAACAAATTACCAACTCCCGGGTCTCTATTCTCCCAGCTGCCTCGCCTCCCTATTGTCTTCCATTTGTGTCCACGGTCCATGATCAGATGAAAGCACCCCGTTTGCTTCGCGGCCAAAACAAATAGGCACCTGACGCCAGCTACCAGACAAACGCCGCCGACCAGAGAGGAAGATTGAATCAAGATCGTAGACCTTGAAAGAGTAGACACGCAGGACGAAGAAGTGCGGCGGACTATCTGAGTGTCTGCCTGTCTGGCCGGGTCGATTTGTTCCATTGCCGTACTGAGACGAATTGGTAGTGCGGTTTCAGTCGACACCGGCGTAACATGATGATTCCGGACATAGTCGATATGGCTTTCTGCCGAACGCCCCCCATGGGATTTGAAGCAATCCAGGTCGAGTGTTTTCCGGCATTTGCGTGAGGCGCGTCGTCCAGGGCAGAAGGAGGAGGGGGGGTTCATTCATGCATGTGGAAAGAAACCAGCAAAAAGAGATTTTACTAACCTATCAGGGGCGTTCATTTTCGCGATTGGTTAAAGATACGACGAAGATCTCGTTGTTGATTATCGGTGGTGTATAAAATATTCTCGTCGTTGCTGAGATCGTGAATCTGCGATGTGGTGCTGGGGTTGAGACCGGGGGGGGTGAAGATGTCAACTGCTCAGAAGGTCGAGTGGTTGATGTAGCAATTGTGTATGTAGGTTGGCTCTTGAAGCGGGACCAGGAGGACGTAGGAATCTCGATACCCAAAATTTGGAGCGTGAATGGGACAGACTTCCAGAGGTTCTAGTCGCTCAGGTTGATAATTCTCGTCCGCAGATGAAGGTTTCGATCTGAGTGAAGGGGGCGGGATGTTGACACAAGTGAACGTACTTGATCGATGTCTTCGAGGTCGGCCAGGTTGCGCCATCCACTGTGAGATGGAGGCAACGCAATTGGAGCAATGAACTCCGGATCGAGGTACGTGTGGTCTGTGCGCTCAGGTTATTTTAGCGCCATCCCGCTTTTGGATGACTCGGTCCGCTGTGCAGCATTACACAGTTGGAGGGGAGGGTTAGGGTCCAACCAAGAAGGAACTGAAGTTGCTTGCATGTTGGCGAAGCAGACGACGGCAACAGACTGAGGGAAACTCTTTCCAACCTTCTTCGAAATGAAGCTGGTGATATGCAGAAAGTAAACCGATACTCTGAAGGTCGTTGTAGGTACCACAGTGTTTGTTCGACCACACTTTGCAACGAGAGAAAAAGGCTGCTTACAAAAAGAGTTAGAATAGAGATTGCTGGGGAGAAGGAGAACCCAGTCACAACACGTCAAGACAACCTCATCGACGTGTACTGGGGAAAATGCCAGACTAATCCAAAATATGCAACATCAAACTATTCATTCCATCGTTATTGTAACAAGCTTCTAAACAGACAGCCAAACGCTCCCGCCACGATGCAATACAGACTCAAGACACGCATCTCGGCAGTAGATTGCTCACTCCCATCAATTCTACGGTGTAGTCCATCCCACAGCCATCTAGTGATATCCAATATGTCATGCTCCCATCATGTCGACCCCTACCCCATGATTTCCCTTTATTCCATTCAATCGTATCGTCAGATCCTTTTTCGTGATAAACTCCAACGCTGGTCCCAGATGATGAAGAGGATACTCATGACTCCGTTCATGATCAACAGGGATACGTTTGCACGCACTTACGGGTTCAAGCCCTTAGCATCACAATAGCCAGGCGAGTCCCCGCCCTCGCCGGCGTTAGCCCAGCTCATGACCGTCAGGGTAGTCGTGTACGCCATGGCAATGAAGCCAAAGATGCACAGGGCAACATCCGAGAACTTCCAGAGAGCGCTTCTGGCGACGCCTCTGTAGTGCAGCATCGGCTGTTTGTGACTGTATTAGCGTCTGATTGATCATCTGCACAAGAAGGAGCAAGAGACTTGGCAGAACTTACCGGATAGATATACACCAGCGGGATGCAAGCAAAGTTACCGACCAGCGCGACGAACTTGTCCAAGTTATCGGCACCCGCCCACGCAACCAAGGCGCAGAAAGCGACGACAAAGAAACGGAACACGTTCTTCTGCCACTTGATATAAGGATTGTACTTTCCGCTCTTTGTGAAGAGCGCGTTCTCCGTGATCCTGATGGCGGGGAAAATTTGCAGCGGGGTCGAAAGCAGAATGGCGAGTGAGTAGAGGAATTGGACGCCATTGACCATTTTGTCTTCCTGGGGCAGGTTGAGGAGCACGACTGTCTCGGTCTTGGAGCCGTAGGCGGCGTAGGAGACGGCGCCCATGACGGTGAACAACGTGGTGATGATGATCATGACGACGGCCATCACCTTGGGAAACTTTTCCGGGTTTCTCATGGACTCCTGGATCGGGATGATGAGGCCGATGCCCTCAAAGGTAAAGATGGCGGTGCCGATGAATAGAGTCCAGTCCTTCTGGTTAAACAAAATAATGTCGGCCAGGCCCGAGGTGTTGAGAGTCAAGACGTCGTAGTAGAAGAGGTAGGCCAGACCGATGACGATGAAGGCGTCGGCGATAAGCGCAGTGAATCCCAACTTGCCGATATCACGCAGCAGCGAGAAGGGCAGGAAGACGATCATTTGCATGACAATCAGCCATGATATGGAAATGTAAGTCTTGCAATTGGTGACGGCAAGGATGAATGCTTGCAAGTTCTCCGACGTGAAGACGATGTAGGCTGCCACGAACCCCAGCTGACTGATGACGATGGAGAAGAGAATCAGATTTCTCATCCACTTGCCATAGAGAATACCGCCAATGTCACCAAAGGATCCCTCCACCTTTAGGCGAGTGGAGACAAGGAGAACGAAGCAGTAGTAGCTCAGAGCCGCCACGAACAGGAGCACAGCGTTACTAAAGACCATGCCGCCGTTGAGGTAGGCTCTCGGGAGGAAGAGAACACCTGTGCCGACGAAGGACTTGAGGAGAAGCATTGCCGCGCTCATGGGGCTATTTCGGCCGCTTCCACCACGCTCTTTCCTTCTCCTCTTACGTCGAGATGGCGTTAACAGTGTGCTGTCCTCCATGGGCTCGTGATCATCAACAGAGCCCTCATCGCTCCACCACTCGCCCTCGTCGCTTCCGGAGCTGAAGTATTCGCCTGGCTTGAGCACTTCGTCGTCTTCCTCGAGTTCCTCACCGGCGAAATGTCCGTACAAAGAGAGGAACTCCAGGAAGCTCGTCGTCAGTAACCTCGGCGGCGGCGCACTCTGGCCCGCACTGTGTTCGGAGTCGTCAGGATGCGCCGACTGGTCTCTCACGTTTCTCCGGAGGTAATTGCGCCGGAAGCCACCAGGGACTTTGATCGAATTGATATTCAGGACGTCATTTTCGGGTTCCGGCCTGGGGTAGCTGAAACTGTGGCTGCGCTTGGCCTTATTGCGCTGTTCCATCTCCTCCGCCCACCTGTATATAGGACGCGTAATGTCACCACCCTGCAACTGCAGACTCGAGAACTCATCGTCGTCTTCGGCAGGCTGCTTGCCCTTGGATCTCTCGCCTGTCTCCTCCTCGGCGCCATCCCCAGGCTGGACCAAGTGTCTCTTGATGATCTCGGGATCTTCGTATGCTCCAAAACCGTTGATACCGGTGGACGGTAACCTCGATCTCGTCTCGAAGGAGCCGTAGTTCGTGGTGGGTGTCGCGGATCTTTGGAACTGGGCAGCCGAAGGGGCTGGAGAGAGGGCGCGCGCAGGAGGAGTGCCAAAGCGAGGTGGTGAGGCTCCGTAGGTGTTGGACAAGGCAGCGGCTAGAGCAGAAACACCGGGGCCAGCAGAATGCGACCCGGCGCCGGGAAGCGGTGCTAAGGCGCCAGCATCTCCTCGCTCTATCGGAATAGGTGTTGGAGTGCCAGACGGTTGTTGTGGTGGTACGGGCGTGGCGAGGCGCGCGATGCTATCAGCGCGTGGTATCGACGAGCCGAGCTCGCGGGCGCGAAACGAGCTGGGACGAAAGGAGCCGGGGCGAAAAGAACCACCGGGCGAAGAAGAACGGCCAGGAACATTACTCGGGGCCGGTGAGTTCCTTCCCGAGTCTTTACCTGAGTTTGACATGGTCGTTAAGCGGTAGAGGTGATGTCTGTGGTGATGATGTAATGGTGGCCAGACCTTTATCTAGAGCATATCGGCGTGGAGATACTGGACTCGGAGAGTAGTTCAGTTCGTGATGTCGGAGGTAAGGTCAAGCAAGGTTAGAGACTGGAGAAAGAGATAAAAGATGGGGAACCGTCCGTGTTTCAGATAACGGCTGTCTGTTTTTTCTGTCTAGCGGTGGAAGGATGCTTGATGATGATGGCACACAACGAAGACTTGCAACAGTTCTTATTGCCATAGACTAGAATGTGGGAGACTAGGTAATTCTAGGTAGGTCGATCTTGGGGTTGTCGATGCGTGTCCGAAACACTGTCGCAGCACTCTCTGTCGCTCACCACTTCTGCGCCAACTTCCTATCTGGGACTTTTGGGGGCGATATTGATAAGGCGAGCCCGAGTCAAGTAAACGATGGAAAGTAGGTAAGCAGCGTTGGGTCATAACAATACTCCCGTCCGAGATATGTACCAGGATATTGTAGACAACACTCGTATTTTTAGGGTGGATATGTTTCTCTCTTTTACGCCTTTTGGCGTCGGTATCGTCGAGCGACTTTAACCAAGACAAGATGCAGCAATCAAGAAACGGGTCCGTGTGACCTGCGCTGGGCGACAGCACAAGGGCATTGGAGTCTTTGATTGGAGACATCATCGGCGGAGGAGCACTTGGGCCAACTGAGATAAGGAACCGCGAGCAATCTGGTGAGCGCTGTACGAATGAGAACGTGTCCACGCGATAGGGGAACAGGGCACGCGGAGAAAGCGTGACCATCGTCGAGAGACGACAAGAGATCGTGGGTGGTGCCTCGTTGCGCTGCAAACGCCTTGTTGGGTGGGCCTCGGGTCCTGCTGACACTGCGTCAGGCACTGCGACGGGCAGGCGCCTGGGCGATCCTTGCTGCTGTGCGGGTTTTGCTAGGTAGGGGGATCCACTCTTGCCCGAGACCCGACCCTGACCCAGATGCTCTGAACGTCTTTGTTAAGGTCACCGTCCACCAAAAAGATCACGGCTTTCAGTCGGCTCTCACCAAAAGCGTGGATAACGATACACATGTAATCACGATCACGCTTCACAAATCCAGGCTGATTGCCTCACGCTTTGGATACCGTATCGAAATTCGGTACATATGGCCATACCTAGTTTGAAACGCGCAGCACCGGACAGCATGACGGAGGATCATTTAGCTCATGTTATCCGCTAACATTGACCCCGCCGATATCCTCGTTGAATTCAGTGGTGTACATGCCGTGTCGCGAAACTATGAACAATTACTTCGACGCGCTACCCTCGGCCTTTGTAGCTGGACTAGAGATGGAGACGGCGAGTATCTGTTACGTTACAGGACTAATACTAGGAGGTCTATCTTTGAGATGGCACGGTACAACTCGATATTCATCGGTATAATAACAAAATAGGAACACAAAAGGTATCATCATCACCATCACGGCGTCCAGACTCTGCGCTGATGCGACTCCACCACCCCCATAAACAAGAGCTGCCAATACCCTATCTACCTCTAGGCCCGCCCTTGCTGGCGATCCTGGCTCCTTCCCTGCCCGGTACCATTCGAGCGGGCCGGTAAAGGCGGGGGAGAGGGTCGGTAACAGCACCCTCCGTTTCCGCAGCCGGGACAGGTCTGACAAGAAACCGTGGAGGCCGATGAAGGAAGACGGCTTCGCCAAATCGTCAGGTCATGATGGTCGGTCCGTAAACATAACCTAACTCACCCATGATATCGACTGCAGTAGTACCGGATGTTTCGGAATCAAGCAGGCTTTCCCTTAGGTTTGATCCCATGGTGGGGTTGATTCCTTCATTCGTTTGGCTTCAATCAGTTGTACTTGTACGCTTCAGTTCTTGAGTTGTATTTCTTTATTCGGGGTCGCTCCCGCCTTCTCAGCCCGCCTGCTCATCGTCACACATTGAGTCCCTCTTTCCTAGGTGCCCGGTCTTACTTGTATTCTACCGCTACGAGCACCTTCCTTCGTTACTCAAGGCATCCCGCTACCCAGAGGTAATGACGATGAACACCTGCACAAAAGCTTTCGAAAAGGAAAAAAAGGAAAAAAAGGTCTGAGACGCCGTACCGTCAAGCTTGATGCTAGTGGTGAGAGACTTATCCAGGGACGGAATAGCTTCTGATTCGCCAACAAGTCACCCAAAAAAGAACGACGTCTATCAAGCTTTGCCTTTGGCTCTTTTTCTTAATAAAAAATAATTCGCCAAAAATGAAAGATAAATAAACCTCTCTTTACCACCGCTAATCTTCGATATACAACCACCAAAGCATCATGCTCAAGTGCAGTACATAGACGGAGCTTGGACGCCTTCCCTGTTTCTGTCCTCCGCCGATTGCTTCCTCGCGCTACGCCGGAGCTACTTACGTCTCCCACACCACCGGCCGCCGATCCCTTCCCAAGATCACAGCGTCCAAGGGATTTATAGACACCGCACGGTCTAAGGTTGGGTAGAGCAGGCCTCTTGACCATTTCCCTCCAGCTTCCTGTTGGGCGCTTCACCCTCAAGCCAGTCTCACGAGGCAATATTTGTCTTCTTGTCGACAAGCCTCCGGCCTGTTCCCCAAGACAGCCAGCTCTACTGTGCAACGCCAGTACCGGAACCCATACCGCGAATGGAGACATGATAGTCACACAACGACAACCATGGATCACGAACATCAGAGCAGGAGGCATAAACTGGGCGTCGTCTCCGGCGTCTACATCCCAGTATGCCTCAATATCCTCAGTATCCTCATGTTCTTGAGGTTCGGCTCCATCTTGGGTCAGATTGGTCTGCTTGGCATGCTTGGTATGTCCTTCCCGGAACTTACTTTGTACCGCATTTCATGATTGAAACTGACTAATTTCAGGACTTCTCTTCATTGCATACGCGGTTGATTTTGTCACTACGCTGTCTCTATCTGCCATTGCCTCCAATGGCGAAGTCAAGGGAGGTGGTGCCTACTACCTCATCTCCAGGTCCCTTGGCCCGGAGTTTGGAGGATCCATCGGCATCCTTTTTTACCTGGCGCAGGTCTTGAACACCGCACTCAACGTCGTCGGTCTCATCGACTGCCTGAGGCTGAATCTTGGACCTGTCATGGCTCAGGGGTATTGGTGGACCTACCTGTTCGAGACAGGCGCGTTGTTGGTATGCACTCTACTGTGCCTGGCTGGCAGTGCCATGTTTGCAAAGGCAAGCAATGCCTTGTTAGCCGTCATGGTCATCTCCATACTGAGTATTCCCGTCTCGGCCATCTTCCTGCCGTCATTCAACGATCCGGTCAGTGGCATCGAGTTCACAGGCGTCAGTCTCACCACTTTGCGCTCCAACCTGTGGCCGCATTTTGCAGGTGATGAGTTCAATGGAGCTGGTACCTTTAGAGATCTCTTCGGTATCCTGTTCCCGGCAACTTCGGGTATCTTTGCTGGCGCGTCCATGTCGGGTGATTTGCGAAACCCCAGCAAGGACATTCCTCGCGGAACTCTCTGGGCCATGCTGTCAACTCTCATTTCGTACGTCCTGGTCATTATCTCACTGGCCTCGAGTACGACACACGGCACGTTTCTGCGAAATACCAATGTTATCCAGGAGACGAATGTTTGGCCTCCAATCATCTTTGCCGGAGAGTTCGCAACCTGCTTTTTCTCGGCTCTGATGGGGGTAATAGGCTCTGCCAAACTCATGCAGGCATTGGCTCGAGACAAACTGATTCCTGGTATCTCCATCTTTGGAAAAGGCACCAAGAAGACTGATGAGCCCTTGCTCGCGATCTTCTTGACGTACATCGTTGCTCAGTTCGCCATGTTCGCAAACTTGAACCAGATTGCAACCTTCATCTCCATGGGATATCAAATGACTTTCTTCGTCATGAACCTCGCCTGCTTTCTGCTCAAGATCGGCTCTGCCCCCAACTTCCGCCCAGGCTTCAAGTTCTTCAGCTGGCAGACTGCCTTCGCCGGTAGTGTGCTTTCAGCGGCTGCCATGTTCTTCATCGACGAGACATATGCCACCACTGCCGTCTCACTGCTCGTTACACTGTTCCTGATGATTCACTATCTGAGTCCACCCAAGCGTTGGGGTGATGTATCACAAAACCTGATCTACCACCAAGTCCGGAAATACTTGTTGAGGCTAAAACCAGAGCACATCAAATTCTGGCGGCCGCAGATTATCCTGCTTATCAATAACCCGAGAAAGCAAACCCGTCTCATTCAGTTCTGCAACTCGATGAAGAAGGGCGGACTGTACATCCTTGGCCATGTCATCGTCACCGATGATTTCTCCGCGGGAGTTACCGAGGCAAAGCTTCAACAAGCGGCGTGGTCAAAGTACATCTCGGAGTTCTCGAGGATCAAGGCTTTTGTCCAGCTCACCATGTCACCAACCATTACTTGGGGCGTAAGGAATCTGATCCTCTCGGCAGGCCTGGGTGGTATGCGGCCTAATATTGCCGTCATTGGCTTCTACAACCTGGACGACCTGCGGCGTTCCCGGCCAACACTGCGTATATCCCACCAGGTGCCAACATCATATGCTAAGGGTCCGCAGACTACTGAAACCAAACAACCCGTGAGGCGGCGAAAGAGAGGCGATACTTCGGCTAGGTTGATGGAAGGATTCTTGCCCACTGACGTGATCAGGACAGAGGAGATGATGTCGGTTATTGATTATCTTACTATTCTCGAGGATCTGGCTTTGCGATATCGTCTGAATGTGGCGGTCGGTAAAGGGTTTGAAACCCTGGAGACACCGAGGAAGGATGGGAGTAACAGCAAGAAGTACATTGATCTTTGGCCTATCCAGATGTCGGCAGAACTGTCCGCGGACGGCAGGAATGTTCTGACTACCAATTTTGACACTTGTGAGTCTCTGTCAGCTGCCCATGCCTACTACGATGATTGCTGACATGTAACAGACACTCTCATCTTGCAGCTAGGTTATATCCTCGATACTGTCCCCGCTTGGAGGAAGGTTTACCGAGTTCGTGTCTTGGTGTTCGTTGAATACGAAAGCGAGGTTGAAGAGGAAAGAGGACGAGTCAAGGCTCTTCTCGAGAAGCTAAGGATCGAAGCCGAGGTGCTGGTCTTCTGGCTAGCCTCTGGCGATCTCGATACATACGAGGCCATCATCCACGGGCGGTTCCGAGATCAAGAAACGGAGAAGCTGGTCAATGATTGCCTAGTGGGCCAAGAATGGTGGGAAGAACTTCAGAAGATCCGGGGAACCCATGAACAGACCTTACAGCCGGACATGAGTTCCGTATTAAACATCGTCGAGTCGACTTCGGGACGGCCGGGGTTGTACAATCCACACAGCGAGCTTCCTGATCCACGCGATAGGAGGCGCGCAAGCTGGGCGCCACTGGCTGACTTACCCAAGAAGCCCACAGTCTCGCAGTTGGTTCGGCTGGGTGTCAGCATGGGGATACACACTCAGAACCTTGCGGCGAATGTGCTGGACAGTTCAGACACGAGCGTTGACGGCGAGAGCGACAGCGACAGCAGCTCATCTAGCGATACATTGGATGGAGACTTCAATGATACCGCAAGTGTTGCAAATCATGACGGCCTTGGAGCTCTTCAACCGTCACGAGTTCCTTTATTGGGAGCCGCTAGACGAATGAGCCACGGAGACCTCTTCGATCGCTTGAAGAAGCCTTGGAAGGATAGGGGATCGCGGAAGGCAGGAAGACCGTCTGCACAGCAATCTTATGGCGCAGTGTCTCAGGATACCGGGCATAGTCGCGGTAGTGGTTCAGAAAGCAGATTTGACAAGAGGAACGATTTTCTAAGCTTGGGCTCGGAGCGACCATCGCGAACGACAACGCCAACACTGTCGCGACAAAACTCATCAATCTTGAAAAGCTCTACGGCCAGAAAGTTCACCAGTTCACTGGTTCCGGAAACAAGAATAACCAGTGATGACACAGGACCACATATTATGTTTGCAGAAGATCAGGTTCGCCCCGGGATATCACGTCGGTCCACACCGGGGACCACCGCACTTCTTTCAAGCAAACAACCCGCCAGAAATAACACTGACGACGACAATGGAGGGGGTCCTAGAACGGTCACCTTTGTTGAGCCTCGCTACGATGGGGCTTCTTCATCCCCAGACAAGTCAAGAGCAAACTCCCCGGGAAGGACTGAAACTGGCAGCGGCACTGGTGATGTCCTGCTTAACATACCCGAGCTGCTCACTTCATATAGACTTCAGCATCAGCAGCAGCAGGACGACGATGCCGCGGAAGCGGGCTCGAGTTATTCTACCCAAGGGCTTCCGCTCTCCTTCAACGACCTCCCAAGCCGGGCGCAACATCTGATTTTAAACGAGTTGATGCGACAGAATAGCGCTGATACGGCAGTCCTCCTTACCACGCTTCCGGTACCTGAGGAAAACACTTGTCAAAGTGAGGAGGCAAGTCTGACGTACCTGTCCGATGTTGAAGTGCTTTGCAATGGGTTACCGCCCATGTTGCTGGTTTTGAGCAACAACATGACGGTTACTGTAAGCCTCTGAGGCTTTTGTTGCTGGTCATTCTGTTCTCGTGACCCTGGCCAGGGCAAATGCGTCATCGGGACGAGAGTGATAGGAAATATAAATGAGAACCACACAATCGCACGCCCTTTACCCAGCGGAAAGCAGAGTTTGTGTTTCACTATGGGCATTGTTCGTGATACCCCAAAACCCCCGTGCCTGGAACAAAGACTGAGGAGAAACCTGGGTGGGTTAATTGGCCAGCGGAATTTGCACAGCCGAGACACATTAGACGAAGCCAAATTCGGCAGTGTACTGGGCTTTTTCTTTGTTCAGTACGCTATATTTGAGGGAAGAAACATGCCGTCAGCGGAAAACTCGATTCGTGTTAAGACCGTATTTGCTCACACAAAGGATGACTGTTCTGCCTTGCTCTTGGTTGTGTGAGTAGAGTCCTTTGTCTCGCTTCGTGGTGTGGTGTGGTGTGGTGATTCATTTGCTCTACGAAAATAACGATCAGAGAAATCGAAAGGACAGGTTCGGTTCCAACTCTTCTCTTTCTTTTGCCCAACAAGGTTATTGGTTGGTTATCCACTCTTATATTTTCTTATTTCATACCCCCAGATTCCCTTCCCAGTCGTGGCTGCGTTGCTCACGATGTCGTCTCAATCGCAGGACAACAATCGTGATCGAAAGTCGAAGAGCATCAGACTTTCTCAAAAACTGCGTGGTCTACGGGATCTAAGACTACGAGTGTCCATCGAAGGCAAGCCACATCTCCAGCGGCGAGGGTCACTCCAGGAATCACCGCAAGAAGAGGAGGAATTCCGCATCGTCCATACACCGGATAGACCTCAGCGATTCATCTCACCGGTTGAAGCCCCTACTGAAGACGATTGTTACGACGCTCTCCGGACGTGGCATCACGCTGCAGAACAACAAAGGAGCGGGGTCCATTCGTACGGGATTAAACAACAGAGGAGTGGTGGTGCAGGAGAACCAGTATCAACTGGCGTGGGCGGAGCAGCCAACGAAGAAGACGACGACGACGACGACAACGAAGGCGTGAGTCAACCAACCAGCCGTTTGCTTGCCTGCTTGTTCCATCAACTCATGTAGTAAAAAGTCCACCTGTTAAGATAAGATGTCTGCTGGAGGGATGACACACTATTCGCCGCTTGAAGGCATGACTACCTCTGCATATATATCTAATTTCAACCCTCAGAGATTGCCCGTGAATCAAGTTGCCCGTAACTCGGTTGCACATATTGGATACCTCAACAGCCAAGTATCCCCGCTGACTCGGATTGAGCAACAGAGAGGCAGCCCTTTCGTTCCTGACCCAAGCGATGACGCGAAAACCCCAAAGGATGAGAAGTGGTGGGAAGTTGCATATGGGGGGTTCAAGGAGGTGGAAGGGGTAAATCCTTTTCGTAAGTGGGAAGGTAATCATCAACAGAAGGAAACGCAGGCTCAGCCGGATTCCAACATGCGGCGGGATTTCAGCCAGGACACGGCCAAAGGAGGGCCTCTTCAGAGAGGAGTTGCTCCTCCTTATCGTTTGACTGGTATGTACGACTGATGGGTTACCATACAAGCGACAGTTGCCGTCAGGCGGCTAGGGAGACATGAACGCTTACAGCTTTTTGGATTTGACAGGACTGTCACTCAAGACATATAGCACGAGCGAGGCTGGCAAAAATGAGATATCTAACGGAACCAGCAGTAGCGCGGAGGAGTACACTCCGTCCATTTACGCGCCATCTCACAAGAGCCCTACTATTCCTAACCCTGAGATGTTTACCAAAGCTCTCGCGTGGATTTCCGGGAGCCCACCAGCCAAATCGACAACTGCAACTTCAGAGACATTGCTCACTCGAGATGTTCAACGTGCCCGCGCCATCGACAGCGACAGCGAGCCCACCACTCCACCAGGGGGCCGCTACTTTGACATCGACGAGGAGTACCACCCCAGCGGTGGCTCAAGAAGGAGTTCCATCTCCTGCAAGCCGACAGCAACATCTGTCTCGGACCAACAACAGCATCCCAAACAACTACCATCACCGCTACCAGCACCACCCAAACCGCTGGATAATACAGGTAGGGGATCTTTGTTCCCATCGCTTAGTTCCTCGAGCCAAGCGACGCAAACACTACACACTGAACTCTTGAGGCTTGCACACAAGCAGCTTGAACAGAAAGAACAGCAACGGGGAAGGGGAAGCGGGCAGAGCGGAGAAAGTGGACAGAGCGGAAGTACATCTAGTGCTTTCTACAGTGCTTTTACATCTTCCCTGAGGCCTGAAACGCCTGATGTGAGACCGCCCTCGCAACGGAGAGAGCAGAAGCAGCAGCAGCAGCAGCAGCAGCAGCAGCAAGCAAGTCCCAGTCTAGGATCACATGGAATAGAATTGGAAACAGCAACCCCATCAACTCCACGCCCAATGCCAGAGCAGACTCACCACAGAAGACGGCATCCAATGACACCACCCCGCGGTTTATTGAAAGAAAGAAGACCGTATATATCCCCTTCTCCCTCTAGCACCGCCTCTCCGTCACTGAGACCACCAGCACGGCCACCAAAAACCCCCGAGACCAAAGCCGTAACTCCCAAGCCGAGGTTTTTACTTAATGGACTCAATTTCAGCCCTTCGCGATCAGTTCCTCTCACTCCCAATGCTACTCCCACGAAACCCAAGAATATAGGGAGCACGGGGATGAGAGAAGTGGGAGGGCAAATGGGAGGTCATATTGTCGGGGCAGTCAGTATTTCGTCACTTTCTTCACTCTCCTCACTTACGGGGAGCAATGGGGTGGCGATAACGCCCCCGAGGGTTTCCCCTACGAATTTCAATGCTCCCCCGCCTGCTCCTCCACCACCTCCAAGCAGAGACGAGGGAGGCTTGTTGATATTGCCGAAGACAGTGTATAATGGCAAGAGCAAGGCTAGGATGTCAGTGAAAACTTCGGTTCCAGTTCCGCTTCCACTTCCGTCACTGCTGTCGAAGTTCAACACCAACCATGGATCGTCATTGACATCAAAAGGGCATGGTCACCCTATCTCTAATCGGTTGTCATCACAGAGTCAGGAACAGAGACAGATCCAGGGGCAGGAGAGGAAAGGAACTCAGCGAAGCCCCCCTGAATTCCCTGTATGCGTTCAGCCACGCATAAATGATCCCTTTGTTGACTCGCCGGCGAGCGATCTAGTTACGCTTGAGGACAGGTTGTCTGTGGTGATGGTTAATGGGTTGTATGATGAAGGTCAAGCCAAAGTAACTCCTCCTCCTTCTACTCCTCCGTCTCAAGTATACCCACCCGAACCGAAACCTCAGACATCCCCTTCTGGGTCCCAACCATATCGACCCCGGTCGACTACTCGAATACCTCCTCAATTCCAGGCCTACCAAGCTCAACCATCTTCCAAGACTCCCTCCCCTCGACATATAGCATTTCCACCCCAATCCCAACAGTTGCATTCAGCGCCATCTCCCTCCCACTATCCCTCACCAGCCCTCTCTCTCCCCAGATCCACCTACTCGGGGTTTCCTATTCCCCAGACTCACACCATCACCCCCCCACTGCCCCGGACTCACACTCTACCCACTCCTCCCTACCGGCACCAACCTCCTTGCACTTCGTTTTGTAAACAAAGTACACAGAGCCAAAAGGAGATGGCCGATGCCACGGAGAAAGAGCAGAACAGTAAGGAGGAGCAGCAGCAGCGTCCAGTATCTGTAGGTAGTGATGGTGGTGACTCTGATTCCAGCTATGAGAGTCTCAAGTTTTGGAAGATACCGACCTCGACCACGACACCGACACCGGGTCTGGGCATGACTGTTCCTGTGCAGGGTAGTACATCTAGCAGCGTCTTTAGATGTAATCAACAGCTGGGACAGCTGGGGCAGCCAGGACATGAAGGAGGGGGGCGTTACGAGTTTGAGGAAAATGACGAAGATGAGAAAGTAGAGAAAAAGAGAAAAAAGATGGGAAAAGATGAAGAAGAAGAAGAAGAAGAAGAAGAAGAAGAAGAAGAAGAAGAAGAAGAAGAAGAAGAAGAAGAAGAAGAAGAAGAAGAAGAAGAAGAAAAACTCTACTGTAATTGTTGAGAACGAGAGTGGAACTACAAGGATTGGAAAGGGTGTCGCCTTCAGTGTGGTGGATGACTACGCGGATATTATTGATCAGTATGCTGGTGGGTGGAGGGAAACAATGGTTTTTGGGGAGCCGGAGGAGTAAGACGAGACAGGCCTACCTGACTGGAAGTATGCGTGGCGACGGTGGGAATGGTTGTACAATGTCTTTGTATTTGTGTTCAAGCGTTTTCGGTAGAAGAATGAGGTGGAGGAAATAATAATCGTTGTAGCTGAATGGGGGAAATGTATTCCACTCATGGATACCAAGAATCCAGACACTGGGTGGATGAAAACGGCAGAGATGGCAGACCACGGTAAGTGATTTGTGGTGACGCCACAGAAGCCTCTCTGATGGGTGTCCTTTTATACCCTCTCTCTCTCTCTCTCTCTGTCTCCTTCGAGACCCTTACGACTGGAAGATAGACTTTGAAGGTCTAAAACACCCGATAGAAAGCCAAAACCTGTTCGATAACCACTAACGCTTTGACATTTTTTAAAACCTGACTAATGAACAAACTAAGGCCGGATTGCACCCAGTAATTCCAAGTGAAGGCACTCAAATAAAATAAACCATAAAAAAAGAGTTCGAAAACATATTAACAATTGAAGCCAGCCTAGCCTTGTGCTAACAAGAAGATGAGAGGGAGAAATAAAAGCATTTCTTTTTGGGTTGGTAGTCGGGCCGGCTGACAAGTAAATTGGAATGGAATCATGACGCCGTTAAAACTCTAAAAGTGGTAGTTAAGTCCCTGAGACCTATGTGCCAAAGTTGTGTGCTGTCTGTCTGTCGTGCTGCCGCCTTCTGCCGCCTGCCTGCCTGCCCGCCCAATTCATGTCCTTGTTCGTCCTCTTGTCTTGGTTTCGACGTATATAAGACCGGCCGGCAAATAAGCCTCTGTTCAGCCTTGTTTCCCAGCTTCCTTCAACTCCCTTCTTCCTCCAAACGCGTGATGACGGGTTTTCCCAGCTTCGTACAAGACTTTGACACCGGACAATGCCCGTGGCCTTGAGCTCCGAAATAAATAAAAAAGAACAATACGCCAGAAAGAACAGCTCCTTTACGAAGGCGTATTACCGACTTCTGGATGAACCTACTGAGCTTTGCCTCTCGTGCATCCCGGGTCGTCGCTCCCTTCTATCACCATCCTGCAACTTCAAAGAATCCAGCCTCTTTTGATTATCCTCCGTGCCATCTACTTCTTCTAGGCGAGGCAGCGGATGGACAGTGGTGCGAGCTGTGAGAGAGCTGGTGCCATTGGATGTTCCACTCTCTAGTTTCCTCTGCTTCGCGAGTTCTTCGAGTCGAGCCCATTTGCTCTGGCGATGAGCTTCCCTTGCAGGGGCGTTGCTTTGGTTTTCCGTGTACTCGTGGGAGCAATCATCGAATAGCTGCGGGTTGATTTCCATAAATAGCTTCATGGCGTTATATACCATGCCGTGGATGGTTCTGTTCCCGATCAGTCATGATACCTCAAACATGTGGTGTTGCTCAGTCACGTACCTGTTCCAATGTCCCTTGGAGTTCTCGTATAGGGGAGCGAACATGATGGGGAGAATGATCTCGACATTGTCGCTCACTAGATTGCAGAAGTACTCGTTGTTCCAGAAGTACAAAGCTCTTTCGGCAACCTGGAAGTGCGGGCTGGCAACCGATTTGGCGAGCTGATGGAACAAAGGTTCTTGGACCTTGGCGAACTCAGCCGGGTCCATGACCTCGAAGATGTCTTCAACCTCGTTGAGGAACATGACCTCTTTGGTGCTGTTGACTTTGGGCCAATAACGGAGAAGTCCGAGAACAACCTGAAACAAATGTTAGATTATAGGGGAGTCGTAAAAGACGTGGTATGTCACATACCTCTTCTGTCAAGGAAGCATCCTTCTCCAGAAATTGCACGATGCAGTACGCCAATTGTGGATGGTACATGCTCAGACTCTTGACCTTGTGAAGAGGAAGCAACACTCTGGTAAGGAAGAGCTTGTGCTCCTCCTTAAGAGGGAGCGCAAAGCCGTTGATGATGGACCCAAGAATCTCGAGCAGTTCGGCAATTCCATTGAATCTTTCAGTTTCGTACGTGAATTGGAAAAAGACGTTGTTGATAGAGCGGCGGATGAAGGACCTCAGGTTGAGGAACTTGCCGTAGATACGATGCAGAGTCGTCTTTAGGAAGTCTCGTTCTCTAGGGTCTTCGGAGTCGAAGAGCTCGAGGAGCTGAAGAACGAAGCTATGATCGATATACGCCTTGGCAATGTTGGTGTTGAAATCTTGACTCTCGATGAACCGGAGGAAGAACTCATAGACAACTTGGATATGCGGCCATGCAACCTCTAAGACCGGCTCATCCTCTTCCGGATCGAAAGCTTCACCCTGCGGGTTCATGGGAGGAGGAATTGGGCGGAATAGGTTCTTTGCAAACATCTCAACCACTCGCGGATACATTGGCTCAGTGATGACTTGCCGATTATTAGCAACATAATCCAGCAGCTCGTGAAGGGCCAAACGCTTGATCTCCTTGGACTTCATGTCGGCGCTAGCATCATTGAAGTCAAAGATGACGTTGCACTGCTCGATCTTCTTCATGAACAGATCCTGGCGGTGATTGGGGGCCACCTCATGGAAGCCCGGGAGCTTCTCGAGCTCGCGATGGGCTGAGATGTCGAACCGCGACGAATTCTGCCTCTTTGGCGTCCTGAGCCCTTCCAGGACGTCTTTGGGGGTTTGGTGTAAACGGTCGAACATAAGCGATTTCTGTCCGGCTTTTGGAGGAGCGAGATCGTGCGGCATCGTTTCCGCGGCGCCGGGTGGCGGGACATGCTACGACAACCAATCGTTAGTATTTCCACGGCCAAGTACGGCAATCCGAGGAGCTTCTTACCGGCGCGCTGGGGCTGATTATGACAGTAGGAGGAAGGGTACCGTGACGGACAGGAGTGCTGCCGCCGTTGGCGCCCTGTTGCTGCCCCCCAACACTGTTAAATCTATCCGCGCCGCCAGGGTTCGAGCTGCCGCCTTGAGGGCCGAGCATGGAATTGCCGTGGTCGCCATAGGCCGCGTTGTTAGGCGGCAATGGCTTGTTACGGCTGTCATTTACAAGTGTCGACGTAGACGATGAAGGGGTGAGAACGGGCGACTGAGTGGCCTCGCGAGAGCCTTGTGAGTTGGGGGAAGCTGTTCCATCCTTCGCATCCTTATTCTTCTTGGACTTGGAATCCTTGTCCTTCGTCCTCGAGAGCTAGCACGACGGTGTAGCATTAGCGATCCGTTCCAACGGGACAGCTCTTAGTGCAGGCACCAACGACCTAGACTTGACTTACGACTCTCTGGCTGAACCGCTTCATCTTTGAGGACAACAGTTTCTCTGCCTGTGGGGCGAGTGAAGGCTGCCCGACCTGATGGTGGAGGGGTAATGAGGGCGCGGCGATTGTCTGATAGCTGGATACGAAAAGGGGGTGGCTAGCCAAAGGCTAGGATGTGTGCCGAACAGCTCGCGGGTTGGAGGCTGCGATGCCAACGGGCCGGTCGCGGACTTGCTTCACCAAAAGCTCTACGTCCCGCCTGGATGTCGAAGAGGAGGGGTGCAGTGCGTCAGGACGAACTTCCGACCACAAGCCCGGCTGCGGTTGGCAGTATTGTTGGTTGGGGAGACGCCGCGTTGGATGAGGGCGAGGTCACGGCGTGTCAATCGACTTGTGTGGATGCCCGACGGCCGATTGAATGGTAACCTTGGTAGGATGGTTAATGCTAGGGGTGTCGGCGATGGGGAGTCTGGGGAAGCGCGCTCTCGATGGTGGTGGCAGAAGCAACGGCTACGGCAGCAGTAGCAGGGTGAAATGCTCTGAGGGCGCACGGCGAACTGGCGGAGTAACGGAATGATTGCCGCGCGGGATCGGATGACAAGTCAAGGTGACGACAACAAGCGCAGGATGTCTCGTCGACGACGGGCGTGCTGGCGTGCTAGGTGTTGCGCTAGGGACGTTGCCGGATGGGAGTGGGAATTTGGTGCTTCCACGTCCAGTGTGTGTTTGGGGACCTTTGGGGGGGGGGGGGGATGAAGCGAATGCCAGAGAGAGGAACGAACTTGCTGGTTTGATGGAGGTGCGAGACTCTGTGAGTAGGGTGCTGTTAAAGAATCAGGTAGCGCCAGCACCAACCCGCTAAACACGCCAGAAGTGGAAGTCTGAATGGTAGATCTGCTCAGTACCTAAGTAGGCCCAGATGAGCCAGGCCAGGATGTTGCTGCGGGGCTGGACGGGATGCAATCGCGGGACCCAAAACCGAGTGTGAGGGTGCCAGGTGCCAGGTGATGTGGCTGTTTGACCAATGGTCCCTTGTCGCTTCCACTTCCTTACCTACGCGGAGTCGAAGAGTTGTGTGAGAGCTTCGGACGCTGGAGCTGCTCACTCAATGGAACCTCCAACTTTGTTACGTAGGTTCACTGACAACTGCCCGATGTCACTACTACTAGTGTAGGTTGCTTGAGGTCCGAGCGGTGTGTCTTGTGGCTGTCAACGGTACCTAGGTACCGACGTTGCAAAAGCGTGGACAGACGCAAAAGTAAATGGGAAGGTGCTGATCGCCTAAAATGACCCTGGAACCTCCAAGCAGATTTTACTAAGGGTCTTATTAGCTTCAAAGTGCAATGGTCAGTACCTACCTCAAGGTACAGTTGAAAATCGATAGGACGGTTGTAGTTACTACCATGTCCTTGACAATGAATGGCACACGCGAAAACATGCAGAGTGAAGAAGGGCTCGAGGATGAAACGGCAAATAGAACACTGCACTTGGTTTCCTCTGCTGTAGCTCGGTTTCGAAAAGTGGACAGATTCACCAAGGTAGCGCCCAAGGGGAAGCTGCCCGATCTAGTACATCGGCGCGCTTATGATGGGTTGGAGATGATCACCCGAACAGGGCGAAAGGACGTCCAGGGAATGGAAATATGATGGCGAGGCTGAAATGTTATTCCGTTGCTGATGTGCCGTGGAAGCGGATGTCACCAGGCAATTCGAGAGTTGTGTAGGCTGCGTACGGCGCTATTATTGCACTATCTCTGAGTGTATATGAGACAGTCGAGGAAATGTTAGAACAACCATAGATATCAATTAAGTCTCAAGCCGATGTGTCGATGCTCAGAGGTGGCCCCGAGCCCCAGTCTTGGTAATTACAGGTGTCATGATCTCCACTTAAATGAACTGCAGGCGTTCATTTAGCGCCATGCAGGGTGTCTAGGGCCCATTTCCAGTGCTCCCCTCAGGTCCTTCACACCTTCTTCAAGCCTCATTTGCTCGATGATAGATGGTATAAATCAACGAGCGCGTCTTTGAAAGAATGCACAGAGGCAGTATGCTATGGTTTGGTTGGTGATGGATATCTCAGGCTCGTTTGATGGTTGAAAGGCAAGAGCGGATTCTGATATTTACCTAATGCCACCGCGTTCCAGCATGCACACAGGACAGAGCAAACACTTAGCAGTTCCGAGGTCTTGGACTGGATGTACAGTGGGGTGCCAGAAGTCTGTGTGCACGGCCCACTTTCCCAAATTTTCACCACTTTCTTTATTTACTACCCCTTTTTCTTTTTTTTCTTTCTCTTTCTCAACTAAACAACGACCAAAATGGACGAAATTGGTGGCATTCTAACAAGGGATCGCCAGCCAAATGGCGAACTAAGCGAGGCCTCCCGGGCGGCYATTTATAGCCTTCATGTGGCTGGCCATAGCTATATGGCCATTGCTAAGAAATTCGGCTGTTATCGTAATACTATTGGTAATACTATTAAACGCTTCCAATTCCACTAAACCTTTGAATCTCGCCCTCGGAGTGGCCGGCCAAAGAAAATAAAACCTTCGAGTATAAGGCGGTTAGTATTTCGTTTTAAAAGACGTTTCCGTTTAAATTGGAATGAGTTACGAGGTTGCATCTTTGGGAATCTAAGTATTAATACTATTCGAAGGGTTCTTCCTAAATTTTATTGTCGAAAATGGAGATCTCAAAAAAGAATAAAACTCTCCTTTAAAGGAGTAAGAGAAAGGCTCTTTTTTGCTTAAGAATAGGATAGTAGAAATTAAAAAATAATAGAGGTAGAGTAAAAAGTAATTACCCTTCTTATTTTTCTTTTTTTCTGACCTACCTTTTTTTTTAGGGTTCTTTTTCTGATGAGTCTATTATTTAAAATGCTCCTAATTCTGGTGCCGGATGGATTTTCCGGCTTCCGGAAGAGAAATGGGATAAAGATAAAGTGAATTTGAAGGTTTATGGGAAGTGTACTTTGATGATAATGGTTTGGGGAAGGATCTGGAAAGGAGGAAGATTACTTTTAGTTATTATGGAGAGAGATCCTGAGGTAAAGAGGAATGGTTTTACTTTTTGGAGCTATATAAAGGTTTTCGAGGATGATCTTCTTCTAAATTATCTTCTAGGGACCTTTTTTTAATAAGATAATACCCTTATTTATAAATTTAATGTAGTAAAGGATTGGTTGGAGGAGTATAGAATTTGGATTATTTATTGGCCGGCTTATAGTTTAGATTTCAACCCTATTGAGTACGTGTGGAAAAGGATGAAAGAGTTTTTGATGAAAGATTACCCTGGCTTCTCAGAATTGACTAATAATAAGGCTAATATTAAAATCTTTTATCGAGCTTTAATTTAATATTGGGAGAAAGTGCTTTAAGATTTTATTGACCGGTTGGTAGAGTTAGTCCTTCGGCGGTTGGCCGCTATTCGCCGGGCCCGGGGTTGGTATACTAAATATTAAAGCGACGAATTAGATCTTTCCAATAGACCTATTGGCTTTTTTATTCGATTTTTATTCGTTGAGAAAACCGGGATTGAAACCGGGGTTTGGTTCGTGGGATTTAGAAAGTGGGGCGTGCACACAGACTTCTGGCACTACGCTGTACCATGTACTCTCTTAACTATGCGCACTGTCCGTGTGGAACAATTTCGCCGCGTAAACCTATGCAATTTCCACTTGCCTGCAATAATCCTCACTGTGCAACTCCATTTATCGACATCGTCAAAAAAAAAAACCAATTCAAACTCCAACATCACGGTCACAACGGTGATGAAGCGACCACGACACTGAGACTTGATCCTTGCAGCGCTTACGGGCAATTATTAGTAGCAATACCAAGTTCAATCACCAGTTCAGATTTTATACGTAATCACCGACTTCTCCGAATGACATGATGGACGAGCTCAACGAGCAAACAGAACATGCACCCAGCTGCCCAGTCCCTGCTCGGAGATTGGGGGCGCTTGAGCATCCCATGATAATCAAAAATGTGGACAAGGCTATGAACACATTTCCTGCACACTACTCACTCGAGGCTGTAAGCTATATTTTCCTTCTATATCACGTGGGAGCTTGAGTGTGGTACTGATGAGATCGTCAGATCGTTGATTCATCCAGCCCTCAAGTATCCATCCCACTTTATCTACGACACAGTGATCCGACAGTGAGGCCGATTGTCTCGCACAATGCTCTTACCCACAATGTTGTTGTGAAAGTTACGGTGCCCAAGCGTACAGGGCGGAAGCGCAAACGTGGGACCGAGGACCCCTTCGAGGGTCCTGTTGTTGACACCAACACGTCCTCAACATCAAACCCCAATGAAGACGTCTTCTCTCGAGACCGGCTAGACGCCCCTCGTATTCTCCGTCGAAAGCTCAGCGATAATGTAGGAAAATACACCGTCGAGCCCATCGGTGTCATCACCAACACTCACCGCTACCGCGGCCTCGCCGACTTCCAGTACGCCATGGGCAACTCCCCCTTCATGTCCCGGTTCGTCGACCAGGTGCTGCCCGGCGACGTCGCCAAGCTTAAGGAGTTCGCCATCCAACCGGGCATCGAATCCGGGAAGAATATTGACCTGATCCCTCCCCCCAACTTCACCCCCATGAGCTTGCCCTTCCAATACGGCTACGCCCAGAACCCGTACACCAAGGAAATCAGCCCCGGCACTGCTGGCCAAGCGGACGACGACGGCGGCGACTCCAATATCGACTCTGAAGCAGAGTTCCGGCGCGTGGTCAACGTGACCTCGCGTGTCCCAGCTGCCGGCTACTTCATCGCGCATGACGAGTACCCTGTCCCGTCCGCCCCCCGGCGCCAGCCCAACCTGGCCGACCCACAGGTCGCTCTTATCATGAAGGAAATGTGGGCGGCCATGGAGGAGCGGCCGATCTGGACGCGGCGCAGCATGTGGAACCGGCTAGGTTCCAAGTTCGCCTCTTTGCCAAAAAGCGGCTCGCTGGTGCGCCACTGCCTGCAATACGCGGGCTATCAGTTCAAGGGCGGACCATGGCGCGACGCGCTGGTCAAATACGGCCTCGATCCCCGCTCCGATCCCAAATATCGCATCTACCAGACCTTGATTTTCAAGCTGCACAAGACCCGCATCGGTACCGTCGGCCGCGAGTGGAAGGCGGTCCGCCGTTCCGAGCTGGGCGTCACCAACTTTGGCAAGTACTGGAACAGCTATGGCGAGGGCGCCAATCTCGGAAGAGGGTCGGAGCGCCGCTCACGCGAGACACACGTGTTCACGGGCGAGTCGTTCAGCACCGACGGGAAAGTCTGGCAGGTGTGCGACATCACGGACCCTCTCCTCCGTCGACTGTTTGAGAACGCCGAGGTGCGGCCCGAGTGCGACACCGAGATTTCGGGATTCTACCACCGCGTGCTGTGGTCGGTGGCGAAAGCCATCATGAAGTGCAAGATGCTCGCCATCCGGTTCGGCCGCACGCTGTCGGACGACGATTTCGGGTGCACGTTGGAAGCCGTCAAGGGGCCGAATGATGGAGGGGATGGCGGCTCGGGAACCAGCATTGGCATCACGCTACCTGATCTGCAGCTCACGGCAAAGGAGTGCGAGCAGCTGAGGGGAAGGAATAAAATCAAACCGGGCCTCAAGCAAGGACGTGATCGGTGGGAGGAGAGGAAGAAGAAGACGCACTATAGAGTTAGGATTCCCCTAAAGGAGGTGGAGGAGCGCGAGGCGGAGAAGATGGCGTTGTTGTTGGGGATTGGACTGAAGCCGAGAGAGAGGAGGCGGGCTCCGGCTGATCCCGCCGCTGGTGTGGGAGGTTCTGATGCTGGTGCTGCTGTTGCTCCAGGTACAGAAGTGGATGAAGTACCGCTTGATCCAGCACTGGCGAGTATCGGCGGAGAATCAGCCCGGGCTGATACCACCACGCCCACATCCACCAAGAAACTATCACCTGCCACCGCAGGCGAAGGTCAAACGGCTACCACCGAACCACAACATCGCCAAGATCTTCGTGAAGACGAGGAAGAAGAAGAAGACGAAGGCGAAGAAGAAGTCCAAGCCCCCAAAATCCTCCAAGACATCTTCGAAGACAACGAAGACGAAGAATTCGAAGGTCTTTCCGAAGAAGAAGAAGAAGAAGGCGAGTTCAGTGACGGCGACCTTCTCGGTGACGAAGATGATGAGGGTGACGAGCGTGGTTACGATGACGAAGACGATGAAGAGGAGGATCGATACGGCGGTTATGGAACCGACACCGGCTATCGAACTGATGGGGGCTACCAGACCGAGGGTGGCTACGGTTACCGGACGGATAAGGAACTTGGTGACGAGGACGAGGACGAGGACGAGAGTGAAGAGGAAGATGAAGAAGAGGGAGAAGGTGGCGAGGTTGAAAATGGGGAGGAAGGCGCGAGGGGAAGACCTCGTCATAGGCAGCAGCCCCAGGCGTGGGATGAAGAAGACGTGGACATTGACGAAGAGGACGAAGAGGAGTATAGCGACTATTAATCGCTTTTCTGGCTCTGACGCTTTGTCTATCTTGGTTTTGCTACTCGGACTTCATCACCCATAGCTTTAGAGGACAGAGATATCTAGTTGTCTATGGTCTTGCGTACGTTCATTCGCTTACGAAAGGGACTGGACCTTGTCAGGTTTTGTACGAGACGACTCCAACAGTCTGATTGCTACAGCCTGACTGTCTTTGAGAGTGGGAAGGAACCTCAAAGTTTGAAGAACAATGACTTCATGTGCCTCCACTGTCGAAGTTGACAACGGACACGAGATATAGGCTGTACGAAGAGAAGGAAAAACAATGTGTGCGAAAAGAGGAAAATGGCAAAACCGACCCAACTACTAGTCTGGCCCTCACTGGCTTATCTATGGGAGAGCGGACGGGATCCCGAGTTTTCCAGTGGGTATGGTCGTATGTGTTTATTTGTTTTGGATGTGGAACCTATATCCCCACGTGGAAGATAGGTCAAATGGTCTCAAGCGCTTATCTAATTTCTTCCAAACGCAGAACACTTGACCATTCACATTAAGCTCAATCAATTTCAAAATTCCAAACACAGGGCAAGAACGCTTATGCGGTAAATGGTTCGGTTCGTCTCTGTTCACTATCGATAACTAATCCCTTCCTCAATCCCCCAATTCACCAATCCAACCCAGCAGAAGACATATCTGTTTGCTCACTTACTCATCACGCCCAACCACCACCCCACGGGGCACCACCACGCTGCCCTCCATACCCACCTCGACCGTAATCTCCCCGTCCAGTTCCTCCGCCTCCACGTCCACCTCTGTAACCCGATCCACGTCCTCCTCCGTAGTCTCCTTCGCGTCCCTGCTGCTGCTGGTGCTGCTGATAATCGCCCGGCTGGTGTTGGGAATAGCCTTGGTAATCACGGCTCTGGTGCTGCTGAGATTGGTGATACTGGGGTTGATGCTGAGCATGATGGGGAGGTTGATTCGGATGTGGCGGCGGCGGCGGCGGCGGCCAAGCACCGACCGAAGCAGCAGCGAATGGGGGAGGGTGAGGAGATACAGCCATCGGGCCACCGGGTGGGAAGAAGTTTGGCGGCGGCGACGGGGTGGTGATATGCGGCGGAGGAGTTGGCTGTTGAGGATGCTGAGGGAATTGATGAGGCGGGCCGGGCGGCGGAGGTGGCCATTGGCCTTGATAATTTTGCGGGGGAGGAGGAGGAGGGGGAGGGACTGGGAAGCTGGGAAACTGGTGAGGTTGTCCTGGGAGAGGAGGGGCAGCAACAGGAAAACCGATGGGGGGCGGGATCGGATGAAAATCACCGACTGGTTGGTTGTGCGATGGTGGTGGCGGCGGAGATACGAAGACGCCTGGGTGCTGCGGTGGGCGAGGCGGCATCCCCGTGGGAAAGCCGGTAAGCGGTGGAGGGACGGGATAAGGTGGTTGTTGATGTTGTCCTCCTCTAGGTCTAGCAGGGGATCCAGAGCGACTTCGACTACGGGAACCGTACCTTGGATTCCTCTGTTGGAAGCCTGGACGACTCGTTGACCTTGATCTGGATCTAGACCTGTATCTGCCCCGTGAGCGAGACCTGGAGCGACTGCGTGAATCATAGCCACGACCACGGGCGCTCCTGTCTCGGCTCCTGTCCCGGCTCCGGCTCCGGCTCTGGCTGCGACCTTGACTTCTTGATCTACTCCGGTCCCAATGTCTTCTTTCTGGCGACTCTGACAATCGCTGACGTTTGAAAGCAGGCCTAGTATCAGACCCCCGGCTCGAGTCTCTGCTTCGACTGGGGCTGTATGAGCGCGACCTCGACCTTGATGACCGTGTCCTTTCTCGAGTCCGCGATCGGCTGTCATTGCCCGAGGCTCCGCGCTGATTCCGCTTTTTCATCTTTTCGCAGAAGTTTCGAGACCAGCCATAGTAGGTTTCACCTCCGATGACCTCGCCAGTAATTTCGTCGGTCTCTATGACCTCTCCCATCTGCCCAATCTCTGGCGTGGGCCCATTAAGGTTGGCGGCATCCTTGGAAAAAATGTTGTCCACATCGACAAGCAGTTTCTGAACCGCCTGCACGAGTGTCTTCTCTGCCGGGCCTGCGGGTAACACAAGGGGCTTGATCATATCGGGGTTCATGGGCCTCGTAGAGTTCGGTTCTAGAACGGGCATCCAGTTGCCTGCCGGCAGGTCATACCATGGGATGGACGGATCGCCGTGCATGGCTGGCATGATAAAAGGAGCAGCTCTTACGGGCTTGGGTGCTGAGCTGGTGGATGTGGTAGTCGGCTGCGCAGTGTTCTGGACAGAAGCACTCGATGACGGGGCGTCTTCTACGGCTACCCGTAGCTGCTTGATTACAGCCTCTGAGAAGTAACCCTTTTCCTCCCATAGTGAAATCAAGTCCTGGATTTTGCGAATGTGCTTCGGGCAGTTGGTGAACGAAGAGGCGCTGCTGACCAAATCGAGAAGCGCCTGTTCTAGCTTTGGAGCGAAGCTGTCATCGTGGTTGCGGAACTTGACATGGTAGAGGATGTCATTGAGAAGGTAGAGTGCATGGAGACGTTTGCGCTTGACTGACGTCTCACGACCTCTCTTTTTCTCGCTCTCCGTGAGATCCTTGGCTTGGGCCTGGCCATACGACTTGACAAGTGCGATCAGGTACTTGCAAAAGGGTGCGATCCGCATGGAGGACGGTACCAGGTTGATGAGAGCCCATTGCTTGCATTTCTGAACATACGGCGCGGGGCCAAGAGATATGCCGCACAACTTAGCAATTGGTCTTGTAGACAAAAGGTGTACTGTTCATTGAGCATGTGTGTTCAAACCTGGACATTGGAAGGCGAGCACTCGGCGGTGGCCGTGTTCAGCAACGTGAGCGTCGACTCGATCTCGTCGCGAGAACAGGACTGCGGGTCTGCTCGAAAAAGGGCGCCTGTAAGGGCCGCTTTGGCAACGATCAGCTCTGCCGACGTCGATGCCATCACGAGAGCGTCGGAAAGAGTAAGACTACTATCTGACGTGGTGTCGTATGTGTGTTGCGATACCAAGTTTTGTGAGAAAAGTCGTTTATATCAACAAATTGTGAGGCGTCCAAGCGCGCGGCGCAGAGGGCAGCGATGGTGAAAGTGAGATCGATTAGTTGATGAATAGGAAACTAACCGCAAACCGCGATGGACGCAGTCGATTGAGTACGTACATGGTTCTGGGCTCCGATTGATGACTCTGATTGGACAAAAACACTCTAATATGCGGAACCGTGCATTAACTTATGCACCTGATGAGCCTGTTATGGCACATAAGTGCATTGAAAAATTATGCACAACTCACAAAGTGGTCAAAGCTCTTCTTGTGCTCTTTTACAAAGTAAACAGCGGCGTCACTGGACGCGGCGAACGATTTCGGCATCGTGCTGGCTATATCTTTTTCTGCACCCATGGACGCAAAAGTACAGTGCTCTTTCCGAGAACCTGGTCATCTAAGCATGGAACGCTCGGACTGGGAAAACAAGCCTATGAGACGAGGCCTAGTTGTAGCCAGCCAGCTACGCAGCATCGAAACCGCGAGTTTCATCTATGTCGAATCAGAACCAACCAGCCGCATTCCCGTTTCCAACTTTTGGGGTAGACCAGAGTCCCTTGCTGTCATATCATACATGTGTATATCTCCTGCTATCTTTTTTTCCTGTTCCGTGGCGAAATCCAATTTAAGAGAATCGATCCCCCTTCCTGCTGGAATATGGCACGCTAGCCTCGTACTTGCTTTTCTCGAACACCCTTTCGCGCTCGGTCGAAGGCGCATGTCTTGTCGGCGCCGGATCACTGCTAGATTCCATGCTGGGTGAGCCGGCCGAGTCCGTTCGTGCCGGAGAGCCGTTGTAGGTGGCGGAGCCGCCCATGGCTGACAAGGAGAGGGGCTGGGATGGAAAGCTTTCCGAGTGTTCGAGCGAGCTGGCAATGCTCTTCTTGCGGCGCAGTTCCTCGAGCTGTTCACGGCGCGTGGCATTGATCTCCTTCTTGGCGAAATAGTACGCGGCGGCGCCACCTGTGCGATTGCGGAAGAGTGTTAGTTTCCCTGTCTTCCCTTTGTTGTTGTGTTAATATCCGAGTGGAACGGTTTGCAACGTACCAACGCACAAAGAGCCCCAACCGAACCTGTAGAGTTCAGGGTCCAGGTTAGTTAAGCGGCGATGAGGATTTACTGATTTCGGCGACGGCGTGGTTGTGTCACGGTGGAATGGCGTGCTCACCAGAAAGACTTGACCTAGACGGAGGGAAAGAGATATGACGTTAGCTTGGCGTCTTGCTTGCTATGCCAGTGTGGATGTTGCGCCTGCGGAACCTACGGTGTTCATGTTTTCGGTATTCTTCGCAATCGGTGTTGAATGAAGCGACGGATTTTCGGAAACTTCAGGAGAGAATTGAAGGTACAATCTAAGTCAAGGACGCTTCTCTGATTTGGACCCTTGGAGTTGTCGATTTTATTTCAATGGGGTGATACGATGTTCAAGAAGCCAAGCTGCACAGACCCTGATCGAACGATGCAAGACCCCGGTAAGCAGCCTCGCAGCATTGCTTATCCGGCAGGCAAGTGCACAAGACCTTGCTTGGTCCGAGCGGACAAGAACATTCAATGAATAAATACTATCTCATCACCGTTGTCCTCTCGTTCATTTGACGGATACCTCCAACACATACAATCGGATACGTGTTGGTCATGGCACTTGTATTTTTTTTTTTGAAGGGCCTTTCAAAGGAGTTCAATGCTCGGGCAGTCATGGAATTATGCCCGAGTGTTCACTTTATTCGGCCCGGTTCCCTGTCTCGCTCACTTGACCCATAGTCCCACCCCGATTTAGGGGTTTGTTTACATTCTGTACGCTAAGAGAGCGTCTGTCCACGCCAGCTACTACGTCTAGGTACCTCGTCGTCCGTTTCTCTATATTGTCAATGTACCTGGCATCTACCTTATTGTTCCAATCTACAGCAGCGCGCGAGATTCAGAAAAGAACTACCAAATGATAAAGCTTTACCTGCCAACCTCATTGAGTGAATCGCGTAGACCAAACGGTATGGGAGGCCTACGGTTTCATGCAAGCTCGACTGCGCTTTTGTTCCTGTCGTCGTAGCAATTTTTCTACACACCGTTGTGCTCTATTAGTTACAAACCACTTCTCCGAGAACCACCCGAGGGACTACCCCATGGATCGTCTTTCAATTAGCTAGGCTTTTAAACAACCACTGCTCTGCTTTTGAAAAAGTTTTGTACTAACTTGCGACGTCAGATATCTCGTCAACTGCAAACACGAGGCAAAATTTGACCATTAACACAGCCATCAGTCTCAACAGGTCAAGCTCATGGCCTCAATTACTTGCCCCATCACAGTCTACGTGAAGCACTGGAATACCAAATCCATCCTCGAGGGCCTGTCCTAAAGGCCACCCAATAACTGTCTGAGCTAGTGAGCGTCGATTTTGACACATCAGGCTGTTGATGGGGCTAACTACACAGGCTCATTAGGGTCTATATAGAAGGTTAGGCTTCCCCGGTTTATACCGTCGTCATCATGTCTACTTTATTCAACATGTGGCAGATGAGAAAAGCGTGAGAGGGAATGTCATATATGTGGCGGTACAGTCTCTAATGGACATGATGGAAGCCAGTAGCTGAAGCTAGCGACGAAGCAGGAATTTTAAGAATTCTGAGGGCGCTGGCAACTAATATACGGCTTACAATCTCCGCAACCCAAAGTTACCAAACTCCTGGAAAGAGTTTTTCGGACGCTTCATGGAGTATCGCACCACCTCACGAGAACGAAGAGCTCATCGGGCCCAAGGTTCTCAAGACTTTGTATCTCGCTACTAGCAAAGGTTCGGCTTTAAGGCGATACATGGGTTGTGTGAGCACATATATGTGTCTCTTCACATGTAGTCGTGGCTGTGTACAAACTATCAAGAATATGTTCATTTCACAAAGCCTTTCTAGCAAAAACTTGTGATGGTTATAGGAGTCGAAAATCAATGAAGGCGTACATAAGTCCTTTACATGGCATCAATTGAAGACCCTATAGGGCCAACTTGCGCACAGCTGCACTCTCGACACGCCTACACCAAGCAACTATTCTGACTGGAGCCACCTTCAAGACTTTATTGCAACTTTGAGCGTATTCAACATGGGTCCATATCCATCAAGTGGCCTATCAAGTGTCTTGGGAGTCCTAACAACCTCGAGTCTCTTGTTAGAACTCAGTAGATGTCTATCAAGTCACAAATTGTATCAATCTTACATCACATCGGTATTTTGTTCGAAAATACAAACTGATCCTCGCGCAAAGAGCACTGCATCCGTCCACCCCAAAGAAGCTGCACCGATCCTGCCAGTGAATACGCCTCTTCACTCGTCACGCCTTAGAGTAGTGAGGGGAAAAAAAAAAAAAAAAAAAAAAAAAAAAAAAAAACCCCGCTTGAAATCTGGAAGTTGCATTGGTTCCATTCAGATATATGGTAACTTGTTCAAGACCGTGTTTGTGCCGGCAGTAGTGCAGTAAAAGGAGCTCTTTCGACCATAACCCCGAAGCCTTTCCACCACCATAATAAAGGCTTCTGTTATTGTCCTGCTGCCGTAACGAACACGCCTTTGCTCGCACATACCTATGGGCAATGGAAGAAACGTGGGGTAAGACGGCGGGGTGGTAGGATCCCAAGGGGGATTAAATGTTGTTTCTATTACTGAGAACACCATATGCTGCAGTAGAAAAGCGAATCATTACTGACTGGAAGCTGGGTTGGGTCGCTGACGGTTTTATCTGTATAGTCAACTGACTAGGGGGAAGGGGGCTCCATCTTTAGGTTCCTAGGTATATACAATTTTATTGAGGGTGGAATGGGAAGTCGGGCAGTCAGCTTGAACATAGACGCCGACCTAGTTCGGAACAACTTGGAATGGGGGAATGAAGGCATTGGGAAGACGGGTGAGCAGCCCTTTAATCCAAACATCAAGTTCCCTTCCGCTTCGTTGTTACATCGCCCTTGAACCGAAAAGGGGAAAGGAGGAGACATCAAACTTGAGGGACTCGGACTACCTACCCGTTGTGTTTTGGATATCAAGGGGAACGCTGCTCGAAGCCCACCTAAACTTGCGGTACCTGCATCTGTTACCAACCGTTCGTTGCTTTTAGATCCCGCCGTGGGTGCAATGCTTCCACTTTCGTCCAGTTCCCTCCTGTCCCTCGTTCGTCGAATGAAGAAGGAAGGCTGGAACACAGAATTGTTAAGTTGATGACCAACAACCCTAGACTAGGTAGACTCTTCAGAACACGATGTATTTCATTTCAGTGTTTCCGCAAACTGTCGGTGGACTTCGTGGCCATGTTGGCTGGACCTGATGAACTGCCAAAGTAGGGTCCTATTTAGCGCTAAGCACACAAATCGTCAGGACGGGAAGGGATATAATAACGTTGACTGCAGCCGGGCCAGACCACCAAAGCCATGACATCGCTGTTCACACCAAGACTTCCACTTCTTGGAATTTTATTTCCTTTCCTTCGTTCTTGTGGTTAAACTCTGTCTCCCAAAGGTGTTTACAGCGTTACTCATCTTTATAAACTGGTGGGCATCTTGTCGATTTGCCGTTGACGACGTGATGCCTACCTAAGTACCTATGGACGGGCGGGAGTCCACCTTAATTTGTCCTGGACATGGTACCTCTATGTAGGCACCTACCCTACCTAAGGTACGTACCTTCCGCTCGGCACCTGCCCCTGTTTGCGATTGCAGTACCCCTTGAGCCCCGCTGATCTTCAGCATCAAGTCTCGACCTTCAGACACTTCGACCAACAAATGGGCAGCCGGTTTGCAGTAGCCGGCCCAGCCCCCAGAAAGGGCGAGTCCACAGCGCATCGTCATCTCCAAAACAGCCTGCAAACACGAGCCGGACACAGCCCCCAGATCCCCCACCGTCCAAGCAGAACACTGGCAAGACAACAGAGGAGATCCAATTGTCCAGCTGCCAGCGCCAGGAGCAACCCACCAGGCAACCCAGAGACGCATCCTTTTCGTTCCATCCCAACCGCGCCGCCCCTCGCTCCCTCCGATCCGGACTGTTGAAATTCGATTACTCAAAGGCTTGAATTCCTGCGCCAAACGGTCTGCCACGGTCCTTCATTTTTCCCTGATTTTTAGTTTATTTTTCTGTGTCAATCCAGACTCCAGAGCCCAGGCGCTTCGCGACAGCTTCAACGCTCGTTATCCCCCGCCGTCTCCGGTCTCCCCCCGTGTCCATGCCCGCCTAGGCCCCCGATTTTGATGAAAGAGTCCACCGGCTGTCGTGGATAGTATACGGATGGGCACAGCAACCCCGAGCCTGCTGCCGCTTGTCTCGGTTGATCTTCCGCCTTCGCCGCCGTTATGGACCCTCCGGTCAGCCAAGATGGGCCTGATGGCTCATCCCTTGTGAGTGTCTATCCTGTCTCTGGAGGCCCCCCTTCCCCGAATTCGGACCCGGGCGCCGCCCACTATCGGCGTCGGACGCCCGGTACCGTAGACGCGGCCACATGGAAGGACAAGCTGACTGACCGCTGCACTAGAAACCAGTCTCGTCGCTCTTGGCGAGATTCGAGAACATGAACAAGGCTGGCGACACCCAGCAATCATACAGTTCCAGCGCCAGAACGACATCTCCTGCGCCCAAGTCCGACCGGCTACGGGACCCGAGTCCTTCAGGGGCACGCGAACCCCCCGCCATCCCCACGAGACCCAAGGATAGGGCGAATATCCCGAGTCTACAGCCGCAGTACACGGGTGTCAGTGTCGCTGGTACTGGCTATGCTAGCTCGCCAATCCGCTCCGTGCCTCCGCCGATATCCTCGTTAGGTCCTCGACCAGCTCAACCGCCTTCTCTCAACGTTCAGCCGCCCCAATCACCAATGATGCGCAATGTAGATGGTGTGGCGGTCGGGGAGCGCCCCTCCTTCATCCACACCGATTCGCTTGCCAAGGTTGCGTCACCTCCCACGGCTAGCAAGCAATTCAAGATACCGAGTCGCCCTATTACACCGGCCAGCTCCGACCCACAAAGATCGCCTCGACTTGCCGCTACACAGCCTCCGTCTCCTCCCCCTCCTCGACGATCGGTTGAACTACAAAGGCCCCGGGACGTTGAAAAGCCTAAGCCAGTCCCGCCACCCGTCAACAGGGCGGAAAAGCCTGTAATTCTCTCGCGCTCTTCGGTCCAGATCGAGAGAAGCCAAGCATTGGATATCAAGACTCGAACCCCGGAAAGAATCTCGCCTTTCAGCAGTCCGCCTAGTAGCAATGGCACACCTGACGAAGATGGCTCCCCGCCGATGCTACCTGCGCGACCGAAAGCGCAACAACAGAGGGAACCAAATCCGGAGGGACTTCAGAGGTCGCGGACCTTTCACGTGGGTTTCGAACCACCACCCCTTCATCCTTCAGCAGCACGGCAAAGGCGGGGCAGGGAAGAGGAATCTGGCAGCATTAGGGGCCCGTTAACGCGACATTTGACAGGCGGAAACCAACCGCCAGCTCTCCCAGCTCGCCCGCGTAGCATCATAGAGACAAGCCGCACGCTCAATGGGATAATGATGGCGCCGCCACCGCGCCCTCCAAAGCCGGGTGTGAACGCGAATTTGGATCCAAACCCTCCCGGCAGCATATCGCAAAAACGAATAGTGTCAACACCAAATCAGTCTCAGCCCGCAGTTCCATCCAGAACTCATGTCAGGTCCATGACTGTGGACAGGACATCAAATCGCGTTCCTAACGAATTCCGCGCACCACCAACCCCGATTAGCGCTCCCACTCACGATCGCATCCCCGAACGCATTCCCGAACTGATTCCGGTCACTTCATCCAGGACAGCTAACCCCGGGCCAACCATTACGATGGCATATCCTGACGCAACAAATACGAATCGGAGCAAACCTTACAACAGCAAGGGCGTTCATGAGATTTACACAAAGTACGACACTCGGACGCTCGATGTGTGCGGCGAACTTGTATGCACCACTGGCGGCTTTACACGCGTGTGGAGTTTACTTGATGGCGAACTGGTTATGAGCCTGTCCATGGGTGAAGGACAAAAGGGAACCGCGGTCATGTTCAAACCAGGGGCGCACGTCGACGATGAAGGCACAAAGGTGTGGATCGGCAACAATCTTGGAGAGTTGCTGGAGGCCGATATTGGCACGCAGAGAATCACGGACAGTTTACCAAATGCGCATGGCCGATATGAGATAATAAGGATATACAGGCATTTTAACGAAGTATGGACATTGGACGACAGCGGAGCCCTCAATGTCTGGGGCCCAGACGAGAGCCATACCCCGACCCTCTCCAACGGGCCCAGCCATTCTTTTCGAGTACCTAGGGGGCACACTTTCTCGATGGTAGTGGGAGACGAGCTATGGTACGCGACAGGCAAGGATATTCGGATCTTCAAACCCACTGTGGAAGGGAAAACACAGTTTCAGGTTCTTTTGAGGGCCCTATGTCAGCAAGATGCTGGCGAAGTGATATCAGGAGCATTGCTTGCATCTGATCCGGACATGGTTTACTTCGGCCATAGTGACGGAAAAGTCAGCGTCTACTCCAGGAAAGACTACACATGTCAGTGTATAATGAATGTCAGCCAGTACAAGATCAACTCACTTGCCGCAGCCGGTTCGTATCTATGGGCTGGATACAATAACGGCAAGGTAGCTGTTTACGACGTGACACAAACCCCGTGGGCCGTCAAGAAGGAATGGGTAGCCCACGAGAATCCCGTCCTCAAGTTAATCGCTGATCGCTCGAGCTCCTACAAGCTTGACCGGTATCAAATGGTCTCTCTCGGAGCAGATAACATGGTACGAACTTGGGATGCCCTGTTACAAGAGGACTGGCTCGAGAGTGAAATGAAGAGGAAAGACGTGGAATACTGCGAGTTCCAAAGTCTGAAGGTGTTGATTATGACATGGAACGCGGGAGCTTCAACTCCTCATAGTCTTCGATATTCTGATTCGGACGCCAACTTCTTTAGGGATCTTCTCCAGACCGCTGACTCCCCCGACATCATCATCTTTGGATTCCAGGAACTGGTGGATCTCGAGGACAAGAAAGCTACAGCAAAGCGATTCCTGAAGCCGAAGAAGAAGGAAGGGTCGGACCAAGAGCGAATGAGCCACCAATATCGCGATTGGCGTGATTTCCTTATTCGCAGTCTGGATGATTATATGCAGGGCGATCTGTATCATCTGCTCCACACCTCTCCCCTGGTCGGCCTTTTTACTTGTATCTTTGTCAAGGCAGACTTACGTGGACGCATCAGCAACCTCAGCAGCAACGAGGTCAAGCGCGGTCTCGGCGGTCTACACGGTAACAAGGGCGCCATCGTGGTGCGCTTCCTGGTCGATGACACTTCGCTCTGCTTCATCAACTGCCATTTGGCTGCGGGCCAATCAGGCGCCAACCAGCGGCATAACGACGTAGCCGCGATTCTGGACGCGTCTGCCTTCCCATCCGAGCGCGACCCCGCCGTGCGTATCGATAGCTATGTCGGCGGCGGTGACGGCACCATGATTCTTGACCACGAACTATGCGTGCTCAACGGCGATCTCAATTACCGAATCGACACCATGAGCCGTGACACGGTCGTAACGGCAGTCAAGCAGGGCAACCTGACAAAACTGCTCGAGCGTGACCAGTTGCTTGTTGCCAAGAGGAGAAACCCGGGGTTCCGGCTGAGAGCTTTTGATGAGCTTCCGATCACATTCGCGCCAACGTATAAATATGATGTTGGAACGGATAACTACGACACAAGCGAGAAGAAGCGTAGCCCTGCCTGGTGCGACAGACTATTGTACCGCGGCAGGGGCAGGATAGAACAGCTGGACTACAGGAGACACGAGGTACGGGTGTCGGATCACAGGCCGGTCAGCGGCAGGTTTAGGTTCTTAGTAAAGAGGATCGATCCTAGGAGGAGGGCCCAGGCTTGGATGGAGTGCCAGCAGCTGTGGGAAGACTTGAGGGCTAAGGAGGTGTATGCTGAGAAGTGAGTCCACCCCTTTATTAAATCTTGATGCAGAAACAAGCATGCTAACACGTCAAAAACAGATACTACTACCTTACCGAAGTCATTGGGTACGATCATGCCACTTCTGAGCGACTGATCACGGAACAGGCCTCAAGAAAGCAGATGAACCGCAGCCCTAGTCGACGTTTGGCGTAAAAGAATCACCAACATAATCGAAGAGCAAGGACCACTTGACTGCGCCACTACTGGGTGACTTTTTATTTTCCTATCGAGAAAGGATAAACTAGTCTATTTTTCTATAGCATACCGCATATACATATACACTCAGGTGGAGAGAGAGAGAGAGAGAGAGAGAGGAAGAAGTAGAAACATACAACGGCTGAAATCGGGGCCTCTGGTTAGACAGGATACAGGAGCGTGGGGATTGGGGCAACTGGTGGATGAATAAATGGACCGATGGTTTTACTACCCTTTACTAGGTAGTTAGGAACTGCGCATAGTGCTTCGTTGTCTTCTTCCACGATTAGAGACTTGTTGGCTTTTTGGTAAAGCGTGGAAGCGGGCATCTTTACCTTTCACATTGCTTTGCGTCTCCTCTTGTATGATGGGCAGCTCTGGCTATGAACTTTATGCTTAACTTTGAAATCTGTAATAGAGATAGATAATGTCTGGGACTGTGCAGGAGTGCACTTGGGATTAATTTCGACGGAGAGCACAGAAGTGATGGGCGCAATGAAATGACAGTCAAAGAGGAGGTAGTATTAGATAAAAGAGTCAACCTAATGATAGTAGAATGCACATATGGGAAGTTCTCGATTGTGAAGACGATCATCAATTCTCGGAGACTCTGATGACCTGGCTTAAGTGTATGGTGCGGATAAGGCGGGTGAGGTGGTCACCAATGGGTAGAGGTAGTTGATCTGTGTGGATGGCTGAAAGGGTCTCAATGACGTAGCCGCCATACGCTGGCCCGAAACCACTTTGCAGTCCGTCCAGTACACTGATTTGTTTGTTAGCTCAAGACCTCGGATCAGCTTTCCTAGGTGTTTAGATATCTCACCAAATCGTTTTGTTATATATATGATCAAAGCGTGGTTTCACCTTGGACATGCCATTTCTGATATTTACGGTGTCATATTATTTCCAGTTAACGCCTTTGTCTCTGTACTCAGCCACTCGATTTGTGAGTTTGGGATGATGCGGGATGGAATTTGTCTAATATACTAGGAAAAAAAAAAAAAAAAAAAAAACATAGGACTGTTGCTTCATCCCAATAACATATCGGTCAGAGCTCAATTCCATTTGTACCTAAGAGTAGCATGTGCCTATCCCACACTCGCGTAAGACGGAAAACATTTACCTAAGAGTTGGCTTCTGAATGCGGAGAACCGATAATAGGCGGCACTCGCACTTCGGAGCACCTTGACGTGCGAACACCACAGCAACCGGGCTTCGTGATACACCATCAAAGTGAACTAACACAACATTACTCTTGGCGTAACTAATCAACCTCGTCTCCGGCAACGATCAGAGTGATAAAGCATATAACTCAATCATATTCATCCCAAGAAACTCTCTTGGGCCTTCCAACTTCCTTGGCCTGCAGCCCGACGCTTCTATACAAATCAACGTGAATGCGACCTTTTACCCCAGCCGGCACGAGGACATTCCTCCTTCGCCAGGCCATCATCTCTCCCATACCACCAAGGACCATCACCACAACTCGACGTTTTCACCTCACAACTATCAACATGTCCGAAGCAACCCCCCACCGCATCAACATCGCCCCCTCCAACATCGGCCTCTGGTCCAAGTCCCCAACCATCCACCCTCAATCTCCCACCGTCTCCACGCTCGTCTCCAACCTTCTCCAATCCGACATGCACCACCATCACGTCTTTTTCAATAAGGACGGCTTCCACAACCACATCCCTCACCACCTCCTCGCTCTCTACGGGACCTCTGCTTCCTCTGAGGCGCTGCAGAAAGCTTATGACGTCAATGCTTCCTATCAACGCCCTGTGTTGCCAGAACATCAGGAAGTCGTGTCCGACTTGATCCAGAACTGGCGGGAAGATGCAGGCAAGTACCTGGGAAAAGAGAAACACTACCCCGATTTTCTGGCCTTTTTCAAGCGGGAGATGGATTCCCGCGGGGGAAGGTATGAGGAGGTGGTGAAGGAGTATTTGTTCTCGGGCACGCCCGAGGCGGATAACATGTTGGTCAGACTCTACAGCGGGTTCTTGCATCCGCTGATTCAGCTCATGTACGGGCTGGAATGGAGACAGCCGGCGATCGTGGCGGAGGGGCTGGCGCAGGCGGCTGTGCATGGGGATGATATCGGTGTTTATCTCCTGGGCGCCGAAGAGGCCGCGAAAGCCAGCAAACCGGAGGACATGGGGAGGGTTGTGGAGGACTTGTTGGAAAAGGGAGTGAGAGGAAACGAAAAGTTGGCGAAAGCGGCGAGGATGAGTGATGCGAATAAAGTGAGGGATGGAGTGTTAAAGAGGGCCAAAGAGGAGGCGATCCAGTTGGCGGCCAAGGTAAAGGTGGGAAAGGAAGAGTTGCAGGAGAGGACGGCGGAGATGTATGATTCCGCGGTATTTATGGCTGGTGCGGCGGCGTTGGTCAAGAGGGATACTAAGTTGCCGAGGTTTGATTTCTTCTTGATGTGAGTTTTTGTCTGTTTTTGGGTAAGCGAGGAGTTGGACAGGAAGATTAATGTTGACGAACGGACGACTTTCTATAGGCATCATGTCACCTCAGCACCGTTTTTCGCGACAGTCAACGCACAGGATTGGATATCACTCGACACCAAGGTCCGTCTTCTCGAGTGGAAGATCAGGATGGACCTGGTTCAATATGCGGCGCGTGGAGCGCCGGAGCTGTCGCTTGATGCTATCACCTCTTATCAGCCTAGGGAGAAGAAAGCATCTGGTACTCCTGAAGGTGAGTTGATGAAAACCTTGCTTCTCTTGGCCTTGAACCGCTACTTACTGATGATCCAGAAATCATTTCCAACCTCCACTTCTTTGAGGACGATGGTCATGGCATCAAGCTTGCCCGAGCTGCACGAATTTGCCAGCTCTATTTTCAGACGAAAGACGACGATTACTGGAACAAGGTCTACCACCTGATTGTCGACTCGGTCCTCGCTCCAGGACCAAACTGGGTACGTAGCTGTGGGTTCGATGAGGCATGGGAGGAAGTTCCGAATGTTGAGTAAAAGGCATCTAGCAATCCACAGTATTAGGCTATGGTATAGCACTGCTTTCACACAGTTTCGCATGGCGTTGCAGGTGTACCCCCAAATCCCCTATTTTCTCTATTGCCATGAATTGGTATCAAAATCATCTGTACACGTTATAAACTAGAATGCCGGTTGCACCTCGACAAAATTTTCCGTATCAGCGCCTATCCTATGTGTGGTACCCTTCCTTACCGTTACAAAAATCCTGTAGTGCTCTGAAACCTAGGACCTATTCCAAACCGATCCACTCGTCTTCGCTGGCGTTCTCCTCATCCTGCTGCGTGACATCGTTCAAGCTCATACCACCAGCGCCCGGCTGCTCATCCGAACCAGTGGTAGCCCACTCAAGCTCCAAGGTCTTGGTGGTATTAGGCTCCTTAGCAGCGCTCGCCTGACCGAGGAGGTAGTCAACCATGTAGACGTTTTCATCGGCCAACTTCCTGATCTCATCCCTCATCTTGGACACAGCCCTCGCGACAACCCGAAGCTCAACATCGACCTTGCCGCGGTTGGCAGACAACCACGCGCCATGCTTGTCGACCAGAGCCTTGATCCAAAGAAGGCAGAACTCAACGTGTGGGCTCTGCTCGGTCTGCGCGGCAACGTACCGCAGCAGCCTGGCAACATACACGTTGGGGAACTGCTCGACCACCAGAGGGATGTCGGTGTAAGGGATGGCCTGGAAGACACGCTGGATTAGACCGGCCTCGTTCAAGCGGAAAGCCATGACGAGAGCCTTGAGGTAGTCCTTCTCCTTCTCGAGCACGGCCAGGGTAGAGGTGGGGGTAATCTCCATGTTGAGGTCAAAGGGATCGAACTGGATGGTAGTGTCCAGGCTGTAAATCAAAAGACCTTCCGTGGAGGCGGCGCAGAAGGCACTTCCGTTTGGAGAGAAGGCAACGCCGTTCACCCTCACTTCGGGGTTCTTCCTCCGTGCAGAAGGGTCGCCGCGCTTGGAGCCTGGGAGTGACCTGTCTATTCTATCCTCAAAATCAGAGGCCTCGCCTTGCTCGTCTAGGAGACCCTGGGGTCCAGCCTCGGTCAGAAGCTTGCTGTTGAGAAACTCCTGAGTGCCCTGGAGCGAAAGATTGACGCTCACAGTATACTTCTTCAGGAGAACCATGGTGGTGACGGAGTACAAGCAGATATACTTGCTGTTTCCGCCAGCCAAAAGGCATGATCCGTCTGTGCTGTATCTGATGGTGTTGAAAGCCTTGGTACCGGCAACGTTGGCGGCAGTCCTGCGATCACCGATCTTGCGACCACCGGAGACGTCCCTGCGCCCATCAAGACCAGCTTGCTGCTCAGCTTCCGAGACCGACCAGAATGACAAGTTGCCGTCAAGAGTGGAGATGGCAATCTGGAGAGAGTCTGGCCTAAAGGCAATGTCAAGAACATCCGAGTTGAGCTGGAGAGGCTCGCTTGTTTGTGTGCGGTTGAAGATGGACCAGATACGGGCAGTGCGGTCCCAGCTACCACTGACAAGAAGACCGCCGTTGGGCGCAAAGGCCAACGATGACACAGGGCCCTCGTGTCCCGAAAGACGATCTAAGAGCTGGCCAGTCTGGACAGACCAAATATGAATGTCAAAAGAGTCAACGGAGCCAGCCGCCACGATTTCGCCACTAGGATCAACAGCCATGCAGGAGAACGATAGCCTCTCTGGTGCTGTAAAGGTCCTGAAGTTTCTGTATCTGATCAAGTCCCAAGCCCTGATAGAACCGTCCAAACTCGAGGTAAACAGGACATTGCCCTTCTTGGAGAACTCGCAAGCAGTGATGCCGCTAGTGTGCTCTGTGAAGGTGACAATGCAGAATCCCGATTCCGTATCCCACACCTTGATCTTTCCATCATCGGCAACTGTGACAATCCGCTGACCGTCCGGAGAGTAAACGAGGGAGTTCATCGAGTCGAAATGGCCCTGTTGCTTGAGAATGTACGACTCGGACTGCCACTCCCACACCAAAAGCTGACCAAGCTTGGATGCGCCAAACGCCAGCCACTCGCCGCTCTTGTTGATCGTCACAAAGTCGATTTCGTTCTGGGAGATGCTGAGAGTGTGGATCATGTTGAAGTCAGGCATTTCGTAGAGGCCAAAGATACCGTTCGAGAAACCAGCGACCAGCAAGTTCGATTCGGGATGGAAAGCGGCGCATCGTACGGTGGCGCTGTTCTGCATGAAATAGTGCTTGTTGACTATCCTCCACGCCAGGTCGTCATCGTCTACCATGTCCTCGTCTTGTCCGAGCTTCGCAACGTATTGCCAGTCGAAAACGGCGCCGTCCTTGCTGACTGTGTAAATCGTCTCTTGATCCTTGGAAAACCACGCGCCCACGACACCCTGCCTGTGACCGGATAGAACCGTAGGTGTGAACCCCTCCTCTTGATCAATACTCCATATCCTTGCTGTGAGATCCTTGGAAGATGTGAGGAAGAACCGCGAGTCGTGGGACCACTCGATGTGACGGACATCGTCGAAGTGTTGGACATGGGTATGGTGCTTAACGAAGGGCGCAAACTCGAGCTCGCCGTCGGCGTTGGAGTCGGGTGTCGAAGGAACGTGCCAAACCTCGATTTTCCTGCCGAGTCCAACAATGAAGTGTCGCCCCGATGGCGAAAAGGAAAGAGCCGTTACTGGAGCCTTGAAGGAAAAGTGATATAGTACTACGCGCCGGGGCACGTTGGTGAGAATAGCCTGGCCATCTTCGTCTATGGAGAGTAGGAGGTTGCCCTGCGGCGTGAGACCGATACGCGCAATGTTCTTTCGGTGGGAGAAGGGAAGGGTATATGATTTGTTACTGCGATGGTGTTAGCCAGCTTACAAGACGAGCCATGTGCCAGGCAGGTATGGGAAACTCGTCTCGAGACGTACTCGACAAGGTTGAAAACTGTCACCCTGTTGCCAACGGGCGAGAAGAGATGGGTACCGTCCGGGCTGAACAAGAGGTTGCCCTGGCAGTAAACTGTGCCCAGTAGATTAGAAAACTTGAAGTCGGTCTTCATTGTCAAACACTATTCCATGCCTCGACCGTCAGTGTTGAAGATGGAGCGGAAGTCCGGATTTGCTATGCGCCGAACTGGTATAGCCTCTGACAATTCGATTATGCACAGGAACTGAAGGACTCTTTCGAGTCTGTATAGTGTAAGCGGAACAGAAGTTCAGTTACAGGCTGCTGTTGCGCCTAGACCGCCCGTACGTTCAATGGCGATTCTGCCAGCCAAAAATTTCATAAACTTTTTGGCGGAGAATGGAGTCGGCTTAGCTCCTCGCTTCGGCACCAGCTGTCAAAAAGCTTGGCATATCTGGCAGCCTCACTGACCGCAGCGAGACGGACCAGCACCATCATGCACGGTCGGCACAGTGCAAGGCTGGCAGAGCTAGCAATCAAAGGGTCGGCCACTGCAACTTGGACTTCCCATGGCAATGAATGGCTGATCACCGCAAATGGCGCTAGCAGGGAAGGCACGCTTCGATTAAATGGAAATGCTCGGCGAGGGTACCTGGCAAGTGCGTTTCAGTGGAGAGCTGCCAGCGTCTCTGGGGACCTGGAATTGGGGAAGTATGGGAAGCAAGTGGAAAAGGGGGGGGTCCACTCATTTCCCTGCCGCGCAGCCAGTCAAGAGCGGCCTTGTGTGGCAGCTATGCTGCAGAATGCCGGGCTCGAAAGATGCCAATATAGGTGGATTGGGCACCGTGCACCTGCTCGGCATCCACCCCTCTGGAGGAATCGGGCAAACTGAACTAAATGAGGTCGGGTGCTGCTGGAGGTTGCTCGCCGCTAGGTAGGTTGCAGTGCCTGGACTGCTTGGGGTGGGCTTTGGCCTGGCGCTCCCGTCCCCGTCGCTGCTCTCCATCTCCTGCGTGGGTGGCCGTGTGTGGTGCTGGGTTGGGCCAGATGAATGGTGTGGAAATTTGGACAGGTAAATTCCCCTGAACGAAGGGAAGCGCAGAGCTCCACGATGGGTCCCCGTCCACTCACCACTGCAGTTCCATCCCCGTCTGTCTCTCGCTCCCACCCGTCCACTGTCAACACCAACCTAATTTCGATTCCCATTCACGACCACCACATACCTGTCTACCACGCAGCCTGCCCGACGCTCTTTTTCTCCAATTGCCGGTGCTTCTTCTCGCCGTCACAGCAACGGGATCGTGACTTAATCCTCTACCCATAATTATCTCCCAGTTTCGTGTTTCGCCCAGCTGAAGATGGCCCCTGCCACTACCGAGAGCGCCTCACCGATTGGCATTGCCAATCTGCCTAACCAGCGACACAAGATTGTTGCAAAGAGAGGCGCCGCTTTTACTATTATGGTGCGCTTCACCGTTAAAGACTCACACGACTTTGTGTTTTTAGACCAATGCTGACGGCATGCGTGGATAGGTTGCTGGCGAGTCCGGCCTCGGCAAGACCACCTTCATCAACACGCTGTTCTCCACGACCATCAAGAACTATGCCGACCACAAGAGGCGCCACCAAAAGCAGGTCGACAAGACCGTCGAGATCGAAATCACAAAGGCTGAGCTCGAGGAGAAGTTCTTCAAGGGTACGGCACCACATTACGCAGGGGGACCTTGGTGTCTTGTAAGAGAGCTCTGTCTGACCAGCTTATAGTTCGCCTGACTGTTATCGACACCCCCGGCTTTGGTGACTACGTCAACAATCGCGACTCGTGGATGCCCATCATCGAATTCCTCGACGACCAGCACGAGTCCTACATGCTCCAGGAGCAACAACCCCGCCGTCAGGACAAGATTGATCTTCGTGTCCACGCCTGCTTGTACTTTATCCGCCCCACCGGCCACACGCTTAAGCCCCTAGATATCGAGGTCATGAAGAGACTCTGCTCTCGCGTCAACCTCATTCCCGTTATTGCCAAGGCCGACACTCTCAGCCCTGCCGACCTGGCGAGGTTCAAGTCAAGGGTGAGTCTTGCCCTTTTCCTTAAACATACCTCCCGTCATCGCTAACAATGGTTTGTAGATCCGTGCCGTCATCGAAGCTCAGGGTATCAAGATCTATCAGCCACCTATTGAGGAGGATGACGAGGCTGCCGCACAGCACGCCCGCAGCTTGATGGCCGCCATGCCCTTTGCCGTTATCGGCTCCGAGAAGGATGTTAAGACCAGCGATGGACGTATTGTCAAGGGCCGTCAATACTCGTGGGGTGTGGCCGAGGTCGAGAATGAGGAACACTGCGACTTCAAGAAGCTCCGTTCGATTCTTATTCGCACTCACATGTTGGATCTTATCCACACAACGGAGGAGCTGCACTACGAGGCTTACCGCGCCCAGCAGATGGAGACCCGCAAGTTCGGCGAGGCTCGCCCAAGGAAGCTTGACAACCCCAAGTTCAAGGAGGAGGAGGAGGCTCTCCGCAAGCGCTTCACAGAACAGGTCAAGATCGAGGAGCAGCGTTTCAGGCAGTGGGAGCAGAAGCTCATTGCCGAGCGCGACCGTCTCAACAAGGACCTCGAACAGACCCACGCCCAAATCAAGTCCCTCGAGATGGAGCTCGAGTCTCTGCAGGGAAATGCCGTCCGCAGCCACGGTCGCCGCTAAGCGGTTATTATGGGCCTTTGCGGTATCCACTACAACGGAGACCACCGTCTCCCGTTCTATCGAGCATTAATGTACCTGCGCCTCGAATGTTTTCGACATGTTTACGTGAAGACGAACCGGGCGACTTACATACCTTGAAAGACGATGTTCATGGATATGTTGCGGTTTGGTAAATTGGCGTGGTCCTCAATCGAGGCTTGTTATAGAAGGGGAGGCTTCTCATGCTTTTATACACATGCCCTGGTTTCCCCCATCTTTCACCAACCCTTTCTGCATAGCCCTAGTCGTCGTGCAGGGAGGCCCAAGGAGATGGGGATGAAAAGTTACAGATATTTGGAAGATTTTGAGCGGCAACTGACATTTTACCACCCACTTTACACTTAACTTTACCCCATTACGCCAATTTTTTTTTTTCTGTCCGTCTTAGCTACGATGTAATTCTGCTAGCAATCCCCCTTTCAATGATACCAAATAATGAGAAAGGCTGCCACTTTTGAGTACAAGCTTTGACTTTATGACTAGTGCTTCGGATTGAGAGTTGACAAGGGTCATCAGGTTGATGGACGGAACGAAGCATAAACTTGCGTGTTCACAATGATGAATTGCTATTTTCATATCATGCTCAGTTAACGATATTGCGAAATTATGAGAGGTTGCTCCGTACATCAAGCCCGACGTAGCACACGCGAACTCAAAAAAAGTCTATCCATTACACCAGGTCACTGTGATGCCCTTACTTTGCTCTTCTGCACCTAACCATTTAATTAATGATTACTGGGTATAATTCCTTCCCCCCCCCATCCACACGCCAGACTTGCACTTAGTTGCATATCCTTTACACCGCATCCATCGTCGCCCGCGTCGTCAGCTGCTCATTCTTGTTGCCCAGCTTCGAAATCTGTAAGAACGCATCCACCCCGTACCCTTCCAGACTGTGCAGCGCCAGGCTACCAGCCCAGTACTCAGCGTACACCCTGCTCAAAGGCAACCCCATACCCAGGCGCAGGTTCGGCGGGCGGCTTGTCAGCGTCGCCAACGAATTACTGTAACCCGGGTCGCCGGGGAAGTAATTCCCGTTGTGAATGCCCTTGATCTGTTGTTTCTGTATTGAGCCCACCGTTGTTCCGGCTTCGCTAGAGGTACTACCCTCGACCTTGAGCTCCTGCATCGTCGCCGCCATTTTTGGGACCTGTTCTAGATTTGTCAGAAGCTGCTGGCTCGCGGGCCCCTTGCTGAAGGACCACAAGTACGGCAGGGCGTCCTGCTGGATGCCGCCGCCTTGGTCTGAGATGCGAATGATGACGTGTTGCTGGCTTTCGCAGATTGTCACCTCGATCGCGGGCGGCGGGCCTATTTCGTCGGTCTTCCCTCCCGCTGCCGCTACCTTCTCCTTATAACGCTGGTGTTTCTCCACCACGGCCTGAACCGAGTTACGCAGCAGCTCGCCGATGATGTACTCGAGATGGCTGAGGATATAAGGGAAATTGGCCTCCAGGTGTCCGTCGATTTTGATCTCGGGGATCGCCACGTCAGGCCCGTACGCGCGCTGCGCGATGTCGCGGATGGCCTGGCCGCATCTTTCGACGACCTCCTTGGCGACGCACTTCAAAAAGACTTCGCCGATGAACTCAGATTCCGAAAGCTTGGCGCCGGGGGAAAACCAAGGAGCGTGGAAGGTGTCGGTTAAAGCTAGATGTTGCTCGGCGATGACGCGGCGCGAGATGCGAGATCGTAGAATTGTGTTCATGAACTTGTCTAGCTCTTTGACGTCCATGAGCCCAGCTGACTCCAAAATGCCCATGGCTAGCTTGGGGATCACGGTCAGGTGCGCTTTCAGGTTGGAGCGGATGGTGGCGCATAGGGCGTCGTTATCTTCGAGCGTTTTGATTTCGGGAACCTTGCGGAAGGTGTCGAAGGCAGAGTAGTAGAGGTCGTAGACTTCGTTGATGTGTGGGTTAGTTACTACTACGTAGGGGAGCCGTTGCATGTCGCGGATACGGTGGGCGATTCTGTTCAACATGTCGCATGGTCAGACGCTGTAGATCTGGTAGTCTCGATGTTGGAGGGTCTAGAGCTTACCTCGTCGGAAGCTCCGTTCGCACATAGTTGGCAGAGCTGATCAACCTCGACTCGGTCAGGGAACGGCCAAAGACCATCAATTGGCGCAAACTGATCGGTCGAGCTTCCTTTGCGACCCATCTGTAAGTGAAGAGAAGATATTGTAAGCTTGGGCTGCTGGTGCATGTGATATCCAGGGAAGGACAGGAAGTTCGCATACTCGTCGAGAACAGACACCGGACGCCATTTCGGACTGTGTTGGCTGTGTGTAGATCGAGTCTGAAGGGTTGGAGGTATCGTTCGTGCGCTCGGTGTTGCTGAGACTTGTCTTGAAGTTACGCCTGAAGTAGAGCTCATGCAGGTTCGAGTCATCGCCCACTTCAGGAGCTGTCCTCGGCTTGTTCCCCTTCGCGCCACCATGCCCAGGTCTCCCATCGTGCACATCAGCCTGACGGGCGCTTTGGCATTTTGCAGAAAGAAGCACGGCATACCGTCGGTGCCATGCGAATAAGAGTAATTTTGGAAAGAGAGGGAGAAGGAAGTCGGAGTCGGGTTGTCGCAAGGTTATCAGGCTAGAGGTCGTGTTGTGTCATGGTTGGGGAGCGATAATCGGAGCAAGATGCACCTCTACACTAGTGTAGGACCCGGGCCCCGCTGGTTATCACGAGCTTGGTTTAGTGTTTACGTTAGGGGGGCGCGGGATGAGGCTCAGGGGCCTATGTAGAGCTTTTTTACAGTAGGTTGCCGTGGTCCCGATCATGTGCTTGGTTTACGAACGGTGACGGGTTATGTAGTAGCCACGGAGCCACGACATATATTGGCGTCAAGCAAGTTAGGTCATTCCTGTTCGTGTCAGAAGCTGCTGAGCCGGACTTCCATCATGGTAGGCACTTTGTTCAATATGTCCAAGTAGTTGGAGCTTCAGGTTGTGTCCTTGGCCACCGTAATACACCAAGACTCTTAACAAATTCGTACAACGATCGACTGGCAATACTTACGTCACTAATGGAATGTGTAAACGAAAACGCAAAGTTCGAGCATATAAGGATTTCTGCAGTCGAGAAAGCGCATACAGATAGATCGGTGCTTCGCTAAGGGTAGGCCGCGATTATACTCCTGTCACCATAACACCTTTCTATCCTCTGGCCCGGTCTCATTCAAAGTGACCTGTTATTGAAATGTCCATTGGACACATCAGCTATGAGCTGGAGGAAGAGATCCAACGCCACGAACCAGGTCGGTCATCTCTCACGTCATTCAAGTTCCCACGGGAGCTTTGAGTTTGCCAGAAGCGGCGGCTAGTGAGCTTGTCATGCACTAACAAAGCGGTTCGCTACTTGACCAAGCTTACGATAGATTTGAAATTCTTGGCTAACAAGCAGACTGACATGATACTAAGATCGCAGAAACTCACTTGCGCGGGCGCGGGGTGATCCAGCCCAGACCAACAGCCACATACGCCCATTGAATGTCGAGGTTGAGACTATTGGGATGTTGGGATGTGAAGAGGAAGTGCTCTTTAAGAAATCACAAATACTGCGGTCTTGCTAGGAGGTTTAACTCCATGTTTAGAGGTAGAGTGTGCACAGTACATGGACTGCATCGAATTGAAACGAATGGTAGAGGTCTGTTTAGCTGAGGTGAAAAATATACCCGTTGCCTGGCGTGCAGTAACATTCCATATACATCGCTGCCATTCAACAACTGAGCGCGCGGCCGGGCAACGGCGGCGGGCGACGGGACCTATCGAAGAAAACCATTTCGACAAGGCAAGAAAGAAAGAAACCGTGACCTCCAATCACTAGTACTTCACCTTGTTCTTCACTGCCACTGCCGTTACTGCATGACCTCCGGCTGCATCCACCAAAGAAAGGCCAAGACTCACTATTACAGTCCACCACAGTCCAGCATCACCTAGGATCTACCTGCCCTGCCTGTGCTGCTCCATATCGCCAACCTTTCTTTCCCTTTCCCATCCTCTTCCCACTTGCCTTCCTCACCACGACCGATCTCTTCTCTGGCCTGCTCACGACTTCCCTTGCGCTCCTAGCCAGTCAGTCATTCTTTCGAGAGTATCATCCGCCCGACCCGAACCTAGTACCCGAATACTCCGCATCGCCTGCCGAAAGTCGCAGTACATACCAGGTTGAAAGAGAAGGAGCACACACTGGGCCACGCAGCTCACTGCTTGGAAGGAGCGAGGCTTAGTCCACGTTGCGTCGACAGTCGTCACTTCCAGTACGCCCGTTGTCGCCGACGCGATCCGCAACTTCCTGCAACTCTGACCTCTGCAGCTCCTCGCTGTAGCCCACTGGCATTATGGTGAGTGCTCTGTCTTTGATGCACTGCACCAGAAACAACACTACCCTCACCCGCGCACCTTTTGTTTCCCTTTCTTCTTCCTCAACAGCTCGGGAGCAAGTCGAGCTCAACATCTGTCTACCTAACTTTTCCCATGCAACCGATCCTCCCGCGAGCCATTGCTTGTCTACTAGTTATATCATTCCTCTCCTGTTGTTCGCATCTACTTGCCCCTCGGTGTTCACCATGGGCAACCCCACCTACCGCGCTCTTCTGACTCCCTCGCCATCCCCGCCAAATGACGACCAGGTTGCTAATCTTTCTGTCCGCATCAAGGATGACCAAAACCCCCAAGCTCCCTCGCCCAACGCCATGTTGGTCGATACACCCGAGGAACACATCGTCGAACCAAACGGCGTCGATAATGACGAGGTCGCAATCATCACCCCGGAAGCTGACGAGAAGGAGGCTCCTGTCCTCGCCACTGACTGTGAGTTGGACAATAACGCACCCTCTATCCTCCTCGGGGCTCTAGAACTGACGCTGCTTTAGACAAAACCATGAAAGAGCACGTCCTTCCAGCCCTAATCGACGAGCCTCCAATCCTTGAGGACCAGGTTCACACATGGGAGATCAAGGGTTGGCGCAGCTTAAACAAGAAGGAGCATGGTCCTATCTTCCATGCTGGTGGCTTTCCATGGTCAGTATCTCTCGATGGTTCCTTCACGTCTGCTCAGGATACTAATACTATTCAAAAGGCGCATTCTTCTTTTCCCATATGGCAATAATGTTGATCAGTGCTCGATATACCTGGAACACGGCTTCGAAGCGGACGAGATGCCCGAGAAATGGAGCTGTTGCGTTCAATTTGCGCTCGTGCTATGGAACCCCAACGATCCTTCCATCTTTCACCACCATTCCGCCCATCACCGTTTCACCAAGGAAGAGAGCGATTGGGGCTTTACACGGTTTCTGGAACTCCGGAGGCTGTTTGGCCAGCCTTTTGACGGTTCGTCTCGTCCTCTTGGCGAAAACGAAAGCGTCAACATTAGCGCCTACGTCAGGATTGTCGAGGACGAAACAGGGGTTTTGTGGCACAACTTCAACAACTATGATTCGAAGCAAGAGACAGGCTACGTTGGTCTCAAAAACCAGGGCGCCACTTGCTATTTGAATTCACTCTTGCAGTCGCTCTATTTCACCAATGCTTTCCGCAAGGTAAAAAGATTAACATCTTGGTACTTTTTGCTCTGTTTCCGCCCACATGCTGACTGGCTTGCAGATTATCTACCAAATTCCTACCGAGCAAGACGAGAGCATGATGAACAGCGCCTATACCCTACAACGACTCTTTTACCAGTTGCAAACATCAAATACCGCCGTGGCTACCAGTGAGCTCACCAAGTCTTTTGGATGGGAAACTCGTCATATATTTGAACAGCAAGACGTCCAGGAACTCTCGCGGAAACTGATGGAACGCATGGAGGAGAAGATGAAGGGCACACCACACGAGAAAGCCCTGGCACAGATGTTTAGCGGCAAGATCAAAACTTTCATCTCCTGCATCAACGTTCCGTACGAATCCAGTCGAGTAGAGGATTTCTGGGACGTCCAACTTAATGTCAGCGGCAATAAGAATCTGTTGGAGAGTTTCCAGGACTACATCCAGGTGGAGAAACTGGACGGTGAAAACCAGTACTATGCTGGCGACGAGTACAAACTCCAGGATGCCAACAAGGGCGTCATCTTCCAGAGCTTTCCCGATGTCTTGCATCTGCAGCTGAAACGCTTCGAATATGACATTCAGCGCGACACGATGATGAAGATCAATGCTCGCTATGAGTTTCCCGAGGAGTTCGATGCCGCTCCCTTCCTCGAGAAAGACGCCGACCGATCGGAACCTTGGGAATACGAACTTCATGGCGTGCTGGTACACAGTGGAGACCTTAACACCGGACACTATTACGCTTTTTTGAAGCCCACCAAGGACGGAAACTGGTACAAGTACGACGATGACAAAGTCACCAAGGCCAGAAAGCTTGAGGTCCTGGAAGACAACTTTGGCGGTCCTTTCCGGTTGCCGAATGGACAGATTAGAACGTTGCCCCAAAAGAAGACGCCAATCATGCGACCCAACAGCGCATACATGCTGGTGTATATCCGCAAGTCCCGGGTCGACCAGATCCTTACCCAGGTTACCGAGGAGGACACACCCCCACATCTCCGCAACAGATTCGCCGAGGAGCTGGCTGCTCGTGAAGCCCGACGCAAAGAGAGGGAGGAACAGCACCTTTACATAGGGGTAAAGGTTGTCACCGAAGCATCGTTCCAGGAGCACGGTGGTACCGATCTGACCTACTTCGACATGACTCCTGATCAAGACCCCGGGGCTCCGATTCACTATCGTGTTCTTCGCCAGGATACCATGGAGCAGCTGGTCGCCAAGATCGCAGCAGACCTCGGACAAGATCCTAAACGGGTCCGGTTGTGGATAATGGTGAATCGCCAGAATAAGACAGTTCGCCCGGATGTTCCTATCATGGATCTTGCGCTTACAGTGGAGGAAACCTACTCCAAGGCCACTGCCCAACGGGATGAGTCCTTACGTGTGTGGGCTGAAGTGGCCGAGGAGGTCGACGCGGACGGTGAACCTATCTGGCCATCGCATCAGGCACAAGCTAATGGCGCGATTGTGAAGGATAACATCTTGTTGTTCCTGAAATGGTTCGACGTGGAGAGCCAGACGTTGAGGGGAGTCGGGCATGTCTACGTGAGGTTGGACAAGAAGGTCGAGGATCTAGTCCCTGTGATTCTGAAGAAAATGGGCTGGGGCGAAAAAGTCCCAAGTGGAGAGAAGATTCAGCTGTGGGAGGAGATCAAGCCAACGATGGTGGAACCACTACGGGGTAAGGAAACCCTCAAGACCGAGGAATTGCAGGACGGAGACATCGTCTGCTTCCAGCGAACCCATGTGCACAAATCAAGACTTGGTCTTGGCGAGAGCAAGCCTTCTGAAGACACTAAATCCTTGGACAAGTTTACGGATGCTAGGGAGTATTACGACTTCTTGTACCACCGGAAGGTCGTCAGATTTTGCCCGCATCCTCAAAAAGCTGATGTTCAGCAGTACCCACAGTTTGAGCTTGTCTTGAGTTCCAAGATGAGCTATGACAAACTGTCGGAAAAGGTCGGAGAGCACATAAGTGTCGAGCCTACGCACATTCGATTCTATACCATCAATGCTGCCAATGGCAATCCCAGGACGGCAGTCAAGAGGCTATCCAACCAGACAGTAGAAAGGATCCTTACCCCGCCGGGATACGGGCAGATGAACCTCAATCAACTGTCAGACGCACTTTACTATGAAGTTCTCGACATTAGTCTTGCCGAGCTAGACACCAAGAAGAGCATCAAGGTCACTTGGCTCAGCGAGGGCATCACAAAAGAGGTGAGTAGCTTGGAGATATTGTTGGCTGCTCGCGTTGCTAACACTGCAGCAGGATCAATACGATCTTCTTGTAACCAAGAGTGGTGTGGTTGAGGACCTGATCGAGGCGTTGGTCAAAAAGGCCAAGATTCCTAGCGAGGAGGAGGCCGGCCAAATTCGGGTATTCGAAGTCAGCAACAACAAGTGGTACAGAGATCTCGAGAGGAACTACCCTGTTATCTCGATCAACGAGTACACCACCGTTGTGGCTGAACGGAAACCCGAGGAGGAGATCGGTGTTATTGATCCTAACCAGTATATCACTGTCTTCCACTTTCAGAATGAACCAAGCAGGGCTCACGGAATGTCGTTCAGATTCTTGATCAAAGAGGTAAGTTCACATTTAGCACCATTCGAACGCTTTGAGATCTAACCAGATTGTCATCACAGGGCGAGCCATTTTCGGAGACGAAGAAGCGGCTCGAAAAGCGATTGGGAATCAAGGGCAAGAGCTTCGAGAAGATCAAGTTCGCTGTGGTTCGGAGGGCTCAGTTCTCACGACCAATCTATCTCCAAGACGGTTTGTGAAACCTACCGATATCGTTGGCTCACTGGCATGACTAACCCATTCGCTGCATAGACGACGTTCTGTATGAGAAGGCCGAAAAAGAAGATTACCTTGGCTTGGACCACGTCGATCGGTCAAGGTCCGCGCGAAATGGCGGTGGTGACTTGTTCCTCAAGGGATAAGGGTGACATGGATAGTGCTATGGTTTCTGTGAATGCTTGCTGTTTTTTGCCCAAGCTACTACCGACCAAGATTCTGTCTGGATAGGCTGCGCGCGGTTCGACCAGAGTATATACATGACATTGCACAGCAGGCAGGCATTTATTCGGGCGGTGGCACTTGCAATAACCTTGTCTGTTTCGCTGCGCAGGAAAAGAGCTGGCTTATACACTGGCGGTTGTTGAGCAGCTGCGGGTGTATGCGGTATCTTGTCCTCAGGAAGTCCCGTAGCCGGGTTTATTGTGGTGCACTCGTTGCTATCATGTTTACACTCCTAAAAGTCCTAGAAGTTCTGTTATGTCATCAATGGACGACATGCATGCATGGGCAAGGCGTGAGCATAAGTAGATATTTCCTGCCAGACATTGGACACGAAAGGAATATAGATATTAACCAAAGAATAGCCTGCGCGCAAAAATGGTCGGGCTCGGAGTGTGATGAGGGTTTAGGTGTATCTGGGTTTTCTGTTCCAGACCGACGGGCACCTTGAGGGCTCTCAAAAACAGTGGCTCCACAGCGGCTTCAAGTTCGGGTCCGGGTGAGCCAGGCGGGTTGCGCGGGTGCGAGACCCATATGCCCTAAGACGTTCGCGGTGGGGCGAGTTGTTGAAGGACCCGGGCGGTGGACGCCGAGGGAGGAGGACCGGCCCCGGGGGCGGTTACGCATGTACTGTAGGTAGTATACAAGGCAATAAAGATGTTCGAACTTTAGGCGGCGATACAAGGCAGAAATCTTTCCTTTGCCCGATAAGCCGTCTCCCGAGATGGATTGATTCGCGATAAAGTCACCTATCAATTCACCCACGATCGCCAACGTCAACGCCCGCCAACGCCCGCCTACCCGCTCGGCGCTCGCAAAGCCCAACTGACCCATCCACCACCATCCACCGTCCCTTACAGTGCAAAGTGAGCGACGAGCGAGAGCAAGAGTGCATTTTCCATTGAACCGACGTCCATTGTACTGTCCTGTGTTCTCGACTCATATATTCCTATTCCCCCCTCACAACCTATACCAAGTCGGCTCTTATCACATCGTTGCCATCACCGCGGTCCCAGTACATAGTCACCGGGCAATACTTCATTTCCGACCACCGAAGAAGTGGGCCAAGTACATAATCAGTCATACCTACCCTCTACCGCCGAACCCGACCCGACTTGATCGCATTGTTGGGAGCCTCCATTCCACGAACGAACGAACGAACGAACGAACGAACCAACGAGCGGATCAACAGTTTTCGCGCCGAAGAAAAGAAGATACTACAAGACAAGAGCAGCCTACTTGCTTGCCGGACAAGCCCGCGCGAACCTATAATCTACAGTTGAGAAAACAAGAAATAGAAAAACAAACAGTCAGACAACATGAACTTTCCCGGTATGCCTGGCGGTGCTGCGCCCGGTGGTGCTGGTGCTGCGCCTGGAGGGTTCGATCCTAATGATCCAAACATCAAAATGGTTAGTAGTCACCTTAAACCCGGCCTCTTCTTTTGTTGCTGTGGAGGAGGATGAGGAGGAGGACGAGGAGGCGATGGTGGCGGTGGTGGCTCAAGTAGTTGCAGCTTGTCAAGCTGTAGCTAGGTCCAAGAGCTACACCCATGGTTTTGTCTGTGTGTTTAGCTATCGGTCGCATAAACTAGCCTAGCAGGCAGACGCGCAGGCGGGTGATGTTGATAGGGAGATTACTCAGATAGTTGCGAGAGAGAGAGAGAGAGAGAGGATCGAAAGAGAAGATGCAAAGAGAGATGATGCTAACGAGATGATAAAACACAAACAGATGCAAAAAGCCATGGAATCATGCTTCGCAAAGACCGTCATGAGCGGAGGCGCCGGTTTCGCGCTAGGTGGTGTTTTTGGAATGTTCATGGCTTCGGTACGTTTCTTTCCTTCCTATCTTTCTTTCTCTCACCTTACCAACTAACTAACCCCCCCCCAACAGATGGCGTATGATACACCATACCACTCCCCTACCACTCCCGGCACCGGCCCCGGCGCCAACCCAGCGGCCGCCGGAATTCCGGGCTACAAACCCGTCGACCTCTCGTCCATGCCGCTTAAGGAGCAGCTTAAACACGGCTTCAAGGACATGGGGCAGCGGTCGTACAGCACAGCCAAGAACTTCGCTAAGGTCGGTGCCCTGTTTTCGGGTATCGAGTGCGGTATCGAAGGATTGAGAGCTAAGAACGATCTTGGTAATGGTGTTGCTGCTGGATGTCTGACGGGCGCGATTCTGGCCAAGAATGGAGGTCCTCAAGCGGCGGCGGTGGGTTGTGCGGGGTTTGCGGCGTTTAGTGCGGCCATTGATGCTTGGATGAGGATGCCTAGTGAGGAGGAATAAGGAAGGAGGGAGGGAGTGAGAAGGGGACGAGAAGAGGAGGAAGAGATGGAAAAGGTAGAAGAGGAGAAGGGTGGCACTTCTGTGTTGACAGAAGTTTCGGACTGATCTGGTCTGGTCTGGTTCGGCTTGATGTACTATTACTGGGTTCGGTGTTGAAGAAGCTGGGAGGGATGGCTGGATAGGTCTTTGACGATGAGACCCGGAAAAGCAATTGACAGGCAGGCTGAGCGCGCACGTGTGTGTATACATGGACATAAGACTTGGGATCTGGGAAACGGCGTTAAAACGGGGTGGCATAGATGCTTTTTTTTTTCTTTTCCTTTCATGTACAAACACCATAACATATAGGCATTGGACGAGGATAGTTCCACGCTTCCTAGCATATGGGGACTTGGTTTCGGGGACGGATAGATGAAGAGATCTCCATTCTTTGTTTGCTGCTAAGCATGTTATGGGCATCGAAAAGTTTCTATGTGAAGATGGAAATATGTGGAAATCGGGGATCAAGCAAGTGATTTCTTTATCTATTTTGCTTGCATTATGTTTGAATCGCCCATGTGAACAAACTCCTTGATATGCAGTACGGCAAAGCCCGGGCCAATGTTGGACATTACAGAGCACGATGGGCTCTCTTCAGTACCTTGTAATCACAGACTTAATCCTCATCGTCATCGATCCTCGTTCGTTTCGAATCCCTCTCTCCGTCGTTCAGCCCAAAGCCGCGTTTGTTCGACGAAGAAGCACCGTCCTTCTCCACTTCATTGAGGAACTTGTCCACATTGAAGGGATCCGCTCCCGTGTCCTTCTCAAATTGCACCGGTCCTTCCCTCGCCTCCGCCTCAGCCGTACCCTTGAACGTGCCACGACCCAGAGCCTCGCCGAACCTGTTCGACTTTGAGATCCTCGCCATCTCACTCTCGCCCGCCGCCTCGTCGTCAAAATCCTCCGCATTGGCACGGGGCCTGTAAATGCTGCTAATGGCTTCCTGGGCGGCAAACAAAGGCTTGTCGTACGGGTTGTCCTCGTTGAAGCCGCTGTCGAAACCGCTAGACTGGTTGAACAAGCGGGAGTCATACATGCCCTCCTTGGACTGCGTGGGCTTGGCGAGACCGAGGGCGATCTTCTCTGAGATATCTCTGTCCATCTCGCGGGCCATGACCTGGGCTCTCCTCTCCGCACCCATGCGCGACTGTCTGAGCTTGCGCTCCTCCTCACGAAGTTTCTCCTTGCGCGCTTCCCTTCTCTCCCGCTCTGAGTCGTCATCGCTCCCGGAGCGAGATTCAGAGCCACTGTAAGAGCGGGACCGTGACCTCCTGCTTCGTCCACCAGCCGCGCGCTCCGCCCTGGCTTGCTGCGCAAGTTGGCGAAGATGTTCCTCCTTTTGTGCCTTCTCCTTCTCTGCCAGCCTCTGCTGCATCATGGCTCTCTGTCGGACTTCCTCTCTGGCGTGTCTGTCGGCCATGAAGAGGGCTTCGGAGAACTGGGCGAACTTGTCGTTAATCTGCACGTCTTGTAGACCGCGGCCGTCGGCGGCCAATCTCTTGTCGAGCGGGACAGTGAAACCCTTGGGGTTCTTCCAGTTGGAAATAGGAGGTGCTATCGCATATTAGTCGACCACTCTCCTTATGGTACTGAGACAGACAGATTACTTACGGATTCTCCATGCCTCTTGATCCTCGGCGGTCAACTTCCTTGGAGGCGAGTGCATGACTGGAGGAGGGGGAGTCGGAGGTCCTCTGGGAATCTTTTTGTGCTTGAACTTGGGTGGCTCCATGGGATCTACCAACTGTTAGTTAACCGCCCCAGCTAATAGTCAAGTCATGATGACATACCTCTCTGTCGCTCCACAATCTTCATGATACGGTCTTGCTTCTTGGAGTTGTCTCCCATCTGTGCCGATGGCGTGTAGCGCACAAACGTCGGCTCTCGCTTTGTATTGATGTTGATGTTTTTGGGCTTCTGGGACGCCACGGCGCCGCTGACCAGCGCAGCCAGTGCATTCTTGGTCCTCTCCGCCGTTGCTTCCACCTCCTCTTTGCTCGGTCGTGACAAGTCAAGATCGCCCGCTTCGGCCCTCTGTCGCAATGGAATCAAATCCTTGAATGACGCGTGGATGACCCGGTCGCTGCTGTGACCCTGTCGTGCAATCGCTGTGTAGTCGACCTTGCCCTCTCCATCAACCTGAACAACTAACGCGTTCGACTTGCTCGAGGCGTCCTTGCCCCAGGGATACTGAGCAACAGGGATCTCTGGAAAGGCGCCGCCATCGCCAAAATCCTCTGGTGCACGTGGTCGCCAACCTTGTCGATTTCCATACGGTGGTGGTCCGGTTCTCTGAAAGAGCGAAATGTTAGCATCATCCGGCTTTTGATAGCAAGCAAATAAATGGTGGAGGATGCGGTTGCTGACCCTCAACACAACTTGAGTTTCGTCGATCTGGCCGGCGCCGACAATTCTAGGACCGCGTTGCTGTGACTTTGACTCTTCGTATTCGCCGCTGTACTTGGGCTTGGGAAGAGCCTGAGACAGGCCTGCTGCTATCGAAGCCATGGTTGTGGTTCAATATTTGGTTGTTAAGGTGATGGTTTGACTGTCGCGAAATCGGCTGCGACAGGGTTTGGCAATTGACGTTCACTTCGACATCACTGCCTGCAATGAAAAGAAGTTCGAGGCAATAGCAGGTGGCTCAAGCGCGACGCTTCGAGGTCCACGGCAGTGTGGCGCTAGAAGAGCCAGTGGAGGTACGTACATAGGTGCCTGTACCTACCTAGCCAACACTGCAGCCGCGGCGCTGGCGGAGATGAGACAGGCGCAGCCTTATCGACCTTTTCATCAGTCAATTGTACATGTACAGGTACCTATGCATGTAACTTGCTGCTTCTTATGTAGGAGACATGAAAATACCAAAAGCTGGCCCCCTTTTCCCATGTGTACCGCTGGTGGTACATTATAATGGAATTGAAGTTCAGATTCAAGTTTCCCGTAAAATGCCTTGAATAAGACGAGTGCTGGGTCGCAACAGCTCAGGCCTGTACGCTTAAGTCTGTACACTTGACCTGCCGAGGATATTCAAGATGCCATTATCATTGCACGCATGCATTTCTATTATGTTGTAGGGATAACTGGCCGCCAAAAAAATCCATCAGTCATACACTTAGATCGAAGACCAAGACACAAGGGCATGGTGTTAATATGACCCTCCGTCGCCAACTCGTAAGCCATCATTATATGATATACACCCCATGCAAGCAAGACCTGTGCTGTTTTTTGTGCCTTACGCCCGGCCAAGACCAAATCAATCTCACTCCTTGAGAGTAAAAAAGTAGTAGTCGTTTATACATAACCCTTCCGAGCGCCCTGTATCGTCAAACCTGTTAGCAATCTGATGCCAGGCTGGCAGGCTGGATATATGATGAAACTTACCTGGAAGAAGAATCTGACAATGAAGACCTGTAGAGCACCCATCGCAATGACCAGCAAGATTTGAATCAAACTGAAGTTAACAATTCGCTTCTCGGTGCTCCTGACCGTGCTGAAGTTGCGGTTCTCGCGCGTGCGGAAGTACTTTTGGTTGCGGGTAACGGTAGAAAGCTGCATCGAGATCTTGAAGAGGGACTCCTCGAGAGCCGAGGTCTGTTCGGGGGAGCTACCTTGCTTCGAAGGGATGGTAACGCGGGCCTCATCTTCGACCTATACGCTCGCAGTCAGTATAAGTGATAGGTGGTGGAGTAAAAGGGGGGGGGCCTGGTGTAGGTACTGACCGCAAGCTCAAAGTCGACGAACTTCTCGGCGAAGGTGCTCATCTCGTTGTTGAAGCAGAACTTGTAGTCGCCAATCTGCTTGCCGGTGAAGACAAAGTCGCCCTGGCGTTCCTTCTGCCCATCCATAACAACATTGCCATCGGGACCGGTCACTTCATAGTCGATATCGAACGAGCCTCCTGATTGTACCTGTGCAACCAAGGTTAGCAGAGAGGTCCCGGCGCATGAGGATCGCGTACTTATGCGATGGAATGTCGCGAGTTGGAGGAAGGCGTACGGCAAAGTAAAAGGCAATCTTCTCGTTGGCCTTCTTGGTCGTGGCGAAGAAGCAGGCCTTCTCGTTGGCGACGAGCTTGTAAGTCAGGGCTGTGGCGGCAACCTCGCTGGCCAAGCCCAACAGGGCACAGGTTATTGTCGAAAGCTTCATGATGTGCCGTGCGTTGTGGTATGGAGGAATTGCCTGCAGTTCCTAGGGGTGTTCAATGTTGACTTTGCAGATCCCGTCTTCCCGTCGCTTCGTCTTCAGGACAACTTGGAGTTCACGGGCGCCAAGTCGCGAAGGGAAGCTGAGCACAGGGCAACTCGACGGCGAGAAGCACTGCAGAGGGCTAGGTATTGTCCACTTGGAGCACGGGGGGGGTGGGTCTTGGCACTCTTGGAGACTGGCCGAAACTTGGGCGAGCTACAACCATCATCTGGATGTTTTTTTTTTCTTTGGCGGATCATTCAATTTCCTGACCGCCTTTGTCGCTGACATCCAATGGGCCACATATGTAGGTGGCTGCAGTAGGGCAGTTGACAGCTCGAATCAGTTCCCTTGTCGGCTTCCACTTGTTGTCCCAGACTTGAGCGAGACTTTTCCCCGCCCCCTGAAATGGAAGCTTCAGTTGTGGGCTGTTGTCCTTTCCAGCTCCTGGGCTGCATGTGCCCGCGGCGGGAGGGGAGCATTGGACCTCAGGGAGTCCCTTGTGTCTCAGTGGGAGATGGGTGTGCCAAGCCAAGTTTCGAAGCTTGACCCTCGACTGGGGTCGCCGGTTTCCGAGCAGAGTGACATCAACATGCGATTGGCAATGGAATGAAGAGGAAAGGGTCAACCACAGCTGCTGTTATGCTTTCGCTGTTGTTTGCAGGTTATCACTAACAAGTCCACACGAGCATGTTTCGACTATTATCGTTTGTCCAGGCGTCATAGTACAATCCAGACTCGTGTTTAGCACTGTTTTGTTGCTTCCCCAACTCTAGTTCCAAACTCCACGCGTACCGATGACAACTATCCACGTCGTTCTGGATTTTTTTTTTGGGCATCAGCACCTCGACCAAGCAGATTAGGTTCCTAGTGCTTCTCCACCGCTAAATGATAGTTTCCATCACTTTATCCATCAACTTTCATTCAGCCCTGTCCATGACATAAAGCCTGGTTGCCATCTTCCTGTTGAGAACAAACCCAAGACCAGCCCCTCTGTGCTACACAACCTCGACGTCAGAATCATCTTGGCTACCTCGTGAGGGAGGGTACAGCCAAAATGGCGATATCACAAACGCGAGCAGCGGCCATATCGTCCATCGGGATAAGGGCCCTCAGTTACTTCTTCCTGCGATGGGCAATGCTTCCGGTAAGTAGCTTCTGGGTGTCTTCGGTCAACCTCAAGCTAACGAGGACATCAAGTTTGGCCCTGCGCTCATCTTCACACTCTTCGCCATCTATCTGCCTACGTTCGTTTCTGGCTTCCGCAAGGAGCCTAAGTACAACTTGGTTGATGAAGTCGATGTGGTTGTTACCGAGACAACCATCAGGGACGACAATGCTGAGGCGGACGACAGCCCTGGAGAGCCTACGCCTCATGTCAGCGAAAAGGTGGTCGCCGAACAGGTGGACATTCAAGAGACTATCTCGATCGAGAAGCGACCCATGCACGCTGTGCGGACTCTCCTCAGCGGCGCACCCAACCCGCGGAGCCTGGCCCTGTCTGCATTGACCTTCTTAATCAACGCTGCGTTGGTTGGCTTCGTCGCTGATCGATTGTTCCGCGAGCGTTACTATGGTGCTGAGGACCTTTCTTTTGCCCGCGTTGGCTATGTCGGCGAACACGAAGCTAAGCTCTTGATCCGTGAGCCGGATCAGACCAAGATGCCCATCAACATACAGATTCATCTCAAGGACCCCCAGCCTCCTTTTGACAACCCCTTGTGGCAATCAGTCGGCGGCGTCAGATGGACTGGAAACGAGACCGATTACACTGCTGTTGTTACGATTCCCCTCCGCAACTCGGGACGGCGAACTTACGAATGGAAGACCTCGAACAACCACACCGGAGAGTTCACCACTCCGCCCAAGATTGGCGAGGGCCCTCTCACTTTTCTCTCGACCTCCTGCATCGTGAGCCGCTTGCCCTACAATCCGGCTGATCACCCATTGGCTATTCCCGGCATGCGACACTTGGCCAAGGTCCCCCCCAGCTTAGGCGCGCAGTTCATGCTTTTCCTTGGAGACTTCATCTACATCGACGTTCCGCGCTATTGGGCCAAGAGCACCGAGGAATACCGCAAGAAGTATCGTCAGGTCTACGCTTCTCCAGATTGGCCAGCCGTCGGTCAGAACCTCAGCTGGATTCACGTGCTCGACGATCACGAAATTCAGAACGACTGGTCCGCCAACACCACCGGCGTCTACCAGAACGCCATCGACCCTTTTAACCACTACCACGCAGCTGCCAACCCTCCGCTAGCCAAGAAGGCCGATGCCCTCAGCGCTCGCAGCGGTGCAACGTACTATGAATTTACCCAGGGTCCTGCCAGCTTCTTCCTGCTTGACACTCGCACCTACCGCTCGAACAACAAGGTTGCCTTTACCGACGAGGCCAAGACTATGCTAGGCGCCGCACAGCTCGAAGACTTCATTGCATGGCTCAGGCGCCCGGAGCCGAAGGGCGTCAAGTGGAAGATTGTTGCGTCGTCGGTTCCCTTCACCAAGAATTGGGGTGTCAACACGCAGGATACCTGGGGCGGCTTCTTGGCCGAGAGGAAACAGATCCTGGAGGTCATGTGGGATACCGCGAGCAGGGGTATTGGTGTGGTTGTTCTGTCTGGTGACAGACACGAGTTTGCGGCTACCAAGTTCCCGCCGCCGATGAACAGCACATGGCCTGAGAGCGCTACGGTGTTTGAGTTCTCTGCTAGCCCGTTGAGCCAGTTCTACTCGCCTATTGGCACGTATAGGCAAAGAGATGCTGAGGATGTTGAGATCAAGTAAGTCATGCGCGTCTATTTATCGTCGTTTGAGGTTGGACAACCTTGCTAATGCAAACCTTGCAGGTACATCAACAAGGGCAACTCCAAGTTCGGTGCCATCACCATCGAGAACCTCGAGGAAGGTGAACAGAGCGACTTGAAGTACCGCCTGTTTATCGATGGTGAGGAGGTCTGGAACACTGTAATCTTGTCCCCACCGGTCGTCATTGAAGATGTCAAGCCTGCCATCGCAGCTGGGTCGTGGTGGGAGCGGTTGTTCGCTTGGAGAAGTTAAGCTCTTGGAAACAGACGATGTGAGAGGTGAAGGAGATGAAGAAGAGTAACGACTCAAGTGGTGGGGATTCGTCGTTTTTCTAATGTTCTGATATGATAAAGTACATTGGGACTTGACATGACGTTCATGAGGCCGGAAAGGAAAAAGGAATGGCTGGGAGAATATGGGATATATGTATTGGGGCGCAACAGATACCTGTTGTTTTCATCAGAAAGATCACGACATCTAGGTAGATAGTACAACCACAGTAAATTCGAATCCAAGCTCGTAACTTTCTCTATATAAAGTTGCTGCTAGGAACATCAGTCTCGACCTTGAAGCTCTTGGCTTCGGCGTCCCTGACTTATAATCCCCGATTCGGTTAAGCACCCGATGGTAGGTAGTGGAGCCAAGCCTAAACCAGCCGAGGTAAAGCGCAGCGGATCCGCGAAGTCGGAAGTCGGACGGAAACGTCTCCATCTCGGAGCAAGGGCCCCCATCGCGAAAGATACACAGTTACTTCGTTTCTTGGTATAAGACGATACTTACTGTGTAGTGTGATCATGATGCGACATATAGTACTCATCGGCAAATTGTACTTGCAACTTTTTCCCTTTTCCTTACTCATGACGGGATGGCATTTCGCTGATTTCGCAACTTTCACTTTTGCATGTTTCCATTGTCACTGCTTCATGCATACATAACTCCTACATACACAAAGGCTCCAAGAGAATTACCGCTTCCTCGAGTTACTACAGTACATACCTACTTATCCTCTCCGCCATTGTCCTGGACATCAACCCCCTAAAGTCACCCTAGAAGCCCGTACAGAAATCAAAGATGAGAGGGAAAGTTGTAGGAGCAATCCTCCGCTCTAGAGCTGTTGTCAGAAGGTGTGAATGAACCCAATTCAGAAGATCAATATCTGGTAACTCGCGACTGACTTGGCCGTTCGTTCCCTGACTAGACAACCTCTTTCGAGGACCCATATCTGTGCTGCCATTACTGTTGCAAAATCCTCATCACCTATTCAGAACTCGAGAAGAACCTTTTCATCTTCTTTCCAAAGGTTGCATGAGCCAAAGGCAGAGATAACGGCTGAAGGACTTGAGTTGAGCCCTCCACAGGCTGTTACGGATGGAAAGCGGACTGTATTGTAGGTCTCTTTTCCCTACATTGCCTGAACAAAGCACATTCATGGAAATCAGGTATTTACTGACATCGACTCTGTAGACCCAACTTCTGGCTACGGTAAGCCTTCGCGGCCGCTGTTGACTCAACTCAACGATGAGCCCTTTGTGGATTCCCATCGATTGACAATTGGACAATAGTGACAACTGCCGGTGTACCCAATGCGTGAACCAAGATACTCTCCAGAGGAACTTCAACACTTTTGCCGTGAGTAGCTCACCTGAGTCACTTTATGTCCTCTCTTCAGTCGGATCACCATGGTTAACTGCTGTTCAGATCCCTTCCGACATCCACCCAACAAAGGTTGAAGCCACCAAGGAGAACGTTACCGTCCAATGTGAGCATCACCCCGTCCCAAACAACTTCACCCTGTCTATGGTACCCCCTAGTTCCAACCAGCCAACTAACACCTCCCCTCCCCCCTTACCATAGGGTCCGACAACCACACATCCACCTATCCCTGGCCCTTCCTCTCCTTTTACCTCACCTCCAACGCACGCGGGCACGAAAACGACCAAATCTCCCTTTGGGGATCCGAAGCCGGTTCCCGTCCTCCAACCGTCTCCTTTCCACGGGTGATGGCATCAGACCAGGGCGTTGCCGACCTAACAGCCATGATCAAAGAATTCGGTTTCTGTTTCGTCAAAGACACACCCCATGACGACCCGGACGTGACCCGCCAGCTTTTGGAGAGAATTGCCTTTATCAGAGTGACCCATTACGGCGGCTTTTACGATTTCACGCCCGACCTAGCGATGGCCGACACGGCATACACGAACCTGGCGCTGCCGGCACATACGGATACGACGTATTTTACGGAACCGGCGGGGCTGCAGGCTTTTCACTTGTTAGAGCATAAGGCCGCTCCTCCAGTTTCTGGGGGAGCTGCAAGCTCCGCAGGGGAGGCAGCAGAAGGGGGAAAGTCGTTGCTAGTCGATGGATTCAACGCGGCGAGGATTCTGAAGGAGGAAGACCCCCGGGCTTATGAGATCTTGAGCAGCGTAAGACTGCCGTGGCATGCTAGTGGAAACGAAGGGATCACGATTGCGCCTGATAAGCTTTATCCGGTGCTGGAGTTGAATGAGGATACGGGGGAACTGCACAGGGTTAGGTGGAATAATGATGATAGGGGTGTGGTGCCCTTTGGGGAGAAGTACAGCCCGTCGGAGTGGTATGAGGCGGCGAGGAAGTGGGATGGGATTTTGAGGAGGAAAAGTAGCGAGTTGTGGGTGCAGTTGGAGCCAGGGAAGCCGTTGAGTAAGTCTTTTCCGAAGATTTGGTTGAGAGTGATGATGGGGTGGCTGACAAAGGTGAATAGTCTTCGATAACTGGAGGGTTCTTCATGGTCGGAGCGCGTTCTCGGGTATTAGGAGGATTTGTGGAGGATATAGTAAGTGTTTTTCTTCTCACTTCCCCCCTCAATTGGGGCATCAACCAAGCCCTCTTTTCTGTATGGCAGTCTAGCTGACAACGATCAATTTAACAGTCAACCATGATGACTTTATCTCTCGGTGGAGGAACACGAATTACCCAAGGAGCGAGGTTCTTCCGAGGGTTACTGGTTAAGGACTGGTTATCTGAAGTATGAAAATCTTCGACCGTGGTGTCTCTTCATACTCTCTGGCTGTGGAACAATGGGTCACTGTTATTCGGACCTTGGATAACGGATACATTGTTGGACAAAATGCATACCCGATTCTCGACCAAGATGCTCCCTATAGTCGTAGACAGCCACGAGGATGGCCCAGAAAGATAGAAAGGAATGTTCTTCAACGCTAGAAAGAGATCAGGGGAAATTGAAGCATCACATACATATTCAGGTCCAAAAGACAACAAGAATGACACGATGTTGAAGGGTAAGAGGAGGTGTAGAATCCATCCTTCCCCGGCTTCTCTGTCACCCCCACGCAACCCGATCCCTACCCCGCCAAAAGAGCAGAGAAGCTTCCCCGGTGGAACAACAAAAGCTTCGTGTCTTTGATCCTGTTCAGTTTATCAAGTCTCACTCGCTAGTTGTTATCCCGTGTCTCCACCGTAGAGGTACACAAACCTACCTTACCACCAACGAGTCAACGAGAACTAATCAACACCGTCTCGGTGAACTTCACCCGGATATGAACCGAAAACCCCTGATCATCACAAACAGCGGTTACATAAACGTGCAACGACCGGACAGCGACCACGGGGCACCACAACTCAGCAGCTCCACCATTGGCATCATCCTGCATGGAGTGCAGCTAGTGTACAAGAGGGCCTCTTTTTCACCGGCTCACCCACGGGGCCCCCCATTTGTTGCTCCAAGCTCCCCAGCTCCCCCACTTGAACTCGTGTGAAGCCGGCGCCGATATGCTGGCACACCCGGTGCATAACAGCGGGACCGGTTATATATTTACCAAGCATACACTGGCGGACGCTGCACATGGTTTTCCGCAGTGTACACAGTAACCGAACATCTCCTGTATGGTCCGATAGGAGAGTTCGCTTCGTTCTGCCAGACTTCGCTGGTGTCGTCTTAGTGGATCTCTCTATCTCCATGCTTGCAGCTTCCGAACTTCTGGGGGAAGAGTGGGAGACCTATTTATAATGGAGGATGACCCCCTTGGTGATGGCACGCTACTTCGTGCCTTCCCTCCTCTTGCCTTTGTTGTTGTAGTGTCTTCCACTTGGATTCTTTCTAAGCTTGGCTAAAACGTGCTTGTTTTTGCCTGGCCCTGATCGCAGACTACCATCAAGGCGACTACTTGAAGCGCTTACATCTACAAGTTACAACACAGACTCAACAATGGCGGCCGAGATGAAGGACGGAAGGTTCGCTCACGACATCACTGTGGCTCCCCAGACGAACAGTGTCATGTCTCTCTTCTCGTTGAAGGGGAAGACTGCCATTGTTACCGGAGCCGCAGCTGGTATTGGCTACGGAGTTGCGGAGGCGTTTGCGGAAGCTGGCGCCAACGTGGCTATCTGGTACAACAGCAACAAGAAGGTACTTGATGCGGCCGCAGATATCGAGAAGAGGTACGGCGTGAAGTGTACGTATTGCCCCATCTCTTGCCATTCGCTACTACTGCTGCTGCTGTGTCGAGCTGCTGTGTCAAAACTTCATTGCCTGACAAGACCGGGCTTGTGTACAGGCAAGGCATACCAAGTCAACGTAACCTCTCTTGAGGCCGTCGAGTCCGCAGTCACCGAGATCGTCAAGGAGTTCAACGGCCGTCTCGACATTTTTGTCGCCAACTCGGGAATCCCCTGGACGGACGGACCCGCGCTCGACGGCCCTCCCGAGGCCTACAAGCGGGTCATGGCCACCAACGTCGATGGCACGTTCTGGTGCGCCCAGGTGGCCGGGCGTCACTGGCGAAGGCAGAAGCAGGAGGGGACCACGATCGACGGCAAGAAACTTGAAGGATTCACGTACGGCAGCTTCATCGCGACAGCAAGCATGAGCGGTCACATTGCCAATATCCCACAGCTGCAAGCGGCGTACAACGCTTCCAAGGCGGCGGTCATCCATCTGTGCAGGTCGCTGGCTGTGGAGTGGGTGGGCTTTGCGAGAGCGAATACCATTTCGCCGGGGTATATCAGGACCGATATCTCGGAGTTCTGCTCACCCGAGGTTAAGAATGCTTGGAAGGACAAGATTCCTATGGGGTGAGTTGGATGCTCTATTTTTCTATCACTCAGGGTGGATTTGATCATGCTGACAGCTTTGAAACAGCCGTGAAGGGGAGGTCAATGAGTTGAAGGGCGCATATCTGTATTTTGCGTCAGATGCGTCCTCTTACACGACTGGCACAGACCTTTTGGTTGATGGCGGCTATTGTGCCCCCTGAAAGAGGTCGCAAACCCGTTATGACTGCTGTACACAATGAATAATGACCTAAATAGATTTATCCCATGAACGTTTGGACTCGTTATCGGTATCAGGATGTGGCCCGGCTTCCTGGATGGTGTATCGCATGACGGTATCTTTTCGTGATTACTTCCATTGGAGGGCACCCGGGAAAGGAGCTGTGAATGGGTGTGCAGGAGGGAGCCTTGATCACTGCCTCGGATGAGCTTACATCTTCGGTGTATCTATCGCCAGCTGTCCGGCAGCTGAGTGGGGTTCTCAATGACGACGAAAGTGGCCGCAGCCCGCCAACCTGGCGGTGAGGGGCGCTCTGCTTGGGCGGTCAGAGTTCCAACTTCAGTTTTTGGACTTTGTCCCTGGCGGCCCTGAAGGAGGGCCTTGCCGGGTCTAGACTCTCTCTCTGACACTTCGAGCCTCACCCACAACTTCTGGCAGCAATATCACGGCGCACAGCTTTGGAGGAGAAGTCCCATTTGGGCGAAGGAAACATCAGAGGCCCAGATTCATGTGACGACCATCGGACATGCAACAAACTTGCCGCATGGGACCGTACATCGCCAGACACAGTTCCTACAGTTGTGAGCCCGAGGCGCATGTTCGCATCGAGAGGATGGGATCCGTTGGCGTACCGCTGCGGCGGATACCTACATTCGTTCCATATCAGACGGCAGAGGGAGCCCCTGTGGACCTGTGCCTGGGCTTCCTTGCCTCGCGGTGAAAAGGCGCTGTTTCCTCTTCTAGTTGCAGATGTTCCGGCAAGCTTGACCAGAACCCCTAAAACGTGCCCGCTCCGGGTACCTTACCTTTTGTTATGGATTCCACGGTAAATTGTTGATACTGTAATTAGCATCAGCCTCAAAAGACTTTGTCGAGAAATACGAGCCCGAAGACAGCAACGGTTTTCACAGATCTGCTCACATTATGCCCTTCATCTTGTGTCTTGAAACAAGTGTAACACGCAACGGCAATAGCAGGGCCATTTCTGCGTCGGACCAGGAAAGAGGAAAAAAAAAAAAGGATATAAGGCGTTTACTTTCAGGTTGTCAGTGGTTGAACGGCGGGAAACAAAGGCAACCAGGTTGTACCCCTCATCCCACTCAGACCCCAGCTTTGCCCGCTGCTTGCTGCACCCTGCCACCACCATTCACTAGTGAACCACACGCCGCCCGCTGTTCAGTGCTGGTGCATGCTGGCAGCCACTTCAGTCCACCGCGGACCTAAAACTGACTGGAAGTCGCCTCCTTCAACACCTCGGCCGGCCGCCCAACTCCCTCCTCCTTCAGCCCTACCTTTTGGCTCGCAACCTTACATTGCTCGCTCTTGTCCCTCGATAATCGCCTTCCTCTCCTCAAACTCGACCATCTGGCCGATTTTCTCCCCTTTGCGACCAACTACAAGTGCAAAGGTCCGGCGACCGATTTTAGGGATTCTATAGCAACCCTGCCCAACAACTCTCACCTCACGTAGGCTTGTGCCTTGTCACATATCCAGAGACTCTCGACAGCTTCAGTCTCTTGTTTGCCGCCGCCATTGCTAGTCCTTAATCGTGAACCAACAGAGATATGGAAAGCAACAACGGTACCGGCGCGCCCGGCGCCTTCCACAACCAGCAGGTTGACAATGCCATCCGCGCCATTCAGCACAAGAGGCCATTGCCCGAGATCGACTTCACCATCCACACCATGGAGGATGGCACCCAAGTGAGCACCATGGAGCGTGTCTGCAAAGGTATCTTGGTTTCCTGCTCCCCGCCACTGCCCAAAGTTGTCAGATCATGACTATCAGGTTATTGCGATCCTGCGGCCACCACTGGGCACCTTGGCCCCTCCCCCCCTTTTTTCTTGTCTCTGTGCTGCAAGTTCTAACAGGCGCCGTCTTGGCCTTCTTTTCTAGATGTTCAGGCGCCTGCCATGTTTAAGCCCAGCGACGAGCAATTTTTCGAAGACGAAACCCACACCAAGCCCGATATTCAGTTTCTGAAGCAACATTTCTACCGCGAAGGCCGTTTGACCGAGGAGCAAGCACTATGGATCATCAGGGAGGGTACCAAGCTCCTGCGCGCCGAGCCCAATTTGCTGGAGATGGACGCTCCCATTACCGTCTGCGGTGACGTTCACGGCCAATACTACGATTTAATGAAGCTCTTCGAGGTCGGTGGTGACCCGGCCGAGACCAGATATCTCTTCCTGGGCGACTACGTTGATCGTGGTTACTTTAGTATCGAATGTGTCTTGTATCTTTGGGCGCTCAAGATCCACTACCCTAAGACACTCTGGCTGCTGCGCGGAAACCACGAGTGTCGGCATTTGACCGACTACTTTACCTTCAAGCTCGAGTGCAAGCACAAGTACTCGGAGGCCATCTATGAGGCATGCATGGAGTCGTTCTGTTGTCTGCCGCTGGCGGCAGTCATGAACAAGCAGTTCCTCTGCATTCACGGCGGTTTGAGCCCTGAGCTCCACACTCTCGACGATATCAGAAATGTGAGTCTAGCAGCCACTTGACTGCCGCGTATAGTATGAGCATACTAACTCGCCGACCTATACAGATTGATCGTTTCCGCGAGCCCCCCACACAAGGTCTCATGTGCGACATCCTGTGGGCCGATCCCCTAGAGGACTTTGGCCAAGAAAAGACGACTGACTTCTTCGTACATAACCACGTACGAGGTTGCTCATATTTCTTCTCCTATTCTGCTGCCTGCCATTTCTTGGAGAAGAACAACCTTCTCTCCATCATCCGCGCGCACGAGGCTCAGGATGCAGGCTACCGTATGTACCGTAAAACCAGGACAACCGGGTTCCCCAGCGTCATGACCATTTTCTCCGCGCCCAACTACCTTGACGTTTACAACAACAAGGCTGCGGTGTTAAAGTACGAAAACAACGTCATGAACATCCGTCAGTTCAACTGCACACCTCATCCCTATTGGCTCCCCAACTTTATGGACGTTTTTACCTGGTCGCTTCCCTTCGTCGGCGAAAAGATCACCGATATGCTCATCGCCATTCTCAGCACCTGCTCTGAGGAGGAACTCAGGGAGGATTCCGCGGCAACTTCGCCCGGTTCAGCCTCCCCGGGTCTCCCGTCTGCGGCTAATCAAGATCCCGATTCTATCGAGTTCAAGAGACGGGCAATCAAGAATAAGATCCTGGCCATTGGTCGTTTGTCCCGTGTTTTCCAGGTCCTCAGAGAGGAGTCCGAGCGGGTCACGGAACTTAAAACCGTTTCTGGTGGTCGTCTCCCCGCCGGTACTCTCATGTTGGGTGCCGAGGGTATTAAGAATGCCATCAGCAGTTTTGAGGATGCCAGAAAGGTCGATTTGCAGAACGAGAGGCTTCCGCCGAGCCACGACGAGGTTGTTAAGATGCAGGACGAGGAGCGCGCCCAGGCCTTGGAGCGGGCGACGAGAGAGGCTGACAACGACAAGAAGCTGCAGACCCTCTCCAGGAGGCTTAGCACGTAAGTTTAATTCCCCCCTCCAGGATTTCTATTCGCGTCTGGCCTGTCGTATATATCCGAAGGTATCAGATGCTGACTTGGTCGGTACAACAATAAGTGACCGCAAGCGATCGTGAACACCACGCCAATTAGTGCAATGGATGCTAATCTTTTCCGGTTGTGTGAGGATATAGTTCTTAAACGGCGTCAGGATACTGGAACTACGTCAGGGAATCGAGCGAAGGTTTCATAGGAGTTCTGTGGGAGTAACGGAAAGAGGGATAGGCGTGACTGGACGAAGACGTATTATTGAACGGTGTCAAATTTAGGGCTTGACAGTGATTGTAGCCACCTGCTTCCCTACATGTTGGCGGGGAATGGAAATACGACTGAGTATCAAATGGATGCTCTCCCTCTACTGAAAAGGATTTTGCTAGTGCGTTTAGCGAGTTTACATACCTCAGCGACTGACTTAGATACTTATTTACGTATCGTTGAATGGTGAACACAGTCTTACGATTGATGCTCCTTATAACTATCTGGTAGCCTCCTGAGAAGATGTGGATTAGGTTAGCTGTGATGGAACGCAACTGAGCCATGATCATTTGTATAACCTGCTATACAACCAAGTAGCATAGCAAGACGATCACGAGTGCTTTGTCTTCATATACCATGTCTTTGTGCTCAGAGCCGGACGCTCAACCCCAGCCCTTTTCATCTATATAGCCCTATAGAAACCCGGCAAACTACCTATCTACCATAACCTCCAAGACCTCGTCCTCAAAAAACCGCCAAAGCGTAGGGAGGACTAACAACCCGATTCATTAGCATGACACTCACCATCTCGCGCTTCCGCAGGGAGAAAGTAAACAAAACAAAACCAAGGAAAACTCACCTAGCAACCCCACCCTTCGAATTAAAAAAAAAAAAAAAAAAAAAAAAAAAAAAAAACCTCTACCTGTTTCTGTCCTTACATTCCCTCGCCAACACCTCAAGATCGAACACTTGACCGATCGGCATCCCCCACCCCGCTAGCATCACTTCGTGCAGACTGAACTCATCCCCGTAGTTCACGGGGTCACGGGTGGCGAGAGGAGGCCAATACTCGAGCGAAGGCTGGTCGCCTGCTACGGCGGAGAAGTTGGACCAGAGAAATTGGAAGAGCGGGACAGAGGGTTCCAGACTACAAAACGAAAAGGCGGGTTGTGGGACTGATGAAAGGAGAGGAGGGAAATGGAGATGGAGGAGAGGGTTTGGTGGGTTTGGATCCAGCCTTTGAGAGAATGAGTGGGTTAGATAGGTAGAGAGGAGGCATAGAGAGGTTTCTTTCTGTGGGGAAAGGGGAGGGAAAAGGATGAGGAAGGCGGAAATTTTAGAAGAGAGAGAGAGGGTGATATGGGTGGGGGGAAAGAAGACAGAAGGGGTAAATCCTAACTCACCAGACCGGGTGAATAGAATGTCCCCAAACGTAATCTCTGTTTCCTGACACTTCAAACAAGCGTGTATATCCTCAAGAGGAATGGGCGTAGTAGCAGAGTGGTCAAAGTTGACCAGTCTCGGATCCGGGTTCGGCTTCTTGATATGCTCCAGACGCCTGGAGTGGTGGTCGACGAGGACGCCACGGCCTATGATGCCTTTTTTTTTTTTTTTTTTTTTTTTTTTTTTTTTTTTTTGGATTTACATGTCAACACCATCCTCTCATTTGTTCCTCGTCCTGGTCATCATCACCACCATGACCTGAGAAAAGATCCATAGACTACTACGTAAAGATATAATAAAGAAAAAGACAGCAACACTCACCCTGTGTCCCATTAATCTCACTCTCCTCCGCATTGATATCCTCCATCGTCAGTCCATTCTAGTACTTCTTTTCTTTCTAATAAGCATAGTGTCTCCACCAATCCCACTGACTGGACACCTGCGCGTTGAAGGTCCAGATGTCGTCGTTAACGCACCGCGGCGGCTTGGCGAAGAGGTCTTGGTGGAAGAGCTTGCGGTTGAAGAAGCCCGAGTCTTTTTGGGCATTGAGTGGCCAAATTAACGAGATTCTAATGGTCGGTTGTTGGCGGTTACCTAGGTGAGGAGGCCAAGGGAGTTAATAAAAGAAGAAACGTAACTCGCATCAGTCTTGATCTTATTTTTGCTGCTTCGGCAACTCGTTCGTCGGCAAGCCTGTTCAAAGTTCCCAACTCGTCTTCATCTCCATATAAATCCCAAGCGGAGTACTGGGATCACCCTTTCGAAGTGGGAGAGTGTCGAAGTCTGACATCCCGTTTTCGTTAAGCTTGATCAATGCTGAATTTCCAGCCATGGCGGGCAACTTAATCGAGAGATGATTTGTATTGGGATATGACGGCAGACTGGTAACAAGGGTAGTCAACAACAGTTTCCCTTCCTGTGGCCGCCTCAAGTAGTATGAAGCGGGGAAGGCGGGACGTCAACAGAGGCTGGTGCTAACGTGTTTTGGTTCATGGTTCTCCAACACGTATTGGTTCAAGTGCAATGCGACTTACATCACGTAAACTTGTCCGGGTTATGGCAGAGTAATAACACAGACCGATGGTAACAGACAAAGGCATATATGACGACCTCACACTGAGGATCTTATGACATGATGACAGGACACACAAATCCAACCTGCTGGAAGTGGGCTTCCGGACGAATGTTTAACTTCACAATGGCCAAGGAAATGCTCATAGATGAGATCAACCGACCGTCGGGCATGAGCCTTCATTTATTCGTTACTTGCCCCTGAATCAGCAGTTTGCGACGCAGCCGCGGCCCGGGTTACCCTCTCGGGACCACCCGAGTTCGCCAGTCTGCAGCATGGCACGGTTGTGAACGAAATCCCGAACCCAAGGTTGCGATGCAAATGAACTGCCATTTCCCTAAATGCTGCAGACGAGGCGCTGAGATTTTCAACCACCTCTGACCCATCCAGGACTCCGGGACCGAATCTTGTCGTTGTTCGTCTGTCCGACTGTTCGATCCATGACCATCGGGTTCGTTTCCGGTTTCCCTCGTACCGTAATGCCAAATCGCCAGTCCTTGAATATATCATGCCGCATTCAGAATTTAGGCAACGAGCTCAACAACACCACCGGCCTCCTTGATCTTGCGCTCAGCCTCGGAGGAAACGTAGCGGGCACGGACGACGATGGGGACCTGGGGGAGACGGCCTAGAATGTGATTGTTAGACGAGCATTCTCGGGGTGTTCTTTGCGATTGTCTGTTCTTACCCTTGCCGAGGAGCTTGGCATAGCCGTGGGAGAGGAGGTCGATGACGGGAGCAGTCTCGGTGGCAGCACCAGAGACGTACTTCTCGCGGGCCTCAGCGGGGACAAGAGTCCAGAGCTTCTCAATGTTGAGGGTGGGGGCCCACTGGTGGTTGCGGAGGAGGTGGAAGTGCCTCATACCGACCTTACCGAAGTAACCAGGATGGTCTATCCGTCATCGTCAGCGTTTATTTCATTATATCGCAGGGTAACATCTGGTCGCATGTCGGAGGGGTGCAGTTGAACCATGCGCCCTCCAACATGCGCCCATCGTTCATTTTCGGGGTTGCATACACTTGTCGAGGTTGGTACGGTGGTGGTGCTTATCGTCGAGTTAGTATCGCGTGATTTCGAGATCGAGTCGTTGGAGTTTCTATCAGCATACCTGACCACCGGCCATACCACGACCACTATTCCCATTGTTAGCATCATGATTTTCCCCCTTCGAGTATGCGAAAACGGCGGCACGTACCCTGGATGCTTTCTGTGCTTGCCGACACGGCTAGAATGACGCTGTCAATACATGTTCATGTTTATCGGTCAGTCGGTCAGTTGGCGACATACCCCTTACCGGCGGAAACCTAAAAGATCACTACAGTCAGTCATCTGTCAAATCGGCGACGACAAAGTTCGAAGGGCGCTTACATGTCCGCGGTGCTTTCTTGTCTTGGAAAACCGAGTAGGCTACATAGTGACTGAATCAGCGTTTCGTCCTGCGGTAGTCGTGCAGCAATTGCCATACCATGTTGTCTGCTGGTGGTGCCGATGAAGCTCGTTCTGTCGACGTCGGTTGATGCTTCTAAGAGACGCTTCACGGGTCTCGTACAAGTCAAATTTAGGGCTGTGTATTTTTTTTGGTGGGCACGAGTGGTGGTCCAAGCTCCGGGCTTGAGCCGCACCACGCGCGCAAGCCACACCGTTTCTCTGCGTGCGATTGCAATGTGCCAAGGTGAGCCTACCAGCTTCAACCAGCCACAATCTTTTGCCCAGCTTCACAGGGTTAGGGTCAATGGCTAAGCCTTGTCTACATGAGCCCCTCTTGCCTTCAACTGTACATCCTATTATCCTGTTGGATCCTTGCTCGAAGTTATCGATCTGCCTGGATTCGCTTTTTGTTCGTGTCACAAATCTTTTAAAATGCTACATACAACCTGAGATCGGGCTCACTGCCCTCCCTTTTCCTGGGTTCTACACCTCTAGGCTCACATTGACCAATGGGCCAAGCCGATGTTTCCTTGTCTTCCCAGAACCTGCATCAAAGACGGACCAGCCCTCACTTATTCAGCCGACCACATCCACCGAGTTGCGAACATGCTCATTCCCGCTAACCGCACGTTCGGTTTGTACTTCCCGCTTCACCAGAACTGCTCACTGCGATCGCTCGAGCCCGAACTTGCTACCGCGAGATACGGTTCGCTTCATCGCATTGTCATTAGAGAACTTGTTGTACCAATTCGACCACGTCATAGAAGGAATCACTAGTAGTGGTGTCGACCTTCTGCAGGCCCAGGCCAAGCAACAAAGACCGCCGCTCATTGGGGTTACGCAAAGTCAAGAGACTGGCAATCTGACTGGCATAAAGCTGACCCATGGTCTCCCTCTCCGCATTCCCGCCTCCGAGAAGTGTCGTTGCTGTCAAATGCTCTGATGGTAACAGGCTGCCGGCGCCAGGAAGAGCCATGTCCACCGACGCTGCAGAAGATGCGGCTAGTGGTACTTGAACCTAACACATAGTACAGTTTGTCAGTATATTGTGGGTGAACTGACGTCTGGGCGCTCTTGAACCTACCCACTGAGCAAGCCGCCCGCCTTGAGAGATGGTGACCATGATCTTATCCGAGAAGCTCATTGACGAAACCTCAGTTTCCACTCCGTTGACAAGCCCAGTTGCCTGCCTGGAAGGTGACGGGAATGGCTCTTCCCTGACTGTATCTTCAGACATGCTGAGTTTCGATTGTGGTGAAGTATAGATTCGATGCAGGACTCGAAAAGATGCGTTTGTCTGAAGGCGTTTGTCTGAAGGATAAGACCGTAGGTGGATCAATTTCAAGGCTTCTGAAATCCTGGTAGGAAGCTTTCTGTATGTCTACACTATTCAGAGTTTAAACCCAGGACTCCATCGTGATGTTTGTTGATGGAGCCTGGGCTGCCAGGGCTGCAGAGGTTCAGGACGGACCCGCCAAACATATACATGCAAAAGTAGTACCTAGCAGACTGTAACGCGCACTGTAGCCGGGTTACTCCAGTAAGGTACTGCAGTGGTCCTGGACCCTCACAGGCCCCAAAAACGTGGGGGTACCACATTTAGCGTAGAAATTCTGCCAGGCGGACAAGATTTAATCTTCAAATCTTCAGGGTACCTAGTAACATCCGGATTGCATTCTGCCGACGCGACACCGGCCCTCATTTCTGCCGTCACTGCTCGCTCCGAGCACACCCAACAACAATATGGTTGCCATAGGCGGGAAGTTCGTGCCGCGTCAGCGCAAGCGTAAGCAGCTTGATCGCCAGCGTTCGAGAAGCAAGGGAACACAAGACCCCGAAGACACCAACGTCCTCGAGATCGCTCCCGGACAGGACATCACCACGGATGCCGAAAAGAAGAAGACCCAGCTACGGGAGGAATTGAGGCCGGAGGGCGTCAAGGTCAGCAGCAAGAAGGCCAAGCGACTCGAAAAGTACATCGACACGAAGCTCAAGAAGGACGAGAACCGCGAACTCCTGGCCAAGCTTGCCGCCAACAAGATCGACACCACCCTATTCTCGAGCACAAAGTCACTAGGCCAGACAAAATTGACGAAAAGGGAGGAGCTCAGCCGGCTGGTCAGGGAAGCAAAGGCTGGACTTATAACAGAGAAGGAGGCGGCCAAGAAGCTTTACGAAAAGCGAGAGGTGAAGGAAGGTGCACCAGTACCGAAGCCTGAACATGCGGTCGACGAAGATCCAGAGGGCTCGGAAGATGAGCAGGACTCGGCAACCGAGAAGCCAAAGAATGCGCCAGCGGGAACAAGCGAACCTACACCAGCACAAGCGACAACAACAACATCAAGCCTGCCAGTACCAGTCGGTGTTGGTCTCAAGCGCCCCCTAGAGGTCGATGAGTCAGGTCGCCCAATACTTGCCAAGAGACAAAAGAGAGGAGGCGTGAAGACGAAGCACAACTTTACATCATCACAAGCTCCCGCAGTCATTCCTGTTCCAGAAGTGGTTGAATGGGATGGTTTCAGCTCGGAGGGCTCAGACGATGAAGAGTCCGAGGGTAGTGGCTCAGGCAGCGAAGAAGAAGGCAGTGAAGAGGAGGAAGAAGAAGAGGAGGATGATGATGATGGTGAAGACTCTGGAGAAGAGGATGGATCGGAAGAGGACGAGGAGGGTTCTGGAGATGATTCAGAAGACGATGATTCTGTGGAAGAATCTGACGAGGATATGGGAGACGCGGAGGAGGACAAGAAAGCAAAGTCTTCGGCTTTCAAGGCTTGGGCGCATCAGGCGAGGAACGAAGCTTTGGGTTACAAGCCTGTCGAGTCAAGTCTTCTCGAGATACCGAAACCTGCCAACTTTACGCCTCGGCCGATTGAACAAGAGCCTCTACCTATCGAGCTGCAACCAACAAAGAACGATTCTCGCAAGGCTTTCGCCGTGGTAGTTACCAGGACCCCCGAGATCCAGGAAACCCGATTCAGGTTACCGGTTGTTGCAGAGGAACAGAAAATCATGGAGGCCATTCACGACAACGACATTGTCATCATTTGCGGTGCCACCGGTTCCGGCAAGACTACGCAGGTTCCCCAGTTCCTCTTCGAGTCCGGTTACGGTGTTCCCGATGGACCTACTCCTGGCATGATTGGTGTTACCCAGCCGAGACGTGTCGCTGCTGTCAGTATGTCGAAGCGAGTTGGCGAAGAAATGGGAGACTACTCGCATGTGGTTTCCTATCAAATTAGATTCGAAGGCACCGTTGACTCCAAGACGGCCATCAAGTTCATGACAGATGGTGTCTTGCTTCGTGAGGCGGCCATCGATATTGCTCTTCGCAAGTACTCTGCCATCATCATTGATGAGGCCCACGAGAGAAGCGTCAATACCGATATCTTGATTGCGATGCTCAGCAGGGTGGTCAAGCTCAGAAGGGAGTTGGCGGAGGAAGACCCCACGATCAAGCCTCTCAAGCTGATCATCATGTCCGCAACTCTCAGAGTTGAGGAGTTCACCCAAAACTCTAACCTATTCCACACCACTCCTCGCATCATCGAGGTAGAAGGTCGTGAGCATGCTGTTACCATGCATTTTGCCAAGAAGACAAACCACGACTACGTTGATGAGGCATTCCGCAAGATCTGCAGGGGTCACAGGAAACTGCCCCCTGGTGGCATGCTTGTGTTCATGACCGGTCAGGGTGAAATTGCCCAGCTCAGCAAGCGGTTGAAGGCGCGTTTTGGTAGCGGTATGAACACCGCCAGCACCACCAAGGTGCGAATTTCTGCGAAGGAGGCACCCATGGAAGTCGAAGACATCGACTTTGGCGACGTAGAGGATGACCGCAACATCAACGACAGAGACGACGACGATATCTCCATTGCGTCGGACGAGGAGGAAGACAAGGAGTTCGAGATTGAGGATGAAGAATCTGGCACAGGGCCGATGAAGATGCATATCCTTCCTCTCTTCTCTTTGCTCCCTACAAAAGAGCAGATGAAGGTGTTTGAGCCGCCCCCAGAGGGCCACCGTCTAGTCATCCTGGCTACCAACGTCGCTGAAACATCCCTGACAATTCCCGGCATCAAGTACGTTTTCGACACTGGAAGGTCCAAGGAGAGAAAGTACGATCCTGTCAGTGGCGTCCAGAGTTTCGAGATTGGGTGGATCAGCAAGGCCAGCGCAAAGCAGCGTGCCGGTCGTGCCGGTCGTACCGGTCCGGGTCACTGCTGGAGACTGTACTCCTCGGCCGTTTACGAAAGAGACTTCCCCGAGTTCTCAGAGCCCGAGTTGCTTCGCATGCCCATCGAGGGCGTCGTGCTCCAGCTCAAGTCCATGAACCTCCAGCACGTCGTCAACTTCCCCTTCCCCACGCCGCCACCGCGCGAGAGCTTGATCAAGGCCGAGAAGCTCTTGACCTACCTGAACGCCATCTCCCAAACTGGCCAAGTCACCCCCATCGGATCTACCATGTCCATCTTCCCGCTCTCTCCCCGCTTCGCCCGCATTCTTCTCATCGGACATCTCCACGATTGCCTTCCCTACACCATCGCACTCGTAGCTGGGCTTTCAGCCGGCGAGATCTACATTCCCGAGAACCAAGCCATTCCCGCCGCCGCAGTCCAAGAAGCCAAGAAAAATGACGCCGGCGGTTCTGACGACGATGACTCCCGCGCCGTCACCTTCCGCACCACCGAAGACGTCCTTGCCGACGACCGCCGCGCCAAGATCCGCGCCGCCTTCAATGCCGCCCACAAGAACTTCTGCTACCTAGACGACAAGTCCGACGCCATCAAGCTCCTCCAAGTCGTCGGCGAGTTCGCGCACGACCCCACGGAATCTTGGTGTGACTCCCACTTTGTTCGCTTCAAGGTCCTCAAAGAAATCAAACAACTCCAAAAACAGCTCATCGACCTTTTGAGAACCAACATCCCCGCCTTTGCCAACCTTTCCGTACCTGACACGCTCGACCCGCCCTCGCAAAAACAGGTGCAAGCCCTAAAACAAATGGTTGCCGCGGGTTTCATCGACCAAGTCGCCATCCGCGCTGACAAAGCTCCCACGCCGCCCGAGATGTACCGCAAGCCTAAGCGCGCTATTGACGTTCCTTACCTGCCCCTGATCCCGCTCGAAGGCGAGGACGGCAGGAAACTCGAACTAGAAGAAAAACTAGTTTACATCCACCCCTCCTCCCCCTTGGCCCACCTGAGTGTGGACGAATGCCCGGACTACATCGTTTACGCCTATCTGCAAAAGGCAGGCAACACGGGCGCGGACGGGCAGAAGCGGGCCAAGACGAGGATGCATGCGCTGACGGACTTGACGGCGGGGCAATTGGCTAGCTTGGCCAAGGGGACGCCGCTGATCACGTACGGGAAGCCGATTAAGGAGGTCAAGGGTTCAGAGAGTAAAGATGGGAAGGAGAGGGAGGTTTGGGTGGTGCCGTATTTGAGAGCGGAAGGGCAGGGGGGGATGGGGTGGCCGTTGCCAGCTAGGAAGGTGAAGCAGAGGAAGGTGGCCGGGCAGGCGTGGGTTGTTGAGTAGAAAATATGGGTTTTCCATGGAGTTGTATAGAGATAGGATTTTAGAAGCAAGGTCTGGGTTTGAAGTAATCAAGCTGTATTGATTGTTGGTTTCCTACTGGGGAAGTTCTCCTTTTGGTTTGATGAAGTGAGCTTCTTTGCCCACGGGGAAGGGACGTTGCAATAGTCGACTCCCTACAACCGATAGTGCATCTGTGGTCCTCACAAAGACTCTGCCATTTGATGCCGCTCAGTGGGTTGATCAGGCGACTAAAAGCTGCTTAGTCGTTGTAACGAACGCTCGCTATGTGTGAATATCTTAAACGTCACCAATCTGTCCTCCATTCTAGGGTATCTAATCGCCGTACTTAAAGCCAAATGCCGTCCAACCATGTGCAATCGACGCCGTTTTATCTAAATGCATCTCCTCCGAGTCGAGCCCCTCCCATGTCAATCGGCCCCGTCCGTCGCACCCTTCATATCTTCTTCTTCTTTTGTGCTTTAGCTCCCCCGTGCTCCTTCTAAGCTGCACCGGGGGTGGTAATCACATTTTTACTCTTCCTCCTCTTCGGCTTGGGCGGTCCACCACCACCTGGCGTCTTCGGGCTCTTGGTCTCCTTACCCGTCACGGCATTAGCATTTGCCGCCGCCGCCGCCGCCGCTCCCTTAGCAAGTGGATTACTTCCCGCGGCTCCCAAGCCCTTCGTATTCAAAGGCGGCAGCGCGGCCGCCGCTTCCTTAAGGGTCAACGCACTCTTGGTTTGTGTCTTGCGGCCGGTCGAGGTCAGGTGGAAGTCGCCCGGCTTGCCGGTGATGGGATTCTCGTCCATGTATTCAGTGCCGTAGCGTTCATGGGTGAGGAGGGCTTCTTCCATGAGGAGGGAGTCGAGGAGAGGGTCGTTTGTGGTGGTTCCGCCGCCGGTCTTGGCGCCGGGTTTATTGATAGTTGCCGTACTGGGGAGACCCTCGGGGAGAGGAGTGGCGGTTCGCGAGGCGGTGTAGTTGGTTGTACCGCTGGCCGCGCCAGCGCCAGCGGATGGTTGGGCAGGAGTGATGTAGCGGCGGCCGACGGCGGGGGCCCAGTCGGATACTTCGTCTACTAGGGGGATCGTCTTGGTGATGGCGGTGGCGATTGCTCCCTGGATGGCAAAGACGTAAGTTAGCATTACGGACGGCAAGAGAGATCTCTCTAAATACATGGAACATACAATTCGGGAGCTAAGAACATCTGCCAGTGTAGGTGCCATGTAGATGTTCTCGCCTACTACAAAGTAAACCGCGTGAACAATGATCTCGTCGGGCGGGCCATCCTCAGGCCTTGCCGGGTTCGTCGGTGGGCGCTTCCTCCTCGTCTGCTTGTTGATCACCCACACACCTGTACCCATGCCCGGACCTGTCTCAGCGGGTTCCTGAGCAACAATGAACTCCAGCCCAGACATCTCCCTCAGGCGACTCTCGAATAGCTCCCGGGTGGCGAGATATTGGGACATGGCCTGGTTGTTGAGACCTTGTTGAAACACGACCTCATTGTTGGAGGTCTTGTCATAGAATGGCGATTGAGCGAAGTAGTAGAGGATGCTATTCGAGTGGATGCCTGCTTCGAACTGAGGAGGAGTGTGCCATTGGATCTCGTCGAGAGGGGGGCCGGCGTTGGCCGCTGGATCGAACGCCATTGTGGGAAGCTTTTTATATTTTGTAGTACTGATAGCTGCCGATTACAAGCCAAAGGGATTCGCGGGAAGTTGTAGGCGGCCACGCGGCCTTGACTTTGGCAGCTCGAGAGGGGTCTTGACAAGTGTTCGAGGCAGGAAATCCCAGGAGAAGGGAGCGTGACTGGTGACAAGTTCTGTTCTTGGGCGTTGAAAAATTTCGTAGATATAACGGGAATCTTCGTTGCAGAAATGATTGTAGTCAAGAAGCCATGGCAGATGGAAGGTGGAAGTCAGATCGTAGCGACGATGCTATTCGGATGAAGATTAAAGCATGGCGTCAACGCGTCTGGGTGGGTGGGGTGTGGAAGATCCGGCAGGCACCGTACCTAGTGTACATAATTCTCGCGCTAGCTGCAGCCTTCAGCGGACCTTGTCCCCTGGAAAAGTGAGAGCGATAGGTAGTGGAGGGCCCCACATCCCGCAGTGACAGTGGAGTGGGTACTGCAGCTCTCGCTGCGTAGTGCACAATACGCAATTCAAGAACAGAACAAACACAGACACTTCTTCACTCACACATCAACTTAGATACTACCGACTGGCGACGGGAAGCGATCCACACACAAACCATCGAATTTTAGTACTTTGATAACATAACTTTATCACAAAATCCAACAAGAAATTCTTCCCCGAAAGGATCCCCCATGGATCTTCTTTCGACCGTCCGCAAGTCGGGATCGCGAGGCGGCGTCAACTTCAGCTGGGACGATGTCGCCAACTCAGCACACCGCGAGAACTATCTCGGCCATAGTCTGAAGGCTCCAGTCGGTCGCTGGGCCCAAGGGCGGGATCTCAACTGGTACGCAAAGGCAGAACCATCGGCTGCGAATGCCGGAGAGACGGAGGAGGAGAAGGAAGCGCGCGAGCGCCGTGAAGAAATTCGCAGGATCAAGGAAGCAGAAGAGGACGCTATTAACCGCGCATTGGGTTTGCCCATCATACCACGAAATACAAGCGGCGCCAATGCTGTTGAGGTCCAAGGCTCCAAAATCCCAGAGCGAACAGAGGAAGGATCCGCTACGCAATCGACAGCACCACTGGCACCGAAAGAAGCGCAAGCAGGAGAGTCAAGAAGAGACAGACACCGCGACCCAGAGCGACATCATCACAAACGGAGGCACAGGAGCGGGAGTCGTGAGCGTGGTCATGGTCGCGACAGGGAACGTGATCACGAGCGTCATCGTGATCGGGATAGACATCGCAGCCGCAGTCGTGACCGGCGACGTGACGGGCCGGCGGACCGAGAAGGGAGAGAACACCGTTCTAGTCGCAGAAGCCGGAGCCCCGGGCGTCGTTCACACCGCGATGATAGGGCGAGAGATCAGGATCGGAGTCGGAGCAGAGACCGTGGAAGACATCACCACCACAGAAGGCGCAGTCATAGTCCTGGTCGGAGCAGAAGCAGGGACCGAAGAGCAAGGCATGATCGACGAGGAAGATTGTCAGAATTGTGTTTGGCATGAATACATAAATGGTGTCTTGGGTCAACAGCATGATACCATGTTCCGTGAGGTATAAGGTAATTTGTTAGTCTTGGTAGCGGCACACTACACCTAGTGTAATGGATTATTAAGCTTAGTCCTTTGGCGATATGTAACGGTTCGTGAGCAATGTTGCCACACCGGGTGTCGTTCTGTCACCGTCTTTTACTTTCGCTGCTGCAAGCTCTTTTAGCTCATGTGATGTGGATTGTGCTTGCCTGCCCCGGTGCCTGGAAGGCACCTCAGAAGGGAAAGGACATGGCGGGGATTCTTGTTTTAGTGGAGTTTCAGGGGATCCGTACACTGCGCTGAATGGGGACCCTGCTAGCGTGCCGTGCCTAGGTACCTACCCCTGGAGCTGGAGGGCCGGTCTGGACATACTATGTAGGTACCTAGGTAGTGTAATGGAATGATGATGAGATAAGGCGTTCACAACCTCTTTTGGACCGTTCATCAACAACTGCATTCAGCCACCTTTGACCTGACAACGAACTTCACGGCGGAACTGTTTCTGGCTGAGATTGGTGTCTTCAGGTCACACCTTGAATACTTTGCGCGTTGGATTGCGACATTTCCATTCGGATATATTGGACTTCTTCTTTCCGAACACGTCGTTTCATTTCCTGGTTGACGATAATCCGCCACTTTCACTTTCCTTCCACTTGGTACTTACGCAGACGCGGGATCCGTCGCATACTCTCTCTATTTACAACAAACCGTCCTTACTACAACCTATCATAATACTTAAGACTCATCGGCCGTATAACGTAGTTCCTCAGCTCAGTGGACGTTCAAATCCCGCCCGTACGCTGTCTGACAATAAACCACGACATCCCTTTCACCCAGCCAACTTCCACTGCGCATAACCCGGCTGGACTCTTCGCCTTGGTCTCAGACCATGGACTATTCGCAGCTTCGCGCCGCTGCTTTGCAGAACGGCGAGGATGAAGAAGCAGTCACCGTCGATACCAGGGCCCTGATTGACAAGGTCCTGGCCAGATACTCTGGAGAATGGACAACGCTCAGAGAACTCATCCAGAACGCCGCCGATGCCCAGGCAACCACGGTCAAGATCAAATGGGAGACGATACCTTCCGTCAGTGTTCCGGCTCCGCAAACTACGGACCCCTCCGAGCTTCTCAAGCACACCCTCACCCATCACACTCTCCGTCGCCTATTAGTGCAGAACGATGGCCAGCCCTTCGCCAACACTGATTGGGCCCGCTTGAAGAGGATTGCCGAGGGCAACCCGGACGAGACCAAGATTGGTGCTTTTGGCGTTGGCTTTTACAGCGTCTTTGCTGATTGCGAGGAGCCATTCGTCAGCTCAGGAAAGGAAGCCATGGCGTTTTACTGGAAGGGAAACGCCCTGTTCACCAGGAAGCTACAACTTCCGGTTGAACAGCATAGTCGCGAGACCGCCTTTGTCCTCGATTACCGCAACACTACAACGCCTCTGCCTAACTTGCTGTCTGTCAGTCAGTTCCTTGGGACCAGTTTGACCTTTGTATCCCTGCAGAAGATCGAGTTCTGGATCGACGATTGGAGAGTTCTCGCCCTGCAGAAGAAGTCATCACCTAGTGCTCAGATCTCTATTCCACGAGATCTCGAAACTAGAACCAAGGATGGCCTCATGAAGCTCACAGCCGCTGAACAAACCAGCACGCAGATAGATGCCAGCTTCATGAGCGTGCTAGGCTGGAAGCCCAAGCCCGCGTCATCGTCCAACAAGTCGACCGAATCTGCATACACACCAGAGCCTTCTGGGTTGAAGGGATTCTTTTCCAGGTTTACCTCGTCCGCTGCTCAGACGGCACAGCGCACAAAGGCAGCAAAGGAAGAGAAGGAAATACAGGAAGCAATAGCCGAGGATCTCACTGCTGTTTCCACCTCGACCATTTTTCTGCGCATCACTGCGGCCCAAATAGCCACCAGCGTTTCTTCTTCATTTGCAGCTGAACTGGAGCGTGCAACGAAGAAGCCTCCTCCGAGAACCACTCGGATCGCCCTTCTCACTTCTTCGTACGATGAGACTGTTGCCTCAGAGGAGTCTTCTGCTTCGAATAAGGCTGCCAAGGCTATCGATATCTTCTCCTCCGTGTTGCCTAGCAAGAAGCCTGGTGGGCGCGTCTTCATCGGCTTCCCTACCACCCAGACCACTGGTGCCGGCATGCACATTTCTGCGCCCTCAGTCATCCCGACTGTGGAGCGCGAAGCCATCGACTTGAATGCTCGCTGGGTACGAACCTGGAACATTGAATTGCTTCGTGTAGCAGGCATTATTTCACGACTTGCCTTTGTCAATGACATGTCGGATCTTCATGAGAAGCTGAAAAGGTTGTCCAGTTCTAACAACAGCAAAAAGGTATCAGGATATGCTCCTGAGGATGTTCAGAAGTTTGTGCCAGAGGCTCTCCATATCCTCAAGACCTACTCGTTCGAAGACTCTACTCCAAGCGCCCAGGTAGCGAAGATCATCGAGGAGGCCTTCTGGACCTCTTATCGGAAGGCTTCTATCGAAGTTTACTCTTCTCAGGGTGTATTGCAGACGGACAAGGTCCGGTTGTTCTCTGAGGATTATGCAAAGTTCCTGAGCGGAATCCCCATCATCCTAAAGGACATGCAAGCCGCCCCTTTCATTCAAAAGCTTATAGATTATGGGTTGCTCGAGAACATCACTGTCGACGATGTAGTCAAGGAGCTGGGCTCGAAGGCCATGGACAAACATCAGCTTCACCATTTCGTGGTGTGGTTAGCCAAGACTGCCGCATCGGGTGAACTCAAATACCACCATATTCAGCATGTTCTCGATGTTGCTGTGGCTACAGTTTCTGACGACGGGAATGGTGGTGAGATTATTGCCTTGGGTTCCATTAAGAATTATCTCAACAACAGGATACCCGCCACACTGCCTATCCCCCCAACCACCATTCCTGTCGCTTTCACTGCCGATATCCCTGAAGTCCAGTTGCAGTCGATTGGCTGGGAGCCTCTGGGTATCGTCCCTTGGCTCAGGTTCTTGATTGCATCTGGATCCAGCAAGGGTGAGGAGCATGATCTTACAAAGTCCAGCAAGTTCTCCATACAAGTTCTTTCGGTTCTTTCAAAGAACTGGGACAATTTGAGTCCTAGCGATAAGTCATCCGTGGTGTCGGCCTTGGAACACCTGCCCGCGATACCTACAAAGCTGGGCATGCGCAAGCCCAAGGAATCTTTCTTCTCCAGTGTTAAGCTTTTCCACGACCTTCCCACCATCGAAGGTTGTGACAGACTCAAAGAGAAGTTCTTGGTGGCTTTGGGAGTTCGCAAGACTCTTGACTTGGAAACCATCTTCACACGGCTTCTGAATCCTGCACCTGCCGCTGAGGGAGAAGCGGAGGCCAAGAAATGGAGTCATGTCGAGCTCATCAAGTACCTTGCTTCTGTGAAGAACGATATCCCGGCCGAGGATATGAAGAGGCTAAAGCAGTCCAAACTCTGCCCTGCTGAAGACCGCACCTCGTCCGGGGGAGCAGATTCTAGAAAGGGTACCGAGAAACTCTATAAACTGTCTGAGCTCTACGAGCCCAAGGATTCTCTGCGGCTTTTGCAACTCCCGACCCTCCATTGGCCGGGCATCTGGAAAGCGAACAGCCCTGAGGGGGCCTTCCTTTTCTCGCTAGGATTGCGCCCTTATCCGGCAGTCCCTGAACTGATCGACATGATGGCTTCTCCTGATGCGAATACTCGGAAAAACTCCATGGCGTACTTTATCAATAACTATCAGCTAAATCAGTACGGAACCTACAACCTGTCCAGGATCGACAACGCCATTTTGCCGCTCCAAGGGAACGAGAAGAAGCTTGTCCGCCCTTCCGCGTGCTTCACGAACCCAGATGCGGCAATTCTTGGATACGACATTTTGCGAAGAGACCTGCATGATCATGCCAGCAAGTTCGGCGTTGCGCGTGACCCAAGTATTTTAGAATGCGTCGGTAGGCTGATCGCTAATCCACCCAAGGATCACCAGGAAGCCGTGAAGGTATTCGGTTACTTTACGACTCGTATCGCAGAAGTGGGATTATCTCACGTTACTAAACTTCGGAGTTCCGCCATCATTCCCGTGACACGACGGAAAGTCTCTGGCGATGAGAAGGGCGAGACCAAGGTGGTGTACATCACTCCTCCAAACTGCTACCTTGGGACATTCTCTACCTACGGCGATATTTTCGACTTTGTTGACTTTGGTCCCAACGCTAACGTGTTTCTGTTTAAATGCGGTGCGAAGGAAGAGCCAACCAAGCCCGAGATTGCCCTCATGGCATGTAGCGAACCGGCGAGACTATTGAGCACCTTACAGAGCTCAGAGAAGTATCTTAATCTCCTCCGGTCTCTGGCGGATGAGATTACTACTCTCAAGAAAGACAAAGAGTTGTTTAAAAAGATGACTACATCTGCCTGGCTTCTTGGCTCCCGCGATATCTCCAATACCAAAGAGGAGCCCGACTCGGGCGATTATGATGCACCCATCAAGCAGTACCAGCTGGCTTCACCTCAGCAGATCACAATCTTGGACGACATTATCTGCTACCGTCTTTTCAAGGACTCCTTGCTCTTCGCACCTGAGGAAGATGCGCTCGAGGCCTTTTACGCTGCGCTAGGGTCCGAGGCGATCAGCAGCAAAGTCTCTACGGAGCACAGAATCGGCCCTGCCGCCGAGAAGCAGGATGTTGCGGTCACCATGCACAAGCTTGTCATTGAGCGCTCCAAGATTTTCTTGTTTGAGTACTCCAAGTACAAGAAGTCTTCTATCAAGCACGATGCCAAGTGGTTGGAGAAGAACTTGCAGGTCAAAGCTGTCACATCCTTAGCTCTTAGGCGATCACTCAAAGGATACAACCAGCAACACACCGAAAAGCGTTCTGCGGCCGCTGCGTATAGGGACGGCAACTGGATTCTTTACATTTCGACCCACAGCCGTCCGGACTTGTACCAGGTTGGGCAGGCTATCTGCACTATGTTGCTGAGCCGCCATGGCCAGCAAGCTTACTTCTTCATCGAACCATTTCTCAAGCTGGACCTTCTGGAGCTCCGAGCCCGCGGCTACAATGTTGATCGCATTCTCAGAGCGAAGGCTGCAGAGGCCCGGATCGCTGAGGAAGAGAGACGCAAGGCGCTCGAAGCGGAAGAGCAGAGGATTCGTGAGCGCGAGAAGGATTGGGCACAGCAACAGTTAGCAATCGCCGACAACACCGTTGCCAGGGCCCCTCAAACCCCTCGGTTGCCCGACCAGCCTCGGATGCCAGGAGGCTTTGATGATTCTCCCGATCATGACACAGCCCCTCAGCCCATCAAGAAGTTCGGAGACTTCTTTAGCGGCATCAAGAAGTCCCTCGGCCTCGAGGCCGACAACGACTCGAACAGGCCACCTGCCCAACAACCCGGTACTCGCGAGCCTCAGCAATTGGGACCCGGTAGCGGGGGCAGCGGTGGCGGTGGTGGTGCCGATGGCGGGAACAACGATGGACGAGTGACCTCGCCTGCAGTTGTCCAGCAGAATCTGCTTAGCGCCATCAAGTCCACACGCGCGCACGACTCTTCCGGTGTCTTCGCCCCCCCAACTCAGACAGAGATCACCGAACAATCCACCTACTGTGACTCGACTCCTGCTACCAACATGAACTTTGTGGCAGAAGCGCCCGGTGGCATGCGCGTCTTCCTCGCCAAGGATGTTTCCGTTAATCCTGGCCAGTTCCTCAGCTCGAACACTGCTGGTATCAGCAAATTCGAGACACTCCTTAAGGATGTGGCCAACGTGTACAACCTAGCCGCCCACTCGCTCCATATCTACTATGATGAGCAGGGCCCGACAATTGCGTTCAACAAGAGTGGCAGTATCTTCTGCAACTACAGGTTCTTCTCCCAGTTGCATCTGGCCAAGTTGACCGGCGGGCCCGATGGCAGAGCCGAAGCGACGGTTTGGTGGTGGGTGACTATTGCGCACGAGCTGGCGCATAATCTTGTTAGTCCTCATAATTCGGCGCATAGTTATTATACGTAAGTTTCCCAACATATCAGTTACCAATAGAGACCGAAGACTGACCATCAATATCAAATACAGCGAGTCCTTCGTCCAGGAATACTTTGGCAAAATGATGGCCATGACAGCCATGTGGACAACTCAGTCGTTGTCTCAGCCTCAAGCTTCGGTGCGCAACAGCCTTCCGGCACCACCACCACCACCTCCTCCTCCTTCACAGCAGGGAGCCGGTGTCCTGGGAAGCATAGCTGGAAATCCCTTCCATACAGCGCATTCTAGCCTCTCGTCTGTGGCTGTTCGAGGACAACAGGGACAGCAGGAGACCCCGCCACCTTATGAGGAAGGGAGGAGCCTGACTGGTGGTCAGGCTCATGGATCTCAAGGGTATCGTAGCCTTCTTGATTAAGCGGTTTGTTTTATTTAGTTGAGCGTGGTGTCTCATTGGGGAAGGCGTGTTTGTTCATAGATATGATGGTGTCAGTTCGCTTACTGTGGTGGAATGTTTAGGTAGATGAGGAGATGAGTAGATCGCATTCAATGTAGAAGTGTCAGCTGTTTTGCGTGTAATATGGGTTAGAATTGGTGTAAGGGATTGATGTGTAGCATAGCATTGGCCGCTGATAGACGGAATCTGGCATGAGTTACGGTGTACCTGTAACAATGAACGTAGCTGTCTGAGTGAGACGGATGATTGCTGTTTCCAAGAGATAGAGATAGATCCTTCTCCTGCCACGAAGTTCAACACAAAGCTCTTCCCAAGCTGATCATAATCAAAAGCAACGAAACCACGTCTGCCGTTGCGCTTGGCGAGATGATCAATCATGCAAGGTACGAGGTACCATTCCCGACAGATGGGTCACTCATCCGCACATATCAACGTCCATCCTTCAGCCCTGATCATCAAGGAAACCTTGACCCTTTCTCCCGAGTCTCCTGTCTAAGGTGACAGGGACCCTAGCGCTGCTGTCCAGAGTCGATCAGGATCGGAAGGTATCTACTTTGATTTGCCTGAGGCTCTGGGCTATCCGTCCTGCCCGAGCAAGTAAGCAAACCCGAATACCGACGAAGACAGCGCAGGGTGTTCAGTCACTCCTCCTCCTCCTGCTGTAACCCGATCATCAAGGGGCGTCACAGGTAGACCGTCTCCTGTGACAGTTTCGCTTGAAGCGGGATACCTATCGCAAACACGGAAGGTAAGAATGTCGACCAAACCCGAACACCGACCGACTGATGCTCGGTGGCGTCTAACGGTCTCCGAAAAGCGACTGGATGGCACGATGTCCCTCCCCATACAGACTACTACACTACATACCTGGCGAGTTTGATGCGGGTCGCAGGGTTTCTTGAGAACGATCCAATAATAAAGATGGATCGCATGAGAAAAAGAGGGACGTAGTACCTGACAAGTACGTTTCCAGCTTTTGCCCAACAGCTAGCGCAGGCGAGACACGGGACGTTCGTTCCTGGTCGTCGTCGTCGTCGTCGTCTCGGAGCGATCGCGGAGTGTGGACCGTGTGAGCGTAGTAGTGTTACGCAGGGGAAGAATGGAAACTCCACATGCTTCCGACCTTTCCAGCGTGCAGGGAACACTGAGAAAGAAAGACAAACAACCGACCTTTTGTATAGGTGTCGGGAGATCAACCGAGGATGGTTTCCCAAGACCTTGGCGAGGGGTTTGGCAGACGTTGTAGTTCGGGATCTTTTGGCTTTTTATTTTACACTACTTGATGGTGAGAGCAGGAAGATGGGCTGAGTTGGGTGGGCAAGATGCCAACAACTCAGTTGTAGACCAGACTTTACGATGAAACTTATGGTGAATTGCTTTGGAAAACGACTTTGGGGCGATGACGGAAAGTCAGTTATGATTACATACATAGGCGGTTTCGGCGGGCCATCTGATTTTCCATAGACACACACGTAATGGGTGCATTGACATCCATTTCCTCATCTTCGGAAAACATGCTGTCTGAGAATCTGTTGAGGCGATTCACCGAATCCTATCTAGGTACATGTCTTGCTAACCGTTTCCCAACCAAATGTGGCAGATACAGGATAGCAAGCATGTTATTGCCCAGCTCTTTGCAACAAATCAACTTGCCCAAGGAAAGGAACAACGTCAGGGGCGGAGGTAAGCGGCGGGAACAAGGCCAGCTGACGCGGTGCTTTTACCCCGCTCCAAACCGTACACTGTACACTACACTACACACATCAAACCAAAGGGCCCGGGGGTCCGGGGGGCGATGCCGAACCATCACCGAACAACCTACCTAACACGACAACGATAACAATCCTGCCTGGAACCATCAACAACACAACAACATGTACCGAACCCGAAAGAAGCCGCAGGCAGCGCACCCCGCACGCCGTGTCCGGAGCTTCCTCACGAGGCGGAGCGAACGGCTTTACTGTGTGTATGTAGTGTGCACCACACCATCTTTGTCCTCCTTAAAAACTCGGGATCTACACCTCTGTGGAGCCCCGCGTGGTTGACAGACGTAGAAAGACATACGTGTTAGCAAACGAAAAGTGCACGATGCCATGATGCCACCTTTGGAGGCAAAACGACGGTGTAGTGTGTGTAGGTGATCAATGAGACTGTCGGCCGGGCAAGCTTTTCGGTGTGTCATCGCAGGTATGAACGGGAGGGGAACCTAACGACGCATACTTAGATATCGGGAAATATTTTACGTACAGCACAGCAAAAGCAGTATCGTTGTTTTGTTTCAACAGTGTTTGCTTACCACCACGTATGTATCCGGGAGCAATACCACATTCAAATATGTAACTGTCACGCTGTCTAAAGGACCCCTCCGGCTAAACTCACACCGGGCATTCTTGTGTGGGCGTGGGTATTGCTGTTTGACGGTGTCCCAAACATGGCTTGAACTAAGCCGAGAGTGGCGGACAAGTAGCAGATGAAGCCAAGGTTCCGCCCCGACGAACGATTCCGAAATATTTCCCGCGCCATCTCACAGTCGGTATCCCACTCAACCCCATGAACTTATCCCGATGTGGTATTCCCCACGGTGTGACATAGCGGGCAATAACCGGACTCGATTGGTTGAAGCTTCATGTAGACGATCGGATTGACCCTGGCAGGAACATCCCGTACCCCGCTGTCTCTGTTGTTCGCCCTTCGCCCTTTGGATCCTCCTCTCTCCTCATCGAAACTCAAGGCCGCCAGACTAGCAGTCAGGCAAAGCTAGAGGTACCTTGATGGATGGAGCTCTCGTCGTGATGATGCGAGGCAAGTAATAGCGCGAGGAAAAGAGGGGCTCAAGTGAAGGAGAGGGAACCCTACCTGAATCAGTTCCTTGGTCGTTTTGAAGATATAAATCATGGACATTTCCCGTCTTGTCCCCATTTACTACATCACCACTCTTCACTCAACAAAAACAACAACAACAGACACTTCCCAAAGCAGGCTTTAATCTGCCGTATGTTACCTTGGCGCTTGCATCAACCGTCCCGACGGAGAAAAACGAAGACTTGCTGACGACTATCATCAACAGTTCTCCATCTCGTTCCAATATATAAAGACGTTGCTCTTGTCTTTTATCCATCTACTATAACACCAAACTTTTCTACCACAAAAGCAAATCAACCGACAAAATGGTACTTCTAGCTCGCTCCGTTACTTCTTTTACCTCTTCCTCCTCAAGCACATTGCTTTCTCGCTCTCTTTTGGCTTCATCCCGCTCTTCACTGCGGTTCTTCCACATAATGTTTCTCAAACTTCATCACCTCTGAGAGCGTCCAGCCTTCGACCTAGTGTCCGGGGCTGTTCCTCGACGGAGCTTCACCAGTTCCGGCAGATCTCCCCGCAAGTGTACGATTGCTAACAACACGACGCGAAAAGGTCAAGGTTCTTGCGGTTCTCTACGACGGTGGCAAGCACGGCGAGGAGGTAAGATAGACCATTCCCACTTCCCACTTACTCCACCCTGTCACGAAGTGGCCATCCACTTCCCTTGGCATATCCGCCCAAATGTGTCCATCACCCATTGTCCATGATCGGTCAAAGGCAGAGAGCCCCATGAGCCGAACAGCCAAAAGAAAGAGTGAACCTACTTCTACCGGTTATGTTGAATGCCATGAGGTCACGGAGCGGGTTCGGGATCCATTCGGGGATGTGGGGCGCTGCTCCCGACCTGCTTGGCATCGAATCCGGCGGTTGGCTTCCGGCTTGGCTAGCGTGGTTGATGGCTTGGCTTTGATGGACAATGGCAATGGAGACATTACGGGAAACATGAGAGAGAGGGAAAACACCAAGAGACGATGGCTAACGATTGTCAACCCATCAGGTTCCCGAGCTTCTCGGAACCATCCAGAACGAGCTTGGTATCCGCAAGTGGCTCGAGGATCAGGGCCACACCCTCGTTACCACCTGCGACAAGGACGGTGAGAACTCTACCTTTGACAAGGAGCTCGAGGATGCCGAGATCATCATCACCACTCCGTGAGTTCCCCTACAGCCGACCCCTTCTTTTGGCTATCACGGCGCCTCTAACCTCAGCCACAGCTTCCACCCCGGCTACCTCACTGCTGAGCGTCTCGCCCGCGCCAAGAAGCTCAAGCTTGCTGTCACTGCCGGTATCGGTTCTGACCACGTCGACCTCAATGCCGCCAACAAGACCAACGGCGGTATCACCGTCGCCGAGGTTACCGGCTCCAACGTCGTCTCCGTCGCTGAGCACGTCATCATGACCATCCTCGTCCTCGTCCGCAACTTCGTTCCCGCCCATGAGCAGATCCAGGAGGGCCGCTGGGACGTCGCCGAGGCCGCCAAGAACGAGTTCGATCTCGAGGGCAAGGTTGTCGGAACCGTCGGTGTCGGCCGCATCGGTGAGCGTGTCCTCCGCCGTCTCAAGGCCTTTGACTGCAAGGAGCTCCTCTACTACGACTACCAGCCCCTTTCTCCCCAGAGCGAGGCTGAGATCGGCTGCCGCCGCGTCGCCGATCTTGAGGAGATGCTCGCCCAGTGCGACGTTGTCACCATCAACTGCCCCCTTCACGAGAAGACTCAGGGTCTCTTCAACAAGGAGCTCATCTCCAAGATGAAGAAGGGCTCGTGGCTCGTCAACACTGCCCGTGGCGCCATCGTCGTCAAGGAGGACGTCGCCGAGGCCCTCAAGTCCGGCCACCTCCGCGGCTACGGCGGTGACGTCTGGTTCCCCCAGCCCGCTCCCCAGGACCACCCCCTCCGCTACGCCAAGAACCCCTTCGGCGGCGGCAACGCCATGGTCCCCCACATGTCCGGCACCTCGCTCGACGCCCAGAAACGCTATGCTGCTGGCACCAAGGCCATCATCGAGAGCTACCTCTCCGGCAAGCACGACTACAGGCCTGAGGATCTTATCGTCTACGGTGGTGACTATGCCACCAAGTCGTACGGTGAGCGCGAGCGCGCCAAGAGGGAGGCTGCTGCCAAGTCTGCTTAAAGGCAGAGCTTTTTTGTTTTGATTTTCCTTGTATGATTAAATAGCGAATTCTTTGTGGTTTTCTTTTGGGATATCTGGTTTTGGGTACTCTTCATATGAAACGATTTCTTTTTGGTATGAAGCAATAGAGATAGCGGAATATCCAATCATCATCACCTAACTTGACAATCATCGTTTCCCGGTGTGACAAATGATGAGCTACTGCGAGTGATGAACCTGAGGACGAATGGTTTTTGTGCCTTTCGAACGAACTAGGTTTTCGTGCCGACCAGTCTTGCCTGTCAGTTACTTATTTATATGGTGCACTTGGTGCGTGGTGCCAGGAGTTGAGGATAGGATGAAATGGGATGGGATGAAAGAGCCCGGGTGGGCTATCAGAGAGGGGGTTGAATGTAGGTTGAGAAGGTAGGAGGACACTGACGTCCAACGTTCATGTATTAGTGTTCATCAACAACTGAAGAGAGAGTATCCTGTATGGTGATGGCTAGCTATGGTGATACACAACCGGATCCTCTATTTGCCTAACATAGCGAGAGAAGAAACATACCTCTACATAAGAGTAGCAATGATCTATTTCTCTAACCTACCGCAACCTCTCGTTCATACAAACACCTATGGTAATCTTACAGTAAGAACATACTTGCCTACACTATACCCCCCCCCCCCCCCCCCCCCCCGTTATCTTAACATCTACATAACAACATTCAACAACTTTCCTCCCCTAACAACAATAACCTTCTTCGCCTTGTTCACGTCCACCCCACGTCCCTCCAGCTTCGCCCTCCCCTCCTCCGTCTTCAACACCTCACTGACAATAAACTCCCTCAGCTTCTCCTCCGCGCTCTCCTCTAACAACCCAGCCGGCGGCGTCCCTATCTCCACCGCAAACTTGGTCTTGCCATTCAACTGCACCGCGCACGTCTGCTTCCTGCTCTTCAACAACCCCTCCGTGCCATCAGGGACGGGGAACCTGACCTGCTCACTGCCACTGATGAACAAGGAGGAAGAAGAAGAAGGAGAAGAAGAAGATTCGGGGAAAAGAACGTGCCAGCACTCCTCGGCAAAGGCGGGCGCGATGGGCGCCATCATGCGGATCAGAGCGGAAACTGCTTCGCGCCTGATCAAGGGGTCGGCGGCATCGTAATTCGACGAAGAGGCGATGACGTTGGTGAGCGACATCAGGTCCGAGATGACCGTGTTGAGCGTGTACACTTTGTTGTAGGAGGCAGTGACGGAGGAGATGGTGCGTTGGACTTCGCGCCAGATGGTGATGGAGGCGTCCAGTTTGGCGAGGTCAACAGACTCGGGGTGGTGCTCCTGCTGTTGTTGCTGTTCTTCAAGGAAGGCCTTGACGGTGCTGGCCGAACGCCCAGAGGTCTCAGAAGAAAGAGAAGAAGAAGAAGAAGAAGAAGCAGTCTTTTGTACCAAGTCAAAAACACGACTCAACCACCTCGTCACACCCGTAATCTTGCTTTCGTCCCAGTCCAAGATCTCGCTGACAGGCGCCTGGAAGAGTATGTGCGCGCGCGTGGCATCAGCGCCGTACTGCGCAATGAACGTGGTCGGGTCTACGCCGTTGTGCTTGGATTTGGACATCTTCTCGTAGCTGACGTTGGCGAGCGCGCCCGTGGCCACCACTTTGGGTTGGTGGGGGTCGCTGAGATCGACCTCGTCCGGCTTGAGGAAGCGGCCTGTGGCTGGGTCGGTGTAGGTCTTGCCGTGCACCATGCCTTGAGTGATGAGACGCTTGAAGGGTTCGTAGACTTTGGGGGATTCGGACTCGGCAGCTTCGGCTGTTCCGGCCTCCTTGCCAGAAAAGGAAGAGGTCATGAGGAACTTGTAAATGAAACGAGAGTAGAGCAGATGCAGAATGGCGTGCTCGACACCGCCAATGTAGAGGTCAACGGGAGTGAGAGCCTCGGCCTTCTCGGGTGAGAAGGGAGCGTCCTTGTTGTGGGCGTCGATGAATCGCATGTAGTACCAACTCGAGTCGACAAAGGTGTCCATGGTATCGGTGTCGCGCTTGGCCTCGCCGCCGCACTTGGGGCAAGATGTGTTGATCCAGTCGGTCTGGGACTCGAGCGGATTGCCGGTCTTCTTACCAGCCCAGTGCTCGTCCACTTCGGGGAGCACAACAGGGAGTTGCTCGTCAGGTACGGGAACGGTGCCGCAAGAACCGCAGTGCACGATGGGAATGGGTGTTCCCCAGTATCTCTGGCGGCTGATCAGCCAGTCGCGCAGACGCCACTTCTCAGTCTCCTTCGCGAGGCCAGCGGGCTCCAGAAGCTTGACTAGCATCTCACCGGCCTCCTTGGACGACTTGCCCTTGAAAATACCACTGTTGGCGTTCATAACGCCGTGTTCAGTAAATGGCTCGTTGGGCATCGCGGTAGTCGTCTCATCTTCGGAGGCCGCCAGGACGAAGCGGACGGGGGCGTCGTAGTGGTGTTCTTTCCAGAACGCATGGTCTCTAAGATCGTGGCCGGGCACACCCATGACGGCGCCCTCACCATAGTCACCAAGGACATATGGCGCCACATAAATGGGAAGCGAAACCTTGGTGTCCGCAGGCGTCTCTTCGTGATAGGCCAAGGGATTGACGGCGCGGATATGAGGGAGCAGGTATCCAACCTTGGAGTCAGGAGACAGTCCGGGCAATGTGCTGAGGAAGGCCTGAAGTTCGGGGTCGCTCTTTGCCAGTTGCTGAACCGAAGGATGAGTAGCAGCGAGGGCAATGTACTGGACACCAAAAAGCGTATCAGGTCGACTGGTGAACACCTCGATGGCAGAGGGGGTACCCTGGCCGTAAGCCAGGACGGGGAACTTGACAGTCGCGCCCTTGGACTTGCCTAGCCAGTTCTTCTGCATGGCCAGGACCCTCTCGGGCCACGCCTCATTCGTGGCAAGTGTGTCTAGGTCTTTGAGCAGCGACTCGCGGAATTCGGAGATCTTGAGAAACCACTGTTTCAGCTTGCGCTTCTCGACCTTGGCACCGGATCTCCACGAGCAACCGTTGGCATCAACTTGCTCGTTCGCAAGCACCGTCTTGTCGACAGGGTCATAGTTGACCTCGGCTTCCGCCTGGTAGGCCAGACCCTTCTCATGGAGAGCGAGGAAGATCTTTTGGGTGTGTTTATAAAAGTCGGGATCGCAAGTAGCAAGTTCCTGGGTTGGGTTAGCATGGAGATTCATACCTAGTCACATCAAGTGTGGAATACGCACGCAGTTCCAATCCCATGAGCCGTTCATGTGACCCAGCTGCTCCTTCATCCTGGCGATGTTGGCCTTGGTCCATGTGGCCGGGTTGATGCCCCTCTCAATGGCAGCATTTTCAGCTGGCAATCCAAAAGCATCCCAACCCATGGGCAACAGGACCTTGTGGCCCTGGAGAGTCTGGAACCTCGCAATCACATCGGCAATGGTGTAAACTCTGAGATGACCCAGGTGCAGATGGCCCGACGGATAGGGAAACATGGGAAGGACATATTTGTTCTTTTCGTCATCTCCTGTGCCCTTCTCACGGCTGGATTCGGCCCATTTCTGGCGCCATTTTTGGTCGAGGGCGACGAGGTCTAGCTTGTGGTCGGCATAGAATCTCTTCCAAGACTCGGTGCCCAGGTGCTGGAGGGCAACGCCAACAGGGCGCCGGGGAGAAAGAGCAAGAGAGGAGAGAACGGGTCGTAGTGATGACGAGCCCAGCTTGGGCACTAACCGGCCGAGCGGCCTTGCGCACATGAAAGGCATCGCGTTGTTTTTGTCTAGGCCGATTACTATCACATTGCCTGGTCAACCGGCGGGGAAAGTTGAAGGAGGACGGAAGCAAAGCCGCAGCGCTCTCTAAAACTGCATGTTCATCCGCTTTGTTTGACTGTATCCAGAGTCAACGGGCAGCTGCGTCCTCAGTCTTTGCGTTGACCTGACATGTAGTCAGTTGCTCCCCAGTCTAACACACAATGAATACCTACAAACTCCGATAGGGCAATATTCGCGGTTTCGAGGCTGTTGTATTTAACATCGGGAGTCATTTTTCTCTTTTACTTTTCTTGGTTACATTGATCTGCAGGGTTTCTCAAGTTCAAGGTACATGACATGAAGCTGCAGCACATGTGTCCAGACTCGCGGACTTCAGATCCGGTGATGATACACATCAGATGTTCGCTCAGAGTAGGGTGAGAAAACATATCAGGTTCTGAAACCGAAGGAAGAGTTAAGCATAACCATCCAATCCCAGGATTGAGAGTTCGCATGATTTTCATCCTCAAGTCGCTGGTACTTTGCGCAATGGAGAACAACAGCCGCCCAACTGCCAGATGGGTCATGGTAGAAGTGCACAGACCAGGCAAACTAGAAGTCAAGGTCCTTAGTGTGGAGCGTGCCCCTTGAACCTGCTTCTTGGCCCGCAATTGGCCCGCATTTGGCCGCCGTGCCTGGCCTGGCCTTGCCTGCCGGGCAGATGCACTGGGGTACAACCCACCCGCCCCGTACTTTTAGGCCCTGTTTCCATCCAGACTTCTCTGGAGCTTCCAGGGCAACTTTGTTGCTGTCACTGTCCGTCACTGTCACGGTTCAAAGGAAAAAGAGTGGCCCTGACAAGCCTCATTTCCGCCAGATTCGGCCAGACACACCATTCCACATTCTAGATTCTTTTCTTCTCTCTTAATCCACATGTTTCTTTCTTTCTTTCTTCTCTGTGTTCTATTTGAGTGCTATTCAAGCCTCACCATTGTCTAGAGCTACGTCTGGAAACTGTGTTAACCACCAGCCACGACTATAACGTAAAATAGATACCCATACCTCGATTACACCACTTAATACCAACCAACCACCTTGACCGAGTATTGCTCCAGACTTCTGCACCTTTCGAACATCTCTTTACTCGACAACCGAGACGCATGCCGAGAAGATCAACGGATACTTGTACGGCTATGATCTCGTTGTCAGCATAAACACCCCGAGTTTCAAAAAAGCAACAAGTTCGATCGACCGAGCCCCTCCCACAAGAGGTAGCACCCGAGACATGCCACCATTGTACTCTCACAACCTGGAACCCGGGCGCGACTCGCTAGAACTCGCATCTCTAGCCAGCTCAGACCCCGGCCCCGACACAGGCGACGACACCAGTTCGCGCCCAAGCATATCTTCGTCGCGAAAGCTGTCCCTCGAGCGAGAGGACCCCCTAGATAACGGCAACTACGCTGCCTCGGGTCACCGTGTACGCCCAGAACGATCGACGTCTGTCAACTCTACATTCAGCTTCGCCGCAAACCTCTTTCCCCTATCGTCGACAACCGGAGGCGGATATGCTCCGTTGGGTGCGCCCACAGCAACGAGGGGTCATGTCAATGGCGGTTTGGGAGGAGGCTCATTAGAGAAGCACAAGACCTTGACTTACCTGAATGGTCTGTCCTTGATCGTTGGCCTGATTATCGGCTCAGGCATCTTTTCTTCGCCTAGTCAGGTTAACGCCAACGCCGGTTCGCCTGGAGCAGCCATTATCGTATGGGTTGTGGCCGGAATTCTGGCCTGGACGGGCGCCGCAAGTTACGCAGAGTTGGGAGGTGCCATACCGTTGAACGGAGGCCCGCAGGTGTACCTGTCCAAGATCTTTGGAGAACTGGCCGGATTTCTGTTCACATGGGTCGCGGTGCTGGTCTTGAAGCCGGGTAGCGCCGCCATCATCTCCATCATCATGGGCGAGTACTTGGTGAGGACCTTCATTGGCGCCGAAGCCGAGACCATCAACCCCTGGATCAGCAAGTCAGTCGCGCTGGTCGGACTCTTTCTGGTCACCTTTCTGAACTCGGTCTCGACCAAGCTCGGGACACGGATGAACGATATGCTCATGTTTCTCAAATTTGTGGCATTGCTTGGCGTTACCATTGTTGGCATTGTTGTTGCGGCGACGGGATTCTCATTTTCTGGGGCGGCAAATCTCGACTGGAAGAAGCATGACTGGTTTGAGGGCACCAAGATGGATGCTTCGGCTTTCGCGGTGGCCCTGTACGCCGGTCTTTGGGCGTTTGATGGGTGGGATAACGTAAGAGTTTCTTCCTGCCCCTTGTGTTGACTTCTCGCTAACCAAACACCAGACCAATTATGTGGTTGGCGAGTTTCGCAACCCCGGTCGGGACCTTCCACGCGTCATTCACACAGCCATGCCCCTCGTCATTCTGAGCTACATCCTGGCCAATGTTGCCTATTTCTTCGTCCTCCCCCTGGACACCATCAACTCGACCAACACGGTAGCCGTCATGTTTGGCTCCAAGGTCTTTGGCCCCGTTGGCGCTCTGATCCTCGCCCTCATTGTCAGTGCCTCCTGCTTCGGCGCTCTCAACGCCTCCACCTTCACCAGTAGCCGCCTCGTTTACGTTGCCGGCAAGGAAGGCTACATCCCCGAGCTCTTTGGGCGCATCGGCCGCGGCACCGCCGTTGATCAACATGAATCCCTAACCACCATGCGCACTCGCTCGTGGTTCACCAAGAAGCTCGTCCGTATTGTTGCCGATGAAGACACCGGTCTCTTTTACACGCCTATCCCCGCACTCATGCTCAACTGCGCTCTTACAACCGCTTACGTGTGCGTGGGCGAGTTTGGCACGCTCGTCACCTTCTACGGAGTGGCTGGCTATACGTTTTACTTTTTGACGGTGCTGGGTCTGATTGTGCTTCGGGTTCAGGAACCTAATCTTGAGAGGCCGTACAAGACGTGGATCACCACACCTATTATCTTTTGCTGTGTGAGCCTGTTCCTGTTGAGCAGGGCGGTCTTTGCCCAGCCGCTGCAGACCTTATTGGTTGTGGCTTTTGTGGTGGTGGGTGTGCCGGTGTACTATTGGCGGAGGTATGTGAACGGACGGAGCGCCGTCAAGAGAGAAATGGGAGGGATGAGGGAGGTGAGGGAAGAGAGACCCTGGTGGAAGTTTTGGCAGATGAGGTAATGCAGATTTGGTGGTTGGTTAATTACCCGACACTGCCTTTTGGATAGTGATGAAGGCTCTTTATGAACAAGAGGCCTTGTCACCTGGCAAGGTAACTTTTTTACTGAATATCGATCCTAATGACCAAAAGGATGAATAAATTGTCTAGATACCCGGCACTTGGTACCGCACACCAACCTGACCTGGACTTGTCTTATTTCGACTCTCCTCCCAGAAGTCTTTGCAATATTCATAACGATCTTGTGTACCAAGTCTCGAGTTGTCATGAGCATCAATCCATTTGAGACCAGACCTCCCCAGAGCGTTGTCTTGGCAGGAAATCCATTCGCCTACAACCCTAACCCTTACGCCAACATCAATTTCGGGCTTTAACCTCACTTCCAGTTTTCCACTCAATAACAAGAGTTAGTCCTTACCTCTATACATAATTTTTTGACTCGGGCTGTTTTCACTCACTCAGCCCTCCCCGACCTTCTTCCCCTTTGTTCAATTTGCCTTCATCGTTCTTACTTTCCCTCATATCGCTCGCTCGCTTGCTGGAATTTTGGTGAGATTTCTTTCACAATCTCTGCCGTTCCGAGTCGATCAAGAACAACAAAAAATGAGTAGACAACTACTCCGTCCGTTAACACGGCGTCTGCCATCACCAAGCCTAGCATGCCTTCGAACAGGTCGGCCAGGGACATACAGCGTCTCTCGTTTTAACCCAGTAGTACACATCAACACCACCTCTCTCCAGATCCGAAGCATTTCCAGGCCAAACTCCTCCAAACTCTCCCCCGGCGAAGGCATGGGCCATACCACGCCCCAAGCCCCAAGACAAAAACAACAATCCTCTCAAGACCAAGAAGGCCAAAAATTCGACGGTTCATCTTCTTCTTCTTCATCATCATCATCATCAAACTCCAAAAAGCCCAAATCCGTCTTCAAACTCAGCCGCACCAACACCCTCCTCATCGCCGCCGTCTTCTCCGGCTACCTCTTCCACTCCCTCATCCTCCGCCCCAACAACCTCTCCCTGAGGGACGTCCCCGTTCTCTTGGGTGTCGTCTCCCCGCCCTCGCTGAACCCGACCTCTTTCGTACCTTATATCATCGTTGAGCGCGAGCAGGTGTCGAGTACGGCGTTTATCATCACTGTGGAACCTTTTGATCCGCTCCACCGCCTTATGGGCGGGAATGAGAATAAGAATGAGAAGGAGAAGGAGAGGAAGAACGCGAGGAATACAAACAAGCTAAGAGATGAGCTCCAGGAAGCCTGGCATCACGGCTTGTGGTGCGTGGAGATCAAACAGCCGCAGTTGCAGGTGGCGAGGGACTATACCCCCTTGCCACCGCCGGTGGGGGAGGAAAGAGAGGAGATGGTTAGGGGACGCTTGAGGTTCTTGATCAGGAAGATGGAGGGCGGGGAGGTGAGCAGTTATTTGAGTAAGCTGAAGGTTGGGGATAAGGTGGAGTTGAGGGGCCCGCATTTGGGATTTGATGTTGCGAAGAGGCTGGGTTCTTTGGAACGAGGCTCCAGCTCAGGTGGGAAAGAGCAAGGGCGGGTGGTATTCCTAGCTGGAGGTACTGGTATTGCGCCCGCGTTGCAGGTGGCTAGGAGGTTGTACGGCCCTGTGTACGAAAAGGGTAATGGAAACAAGGAGGAATGGAGGGAAATCGAGGATATGCCTGCCACACCACCGAAGATGACGATTGTGTGGGCGAATAGGTTCAGGGAGGATTGTCCTGATTGCGAGGATCTGGAGGCGTTGAGGAAGAGGGGATATTTACCACCTTCTCCGAACGCTAAGCATACCGCTGCTGGCGGTATCATGCCCTACCTCCAAGACATCAAAAGCCATCACCCCGAGCACTTCAACTACGCTTGCACAGTCGACACGGAAAAGAAGTTTATTGACGCAAAGACTATTCTTGACGCTGTTGTGTCCACCACCCCCAAGCCAACGTCTTCTTCTTCTTCCACCACATCCCTCACCAAAAGCACGACAAACCCCTCCTGCCCCCTCCATTCCTCCTCCGCCTTGATCAACGTCAGCGACAGGCAGGACCACGGATCCCGGTGCAAGTGCGCTTCTCCTGCTAATGGCAAGAATCTCCTCATGGTCTCCGGGCCGGACGGGTTCATTGCCCGGTTCGCTGGTCCCAAGGCTTGGTCTGAAGGTTTGGAAAGACAGGGACATGTGGCGGGGGTGGTGGATGAGTTGATGAGGAAGGGGAAGGTGAGCAAGGAGGAGTGGATGGTTTTGAAGTTGTGAGTTGGGTTGGCTTTTTTTGGAGTAAAGGTTGAGGATGGGAGTCAGGGAGGGGATGGTAACATAGAGTAGAGGGTTGGGAGGAGCGAGATCGCAGTTTCTTGTTTGCGCTCTGCTTTCTGGTAGATATCCTCTGTATCTGTACCCTTTGTTATTGTAATTTATAGAGTAAGACCTCGAACTGGACAAAACTTCTAATGGATACTGGGTAAACGTTTTTAGAAACAACTACGGAAGGGACAATATAGATGAAGAACTAAGTCCTGATCAGCTGCTAGTCAACATCCATGCCTCCGTACTACCTTCCCAACCTACACGCAATTTCCACTTCAAGACCCAGCCCGAGCCCTTTCATTCCCACCATCAGCACCACCTAGGCACCAAGTGGAAGTAAGGTCCGTAACCTAGCATAGCCCCTCTACCACAATGGGGCCTGCTGTAGTCGTATGGCGGAGCGGTTCCCGTTGATGAAAACATTGCCGGTGTGCGTGGTTTTCGTAGGCCTCCAGGAGCATGGTTGTTCGTTCCCCCAAGCTTCTTAGGCGATTGAGCTTTTTGCAGCTTTTGTTGCGCTCAATATTGCTTGAAAAGCATACAGGTGCATTCTTTGGATTTTACTCTTTCATTTCCAATCTGCTCGTAATAGACATGATGGAAAGGATACTTGCCCTTGACGCCCCCTCCCTTCCCCTTTTGTCCATTCCCTCACACCTCATCAACCACCCCAATTCTCCTCAAATACACACTCCTCCCATGTCCCTCCGGATGACCCTTCACCACCACTGTTTGTTTTTGTCCATCGACTCCCGCCGTTCCCACGTCCAAAACCTCTTCATACTCTTCAAACCCCACCAAATCATCCCTCCAGATCTGCACCGCACCTGCCCCTGGCCCCTTTTCGTGTTCTTCTTTAGTTCTTCCATCCCCATTACCGAAATAAAGTCCCCTCAATGTCCCATCCCCCAAAACCATCCCCACCACCCGCTTCGCCTGCTCCATGTCCCCAACCTCCATGAGCACCCTTTTTGGTCGATACGTCCTCGCAATCTCCAGCAGTCTTGCATAAAACACATCCTCTTCCTGATACTGCACCGTTTGTAATAGAATTTCGTTGTCCGGGTAGTAGTGATCGTAGAAATGCTTCTGATGTAAATCCACCCGCTCGACGGGCGGGACGAGGGCGAGTTTTGGTTCCCAGTTACGCACGGAGCGGGAGGTGGAGCGGGCGAAGCCTGAGGAGGAGATGTAAGGGGGGTTGGAGGTCAGGAGGTCCCATTCACCTGTACCTGTAGAGGAGGAGGTGGTTGATATTGAAGGGGTGGAGAGGATGGGGTCCAAGGAGGTAGGGGAGAAGATATCGGCTTTGTGGAAGTGGAGTGATCTCTGAGGATGGGATTGATCTGTGGGACTGGAAGGGGGAGGGAAGCGGTGCGCACGCATATTGTGCTGCAGGTTTTGCCAGGAGAGGTTGATGGCTTTTTGGGAGATGTCGACTCCCACCACATTTAAAGACCGGAAAGGGAGAGAGCGGGAGAGTTGGGCGTATAGAAGGAGAGGGATGCAGCCTGTGCCGGTGCAGAGATCGAGGATGTTTAGGGATTGATGTTGATCTGGATCTGAGTTTGTTCTGGAACTGGAAAGAGAGCGGCGAAGGATGTTGGAGATGTGGATGGTGTAGGATTCTGTTTCGGTTCTTTTGGGGTTCGAGAAAGTGCAAGTTAGTCGATCAATGAAGAGGAGCTGACAACGGTTGAAGAAAAAGTGATGAGACAGTGATGATTGAGTGAAAAAATGTGGAATGTACTTACCTAGGAATCAATACACCTGGTTGACATTTAATTTCGAGATCACCGAATGGCTGGTTACCGAGCACATAAGCAAGTGGAAGACCTTTGCCTCGCCTGTCACAGAGCTTCCATACTCGGGCACCGAAGGGAATGATGGAAGGCGTCTCGGCCACATGCTGTTTGATCCAGCGAAGCTCGTTGGCGGTTGATTCGAGGGTTCGACAAACAGGAAGAAGTTTGGCGGCGTTGAGACCTAGTTTCTGGCGGCCTTGCCAGAAAAGTTGGGGTTTAACTCGGGGCATAGTCAATGGCGAGGTATTACAAGAGTTGTCTCTTAACTCTCTTGCTTGGTGCTACTTCCTTTTTGTAGATCCGGGTGAGGTTGTGAATGAATGACAGGAATTCAACGAATTCAATACGCCTTTAACCTTTTGTTGTCTGACATTCTTTGACTATCTAGCTATTTAGTGATATGAACCCAAACCGAGAGGAAACATATTGTAATAGAAACCTCAACAGGTGAGCCACACTCACTGAAGTCTAATGTCCAACCTGACCAAAGTCAACTCGACGTTCGGTTGAAGTTGAAGTAACCAGGTACTCCAAGCAACCAACTAACTTCGTTAGTATATCCTTATCTTATCGCAAAAAGAGCTGCGACAACCTACCTGGCTGTTCCACTTCGATGACGCCAAAAGAAGTCACCCCTGCAGTTACACAGTAAGCACTCGTAATTCCGAGCTCTCCGCAAGTACCTTAGCATTACCCATCACCAACTCCATTTGCGAGCAACGGTAAGGAACGGAATATAAAAGACGACATCCCCGGTCCCGAAATTGGGCCCTACGCGGTCAGACACTCTTCCTTGCTCAATAACAACCATGCTCCTCCTCCGACCCCTCCGCCAGACATCACGAGTCGCATCCGCAGCCCTGAGCGCTTCGACGGCACGGGCTTGCGCTCTACGCTCCAGCAATGTAGCCACTTCCATCCTCGGGCGCACATACGCAGCAGCAAGAGGCGCCCCTGCGGCCTTCCCGACAATCGAAACCTGCCCGTCGCCCACTTGCTCGTGCGCCCCGACTCCCTCGTTCCCCGAAGGCTTCGAGATCGATCATACCACGCCTCTCAACGGCCTTATGCCAAACCACGCCCAGCAAGTCCTGATCTGCACTGGCAAGGACGACTGGCCATCCAAGATCGAGGACGATGACAATGGCCAAAACCATGCCGCCATGTTGCGCGATCTAATCGGCCGCGGAGGTCCCTATAGCGATGTGAGTTGACCACAAGCAACACACCAAGAATGCGAATATGCCTGGGTGGTTCAAGACTAGGAAAAAAAAAAAAAAGAAAAAGAAAAAGAAAGCAGTAATGGCTAACAGGTAAGTTCCCACCTCCCCCTTGAGGTTTGTTCCTGCCCCATCAACAGCCCTTCCACAACATCTCCGTTCTCAACGCCTCCTTCCCCCCATCTTCTTCGACCTCTTCTTCTTCTTCTTCTTCCTCGCCCTCCAACCAGGAGGCCACAAACACCACCAACCCAAAAACAACATCCATCTACCTTCTCCCCGACTTTAAATATGTTCCCTCCCTCTCCTCCGACCCCAACCACGTCAAAGCCCTCGTAAAAGCCCACCTCCTCCCCGAAAAGCTGCACCCCGTGCACAACCACTCGCCGCCCGCCAAGAGGGAGGCCCTCCTTCGTGATGCCAGCTATGCCGATATGCTGCCCGGCGGGATCCGCGACATCCGCAACGAGGTGATTGTTCTCATCTGCGGCCATGGCGGGCGGGACCAGCGATGTGGTGTGTACGGACCTCTATTGAGGACTGAGTTCGAGACGAGGCTGGCGGAGCAAGGTCGTCAACAAGGGCCGGGGATTGAGGTGCTGAAGGACGCTGCTGCGCCTGACGCTGACGAGAAGGACGTGGACCTGGAGAAACAGGGGCCCTGGGGAGCAAGAGTCGGATTGATCAGCCACATTGGTGGCCACAAGTTTGCCGGCAACGTGATTGTTTATATCCCGCCGGGCTTGAAGTCCTATGACTCGGACGTGCCGCATCCACTGGCGGGACATGGTATTTGGTACGGTAGGGTTGAGCCGAAGCATGTGGAGGGGATTGTGCAGGAGACGATCAAGAAGGGGAATGTTATAAAGGAGCTGTTTAGGGGCGGCATTAAGCGGGGTGGTGAGATTTTGAGGTTGCCCTTGTAGATGCCCAGATACCTAGGTACCTACCCACCTTCCTGCCTTTGTAAGAATGTTTGAGGCTTTAACAAAAAGTCTTCACAGATGAATCCAATTTTACAAAAAAGCCAAAGGTACTTTAATTGCTGTGACATCGCCAAGTATATCCACGGTAATGAGCATTTCCAATTAACGAATGCAAGCAGCCTTATCGTCCGCTTTATGAATTGTTTGGTGGATAATTGGATGCCATCGTACACACCAACGCTTGGGCAAACCGATAACTTGTGGTGTCAAGACAATGATAATAATATCAGCGCTATACCAACTGTGTAGAGGTATGTAGTACATCTAGTGTGTATAGCAGTCAACAAAGAAAAAAAGGAAGAAACGCCGGCCTATGCAGCACAACGAAACACGGCATTTTCGAATTCCAATCCACTGCCTCCCATCGATCCCAGCTCTAGCCTCTTCTTCTTCTGTTTTTCCTCTCATCTAGCGTTTATATCCCCTGGACCTTCCTATACGAAGGCGGTTTCATCGTCCTCCTAATCACCTTGGCCGCATACGTCGGAATGAGCGAGATTGCAGCAATAGCAGCCACGCGCCATAAGAAACCCCTATTTTCCACGTTAGTGACAGTCTTCCTAGAGGGTTACGGTAGTACCCTAGAAATAAAAAGGTAATAACAACTCACAAAGTCAAGACAAACTTCAAATCAAAATAGTCACCCAAAAAGGGTATCGAAACAATATACATCAGAAACGTCCCCACAATCGAGACCACCATGACCCAATGCCATGTCGTGATCTCGATTGCCACCATCAGCAGCTCGTTGAGCACCAGCACCGTGTAGCTGACGGCCAACATGCGGGGGCCATCGATGCCGGTGAGGACTTGAGACAGACCCTGGATCAGACACCCCTGGTAGATGGAGACGAAGACCCAGACGAAAAAGGTTCGGTAGGAAAGAGAGCTGCCCGAGGTTAATTCCTTGTAAAGTTCGGGGTACAGGTTGGCAAGGTCTTCGTCTACGTCCTTGTCAAGGACCAGAGAGAGGACGGGGAAGGCGGTGTAGACTGTTGCGTAGCCTACCATCAGCCAGTCCTGTGTTTTTTTTTTTTTGGTTTGGTTAGTAACTACCACTGGCTACAACGAGAGGGATCACTCGGGAAGTGAAGCGTACCTTGTAAAGACCCTCCGGTTCAAACTTGAGAGCGATACTGTACATAGTCTGACAGACAGCAATAATCAAGCCACGATGAATAACAAATTGCGCCAGCTTCGCGCTGCGCTTGTAGCTATTACGACCGTGCCACACCAAAAGCTTCGTCAAATGATGGAACTGCTCAATGGAAAAGTCGGCCGCCAAACTAGCCTGGCGACCTTCCTTACCCACGATACCCACGCCCACGTCAGCAGCCTGGATCATGGAAACATCGTTTCCACCGTCCCCAATACAGCAGACGCGCTTCTTGGTGTACTCCTTGATTAGCTTGGCGACCTCGGCTTTTTGGGTAGGCGAGCAACGGCAGGCCACGACGGTCGGCAGGAGCACGGCCACGGAGATGAACTCGCGTCGGAAGTGGGTCAGGTACATGGCGAGGGACTCTCCGTCGATGAGCAGACAGGAATCGGTCTTGCTCCGGAGCAGGTCCAGATTGTCTTGCGCGCCGTCCTTCCTCCTGAGCTTGGCAATCGTGTGGATATACTGACCTCTGGCAACGAGTTTGGAACTGACTGCCACGCAACGAGCGGTTTCAACCTTGTCACCTGTAAGCATCCAGATTTTGATACCGGCGTTGCGAAGAAGTTCTAGAGAAGGCTTGACGTCCTTTTGCAGCTTATCTTCGACGCCCGTCACACCGAGCAATTCCAGGTTATGCTCGAGATACTGCGAGACGACAGCCTGCATGTTGGCTTCGCGGCCACTGATGGCGAGCGAGGCTTCGTGGTGCTTGGCCGAGAACTCCTGGTATTCCTTCAGAGACAGACGCTTCCTGCCGACCACGAGCGTGCGGAGACCTTCGCGCGCCATGTTGGCCGTCTCTTCGTCGAGCCAGTCGTTGGCAGCGACGATGGAGCTCATGACAGTGTCTGCACCCTTTTGGTAAAACCAGATCTCACTACTGCCGAGGCTGGGGTTTCCGGGTTGGAGCTTCTCGTAGAATTGGACAATGATGCCCATGCGTTTTCCCTCCGAAGTGAAGGGGAAGATGTCGAGAATACGAACCTTGACCACTGGCCGGCCGGTTTCAGCGGATTCGAGGACAATGTTCTTGCGATCTCGGTGAGCCAGACGCAGGCCTACGGATTCGGTCCATTTTACAATGGCAATCTCGTCAGGTGAGCTGGCTTGGTACGAGTTGACGGTCTGACCGTTCTCGTCCTCTTCCGAGGTCGGGGTAACGTTGTGGCAGAGGGCAAGAGCTAGGACGACATCGCGGACACGCGACCCAATCTCTCGGCGTGTTCTCGTGGCACCAACATTGGCGGCTGAGTATGTTGAAGATGGGGTTGCCAAAGCCAAGCTTGCGGAAGAGGCCGATGAGCTCAGGTTGAACCCCTGCTTCACGTAGGTCGCAACTTCGTCCATTGCTTCGTTGGCATACGAGACAGTGCCGACGTGGATCTTCTTCATTTCCATTTCGTTTTGGGTTAGAGTGCCCGTCTTGTCGCTCAGTAGATACTCTATCCGGCCCAAATCCTCTGGAATCGTGCTGGTTCGCACGACAGCCCCGGGGATCCCAGGATCTCTTTGGATAAACCATGAGTAGACAGACTTGCCGAGATCCAGGTTGACACGGAGACTGATGGGGACGATAGTGGAGAATAACACTAGAAATCTCATGATCTTCACGTACCAGATGTTTCCCTTGGCCGTGCTGAAGCCTTCCAGCGCAACAAGGACGATGGACAGGAAGAGCGTCAGGAAGCAAAGGATTTTGGTGAGCGAGTTGATCTCATACTCCAAAAGGCCAGTCTTTGACCGCGAAGGCGATGTAGATAAAGCCGACCGGGTTTGAGGTCCGGTATAAACAATCACTGCGAGGGCTGTCGCATTCGATGCGATAACAGTATTTGCCCAGGCTGTGTTGTCAATCGAGAGAGGTGCTGCCTTGACATCGTCGCCCTCCCTGGGGTTGTAGGCGGCACCGCTCATGACATCCTGTCGCGAAGGAAGCAGTTCCAGTGTTCCGACGAACTCGTTGACCCTTTTGTCAGGTTTCCCGGCCGTAACACGAAGACGAACCAGTTCTTCAGTACTAAGGTTTTGCGATAACGGGGACGCCAACCGCAGCTTCCAATCAGTTTCACCATCCAGTTGGTCAGTCCGAATAAAAGTTTCGCCGCTAGAGCTTCCCTCGGCGCCATTGTTGTCGTTCTCCCTAGTTGATTTCGCGTTTTTGGAACTGCCCTCTCCGACATTGTCATCATCGACATGATCCAGGAGCAGCATCTCCTCCCTCGCGGGTATCTCTTCCTCTTCGGCCTCCTTGTTGGCAGCTGAGTCGTGTGCTAGGCACTTGAGAATGATAACATCTGCCGGAACGCGATGGCCCTTGGTAAGCTTCAAGACATCACCAACCTTGAGGTCCCGCGACTTTTTGCTGATTTCCGATAGGTAGGATGCCGGCAGTTTGCGAATGCCCCGGCCTTCAGTCTGTTCTTCCTCCTCCTGGATATCCGATAACCGGTCATTTTCCTGCTCAATGCCAAGACGTTTAGAGCCCTTTCGTGTATGAGACGATTTCATCTTCCTCCTTGGCTGATTGATGCCTAGACTAGCTCCTGGATCCTCGAACTGCAGAACGGTGTACTCTTCGGAATTCGCCTCGTTATCTCTTCTCCTTCGTTCGATATCGTCGTAAGCCTCCTTTGCTAGAGTGATGAACAAGACGAATGCCAAGGGTGCAACATAAGTGGAGAGATAGCCGATTCGTAGCGCGGGGATGGCCTGTGAGAGGGCGACCAGGAGGAAGTACATGTTGAAGAAGAAGGAGAATTCATTGTACAGAGTCACTGGCAAAAAGCTCCATGCTGTATACTTTGCGTTGGATATGATGTTGGGTGGGAAGCGGGTCGATTGGGACGAGCCAACTGCAACTAATCGTGACGAAGAGGGGTCATCTTCCTCCTGTTCCTGCTCCTCGTTATGGTTGCTCTGGTCGCCTGACATGAAGCCTGGCAGCTTCATCGAGATGTTTCGAAGGCCGTCACTGGCAAAGGACCTCCGTCGTCTTCCACTGCTGGTGCGCGTTCGGCCGCCACCGCCATGTTCGCTGAGTAGACCGGCATCCTCGTCGTGGGTGGCACTACCAACCGAGTGGCGATCATGGCGGAGCAGAGCGTCGGCGTCCTCGTCGTTTCCGTCTCGGCTCCGGCCTAGCTCGCCATATCCATTGCGTTTGGCGCCACGGCGTAGACTACCCATGCGAAGATTGCGAAGTGCTATACTTGTTGGAGGAGGAGGGCGTTGTTCGGACGAGTCGCGGCCGTGGTGTTGCCCCGAGGACTGCTGGTGGTTCTTGGGGTCGGCTGCCTGAGGGTCGAGTTCTTCGAGGTCAATCTCCAAGTCGGAGTCGGATTCATCGACGTGGGAATCGGGCGGCTTGGAGAGATGGTATGGGTCTGAAGAAGGCATTCCGCATTGGGCGAAGCCCTTTTCCTCCACACGTAGAGATGCTCGTGAGTCGTGTTGTCTTTTTTTTTTTTTTTTTTTTTTTTTTTTTTTTTCTCTTTCTTTCCCTGATCTGTCGCGGCCTAACTGTAGCTAAGGGTAGCTTGGGCTGTGGTCGCGACTGCGTTCGGATCTGTGGTTGGTTTGTTTGGGTTGAGTTAGGGGTCACTTGGGAGGGTCCTCTTGGTGTCGAGATCAACTCCTCCTTCCCATAATGGCCGTGGTTGGTAGTCTAGGTGCGTCTGTCTGCTGCTGGGTGCTACGTGCCTCTGGGGTGTGCTGCGCCTACAAGGGGAGTCGAGATACTGTAGTGATAGGTTATTGGACAAATACCTGGGTAGTCCAGTCATGAATCTCGCGAGTCGGTAGTAGTTCGCACAATGTTCATCAGGTCGTCTGCGGGCAAAGATGACGATGGCATGTGACGGAAAGAAAGTTAAAACGGGGAACGGAAACTAGCCAAGTACAACTGAAAGTGGTGGTACTTGAGTGGCAGTGATCGGACTGTGTACGCGGCCTAGCTTTCCGTACCGTGGTTCTGGAGGTACTTACCCACCGATGACAGGCTCCCTCCTGGTGCGCCCAGGTTTGTGCAGTGGCGGGCTGTGATGATGCTGGAGGGACTGAGCGCGTTGATCTGGTAGAGAAGTACCTATCAGTACCGGGTAACGTTACCCAAACAACGGTATTCTCCCAACAGGAGGACTGGTCCGATAAGCTTATCCTGGCAAGGTCGGGACAGCTGCCCTGTTGTAACATGTTTTGTTAGAGATTCCCCGCGCATTCCCCGCCATCCACATATCAGACCGCCTAAATGCACTAGGTACTGTGTAGAGGTATACAGCCAACCTTCTGCAACGAACCTCTCTTTCGCAGTTGATGCCCGTTCTGCGGATTTTCCAAGGAATCTTCCGACGGCCGCTCCCGGTGCGCCTCCATCGTCACAATCTTGGATCTTGACAAGTTGCAACAACTTGACTTTCTAATCCCACGTGTGATCGCCCATTCATTCCATCATCCCAACCTACGTTCCTGTCCTCCAGATCTGTTTGTAACCACTTTCTTGTCATTGACAGAATATAGCCGGCGTCGAACCTTCTATTACCTAGTTAACAACCATGATCAGCTGTTAAACATATTTGTACAAGTTAGTCGTCCCTTTTTGCTTGCCCCTATTCCCATTCGACAATTCCATTGCGCACCTTGGGCGTGCTGAACAGGGGTCGTCTTGTCCCCGGTGGGTAGTGGGCGGGCAGTCCTCCGAGGCTCCTTAACAGGTCCGCTCCCCATTCACCCAGTCCCGTCGCCGATCGCCGTTCGGTTGCGCGATCAAGCGATCGAGTTTCGCCCCCATCCTGGACTTCCCACTTCTCAGCTACTAGCTAGCTCCTGGCCAACACCAAATACTACCTTTCCCCATCTTCAAATATTCCCACCTTCTCTCCCCTTCTTCATGTACTAAACTTACTTATTATATGCAGTAATTCTTTCATTTTCTTGTTTTCGCGCGCCTATACAGCGATTCCAGCTGTATCGCGCCATCCATCTAATCGCCCACCATGGCTTCATGGAACCCGGCATTCATGCCAGAATCGGCCGCCGACCTCCCGGCCCCCTTGCCGACTGATAACACCGTCGCGGACACAACAGATCATGCCAACGGTGTAGCCGAAGATGGCTCCGACTTCTGGCGAATTGACGGCATAGAAGAGGATGTGCCTGCCCAAAATGGCGGCGCTGACTCCTGGTTTCCCGACTATGGAACAGGCAATCATGCGACACTACCCGCAACTAATGCGCAAGCTACGACCCAAATAGCCAGTGAAACCGATACCAACACCCCCATTACGGCTACCGAACAGACAGAGACCGCACATGTAACTACAGAAGATGCTGAAGCTGTCGAGTCCGCTCCCACTCAGACGGACGAAGCTCCCGAGCCCGCCATCGAGAACGCACAAGCTACCGAGACCGTCTCAGAAAACGCTGCCACGGCCGACATCATCCCCGAACATGCCGAGCCTACCGATGCTACTGCTACTGCAGAAAAGGCCGATACAGACGAACCATCCGACGTCGCTTCCAAGCACACAAGTACCATGTCCTTCACTCGAACCATTCCCCATGAACCGAGCTGGAGCGATGACGGCGATCCGGAGTGGAACCTCGCACATGCGGATACAGATCCCTTCAAGTTCTTGCCATCGAGCGACCGGACCAACTCTTTCCCTCCTATTCCGCCTCTAGAGCAGCACGAGCAACAGCAGGAGGAGCAGCAAGAAAATCAGCAGGTACAGCAGGTACAGCAGCAGCAACATCAAACCGAGCCTCATTTGGAGCAGTCACCAATCGTCCAGCCCCAGGTTGCAGATTTTCTTCGTGATGACGACGAGGTGGAGGTACAGGGCGATGATGGGTTCTTCAGCCAGCTGTCTGAGGCACAGAACGATGGATTCAATCAGTTTGCTGCCGGAGACGCGAACGTATCTCAGCAGTACATGGGTGGTGACCTGGGTGCTAAGGCCACTGAGGCGCTTGATGCCCGTTTCGAGGAAGGTGTTCCCCTGATCGCACATAATGGAAACACGACAGCCGAGCGGGAGGATACAAAGGACCTATTCGGGGGAGAGGACGCCAATGACGAGGACGACTTTTTCAGCCAGGTTCAGCAAGGTGGCGTCAGCCAAACTGAAATGGAGCCGCAGCCCCTTGAACGCAAGTCGACGATGCAAGTACTGGGCGCTATGGACATGGGCTCCGTCCAGCCTAGCTTCCCACCAGTGGAAGAGCAGCCCGAGGAGGAGGCCGATGCCACGGCAGAGACGCAAACCCACGACCATCTTGAGACAACGACTACAGACCTGAACACAGGTGAAGGTAACGGGGAACAGAAGCCAGAAGGCGAAGATGTCGAGGCCAAGTGGAAGGAACTATTCGCTGATGATGAAGAGGATACTTTATCGCTTCTTGATGATTCCACAGAGGCGTCGAATGAGATCAAGGAGAAGGAGATTGACCCGGCTGCGTTCTTCGGAAGTGATGATGAGGGCTTTCTCGACGATTCAGAGGAGTTTCCAACAATGGAGGAAACAACCCAGCCCAGGGCGCCTAGCGTAGCTGGCTCCAACACCACGACAACCCCTACCACCCGGTACATGCCTCAGACACAAACTCCAAGCCTGACTGGAGCCCCGAATCCCTATGCCCCGACTGCACCGCCCCTAACTTCGGCGCCGTCAAATCCTTATTTTCCTGCCGCACCCAGCACGATTGCGCAGACGCCGTCTGTTACGCCCTTTGGCGCCCCTGTCTCGGCCCCCCCTCCCAGCGGGAGATTTGGATACGGTGCGGTCCCCCCGCCACAGATTGAGAGGAAAGCCCAAAGCTTCGTCGATAAAAAGGGCGGCTATCAGTCACCGTACGACCTTCCTATGGAGGTAGTCAAGGTAAAGAAGCGCCCAAGTACGGCAACTCTTAACAAGCCTGTGACAGTACCAGCAGTTCCACCGCCTTCCAAAAGCGCTACTCACCTGCCTCCTCCACCTCCTACCTCGGTTCCACACTCATCGCAGCCTGGCGTCAAGCCGCCACCGCCTCGTGGCGAAGCCAAGCCGAAGGAGAAGTTCTTTGAGGAGCTTCCAGTAGTCGCAAAGGCGCGTCCAGCTTCTCGAAACACAATTAGTACTGCATCGCCGGCACAGTCTAGCCCATATGGCCCACCGCCCTCGGCTGGCCAACCCTCTATTGCCTCGCAACCGCCGGTTACTGGAATGCCATTTGCCATGGGGTCTGCTCCCACTTCCTTTACCCAGCATGCGGAGATTCCCAACTTGGTTGCGCCGGCCCGCGTCAACCCTTACGCTTCGGTACAATCTAGCACTACTAGCCTTACTCCTGCCGTTCCTGCTCCGGCTTCAAGTCGTTATTCTCCAGCGCCTCCAAGTGGGTCACAGCTCAGCACTTCCGTCCCACCTGCTGCGGCAAGCCGTTATTCTCCCGCCCCGCCAGCTTCTCGGCCAACGAGTTCGGGTTATACTCCGACTACTTCGGCGCCACCGGTTCTACCACCGGTCTTGCCGCATCAGCCCCGTACCTCAAGCCCGCTGGCACATTTCGAGTCCAGGCCTCTGGTCTCTAGCCATGCGGAAAGTGGTCTAGCGGAAAAGCGGAGTAGCAACTCGTTGTACGACTTGCGACTTCAAAGAGTGCCTTCTCTGCCTCCGACTCAGGAGGTGGAAGAGGAAGGCCCCATGCAGGGTATGGTATCGCCCAACCAAGTCCCGGCATCCCACCAGACCTCTCCTACGGCGTCAAGACATGGCGGTTTGCCTCACCGCTCTAGAAGGACGCCTCCTCCGCAGTCTCTAACTGTGCAGCCGGTGACTTCCCCTCAGAAGGCGACATACAGCTACCAACCTGCGGCCACTACTACTCCATCTCACGAATTCGCGCCACCACCTCGATCGCAGACCCAATCCCCTGGGGCCCTCTACGGGAACAGGAATGTGAAGCCTATTGACCCGATTCCTCGTCCTTCGTCGGTCACTGACACGACTTCGCCGCGGGCTGCGTTGTATTCTCCCATCACGATGCAACCCAGCTCCACTTTTCCCCCTATTTCTACAATTACCTCGCGGCCGCGTGGCAACACTCAGAACTTCAACCTGGTTCCCCCGACTGATGGTAGAGAACATGATCCCTTACAGAGATGGCGCGGTGTTCCTCTTCTATCGTGGGGCGTAGGTGGAGCTTTGGTAACCATGTTTCCCAAGGACGTGCCACGATACGGCATGGGCCAAACGGCCCCCATGGTTATTCGTAGCCCAGGAGAAGTCAAGGTCAAGAGCATGAAGGACATAGAGCCAATGGAGGAGCGTTTGGCCAAATTCCCTGGGCCTTTGAAGGGGAAGTCGAAGAAGAAGGAGACAATTGCCTGGTTAACAAACGGAATTGAGACGCTGGAGAGGACTGTGCCGCCTAACCTGTCTCATCAGCTCAATTCGTCTCACGATGACAAGCGCACCACAGAGAGACTCTTGCTTTGGAAGATTTTGCGGGTCTTTGTCGAGCATGATGGCGTGTTGGAAGGAAACCCGACCGTTGACAAAGCTGTGCGCGAAATCCTGTATCCGGAGGCTTCAGCCATTGGTGGTCAGCCCGAGTTCGCAAATGCTCTGAACCCATCAGGATTGGGCCATTCTGCCACAACTTCACTACAGGCCGACTCGGTTGATTCTTCCGCTGTTGAGCAGATCCGCAACCACCTCATCAGTGGCGACAGTGAGAAGGCCGTGTGGGCTGCGGTCGATAAGCGACTTTGGGGCCATGCGTTCCTGCTGGCCAACGCCCTTAACCCTGACCTTTATAAGCGGGTCGCTCAAGAATTTGTGAAGAACGAGGTAAACTCCACCGGTCACAACAATGAGTCGCTCGCTGCTCTTTATGATGTCCTCTCTGGCAACCACGAAGAAAGCGTGGACGAGCTGGTGCCCGCCCATGCCCGTGCTGGTCTTCAGCTAGTGGCCAAAGATTCCTCTTCTGGCCCCTCCAAGGACGCCATGGGTGGTCTTGATAAGTGGCGCGAGACCCTGTCCTTGATCCTCAGCAACAGGACTGCTGATGATGCCCGGGCCATCAACTTTTTGGGCAATTTGCTATCAGGCTATGGCAGAGCCGAGGCAGCTCATATCTGCTTCTTGTTTGCCAGAAGTCAAACCATTTTCGGTGGCCTCGACAACCCGAATTCTAACTTTGTTCTGGTTGGGTCTGACCATAGGAGGCAGGTGGACCATTTCGCAAAGGAGATTGAGCCTCTTTTGTTGAGCGAGGTTTATGAGTACGGTCAAAGCCTTGCTGGTGGCACCGTGCCCGTCAGCAATCCTCATCTGGCAGCGTACAAGCTCCATCACGCATACGCTCTGGCCGAGTATGGCTTCAGAGACAAGGCACTTCAATACTGCGAGGCTATCACGGCCGCGATCACTGCGCAGACGAAGCGCTCTCCTTACTACCATCCCATCCTTGAGGCCTATGTTGATGACTTGATGAAGCGATTGAAGCAGGCACCCAAGGAGGAGTCAAACTCTTGGATCCCGAAGCCTAGCATGAATAAGGTATCTGATTCCATGTGGAACCGCTTCAACAAGTTTGTTGCTGGAGATGACAACGAGGATGGCAGTAAAGGCTCACCTGACGCTGCGGGAGAATCTGGTCCCTTCGCACGCATCGCCGGAGGAACTCCGACTATCAGTCGCTCGCCCTCTTTCAACAATCTTGAGACCTTTGGCGCGACCATACCCAGCTATGGCATGCCTAGTGCTCCCATGACGAACGGTCCTAACATGTTCTCTCCTCCTCCTACCCGGACGGCTTCGCGCTACGCACCAGGCGCTCCCCAACCATCGACTCCGAACTATAACCCTCATGAGTCGAACTCTCCATATGCGCCTCGCTCGTCAATGGAACGGGCCTCCGGCGAGTACAGCAGAAGCTCTGTTGAGCTTCCGCGTCAGTCTTTGGATTCTCAGCGGGGTTATTCTCACAGCAACTATGCTCCCAACCGTACATCTTCGCCTGCTCAGCCATATACACCTTACGGCACGACGGCACAGGAATCATCCTACCCTCTGCATAACATGCAGCCTCAGCAAAGTATGACATCTCCACCGGCTACCACTTCTGGTTATCAACCCTTCACCCCGCAAAACAATGTGCCGGCAAATGATGAGCCCTCTAATGAACCCCCTTCGGCCCCGTCCACTGGCTACCAGCCGCCGACGTACGGATATGAGCCTCCGTCATTCACCCCTTACGAGGCGCCGGCGACCAACGACAAGGAGGAGGGCGCCTCCAAGGAGAATGGTGACTCTGACCAGGGTGGCGAAGGTATCAACACCTTTGAGCCCCCTTCATTCCAGCCATATAGCTATGAGCCACCTTCTTACGAACCTGATACCCCACCTTCGAAAAATGAGGATGAATCTGAGGAAGAAAAGCCCAAGCCGAAGAAGAAAGGCCCTATGTACGATGACGATGATGATGACTTTCCCGCGGTGCCGAAGCCTGCCGGTAAGTCCAAGGCTGAGATTGACCGGGAGAACGAGGAAATGGTCCGTCGGATCGCCGAAGAAGAAGGTTAGTACTCTCAGCCCCACCTACATAACATTTTCAACCCTCAAATATATCACTAACATCACTCCCAGCCAAACGCGCCGCGGAAGCCAAAGCCGCCAAGAAGGGCTGGGGCTTCACCAGCTGGTTCGCAAAGAAAGAGGCTGCCGCCGCCGATGCCAACGCCGCCGGGAGCAGCCCCGGCAAGCCCATCCGTGCCAAGCTCGGCGAGGCCAACTCGTTCTACTACGACCCTGAGCAAAAGCGCTGGGTCAACAAGAACGCCAGCCCCGAAGACCAAGCCGCCAAGAAATCCACGCCGCCACCGCCCAAGGGCGGCATCCCCCGCTCATCCGCCTCCAGCCCTGCTCCTCCCATGGGTATGGGCGTGGGCGGCGGTAGCGCGCCCAACACCCCCGGCCGCGCCAGCGCCCCGCCTACTGGTCCGCCTAGACCGGCGGCGCTCATGCCTTCGGCGTCGGAGAATAACGTTGGTTCTGGGCCACCTAGTGCTGTTGGATCGCTGAGTCCCATTGGAAGTAACGGACCCAACGGGCCCCCTAGTGCCGGCTTACTGTCCCCCGGCATGGGTCCGGCCTCGAGCACGAGCACGCCGCCTACTGGTACTAGTAAGCCGTTGAGCGCGACGAGTAGTATTGATGATCTGTTGGGGGCGCCGGTACCGAGGAAGAGGGGAGAGGCGAAGAAGCCTAGGAAAGCGGCTAGGTATGTGGATGTTATGCAGAAGTAGGGGGCCCGGGGTGAATGAGTTACGAGATGAAGGATCAAGTGTGTATGAAGGCTGAGTTCGTGAGATTGGATTGGACTGTCTTGATGCAGAGTATCTGTACGTACGTAATGAACAGAGATGTTGATGTCCCTTTCTTTATTTTGCCGAGAAGAAGATGAACTGTGAAAGGGCGTAATGAGTCTCAAAAGTGGGCAATCTTCCACGGTTCCTTGAAGTCGAGGATGGACAAATGCTATGCTTAGTTCAAAAGTCACTTTGTCTACTTATGTGCGTACGTCCCACAGCCGTATTGTTTCATACCTTCGAGCAAGTGAATAACACTTGTCAAAGCTGATGTTGATGTTTTGGTCAAGATTAGGTACGATTCGAGATGGAGATATGGTGGGTGGGAGTCTTGGCATACAAGGGGTAGTAGACTATGCCAAGTAGTAACATCCCCCTCCCCAAAAAGGGGGGTTTGTTTACATCGGGACGCAGCGAGCCAAGTCGCAGACACTGAAGTCGTTTGTAATTATGTACGTTCCCAACGGAAGGAGCCTTTTTTTTTTTTTTTTCCTCTCTTCTTCCGACAGACCGTGAGACCAACCAACAAGGAAGCCAATATAGAAGAAAAAAAAAAAGAAGAAAAAAAAGCCAGGGAAATTTAGAAAAGAAATAGAAGAAAAAAAATTGGTCCGCACCGGAGTCGGACCGGTAACTTCCAGTTTACTTGGTAATAGCTCACGAAGAGCTTTCTCGCACTACTCCCGTGTGTGTTACCCATTACACCAACGGACCACCACGGGAAAGAAGAGGTGGTGAGGTCGGTTACACAGCAAGGGAGAAGAATGTTACCAGGCCCGAGGAGATGTGGAGAATAAGCAGGGCGTTATTCAGTGAGTAGCACGCTTGGTTTGCTACAGCCCAAGAAGATAGATAATCAATAGCTGGGTCATGATTGTGTGATTTCTGATTCTCTATCGACCTAGTCGAGGTACATTGGGGTTTCTTCCTCCTGTTACGCCAAGTGCTTGTGGCTCCTTTGGCCGTTGATCTTCATGTCTTCCCATGACATAAATCATTTTGTGGATGGTTTGAACTTGTTTCTTGCTTAAATGCCCTACCCCATGCGCACCCAATGTTGGTTCTCCATTTATATGTATGACGCAACAAATCGTGCGACTGTCCTTTATTGCAACTCCAGGTTTTGTAACTTCAAGATGGCAAGCCTCATACAGCCTGCCTGTGTCCCTTTCCCGTTTCCCGTCCAGAACTCCATGTAAGACCAAACCTTCAGTCGGGTATAATGCTAACAAGTAAACCTTTTTTTCGAAAGAAATTACGTGTTGATAGATGAAACGTAGTACTGTCATCATGGAAAACACGTCAGTAACAGTCCAAATTCGGGAAAGATGGAGGAAAAAAAAAAAAAAAAAAAAAAAAAAAAAAAAAAGAGAAAAAAAAAAGGTACTCACAGTAACAACATCATCCCCATCCTCCCCTCCCCTTCCCGCCCCCACCCCCGGATAATCATCATCTGCCCTCCTCACATAAACATACAATATGAGCGCATGCTCGTGCGTAAAGCACGCAATCACCCTGCTCCCCTCCAGCCTGCCCACACTCAACACCCTTGACCAATCCTTCCCGTCCACCCTGACCGTTGCCCACTTGTCCGGCCCGGCCTCCCTGTATCTGGTGCTCGGGTGCTCCTCAATCGGAATCGTCAGTACCGCCGGGTCCAGTTGGGGATTCTCCAGGCAGCTGTCCCAGACGCTCGTAATGTCCAGGGTATCGGCTATTAGCCTGAGACGCAAAGAGCCGTGCATGTTGGCTGAGAGTTCTAGTTTTGGGTTGTGTGCTTCGCGTCTAGAAGAGGAGGCGGCTGTAGTAGTGACGGCCAGCTTGGTGAACCGGTCCGAAATCGCTTTGACTTGTAACAAGGGGGGAAGCATGATGTGCACGTCTGGCTCCCGTACTTTCGGCTGCATAATGGTCTCGACTGTGTCCGGGTGCAGAACCCGCACGGGAATGTCTTGTGTGATGACCTTCTCGCGCTCGCGTTTTAGGCTTAGTTCGAGGGATTCCTGTGGGTAGAGCGAGTTTTCGGAGAAAGGGTCGTTGTCGTCGTTGTAGCTGCCCATTTGGTCGTCGTTGTTGTTATTGTTGTTCTTGTTTCGACGGGCGGCGGACGGAGCGTCCTTGGTCATGGTGTGAATGGTCATGGAGAGCATAGGGATGCCGTCGCGCTTGGTGAGGCGCAGGTTGGCATGGTTGCTGTTAAGGGCGGATTTGAGGGCTCGTTGGAGCGGGCCAAGGGGAAGTTCCAGGTTGATGGTGTTGTTGACTTCGTTGGATTGGATGTGGTAGTTGTCGAAGATGGTGTCGACGGAGAGGGAGGCCCACACCTGCGACCCGGTGTCCGGGATGACGGTGAACCTGACTGTGTCATCATCGAGCCGGACCCAGGCGATCTTTTCCAAAGTGTTGAGGGCGGCTACAAGTTCTGATATTGAAAAACGCAGGTCAGAACCAGGCGAGAATGATGTTGAAAGATACCTCTATGGAGGTTGGTGATTTGGGACAAGGACTCACTGGAGAAGGTACGGATGTTTCTGAGTTCGGTTTTGAAGCGCATTTTTCTTTCTGACACTCGATAACTATGTCGATCCGACTCAATGCTTAAAAATACGTTGGAGTGGTAATATCAGTTGACAGAGTAAACTACTAGTCTAGTAAGCAGCAAAGATCCGAACGCGTCGCGTGAATTGATTGAGGTTGAAGTGCTGCCCGTGTGTAGGAAGTGGAAGGATGATGCCGCCATTGACGGAAGGTGGGGATTTGATCACCCAGAGCCCTGCTAGCGCGGGGTTGCCGCCTATAGTACCCCTGGATGTCCTAGCTCCGGCCCCCAAGCTCCGTATACTTCAAGGCTCCATTTGTACCTGCCCGCTACAACGTCACCACTATCGATCTCGACTCTTTAGATGTACAATCCCTGAGCCGTTGATCTCATCTACAAATCGTTTGATTACTTCCATCTCAACAACGGAAGACAAGACAAGACAAGTGCACCCGCAACATCCCCGCTGACCCAGTGTATAAGAAAAAGAAAAGAATAAAAGGAACAAACATTTCAGGAAACAACTAATAGTATTTCCATCCCGGATCAAGGTATGAAATCCCTAGATGAACATCCGAACTTTCAAGATTGGCAATTGAAGACTTCTTTCCTTCCCTCTGTAGCACACCATCTCCCACGAAAGACTGGTTCAGGCCGTCTTGCTTGTGGAGGAAGCCAAAGTTGTCAAGTCCTGCCTATTCCACCACCACTCCCACTCATAATCCCTCGCGCCATTCCAATTGTCGAACCGGGTCTCGGGAAATCGAGCGATCACGTACTCCGACTCTGGATCGCTCCACGTGTCGATCGCTAGTGATGAACTGAAGATCTTCTTCAACAGAAGCTTCCATTTCGACGTGCGCTGTCGCTTCCTGCCGTGCCTCGCGGCCACCACTTTATGGCCCCTAGCAATCATCTCGATACAAAATGCACAATTGTATTGCATGGATCTCATGGCGAGGGCCCGGATCGTCTCTCTGTTGACCTTGGCGGCGTCACGGCCCTCAGTGACGAGCAAGGCAGGCAGGACGGGGTGTCCACAGCCGTGGACGAGCGTGTATCGGCAAATGGGGCATTGTGGTCGGTCGTAGGCCACCATCTGGATATAGTGCTTGATGCAATGGCTCCCAAACATGTGCCCACACGGCAGAACACTCCAGGTCTCGACGATACCTTCTGAGCTGGGAGAGCCGACCTCTTCGTGGCAGATGGGGCACATCTTGTCTGCGGGATCTTCCGCTTCGGATTGCTCAACCTGCCTCTCCTTGACCTTCTCGGTCCAGCCGCTGTTCTTGCCTTTCGAGGCGAGCGATTTGGGGGAGGCAGCCATTGGCCTGTGGTCGAATAGTAGTCGGCTCATGATGGCGTCGCGGATTGCTTCGGATAAGCCGTAGAGTTGGGAGAAGATCCAGAGAGATATAGCTAGTAAAACTCTGCACAGAGGTTCAGCCAACCGAAAGAAGATGAATGCAAGCATTTGGTGTAACGGTTTGTCCCCAACAAGACAAAGTTGGTTGGTTGGGAGCAGGGGTCAGACGTCAAGGTTATATCGGATTGTCTCGCGGAGGTGCGCATAGGAGGCAGAAGAGGATGGGAAACAAGGCCACCGCAATAAGACAAGAAGAAAACAGGCAGGCCAATCTGATGTTGCAGAGATGATGGTTGTGGCTAACAAGACGACTCGTGAAGGTGTTTGGGGACGAAAAGGCATTTTTCAGTAAAGAAATTAGTTTTTCTTACCTCGGGGAATGTCCTAGTCTCCCTCCAATGTTCTCTCTTGCATTCGGCTCGTCTCCTTCAGTATGGGAAGTATCAGAATGAGTTCAAGTGTCGAGTTCGTGACACCGAATCTACGTCAAGGCCTGCGATCTTCGGCGTGGGGAAACGACAAGAGAAGTGTGCCTGAAGAGCCGAGGAGATGACGGTAGGAGGACTAATGTATCTCAAGAGTGTATGTGTGTGGTTGACTGCAGCTTACCTCACATCCTACCAATGAGATGTTGTTCGTGCTTGAGGGTGCATAAACCGGGCAATGAACGGGAAGAAGTTGAAATCTTTTTTTCTTCTCTCGTGCTCGAAACCACAAGGCAGAGTCACGGATGGACGGTTGGGTCAGTCGTCCACAAATGGGTCGGCAACCACCACAACAAACCCCGGATTTAGCCAATCAAACAAACCAAGACCATCAGCATGATCAAGCCAGCCCGAACTACCAGGCATCCAAAAGGTAAAAAAGATCATTCCACGTGCTGTGATGTATAGATAAGCATAAATGAGGTTATAGATCTTGACAGCCTTCTGATATCTTTCATCTTATCATCCTAGAAGATGGTATGCGACGAGTCCCGCATAGGTGCCCAAGTCTGTACGACCTCATCCCTATTACGAGCTTGCATCAAAGAATGCTGTGGAATGCAGATCAAAGTTCAACCACCCTTCATGACGGGAAGACGAAGTAAGCAGAAGCCGTGACAGTGCCATGGCATTGTGTTTGAAACATCTTGCCATACGTCTGGAAAGAAAGTCGAACTCCAAATGATCTTGATACGTTAGCTGCCAACAATTAGGCAATGGTCCCAACATTTTTGTGAAGTATCCGTGCCAGAGAAGAACAGGGATCTCACCTGACATATCGACCATGGATTCGATAACCAAGACCAGAGACTGGATCCTTGCCTGCAGACAGTAGCTTGAAATAGAAAAAGGAGCATCCGAGGGTGAGTTACCTTGGGGTCCGCGATGACATGAGAAGATGAACTTATTACATATACATACATAGTAAACTCAGTGGGGCCTTTACATAGTCGATTGTGGAGCCTATACTGCACTGTGAAGTCTTGAGGGTATTACACTGTATCCCTACGTTTCGTGCTCTTTTACGGGTGTGTCACGGTCTTGGCAATCTTACAGTGGCCCTCCAGAGCACAAGCCAAGAAAGATAGTCGCCCCCAATAACTACGCGACCGCTTCATCCCCAACAAGAACGATTTCACTTTCATAGGTACTACATACCTACTTCTAACAACCCCTCTGCCTGGGACACGAAACGGCCGACGCTTTGTCGGCAAACCTCCCACTTTCAGTCTATCGTCTTCAGCCGCTTCGCCATGGCTTCTGAACCGCCGACGTCGACGGCGCTCGTCCGTAAGAGGACCGACACCGAGCTGATGCCACCGCCGCCCCCTGCGAAAAAGATCAAACGGCCAAAAAGAGTCATTGATGAAGACAGCTATACCGACGCTCTATCTCACATCATTGCCCGCGACTTCTTCCCAGGCTTACAACAAGCAGAATCCCAGAGAGAGTATCTGGATGCGCTGGAATCAAAGGACCCAGAATGGATTTCAAGCGCCACCCAGCGTCTGCAGCAAGCAATGACTCCCGGACGACATCAAGCACCTAGCCGCTCGTTTCATTCCACCTCCTCAGGCCCCGGTTCCGAAACACCCATGGGCTACGCCGGCGACACCCCGATGAGTACGGTGTCCTCGAGGACAGTGCAGGAAAAGAGTAAAGTGGACACGAAAATGAGCCTAGGCGCATTCCAGGCAAAATACACCAGCGAGGACAACGAGAGTTTCTACAAGTTACTGGATAAGCAGAACCAGAAGAGGGCAGAAAAGTACGCTTGGCTGTGGAACGGGAACAAGCTGCCTTCTAAGCAACAACTGAAGCAACGGGAGGTGGAACAGAAGCTGCTCGAGAGCGGGAAGAATCTGGTTGATGATGGTTTCAAGAAGGACCGTCTAGCGATCAAGAGCAAAGATGACGACCGCCCAGCTGCCCCGGCGCATTGGAAAGCAAAACCCAATAACGAATTGATGTTTGCACCGGAAGGTGTGGACGGGGTGTTGGAGACGCCGGCCGAGCGGGCGCAGAGAGAATCACGAGCCGAGCCGAAGAGGATCATGTACGAGAACACGAGAGTCCCGCAACCCTATGTGCCTCCCGAAGACAACCGAACAAGGGCTTCGTCACCGTCGCTCTCGGATGTCAGGAATGCGATTGCGGGCATTCGACGTGCTTGCGATACAGAAACCAGCGTTGGAGGAGGTGGCGAGACACCACGGATCAACGGGTACGCATTTGTCGACGACGAAGAACCGGAACCTCCGCGGAAAACGTCCAAAACACCACTTCCGGTTATCGATCTCGGTCCAGGTGATGCAACACCAAACCCGTTCCATCTTCAAGAGCAAAGAAAGAAGGAGGCGCTACATCATCGTATGGTGGAGCGGATATCACAATCCAAGAGAACGTCAGCGAAGCTAGGACTGACTGGAAAGGTGGAGCGTACGCCTGTACCGAAATTTCCGAGCAGTCCCCGAGTTTCGGGCGGGTTGACTCCGGCTGCCCAAAGGTTATGGAGCAAGATTGGTAGCGCCGGAGGGCGGACTCCCAGCTCGCCGTTTAGTGGTGAGATTACGAGGACACCAAGGGCTGCTACGCCAAAAGTCAAGACATCTGGTTTGCGGAACCCGATGAAGTAAAAGAAACAAATGGAGGGAGAGTGGGAAAGGGTGGACGGATGAAAAGATAAGCAGAGGAGCGAGTTCTCTACCGCAATATGATACCCAGACGACATGAGCGTCACACATGAAAAGAGTTTGAAGTCAAAAAGGTACCTGGAAGAAACATGTCGGCTATTGTAGATGGTGTGTCGTTCCAAGACGATTAGGCTAGTAGAATGCTTGGGAATGAACCAGGTAGGCAGTATTGAAAGCTTGTGAGATGATATCTACATAAAGTATACGCCCCATATTGTAAGCGAGGAGTGGACGCGATGAACGATGAGAGAAACATGGAGGTGGAATGTCAAGAATGGGTAAGGTAACGGTTACATTTCAACTAAGTTTCCGGGTCGCTACCACGCTAGCAGGGGCCCCTGGACTGCCTGTTCTCACGAACGATGCCGAGCCGAGTCCAAAAATTTGCGGCTCGACTTCGGCTGCGGCGTCCCTTCGGTCTCGTCACACAAGAGGAAGTCACTTTAGCGCCCACCGTCCGCTATCTCCGGCACTCCATCCACTGTCACTTCTTGATCTCTCCCTAGTGTGTACCTCTGCTCAACCCTCGCTCCGTCATTGCCTTAAGTTGCTTGACCTAGCTCCACTGGATTGGATGAGATGATGCGAATGAGAGTGAAATCTTTCGTCCCATAATAGCCTCCTAATAGCTCACCCATCCTTCCTTTCGTTATCCTTTCCAAACTAAATCATTGGTCTTGTCACCATCTAGTCCCACGAAATGAGATTCGCCGACTTGCTAGTAGACCTGGCTGCTGTGGCTAATGCCTCCCGCTCCGTTGCCGGCAAACACGTTGCACTCCGGGCCAGCCAGATCGACAGATACAGTAAGACGAGTACGATTGCCAACCTTGCCAAGGATCTTGGGAAGAGCAAGCAACAACGGCAGCAGCAGCGGCAGCAGCAGCAACATTACCAACAACAGACACCAGAGTCGCAACAGCAGGAGCAGAGGCAGCAGGATGTGGTTCAGCGTCAGAGTCAGCAACCAGAACAGGGGGCGCGGGTTGAGGAGGTTATTAAGGTGAAGGAAGATGTGCCGGTTGCTACCCCGTCCAAGATCCCCCCATCACCACCACCGGTATCCGAGGCCAAGGTGACTGCCGCTGCGCCAGAGTCTCGAAAGTCGGCATCCAAACCGTTCACTCCTGCGCCATGGGCAGACCGGAAACCCCTTCCTCAGCCCAGTCCCTTCCCCAAACCACCAAGAATCGGCGTCAAGAGCATAATACCGGGAATACCAGCCGACCTGGCAGCGTTGAAGGGCGGGGCCAGTGTGGGAGAGGATGGTGTCGATCTCAGCAGCATCTTGATGACGAACAAGGGTTCCAAGATTCTGGAGGAGTTGAGCAAGGAGCCTACGGTTCCCGCAGTTGAGGTCATCCATGAGCCGGTTCCTGCCGTTGTCCCGGAACTTGAGACGACCAAGGTCGAGGTTAAGGCGGAGGATGAAGTCCAGGTCACTCAGCCACCAGTAGAACAGAATTCAGTCCAGACGGTCGTTGAAGATTCCAGACAGCCCAACGTGGAAGAGAAGTCAACTCCTGTCCCGGAAACCCCGGCGAGCACGCCAGCTCCTCCCCCGGCTGCCGCCAAGGCCACACCACAAGAGACAAAGACAACCAAGCTTTCGCAAGAGGACGCAGACTTGGTTGCCGAGCTCACAGGCTCGTCTCTCCCAGCCTCTACCCGCCACGAACTCCGCGAGTCCAAGGTCCCAGCCTCCCGCATCAGCAGATTATGGAATTACGGCGGTCTCGCCGCCGGAATGATGGCCGGTGCTATTGGCGAAGGTTTCAGCCGAGCCATCGGTGGCGGCAGCTCCGGGTCCGTTATGCTCAGCCCGGGCAACGTCGAGCGGCTGGTCTCCCGTCTTTCCCGGATGCGCGGCGCCGCCCTCAAGCTGGGGCAGATGATGTCGATCCAAGACTCCAAGATGCTTCCGCCGACCATCCAGGAGGTCTTCCAGCGCGTGCAAGACCGGGCCGACTACATGCCGGCCTGGCAACGCGACCGGGTTTTGGTCTCCAACCTGGGCGCCGACTGGCGCTCCCTGTTCGACGAGTTTGAAGAGAAACCCATCGCGGCCGCCTCCATCGGTCAAGTCCACCGCGCCACACTCAAGTCCAACGGCGCCCGCGTCGCCGTCAAGATCCAGTTCCCCGGCGTCGCCGACTCTATCAACTCGGACCTCGACAACCTCGCCATCCTGCTGGCCGCCACCAAGCTTCTCCCCAAAGGCCTGTATCTGAACAAGACCATCGACAATGCGCGCACCGAGCTGGCGTGGGAATGCGATTATCTGAGGGAAGCCGAGTGTGGCGCCCGTTACAGGGAACTCCTCGCCGCCGGCGGACAAGAAGACGCCATCTTCGCCGTCCCGGACATCTACCCGGAAGCCTCAGGCAAGCAAGTCCTTACCATGGAGTGGATGGACGGCGTGGGCGTCACGCGCGTCAAGGACTTTACGCAGGAGCAAAAGGACTGGATCGGCACCCAGATCTTGCGCCTTTGTCTGCGTGAGATCACCGAATTCAGGTTCATGCAGACGGATCCCAACTGGACCAATTTCCTGTACAACCCCGAAAAACAACAGCTGGAGCTGCTCGATTTTGGTGCTAGCCGAGAATATCCGGAGAAATTCATCTTGCTGTATATCCGCCTCTTGGAGGCGGCGTCACGGGGTGATCGCCCCGCGGTCAAGTCCCTTTCTGAAGAGCTGGGGTATCTGACGGGTCATGAGAGTAGAGCTATGTTGGAGGCGCATATCACTAGTGTTGTTACACTGGCTGAGCCGTTCCTGCAGAGTGCGCCCGAGGTCTATGACTTTAGAGATCAGACGATCACGGAGAGGGTCAAGGCGCAGATCCCCATCATGATTCATGAGAGGCTGGCGCCGCCCCCGGAGGAGACGTATAGCTTGCATAGAAAGCTCAGCGGGGCGTTTTTGTTGTGTGCGAGGTTGGGGAGTAGGGTCAGGTGTAGGGAGATGTTCGAGAAGGCTTTGGAGAAGACGGAGTATTTCGGGAAGAAGTGAGGGAGGTGTATGATACCTGCTATAGTAGATGGGAGTCTGGTAGTGATAGATCTGGAGAGTTAGACAAGAGTATCTGCAAGTGTTTCTTCTTTCTTCTTCCCCTGTACATTTCGGCCGATTGTTCTCTGTTGGAGGGAATCTTTCAAGTACTATTACATCAAAAAGCATAGCCAGCGCCTGTTGGGGTGGATTTTTGTACAATAGATGTGATTATTACTAGCCCAAACGTTCACGAGCCTTCTTCATGTTTATATCAGTCCATGCATGACACCTATGTCCCCAATGCAACTAGCTCTAGCATAGGTACTCCCAGTGTTTCAAGCAAGCGAGAATCCACCATCCCCTTTACCTATCCTCAGCCGTCCGTCTCGCCAACGGCAACGCCTTCTTCTCCTTGCCTGCGATCTTCTTCCTCTTGCGCTCAATCGCCTTATCGACCTGGCTCTTCTTCATGCTTGCAAACTGCTCCACAAGCAGCTGTTTCTTCTGCTCTGACTTCTTCAGGTAGAAGGGCGTCTTGCCCTGCTTGATGAGCTCCTTCTCCTTCTTCTTGTGCTCCGACAACAGCTCGCGCTCCTTATCCTTGCGGACGCGCGCCTTCTTCTTGCTCTCCATCGACAGGAGCGCCCGCTGCAGCTCCTCCTTTTCATTAGGATCTTTCGTCTTCTTAATCGCCATCCGCAGCTGCTTCATCTCGTCCTCCTGGTAATCGTCCAGGAACGAGTAGGCCTTGCGCGCCTTGATCTCGTCTATTACGCCTTTACCGGAGCTGCCGCCGATGCCGGGGGGCGCGAAGCGTGGGTCCCGTGATTTGGGCTTGGCGGGCTCGTTGGTGAGGAATTCGCGACGCCGAGAGACGGGTTTTTTGGAGGTCATCTCGACGGGCGCGTGCTTGTTGGTGCGGTGGTGCTTCTCGACTTTGGCCTTCATGCCCTTTTCGATCTCGGTCTTCCAGTTGGGCTCTTCTTTCTCTTCGTCATCGGAGCCGTCCTCATCGCCGCCCTTCTTCTTCTTTTTCTTCAGTGCGCCGAGAGAGGCCTGGGCTCGAGCGAGAGCCCCGAATGAGAGCTGAGAGGCATCGATGCCGGCGCCGCCGTGCTCTGAGGGTGCGTCAGACTCCTTTCATTGGGCGTTAGTCGTGACCTTCAAATTTATGATTCAATAAAGTTTCCCTTACATAGTCACTGCCTGGTTCACTGCCCTCCTCAATCTCTTCATCCTCCTCCTCGGTGTCGCTGCCTGTGTGGAAGCCGCCGCCTTCTTCCTCGCTAGGGGCCTCATCTGAGCTCCCTTCCACATCCGAGTCGGGCTCGGCTTCAAATCTTGGGCGAACACGTCTCTGAAGCTTAGCACCCAGTGTAGGGGGAGCTTTACGCTTGGCCGCAGGCATTTTCTCGTTCTTTTCGGGTCCAGGAATTCGTCCTTTTTAAGTTATGTCCTGTCTCTTATTGCGGTGATAACACTGTTATGCCTCTAATCTGAGATCTTGACCCTTTGACGAAGGAACAAACAGCAGCGGGTGAATAAAATGTGTGAGTGAAGTCACAAGGATATGTGAAGATGGATGTCGAATTGGCGTTGAAAGTTCTGCCGCCTGCGAAGTGAAGCTACATCGCCCCGCTTTTATAATCCTTCGCAACCTATGATTGGTCAAAATTTCAACCTACATTTTGCCCATCCCCTGAAAAGCACAGAGGCCGCAAACGGGCGTGCAACATCATTGCTTAGAAAAGTGCAACCACAATCTCACTGAGTTCTTGGAGATACCCGAGAAACACGGCTTTTGAATATATTTATCATCGCAAAATCTCCCAACAGCTGTGGCCTATAGCTGAACGCAAGCCCAGTCGACTCCAAGCCATTGGAGCCAAGTGGTCCGTAGTGGCACCTTTTACACCGGCCACGCCTTTCCATCTCGAGAATGAACAAATTACGAATATTCAACACATCAGGTCGTTTCCGTCTCACAAAGGGCTGGCAGTTGTTGCCTACTACTCCATTCTTGCATTACTTGCCTCATAGCAAAATTTACAAAGCAACCATAACCTTCATACCCAGTCAACCTTCGACGAGATCCGTCCATACGGCTGAAGACAGATTTGAGGCGGATAAATTGTGCTCCGAGTTTGGCATTCAACAATTGGCTGAGAAGGAAAAAGCTCAAGTCAAGGCGATATCACCAGGCCCCTCAGAACCGTCTTACCAGGCGATTGGAGAACAGGACAGAGTGGCTTTCGCTGGAAAGGGTCAAAGGGATAGTAATAAAGGGAACGAACAGCAGGAGCAAAGGAGGTGTCAAAGGCCGGGTCAGCAACAGGACAAACCACAACGACAACAGCAACCGCCCAAAGACAAACTTCAGACACAAGCCCAACAAACAATCGACCAAATGAATCCCAACCAATTTGGCTACCAGCCGGGTTACCCACCGATATGGCAGGGGGAGTTTGTTCGACAGCAACAACAACCACAACAACAACAACAACATCATCATCATCAACAACAACAAGCACAATACGAAAACCAACAGCACTTTCCCCAGCAAGAGCAATATGGCATGGGATATGCGCCGCCCCCGAATGTGGGCTATGGCTTTATCCCTCCTGCTCACCCCAACACATTCGCCCCAGGAATGACCTTACCGTATTGGCAACAACCTCTGCCGCCGTTCTACTCAGGAGCAGGAACACGAGAATTCAGCACCTGGGGCTACACCAACAACAGGCCCCAAGTTCCCCAGCCCGCTGATTACTATCGCTCCAGGAGTCCCGGACCCTACTCACGAGGAAGACAATACAGCAATAGCAATAACAACGCCAACAACACACGCTCAGACTTTTATCGCTCCAGGAGTCCAGGACCCTACTCTCGAGTGAGACAAGGACAGTACAACAATAACAACAATAACGTCAACAACCATAGCCAGCAACAGCAAATACCGCCCACCTCCAGACCCTCCCAACCCCCCAAGCTCAACAAGAAGGCCAAAGCCCGCGAAGCAGCAGCCCGCGAAGCATTAGCCCAAACCCAACGCACCATGCTGCCCGCATCATCCCCATCCTCATCCTCTTTCATCCCGCAAGGCACCCCACGGAAAGCCAGGGACCCCATCGTTCCTCCCTCGCGCGCCTCCGGCGGCGTCCCCGAGCCCAGCCAGGCCTACATGATACGGGCCTCCTTCCTCGCTCGAGAGGTCCCCCAGCCGCGTCCGATTCTGGTGGTGATCGATCTGAACGGCACGCTTTTACACCGGCCCAGCCGCAAGCAGCCCTTCAAATTCGTCGAGCGCCCCTTTGCCAGGGATTTCTTACAATACTGCATCGACACGTTCAAGGTAGTGATCTGGTCCAGCGCCCGACCGTTGAACGTGGAGATGATGTGCAAACAGCTGTTGACGCAGGAGCAATTGGGCAAAGTGGTGGCAATCTGGGGACGGGACAAGTTCGGGCTGACGCAGGCGGACTTTAACATGCGGGTGCAGTGCTACAAGCGGTTGACGATGCTGTGGAAGGACCCGACGGTGGGGACGTCAAACCCGGAGGGAGAGTCGTGGAATCAGGGCAATACGGTGCTGATTGATGACAGTGCGGAGAAGGCAAGAAGCGAGCCGTATAACTGCATTACGCTGCCGGAGTTTGTGGGGGATTTGAACGAGAAGCCGGAGGTGCTGCCGATGGTGCGTGAGTATCTCAACATTCTGGCCCGCCAGGCGGACATCAGCACCTATATCCGGGTGAAGCCGTTCGACATCAACGGAGATAGCAGCAAGGTTGTGACTGGAGACGAGGGTGTTGCTCTCAGTTCTACTCCAGCTGCGACTCAATAGGAATATTCAGAATAGAGCATCGGGAATAATGAGATGGGAGTGCGTGGTTGGACATCATGATACCCGATAACCGGTTACAGCGGGTACAACTATGACATGTGTATACTTTTCAAGAACATGCATGGTTCACCACACTTGGTTCTGCATTTACAGAAAGGGAATAGCAGTTTGGCTAGAAAACAACTTTTATCGGAGATTTCGAAAGATTACTAGCATCTACTGAAGACTCATTCATCGGCGACGACTATCCATCAGCGAGCAATACACATGAGCTCATGAGAAAAAGGGGCAAAATGGCTTGTCCTTTGAAACCCATCAATATTTGTTCATCAAGTCATCATAAATGCCGTAGTCTAGTAAACTCCCGTTGGTATAACCTCCTTCCTTAAATTAATTTGTTCGTGGTATCATTTATTTGAAGACCTTGCCGGAGGCGTGGGGGTACTCCTTGCCGTTGACAAGGGCGGGCTTGTCCCAGGACCACTCAGCCTCGACGAAAGCGCGATCCTCAGGGTTCTGGGGGTCGAGCTTGGTGAACTCGTAGCTCTCGAAGTCGGGAGCGACGTCGAAGACGGGCTTCCAGTCATCGCCACGGATGACGAAAGCACCCTGAATGACGGAGTCGTTGTTGGTGCCATAGACGGAGGCGCAGCCGAAGAGGTACTTGCGAGAAGCCTCAAGACGGTTGTTGAAGCCACCAATCAAGTTGTTGGACATGAAGGTGAGGGTGAGCTCATCGTTGTACTTGTAGTTGACCTTCCAGATGGAGTACTCAGTGAAGGGGACGTTCTCCCAGAACCACTTGAGGGCCTCGGGGGTGTCAACGTTGGAGTACTGGCGCTTCCACTCATCGAGGGGGAAAGAAGCACGGGGAAGAGCCTCAAGGGGGTGCTTGGGCTTCGGGGCCTCAGCGGGCTCCTCAGCGGCGGGAGCAGCAGCGGGCTTAGGAGCGGCAGCGGGCTTGGGAGCCTCAGCCTTCTTGGGGGCGACGTTGGTCAACTTGGGGGTATCAAGAAGAGCAAAGGGAGGAGCAACGGCCGAGTAGATAGGCTGGTTGTAGACAGTCGTGTACCAACGGGTGACGTTGGGGTACTGTTCGCGCCAGGCCTTGTCGAAGAAGAACTCGAAGCCGCGGGCAATGATGCCAGTGGCGAAGAGATCGGCAAGGGTGATGCGCTCGCCAACAAGGAAGGTGTTGTTCTTGAGGTGGGCTTCAGCAACAGAGATGGCCTTGAGGGCAGTAGCCTGAGCCTCCTCAACAGCCTTCTTGTTGTAGGGGACCTTGCCAAGGAGAGGGCGGTACCAGCCAGCAAGGGGGGGAAGGACTTCGGTGTTGAAGAAAGAGAGCCACTTCAGGATGGAGGCATAGCTGAACCACGAGTTAGCAGCTAATTGGATAAATTTGGGCACTTGAGCATCAACTTACTCCTGCTTGGTCTTGCCGAGGAGAGTGGTCTTCTCGTTCTGGGAGGCGACTGTTGTCCGTTAGCCATGATTGTCCATCAAGATACGTGGCAGTTGCAAGAGGACGAAGAGTGGGTTCGACAATCAGAAGTTAGAACCAAGTCAACACCGTATTTCAGATAGGGATAACTGTTTGAAAAATGTCTCGGTCATCAGGTCGAAGGGGGAAGGGGTTGTGCGCTAGCACATCAGAGGGTATCTGGCGCAATGTTTTATTCGTGTTTCAACGTGCGGGGCAGGGCTGTTCGTGCTTGACGCCCAAAATGCTGTCAACGTACCATAGATGGCGATGGCGATGCACTCGAAGAGAGTGTAGCCGTCGGCACCGACGAAGGTGGGGACCTTGCCGAGAGGGTTGACCTTCTTGTACTCCTCGATGGCAGCCTCGAGGTCGACCTTGATGACCTCAAGGTCGAGGTTGTTGGCCTTCGCGACGGCCAAGATGGCCGTGGAGCGGGGGTTCGCCTAGTGAGCAAACTCTGTTAGAATGTCGGCGCTCGTCCGCAGGCGCCCGCCGTGTCAAGACGAGCGCCGCAATCTGTGAATTCTGCTCATCTTACCTCGTAGGTGTAAAGCTTTCCGAAGGCCATCTTGATAAGTGATCAATGATGAGGAAAGATGGGTTTGGGAAGAAGAGGGGTGACGGGGAAGCAAATAAAAAGGGATCTGTGCGATGGATGTGGATGGGAAGACACAGAGGAAATTTTATCTGCGGTGGGGCATTCGTGCGGCCAGTGGCGGGGAAATTGCCTGGCTGCTCAGCCTGCATCCCGTTCTGGCAGCTGCGTTAGTACTTCCCCTCACCTCAGAACCTCGCAGCGCTGGAACTCGACAGAATGCATGAGAGCTCAGTAACCGCCCGCCGGCCCGTTGGCGGCTGTGGAAGGCTGCCTACACGGGATGATTTTATTGAGATGGTCCGAAGCTTTCGGCCAGTGATACAGTTCCGCTGTCTGTGCTTTCAGTTTCCTCGTGCCATGCTTTGTTGGCTGCCAGGCTTCGGGCCAGCTCAAGGAAAAAAGGTGCCGCTTGATTGCCGGGTGTCTTGTCTTATCTGCCTGCCGGGCGGGATGGTCGTCCCCTGCAAGCTGGGCCGCGTGGAGGGGAAGGTAACAGGATGGACGGGAGCCAGGCGAGGTGCGTGTAGCGGGCAGTGCTTGTTGAGTGGAAGCATACCTAGGTGGTCCGAGCTCCCATTACCGCTTGCCGGGTGGAAAAATCCTCTTGCGAATTGTTTCGCCGCGGGACGGCCCACGACGCGCAGCCGGGACCCGGAGTCCGGACCTGATTGACCATTGCCCGCGCTGGACCTGCCCTCGCCCCCGACAGCCCCAAAGATACCCATCGGCGAGCCGACCGCACCTCGACCCCTCCGATCCCACTCCTCTCCCGATCCAGTAGCCCTTTGGGCCCGATAATGTACGAGAGGTGAATCAGCCGCTTGAATGATGGCATCTCTTAGACACAGCATTACCACCGCTCTTCGGAGCTCCCGCCAGGGCTGCTCCAAGTCGTCGGCGCAATGGCAGTCGCTTGAGCAGCAATTCAGCGCTTTGCGCATCAACTCCCTTGCGCCTGCGAGCTCGAGGTCCCTGTTCACCCACGCCCACGACCCCAGCTCGAATGTAGATGGCCAATTCATCGCCGCCCCTGCGCTCAGCGTAGACAACTTCAAACTCCATCCCTATGCCCGTGCCGTCCCCGTGTCGCCGTCGTACTTCACCCGGACGCCCCGGTTCTACGACAACTATCTTTCCCTAGAAAAGCTCCTGGAGGAGTACGAGGACCTTCCTGTCATCCCTGCGACTGCCGTCGAGCGCGTGGCCTGGAAGACGCTCGAGGATATTAGGAAAGAGCTCGGCGAGCAGGTCAAGGCATCCGAGTTCGCAAGGTGCCTGGCTCTCGTCAAACGGCTCAACTCGATCCACCCCGACCTCAAGCCACAAGAGATCAAGGACGTGCTCGACAGCTTCAGGCGCAACGTGCAGCCCTTCACAAACGTCGCCAAGCCGATCCCGATCGACCAGTTTGGCCGCGCCTGTGGAGTTGGCAAAAGAAAGGCCTCGAGTGCTCGGGCCTTCGTGGTGGAGGGCACTGGCGAGGTTCTGGTCAACGGCAAAACCCTGGCCGAGTACTTTGGGCGGGTTCATGATCGCGAGAGCGCTGTTTGGGCTTTGCGCGCGACAAATCGCATCGACAAGTACAACGTCTGGGTCAAGGTGGAGGGTGGTGGTACCACGGGTCAGGCGGAGGCTATTACGCTGGCTATCGCAAAAGCGTTGCTGGCTCATGAGCCTGCTCTGAAGCCGGCATTAAGAAGGGGTAAGCTTCGCACTACATCACACACGTCTTGCCTTTCCATGAATGTGCCTCGCCATACGGGCTTTCGCGGTATGGTAGGTAGGGATGATGCACTTTTGCTAACGAGGCCCTCTTTCTCTTACTGTAGCCGGATGTGTCACACGCGACCCGAGGAAGGTCGAAAGAAAGAAGCACGGCCATGTCAAGGCCAGAAAGATGCCTACCTGGGTCAAGAGATAATCGTCCTCCTGCTACAGTTTGTGGTATCATTGGATGGGTATCATCGTTGGGGGCATTGTGGATGTGCTGCCTCAGGCTCGGCTTATGCATGAACGACCAGTCAAATGGAGCGATGCCTTTTTCCACCGCCAGCGCAGCATCAAAGCTCCTTTTCTTTCTTTCTGGAAAGCATTTTCCCTCATGTGCGTACTCTATATGTGGATATGCGTATGAGTGTCCGCCTTGCTTGTGGTCTCGCCTGGGCCTACCAAGTTCAGCAGAGGTTGATCCCAGGCAAGGACGCGTGTACTTGTACTGGAAGAGTTTCATCAAACGGTGTCTGGAGGGGGCGACACGACCTTGTTGTGTGTGTATAATACAGTTTTATGTGTGTGCCGGGAGGGCTGCAATGGTTCCTCGGCTATGAGAAAGGTATGCAAACCGATTCGACGCCCGGCCTCCTCAACCGACTTCACTGCAACTTTGACATGGGTTTTGTTTGTGATGGGTTGACTGATTCGTACGACTACAAGGCATGAACCATCCGGGGGTTACATTCAATGTATAAGAGGCATGCCAACTCCCATCTCACAGAGTAGCCGGGAACCATACGCACTGCAGGGCACATGTGGGATAACCGCGCTGCCAGAACCACGTTTTCTGAACTCCAGATTCCGTTCCCGTGGCGGCAGAGTGCAACCCGTGTGAAGAATCCTTGGCCGAGGGCCTTGGGGACTTTAAGTATTTTATCAGATAGTGTTTGATAACCATAGCATGCATCATTATTGTCCCAATTCCCATAATCCTCATTGTTTTGGTTCCCAATGAGGTCGGATTCAGAGGGTTTAGACCAGTGCTCACGTCCGCCTTCATGTACATGTGGTTTAGTATTAAATTATCAAATTTTTGGACCGTATGCTCCCTTCAATCTGGATTGTCATGGCAGAACCACCCAGTGCAGTGCATGGTTGATGCCGGATGAACGCATTGGGGAACTTCTGGCAGCTGATGAGACTTTTGGGGGGTACCGTCTGTCCTTTCACACTTGTTGGACCATTATCCTCAACAATACGGTCCCCTTTTCAACTAAACTTGATGGTGTAGAGCTGCACAATACTTTTGCAATAGGACGGGTGAAGTTGAGGATGAAGCCGTCAACAGCCGGCCCCCACACACACTTGAACCCATAAGACAGGACAGCGGCCATTCGCATGACGGATCACAAAACAACCCTCATTTTCTCCGTTGCTAAAGCCTTTGGTTACGCTCTCAAAATCCTAGACCTTTTGGCCTCTTAAGCAGCATTGTGGAGGGCTCAGTGATTCATCTTTTTTTCGCACTCTTCGTTCACCTTGCGGCCTAGCAGGGTACCCAAAGACTCATCAACCCGCCTAACACTATGGGTTGATCGGGATTGCCGTTGGGCAAGTTAACAGAACACACTAAGATGCGATCCCGAGTGCTGCATACATAAAGAAAATCAGGAATTTCTCGGTTGTATGCCGAATGACCGTTATACGAGAAACAGGTTTTCCACTTGGAAATGTCGTTGGATAGGATCAAAACCATTAAGTGTCACATCCAACTTCGAAACAGCTTTTAGAAGTATGTTCGTTCCTTGAAACTACCCAATAAACCACGACAGCTAACATGGGACTGTTCCTGTGAGCGCGTTCGCTACCTATATTTCACATATTCGAAATACAACCGACACTTGAGTTTTTGAATTGGAACCTTGATGCTCTTGATGCGTGAGAGTGACTAACACCTTACAATGAGACTTCGGAATTGAGATATTTACTACCTAGTCACTTCAACTAATGTCCGATCTTGGACTTGAGGCCAGGGATGGCCCGTGCAGCCTAGTTCTAGTATTTTGCTGCGACTTTGGTGTGGGTATCGCGGCTTCATTCAGTCAGGCAGTGAATTTATTAGCCTCGGTCAAGGGAGGGGAAACACAACAACGATGCATCGATGGGCTGGCGTGTTGTCATTGAGATTATGCGAGTGTAAGCGCTTGAACTGCTGCGAACTGGAGGGGGCATGACCATGGCAATGCCCAAGGGGACGAAGTGGATGCTGTGTATGTATCGTTCGAGCCGATAGTTACTAGTCTAGCCAACGTTTCGTCTCGTAGGTGGAAATGTAGTGGCTCGATTGCGACAGGTCACAACTAGTTTTTACGAGCTGAAACATCATGATTGTCAAAGAAATCAACACCATGAAGAGGAGAGGACGGGATATGGTAATGCCTTCTCGTAAAGGTCATGGGCGCAGCAATTACGCGTAACTGTCCGAATTTCCCAGCAGTCGTGGAATCTGATGGAGTTGATCGGTTCGTGGTTCGAATTTGGCCGCTCTGTTGAAAGGGGCGACAATGGCGTTCGTACCGTAGCTTGTACTACAATTCGATCGGCAATTCGTTTGCCATGCCCGTGAATTCAAATCCGAATCCGTGTTCAGCAGATATTGATTCTCCAGAGCCCGGTTGAGCTGTCGAGTATGGCAGTTGCCAATCGGAGCTTCCCCCCGAGTAATTTGGCAACAAACCAAAGATTTTGGATTTCCCTTCGCTTACTTTCTCCGAAGACTTGCAATTCAAATTCTGCGCATCTGGGGGTGTGTTGAGGATTAGGGCCGTCATTTGGGCAGGCTTATTGGCATACCAGCAATGTACGCTGCAAGCCGGATGAGCAGTTGGGAGTTAGGACCGAGACAGAGAGCATTCAGCTGGCGTTGTGATGGACATTCGACCGCATTGAGCGCGTGATCGTAGCGCAAGATAAACTAAAGCCCACTTGGCATCCGCAGTGTCAAAAAGCTAAGCATTCCGAGTCCACCAACAGCAACAGCGCAGAAGACATTGGGAACAGCGGAAACACAACGGAAAATCAAGCAAAGTGAAAGCGGAACACAACATCGCGACCAACGGAGGATGTCCGGGGCCGCTAAATCGGATGGTTCCTGGTAGGACTCGACGACTGCGATATAGACCAACGTATTGGTAGGTAATTATAGCAGAGGTTTGTAGTATTTGTGGATGAACAAGCCCAGCCAATGGATTCGATTTCACATAAAGTCGAAGCTGTGCGCCGGAGCTTCGTTTCTCAACGGCCGAACCTGACCGACCCCTTAAATCTCTCCGCATGCACCCAAGACACGACGAAGCCAATTGCGCAGCAGAGAAGAATTGAATTGCAGGCCTGTTGCAGAATGTACGCGTCGGTGCCTAGCAATGGAAAATCAAGAAGATGGACCTCGAAAAAGACAAGATTCAGAGAACCTCGATGTCCGTGTCATTGATTGCGGATTCGAGGTCATGGACGCCAGGGCAGCAACGGCAATCTCTTACTGAGTTTGATGAGGCAAGGGAAGAAAGGGAAAAGATCATAGAAACATAGGACGGAATAAACCGCTCGGTTTGTGAGCTTCCAGCCAATCATATTGCAAAGAAGATTGATCGTACTACTGTACGCCTTTGGCGTGTACAGTGCGGTCGCCCGGCTAATCCATGGGCGCAGCGCCGCAACCCCCGCCGCCATGTGCGCAAGCTCGATGGAGCACACAAACCTCAGCTACTGGTACGAGCTATTCGGCTAGTGGTCCCAGACGGGTTCCAAGGAAAACGAAGACAGGCACCGCGTCACCGTGATTTGCGCTTGGATCGCATTCTGGAGTGGTCGAACGAAGAGCCTTGTCGATACGACTCCAAAGCAACGCGACAACAACGTAACCCACCAAAAGCTCTGACAGGGGTTCTCCTCGCAGCAATCCGGCAGAGCTGGGCCTCCGTTTGAACGACATCCCTCAATGCTAGTGGACGCCGAGCAGACGGCCCCCCCTGGCTCGCGATACACTCTTAACTCAACGACATGGACCCCCCATCCTCACGCGCAGGAAACCTTTTGCGAGAACAGATACACCACCAGCGGTGCTACCAGCCTGCAGCAAGCGCGGTACCTACCGGTACCTCTTCCTACCTGCCTCTCTGCCTGCCCTCTCTGGTGCCCCAGATACACGCTGTCCACCGGCCACCGTCCACGGCCATAGTGGAGCTTCCACGCCTGCCGGAGGATCATCCCATACCAAAGCTCATGGCCCATCATCTGTACTGCCGTTTCGTTGACGCCGCCGTCTATGCCGTTGCTGCTGCAGGTAAGCATGCCTGGCTTCAAAGTTCGTCATGGAACAAAATTTCCTATCCAAACGTTTCGGTCAGTGGGGTTGGTGGCTACAGAGCGAGCGGGATCTGGGCGAGTCCCGTCCGGATCGAAGGTCGTTACCACAGGATTGGCTATTGGTGGGAGAAGTCAGGCTCGGCAGCACCGTGGGCTGGAATATTGAATGACTGAAAGGCCATTACTGTCGACCCCGTGAAATCGATATTGGACCATTTTTCCAGTTACTACCATCACCACCACCACCACCGTCGCCGTCGCCGCCGCCGCCGCCGCCGCCTCTTGGTTTCTTCTGTGCTCCTGCTGCCGCGGTGAGTGCCAAGCGGTTGCCGACCAGCTGGAGTCGAATTGGAAGTCCTTGGGCCTTGTCCTCCCTTTGCTGCTTGGAGTAGCGTGGATAGCCAATAATGAGGCCCGAACGGCATCGACCTTTCACCCGGAGCTATTGTGCTGTTTCTGATTCGCGACCCTTGTCAGCCCGAAACGAATTGCTTTTTCAGATTAGTGGCGGCTGGCACTGAAACTTACTATTCCCTTTGGTTCCAACTTGGGGCCCGCGAACCTGTAGCATGATTCCGAACCAAGCATGGCCAACAAGGTACCAAGGGACGTGATGAGGTTGTCTCAAAGAATCAAACAGAAGGCGGAGTGCTGCGGGAGCGAACATTGACGAAGCACAAGCCCCCCAAGTACCTGCACACGAGCTCGCGCCACCAGCCCAACCTTACTGGCCGCAGAGCAATAGACAGGAAATGGCAGTCATCTCCTGCAAGGCGTTACTTACGCAGGAAATGCATGGTGCTAGAGTGTTACTTCATGCTACGCATTGCTAGTGTGCCTGGGGATAGGTCTCCAATACCTGGTTGTACTTCTTCCTGTGCGGGCACAACCCGGAAGCAACGACAATGGCGGCGGATGACGGGCAACGGAGAACATACTGCGCCAGGTCGCAGAACCAGAAACCAATAGGCAGGATGGTAGTCATCTACGAACGAACCAGGTCGAGCCAAACGGCTCGAACCGCTCAAGGGTGATCAGTTCGTTTGATCGATCATTACATGGCAATACGCAGCGTTGGGAAGCCGTGACGGGATGGCCGGGTAACCGAAATTTCAGGGAACAGCATGCAAGCCACAGAGTACCTTACAGGTACAAGTGAACGTGTAGGTTCCCTGTCTTGCCTAGATCCCTCTTTTTGTCAAGAAGCTTGTCAGTGGCCTGGAATCGCGCGCTGACAGAATGGTTCGTCTGATTAATTCCGATCAAAGTGACAGCTGCCACGCATCAATTCCGCACCACAACCCTACATTACATAACACCTTAACTAGCACACTAGGCAGGGGCATGTATGGACGGCTCAGATTTTCTGGTACTGCAGCCACAGTATTGCAGTAGTTGTCCAGCATGCCGAGTACTTGGCTCCGTTTATGCTAAGCACAACTGGGTCAGACAGACAGGACATGACACAGGGCATCCATGTCAGTCTAGATCAGCGATCGACCTCCCCTTCCTGCCCTGTGCCTCTGCCTATTCCTGCCGTTCGGACAGTGTTCCACGCTGTCTTCCTCCGGATCTGGCACTGGCATCCAGAGCTTGGGTTCCCGTTGGGCAGGCGCATTGCAGACCTTAACAGACATTGCGTGGGTACTTGCCATGTACCTCAAACGAACCTGCCCAATGTCTCTGTCAACCGGACGTGATGATTTCCATGTTTTCCAACCTCAGACAAGCTTTGACCTTTGCTTCTCCCAAACTCTACTTGCGCTATCTGATTCGAACTGATCGTGTTTCCTTCACCGGATCAACCAAACGCGTACAGTCGTCTCTTGGCTACATGCTAGGCCTTCTTAGGTGTCCTCCCCAAGACCATTTTCTTCATCTCGCGCTATGAGGTACCATACCCGATACAGCTCTCTCTCAGCTCTAATGTCTTCCCCTGGGTTCGTCGGCCTGCCCAACCACGTACAACATCCTTACCTCTGGCGGTACACCAAGGCCAGCATTTTATCCCACCGGTTCCACCGGGCCCTTGCATGTTCAACCTTGATCTGTCATTTTATTCCTCAAATCTTTACCAAACCCGGCTTTCACTGCCCTCCCAAGCTAGGACACCGCCTTAAGGTGACTGGTAAACACAATACTGCCAGGGTGAAATTTTCTGACGACGTTAAACGGTGTGGTAGCCCCCCTTGCCTCACCAATTTGATATCCGACAGTCAAGGAAAGTTCCAAGCCGTCAAGTGTCGTAGAAAAGAAAACGGCAGCGGAGGAGGTGTAAAAGAAAAAAARAAAAAAAAAAAAAAAAAAGGAAAAAAAGGAACGAAACTGAGAGCAACGGAAGCGGTCTTCCGCAACCCACCTGTCCTAGGCCGAGATACAGCGCCACCAGCACCAGCACCACCATCATCATCATCACCAATTTTGAATAGAAACTGTCGGCGCTGGTGCTGTTAAGCAGGACAGAGAGTGGCTCTAATTGACTTTCTCAGCCACCACATTGACACTTGTGTGTGAGATGAAACGAAAACAAGATAGGACCTGAGAAGAAAATGCGGCAGTCGACTCACAGTCGAACATTGGGTTTTCCCTATAAGCAACATTATAACCAGCGTTCTCTTGGAATCAGCGACATCGTCCTTTGCATTATCCTCGATCAAAGGTTTGTCAGTCGGGAGTGTGAATCGGCTCTGCTGGAGTTTTACTCACCCTGTCCGCGGCTTTGCCGTCATCGTGAAGGCTATCGCCAGCGTTGATATCAGCTATCTAAGTGGCCGTGTGGTCGAGCATGGGTGGAAACTGGAGAAATCAGCTCGACGGCTAATACCCTCACGAATAAGAATTATACGTGACTACGTTCAGCGGCACCGCTAGGGACCTACCAAGGCCTCAACGCACCCCAGCAAGTGGGAGACCTAGCACACCCATCGCGACGTCACGTCCCCGGACCAGCAGGCCAGGCCTCAGGGCTACGTACCTTTTCCTTCGTATGTGGCCGGAGTTCGTCGAACGCCACGTACCATCAGCCTGGGGTTCAGCCTCCCGTCTTCACAGATCCACAATCACGATTCCCCTGTCGGAGAGTCATCCGGCGCTGGGCGCGAAGGGGTCCTCTTGGAAGCCTCTTTGGGGTTGTTGCAGATCTCCCCGCCCTACCTGAGCAAGCTGGACCCTATCCTGGGCCCTGCCCCAGGTCGCAGCCGTCTCCCGACATCACACTACAGTATGTATTTTACATTACTTCCGTTTCCCGACACCCTCTCTTTCCCGTATGTCTTAGCCAAGAGCCGGACATCCACCTCTTGTACAGACACCCCCAGGTACGTAGCCCGGCCACCTACCATCAAAGCCCTCGATTGGGGTGGAGCTTTTATCACTTTCCTGCTTCTTCTCCTCTTCACTCACTCACCACGACTAATAAGAAATTTCTTTGCCTTGCTTGTACCTAGTCAGTATATCAATCTCGACCATCACCTTCAAGTCGGCGTCAATTTGTCCTCAGTTAACCAACACCAACTGTTCTTGACTTTGGCACAGTTTTCTGTCACCAACCCGGCAGTCTCATGAGACATCTTTGTCTTTCAAGAGTTTGCGTTCGAAATTTTCAACCCGACCAGGCCGCAAATCAGCTCCGGCCGTGCCGTGCTTCAACTGTCAAAGCTGTCAAAACAAACCTGTGCTCGGTCTTTTTCGTATCGAGTCCCACTTCCCAAACTTGCTCGAACTGTCGCCAGTGGTTAAGCTCCTTAGCGTCTCGTACGAGAATTACATAGCAAGACCTAACCCACGCTCGGCGCGCTGCCACAGTCAACGAGAGCCCTGCTTCCGCCTGCTCCTATCATTCTTGGACGGCCGAGAAGCACGTTCTGTCACGTTCCAGGCCCTACCGCTTCACAACGTCCGTTTTGCCCTACCGCTTGTAACCGTAACCGGGCTAACATCAAGGCAAAGGTCTCAGCTCTCCGTGAGGCAGGTGCTCGGGATCACCCTGCAGCCCGCCTGCTCTGTCGACGCGGTCTTTGAGGATCGTGGTGCGGCAGTTGATCGCAGACAGAGGCGTAGCCAACGCCTCGACATCAAGGCATCTGGGATCTTCCTAGTTGATCTCTGGCTCAACTGACAAGCCACCCACTTTGCCCACTCTTCTCACCAGCACTGTTCACAAGCCTATTCGTCAAGAACTCTTCACTGTGACCGAATTCGCCATCCCCACTTTCGGTACGCAGAGTTCACACGCGCTCCTTAGCGCTAATCTCGAGTCTTTCCTGCGGGGAGGTGCCACTCGCCGAAGACCATATTCAACAGCGAAATCCTCTTTTCAAGCCTTTTTCACATCCGCCGTTGTCTTCGGGCAGAGTTCACTCGGCCCTTAAGAGAAAGCAGCGCGATTAAAAGACGCTGCTATCGAAACTGCCCCACGGCCAACCTCGGGCTGATCCTCCGGTAGCACAAGAAACTCGTGTCAGAGGGTTTTAGATCCTGTTACATCCCTCCGACACCTCCGGGACCACTATCTGTTAACCCCCGAGCGATCGCGAAAATCGTTGCGCCTGGTAATTTTCGGTCCGCTTCGACAAGCCAACTCGAAAACCAAACCTGGACTTTTGGCGTTGAAGCCCTTTCAAAATCGACTATTGTGTGGCCGAAGCGCCGACCACCTCGCCTGTCTCCTAGAACGACCCGGCTTCACTGTCAGCTGGACACCTGGTGAACACGCCGCCCAAAGCGCTCGATTGAACTATACGAGCTTTCGGCACCATGGAGGACAACAGGGGCCAGAGGAGGCAGAATGAGCCGCCCATTCATGGCGCGCCCAACCCGCGATACCACCAGTCGCTGCACGACTCGGCGCAGCAGCGGAGGTCTTTTGCTGGCGCGCAGGGGGATAGGTACCGGGCTGCACCTCTTACATCTTCGCCATCAGGAGCGCCCAGAGGAATGAGCGGTTCGACTGGTTACAGCGGTTATTATCAAGAACCATCCGCGGCGGGATTTCCCACGACCGCCATGCCTCAGGGCGCAATGAGCTATCACCATGGACCGTCCGACTATGGCCAGCCTGATACACGACAAACTCAAGGCTTCGCGAGCACCTATAACCCAAATGCTCTGATGTATAACGTACCCCAAGGCGCCGGGCCACAGAGCACTGCGGTATACGACACAAGCCAGCAGTTTCCTCAACGGCAACCGGCCGCACTGCAAATGATGGCAACTGATGTCACTGCCCCGTATTTCTCCAGTGAACCAGCAAATACGGCGGCAGCTACGGCTTTGCAGGCGCAAACAGGACCTTCCAGCGCACAGGTGTATGGGCAATCTAGCATGCCAAGTTATTCGTCTGGTGGGATGACTGGTATGGGAGGTATGAATGCGCAGGCCACCTCAACCTCTGACGTCAGGATGGAGGACGATTATCCGGCGGGAGGAACCCTGGATCACGCTTACGCGTCTTACCAAACAGCTTTGAAGGAGATTTTCCAAAATATACAGAATGGTGTTCTGGCCACGGCCAGTGACTCGCTCATTCGTGTCTCGGACTGGCTCCTGTCGCATGTCGCAGACCTCGGTAAGCTGAGACGCTTCCAGCGTATCCCATATAGACAATGGTAGGCATACTAACGGTATACTTATCAATAGGGTTGACCTCAGACGACCAGAGTTTACATGGTGACAGAATCAAACTTTGGAACGATTTCAATCACGCTTGGTTGGGTATTCTTCAGCGCCAGAAAGAAATGACGGAATCTGGTCAACAACCACAGCGCTCACAGAGCGTCATCTCGGTAGAAGGACTGAAAAAAATGGGAAAGGAGCTTGTCAGATTGTGCGACTCAATTGAGCGCCATGGTCTTGTCGACTATCAATATGGCGTCTGGGAGGAACAAATCATTGAAAGTCAGTTACACCTACCGCTGAGACACTGGAAAAGTGGAGTAACCTTGCTAACTTAGGGTATAGTCCTGACGGAGTGCTTGAACATCTACGAACCAACGGAGTCATCCGGGGACGACAGTGTCGCCCCTGATTCACAGCGCCGCTGAAGGTCATGACTTGTGATTCACGTTCTGTCCAATCCGGTCATTGGTAGGCGAACATTTTGACTCGACATGGCTCTTGCTTCTGGGAAAGCATTGCTATCTCTTCTGGATATCAGGCGTTACCAATTGTCATGCTGTGTTGGGTTTTTCTTTTCTAAGTGTCTCGTGCTCCAGCGTAAGGAGTTGGGAAGTTGCTTTTGGTCCCAAGACTCGGAGTTGGTTGGACGTTGTGTGTATAATTGGTGTGGCTGACGTATCAAGGCATGTTTCTCCCCAACTCGGTCCGGCGTTCAAAAGAAAAAAAAACAAGGGATAGGGTGGTTTCTTGCTTTTGCACTAGGTCGTTGGAGATTTTACGGTTTGGATGATGTGGGCGCATACTACGGTTCTTGGGAGGCGGACTGCGGAGAATACCTGGAGAAGTACTGTCTTCTCTCGGCTTCTCTTTTTCGAGGTCATGATGGAATGACCCATGAATCTTTAACTGCGTGTTGAGGTTGGATATATCTGATGCATGGATGGGACAGTTTAGGCGAGAAGGGATGAGGAATCTGGTGTGATGACCTACGACGGATGGCGGGGGAGGCTTACAATTCGAAGGCATGTCTCATTCAGAAACCCAAGAGTATGGTGGCCCTTGACACATTCCTCCCATATTCGGTAGGGTGGGTGACAGGAGACACGGCGTTGTGTGGATGGAGCTATCGGGGATCGTACCACTGGGTTGAGGGCAAATATGGGAAAGTGGAAGTTTAGCTGGACGCCGAATTCTGTGGATCAGGACAGCAAAAACACCAAACCGTACAGCTAGCTGATCTGGTGGGTTCAACCCCAATTACCCTACTACAGTAGCATCAACGCCAATTTGCTTTGACATGGCATTCCTTCGAGCAGCTTGTACATAGCCCGAATCCTTGGGTTTGGCGCTAATAGGCAAATACCCCCCCGTCGATGATTTAATTATATATCTATATATTTTTTGCTATGGATAGTACGTTGTTGTAAGTTTGAGAGGATTTAGAAAATAGTTGGGACTAACAGAACCTTGCGGCTGATTGGCAACATTTCCCTCCCCCATCACCCATTTTCCCACCATTTCTTTTCATCATCATCAAGGTCGGCGACACAGTGCTCGTACCTGGGTTTTCAGCGAGCGACGAAGAGGATCACCCGGTTACCTCGTCAGTGCGGTGGGAACTCCGTTGGGACGGCAAAAAGCATCATTCATAATCGATCAGCATGAGAAAATTTAGTTTTCTACACTACACCCCCCTGATGCCACGATCCAATGATGGGGCAGCATGGGCTCAGGGGCTTGTTGGGGGGTCGGACAAGGGCCTTAGCTGACCCAGTCTGTTGGGTCGTTGTCGATTACATACTAGCTGAAGATTGGTGTGTACTGCGTACAAAGATATGATACGTACATCTTCGAACTTGGCACTTGGCGTTTTCACCAGTTTTTCGTAAGCTGCCAGCTTAACGGCGGTAAACTCTTGACCGGTGAAGCGAGTGAACATGGCGATTAACACAGTGTATTGAACCTCGGATATCATTAGGAGTTGCGTTGATCAGTACGCTCACGTCATTTTGACGACCCTGGCTCTTGACATGGCAGGTGTTGCTTCAATGACATTTTTTGCGGAGTCGAGTGTGGTGTGTGTATGCGTGTCATGCCCGTTGGATGTAAAGCGACGGGAGGTACTGCGCTGCCAAAGACGACCTCGACGGGATGATGACAGCGTCGGCACTTCGACATTAGCAGCCCCAGCACTCCCCTGGTTGATAAGATGCTAAAAAAACAGTTGGTTTGCCAAGCGCAAAACGTCCATGTACAAGTACAGCTACATCGACGACAGTTGCCCAGCTTGCTCGACACGAGCCCCCTGGTCAGGTCCATAGGTATCCGTCCACTACACTACACTACTGCAAGACATCGCACATTCACATAACGCACCACGCTAGAAACCCCCCATCTCCGCCCATCCTCTTCCTGACAGGCGGGCGGGCGGTCGCATTGGGCATGTCGACGGGCACCAGATAGCCGACCTCCCGACGTACGCAGTATGTAATACAACCCCCCCCCCCCAAAAGCCCTCAACCAACTTCTCGGTTTCCTACGCAACTGTAACACATACATACATAGTATACAAGAACCGCCAAAGCTACAAGGACGCCGCTACGCACTTTACCGCACCTGCGAATGGAGGAAGCACGCATACCGATCGTGATTCTCGATCCACCCTGTCCTCGTACCCGCACCAAAAGATCAAGAAATCCAGCAGGATGACAGGGTGTCGGGAGGGATGGGGAGGACCAGGGCGGTTGGTGGCTACAACAACAACACCAACAATAACAAGAACGACGAGCAATGACGACGAAGCTGCGTACTACCTCGAGCGGATAGCTGCAGAACGTAGTTCAGCCAAACCACCCAATCCCAACGACGCGGTTGACGGTAGGCAATATGGGGGCGTGCAGCTACGGTGTTGCGGTACACGTATTTTACACGAACGGAGCCCGAGGAGTTCATTTCGTTGGTTGGAACGGGGGGGGGGGGGGGGGGGGGGGGGGGGGGGGGGGAAGGGGGAAAGGTACACGATGCCCAGTGTGTATGTAGTGTACATATAACCAGGCGATGGGGCCATCGTGAACGCGCAAGGCTACTTTGCGTATCCACAGAAGGAAAACACAAGGAGGCAAAAAGGGCCGGTCGAGATCTCGACCAGGCCTCTGGCAGATGAAGCGGCGGTTGGCACGCCGTCACAGGCTGAAGCGGGACTGGGTTGCACGTAGTGTATGTTTGTACACTACGCACCTGGCAGACCACCCCCCAGGCGGTCACGGTAAAAATGCCATCTCCCCACGATGTGCACCTCTGCCGGCATTCAAAGGTTTAGCGCTGTCAACAGCAAAGTGGCAGATGACTTTTTTTTCCATGTAAAAGGTGGCTGCTTCTCTCAGCCCCCATATCCCGAGTGTTGCAAGGTGGCGGTACCACGCTAACAGGTTACATGCTGGCAAAGGTGTACACTACTTGTATGTACTCTATTCTGGTGGATATGGCTGACGTCGCGAAGCAGAGAAAAGCAAGTTGAAGGGCTTCGTGGAGAATGTTTCTATTTTTCCCAAGGCGGAGGGGAGTCAGTAGATTGATCGTTCGCAGCAATGGGGCCCCAGATACTCACTTCCTGGATCACGGCACCGGTTAACGCCCTGGGCGTCCTCAAATCGGCGACTCCTACGGCTACATCGGCGACATACCGCAGCCACCTCGCTCCATGGACCCTTTTTACGACCGCCTCAGATCTTAAGCAGTCACCGAATGACGCTCACAACAGCCACCTTGAGAAATTTCAATGAATGAGGGCATACGCATCTTGACCTATTTCTGGTAACCATACCCTGATCCTGGGACGGCCTGTACACAAATGGCAGGGCCGGCAGCAACCCCAAAATGGACCCCCTGCCAATCTGATGCCCTAGCAATGGATGAGCCCTTTGCCATTCGGCGTTGAGGCCAAGGATGAGGGCAATCAGCCAATCAAGCCTTGAGCCCGCAACTACAGAGAGGTTGCAGAGCGAAGGAGCCCGAGAAAAGAGAAGACGATGCGACAACACATTGTAACGTAAACTCACAGAGCACGAGAGATCCTATTACGATGGATGCGCGATATCCGGGGACCTCAGGCGGAAGTCGTTCCCCTGCGCCGCATCATTCACTGCGTGGCACACCACATTCGCGTTCTCATTCGATCACACGCGACATTTCGTGATCCTCAGGTCTCCCTGTCTTCCTGCCCCAACGGGGTACGCATCGGAGTGCCGCTTCCGCTGTATGCAACGCCCCGTGATTTATGCCGACATTCGGCCTTGCCATGCCCAGGCGACCCTTGAACGCCCTTGGTCACAGCAATCGCCGACAAACAATGGCCACCGACACATGAGAGAGGGAAAAGCCAATTACCCGATCTCCTCAGCCAGAAGGAGCGCGGCTCGCGATTTCCTCAATTTCTGAATCAACATAATACTGTACATGCCTTGGAACTGAGTAACTGAACACGACAACGCAGCCACACAAAATAGCAGGCACGATGGCGAGCCCTCCCGGCAGACTCGCCGATAGTATTGCCTTCGGACAAGCATCGGCGATGGCTTCTTGAATAGGAAGGCACAAACTAGAATACCACCGACCTGAACTCTACTCTTGCTGCCTGCCGCTCCTCGATCGCCAATTACTCTTTCCAATACTACATCAATAAGGAGGGATCAAGTCAGCTTGCAATGCCAATCTCCGAAGGCCAAGTGTGTACTGGTTTCTTTCTTTGGAACATGCAAATCTCCTCTCCCTACCGCCAACCCTTCACGGATCCTCACGACTATCTCAAAACACATTGGACTCAAGCTCAATTGGCTCCAGTCCGGGTCAGATATTGGGCAGTCAACCAACAATTCGAAGCTGCAAAAACCGCTGCGACCGCGCGCCTTTGTACAGCACCTCAACAACCGCCTTCCACCGGCGGGATGGCTTTCCACTCCATTGCTGGCTCTCATGAGGCCGAGAGGCAACTTCTAGACTTCCAGTTCTCCCATGCCCTGCTGTCACTTGTAACGCCAACTGCATCTATCGAACGCCGGGCAAGTTCGGACTGTAGGCTGGATCGGATTCAAGACCAGTGCCAGACCATTACGAGCCTTACGATTCTGATTTGGAAGTTTCATCATCCACTGACACTCAAATTTTAACTGCATTCACAGCCATCTTGATCAAAGACCTAACCCTTCTGGACAAAACAAGCGCGGGTGGCTGACGGATGAACTACGTAGATCTGCGATTCAATCCCCGGATTAGCAGTCCGCCCGTGCCCCAAGATCCAGCTTCCGCCAACCGGTTCAGCGGGACTGCGTACACTAACACCCCGGCCTGGCCTGGACCTTACCCGCAGTCCGCACTTGCACATAACGAGATGACGCGGAGACCATGTGCTCTTCTTGGCTCTAGTGTACAGTGGCTACGACGGCAAGGTAGCATGTACAGGTACGTATCTATATTGCAAGCTCAACTTATGGCATTGGAGCTGAAGATGGACCTGCTTCTGCTCTGGCTGAGACAGAAAAAGGCATGGATAGTGAGGCTCTAGACTTACTAATCTGTTCATCCGACTGCATGACTCCCTGCAAATCTGTCATCCGGCTACTGCCACATGCCGATTTCAGATGGTTCGTATTCCTGACAGTGCTTTACTAGTGTACAATATCCGCTGAAGGGGTATGAGTGGTTGACAGCCATTCTTGGCAAACGGAATTATTGCACCAATCAATCCGTTCAAATGTGCAATGATTCGCCTCAGAGGTATACAACTCACTGATGAGACTGGTTACCTCAATCTCATGTCGTATGTCCATCTCAGCTTGTGGCGTATTCCTACCCTTGCATCGATCATCAAGATGCTGTGTGCGTGGGAAATCGTCGCGGAAAAGTGACACTGTTGACCTGGTAGTAGTGTACACTACCATCTACTATGCAGTACACTACACTACGAGAAGAGGGTGTCACCGAGGATGTGCAGAGACAGACGTAGTGCGTACACCACATACACTATTCCAGAGCTGAATGGATTTCCCATGGAACTTGGCACCAATAGCACATCATGCAAGTGACGGAACACCTCGACCAACGTCAATATTCAGTCCGCAGCATCTCAGTGGATGATGATCATCAGTTGAAAAGCCGCAACCGCTGCGCTGGGACAAGCAGATTAACCTCTCAAAACTCATTGACAATATCAAGAAGATCTTCCCGCATTTCCGAGGATCGAGCTATGAGACCGAAAGCCTTGAAAGATACAAACGCTAGCTGAGCGAACTGATGAGCTTATCAAAATCGTGCAAGTGATCAATCCATTTGCTCAGTCACGTAATACGGGCCCAACAGCTCGGTAACCCTCGGTTACATCCCGTCTTCCTGTTCAACCACGCACCTTCTGAGTAAGGCTACCGTGACATCCCGTCATCTAACTTGTCCGTACTCATCGTCGTTGGTCGGGTACGGGTGGGGGAAGTGACTTGGGGAGAAGGGTGCGACAAGAAAAAGAAAGAAAGAAAAAAGAAACGAGAGAGAAGAGATCCCCGTCTCCTTCGTGACGCCGCACACCTTATTGACGCGAAGATCATATACGTACCTGGAGATGTACCCGTTTGGTAATTTCATGACCTCCGTTTGTCTCACCATTACACAGTACATTTACCATGTACACCGTTATCTCTCGTAATCCTTACCTTACGAGGTTACCTACGCTACACAGTATTCACCGAAGCAGTTTCCAAATCCAAGGCCACGGATCAGACTAAGTAGTAAGAAGACTAGTGTTAGTAACCAAAGTGAATGATCATTCTTCCTAGCCATTTCCATCCCACTCGCGTGCCGCCACCGCCGTCACATCCACTCAAAAGACGACTGAGACATTTTTTTTTTTTTTAGTGCTTGCTCTCCTGAAAGACATGTGCATGGAAAGCGGAAACATCCCCGCTTACCGAGGCCCCATGCCGCCTGTCCGCTCAACTTGCCAACCTCAAACCCACCAACACGACCCCGGGCTCCTGCCAAGATACGTGATCGGGGATCTACAAGGTGTTTGGTAGGGGTGGTGAAGAAATGTCACATGGTTAAGAAAGGGGAAGGGACGGACGGGATGGTGGGGGGACTGGGGGAGAGGAATTCGCGAGACCGGAGACCGGCCAGTCGGTCAATATTGGGGAAGGACTAGCAGACCGGGTAGCTGTAACCGGCCTGTGAATGGAACTAACTGTAGTGTTGTTGTGGTCTAACTGGCGAAAGGCTGAACTTTGACAAGGTGATGGGAATAGATAGGGCCGTGGCCATTACCGACCGGCCATCCATGATCGGGATATACATAGTACCACAAGTTGCGTTGAGTGGTGTGGCAGCCAAGTAAACTTGAATTCTTGTATATCCTCTATCTTTACTACCAGGTTTGGTCGCAAGTATTATTCATTCCTTGACATCAAGATGTTGAGACGACACTTTTTAGAGCCGAGGTAGGCGCTATGAAAAGAATCATGCCACTGCTGAATGTATCGAATGTTGAGTCCATGGCCGGTCAGGACGGCACCCACCAGTGTACGCTCCTTTACACAAAGTCTAACTACTCCTTGGCCAATTTTTCAGGGCGGTTTGCGCATATTGTCGGTCCAAGGAGACATGGTGGAACTTGGTACTGGTAAATAAAGCATGGATACTCCGTCGAGTAGATTTGGTTGGATAATCCAAAGAGTAGTTTATCAACACCATTGTTTGCTGCCAATGTAATCCGGGCAGTGGCGGAGTCCGTGGTGAGTTGCCGGTCAAGTGATTGCTGCCCGGTTGAGCGACATCCTAGTATTGGGCAGTATTGTCGACTTCCTCAATACGGTACACATTCGACCCAAACGCTTCTGATTTTCATCATGTCAAGCAGCACTTGGACGATGATAGAGTATAGATGTCGGTTGACATTTGAGCAAGTATAGTCTTTGGGGTCATGCGGGCGTCCGACAGGAAGTACGTGTAGGTGGGAAGTCTATTTTACGTTTGAAACACTCGCTCAACCTCTTCCCTCCATTAGTCTTTCGGCCTGTCACATTTTCCAAAGTTCTCGTGTAGTTATCGATGAGTGGTTTGCCTGAATTTCTTTGGACTGATACATAGGTATGTGTGCTTGAATTCTTCAGTAGGCTGAGTTGATGGCGTTTGTCTTGCCGTGATACATATGCAAGCCTGAGTTAAACTAAGGCTCTATTTAGCGCATCGACGAGGGTGACACCTATATGCAGATGACACGACAACTTTGGGAGAAGCCAGGTACGGAGACAGAGGGCTATTACCAGGAACTGACGGCGCAGAGGAAGTAGTGGTCGTGTTACAGGCCCCTGGAACATCAGACATCAGTTTCTTTTACGTCCAAGAGAGAGTACAGACCGGGTCTTGAGTCGCTGTATTTTCCCAAGTGTCTATGCTTGTTAAGTACTTTGTAGAATGTGATTCCTAGGGGGGGTTCATGTTCGATCACGACCCTACAATCCACGTCGACACAACACAGTCATCAGCAATGTTTCAAAGTCCTGGGACAAGAAAGTGACCAAACTTCAAGCTGTGACTCGGCTGTAAGGGAGCTCCCAGACTCAACGGTTATGAGACCAGCAAATCCTTGTAACATGAACGGTATCAGGAGGGACCTTCAAACAATCATCTCCTTGTCTGTGCCTGACTTCCATGCTCAAATCTCCACTCATTCTTGTCAATATAAACCTATCTTGGAAGGTAGTATCCCATACGTACTGCACGCTGATGGCTCCTTCCGTGATCAGGTAGTCAAAGAGAAAACTCTTCCAACAGCGGCTGCCTCTGGATGGCTGCAAGCGGAAAGAACATCCAAAGCCGTGAAAACTTTTTTTTTTTCCCACGCGGCTGCACAACGAACGAACTTTGGGAAAGCTGGAAGGTGCAAACCGATCACCTTTCCAGGTGTAATGCATGCCCCTGTTTCGTCCTTGGTCAACTCAGCATTGAGTGTACGGCTTTCAAGAAACAGCGGTACACCACCAGCAATACCTTCACCTGGGCGTTGCCTGTGATAGCTCATCAGACTCGATAGCACATAATCACTGAAGGCCAGTGACACACGCCACTTTTAATCTGGTGCATGGTCTTCGATGTTTGATGTTGGGAGGCTCACCGTCGTGCTAGATTATGGATAAAAGTAGTGTAGACTAAAGTATCGGTTGCAACCGTTTATTCGTCTTCCCTAAGCTTTGGACCTATACACACACATACCGTAGGAACCCGGGTTCCAGACCTACAGAGACTTTTCTGACTCTGCTACATACTTGATGTTTCAGGTAGAGTTAACGAAACAGTCTGCACGATTCTCTAGCAAACACCCAACAATGAGGCGTAAGCACGTTGCGCTGACTGAATGAGGTGGACAGATCTTTGGCTGGGTTAAGTCATGTCCTGCAGGCTTGGAATTCGACCATTTGAATTTCTGCGATACCTGATGGGCAGGGCGTAACGATACCTACCCAAGTCACGACTTCTTCAGCTAGTATAACCCGTACAGAGTACGCCAGCAAAGCGGAAGTCAGCATGGATTCACAACTCTATCTTCCCACCCACTCCCAAGCTAGATACCACGTCGGACACTCGCATCCCATACCCGGATACTTCTCGTCAAGATCTCAACACGAGCTTAATTGAGTAGATGAAGGCCTTCAGGACATTGCCTCATTGTTCCAAGTGTACGCCTAGCCACACTCTCAAAAAAAAAAAAAAAAAAAAAAAAAAAAAAAAGAGAAACAATGCTCAAGAGCTTCTGATCCCTTCCTGTTCATACTTGCAACATGAACCTTCAATCCGTGATCCGATCACCACCAGACTAGGTCCAGCTGACAAACTCGATCATTACAAGTAACGGTTTCATGCCCTTCTTCCCCTCTACAGTCTGTAGCAGATCTCTAGTGTCCGGCACTTGTAGATAGGCCGTGAATCCGGCCAAAGTCGCTCAGAGAGTTGCTAGGACCAGGAGCACCGAGTGACTCACGATGTACCCATCATATCCTGCAACTTCTCATGCCACGGCAGTGACAAAGAGCGACAGCTGATGGTATGCCATCAGAGTCACTACAAACACACCGTTGCATCATCAGAGAAGAAAGTGTCCCTAGGCAGAAGACCTCACCCCCCTTCGACTGCCCCTCGCTTCTATGTGTCTTCGTGCCATGTGTCAGACCGCGAGTATCCTTGACACCTAAGCAGACATGGTGTCCAGAACTTGTACCGCATACGTATCGATACTTGAGTACCGTTCTCCGTTTTCGACTTCTGTATCGACATTTCCTGTATTTCGCCGCTGTCATGTCCTGGAATAACCCCCCCATCCATATCGGTGCGGTCTCCCCCCTAGGTGTTTCTTGGTCGTATCAGTACTTTCTCTTCCAACTCCAGCATGCAGGTACCGATACCTTCACGAGGGCTACCCTGTCGTGTGTCTACCATCCCATTTACACTTGTTCTGATCCTGGAGCCTCCCCTAGTAGATCTTGTGTCCCGAACAAGCCCCGGACGTCCTTGAGTAGTTGAACAGGGAAGTGAATTTTCAAAAGACCGGTACACTGTATTCTGCCGCACTGCCACACTATCTCACTACCGTTTGAGCACGCGGTTGCAAAACTTTGATCGAAATCGGACCGGATTCGAGGGTGGATGTGGATTACCCATCCATGTCTGTCTTGCCCGTCGTCCTATTGAGCATGAGTGTGAGCAAGGTGTTGCAGAACGGTAGCAGAGGAACGCAATGACTGCGGGAGAGGAAGGAAGCATGATGTCCAATATGGATACCGCTCAATTAGGGAGAAAGCCCCCGAGTCGCATTGATGCTGGACTATACCATCCCCTGATAAGAAGACTCGCGGAAGCCTACGGGGTGAGATTGTGTATTGAGATGGCAGATGATTCCATGAAAAAAAAAAAAAAAAAAAAAAAGGGTACACCCTACGACCACTTTTTTCGGTGATCCCGTGTGTTAGTCTTTTCTTCTTGGAATTACCTTGATGGGTAAGTAAAACCCGTCCATGGGCCAAGTCGGCCAAGTCGCTGATGATTCGCTGACCACACAGTGCCCCGTACAAAAACACGAAGCTTTGCCTATGTTGATTCGTGCTCGGCACTTTGACAAGAGTATTCTACTTTGGCTCGCAACCACAGTAGACGTCCCATCGCATCGCACCGTCGACTTCAACGTCGCGGCACATACCGTATACATATGCTGAATACTTGCTGGACGGAGACGTCTCCGTCCCTCCTCCCTTGCGCGAGATAATACCGGGCAGATTCCCCCCCATGTTCATTGTCCATCAGGTACGTCTAGTTTTTGCCACTCCAACCCTGAATGACCAATCGAAGTGCGTAGACGGGTGCTAGACCAGGGGGCTAAGTAACGGTCCAGGATTCGGCGTACCAAGGCTTTGGTAATGGTAGCAGAGAAAAGTAGGATTTGAGAATCTGATTCGCATAATCGTTAATGTGGTGACCGCCATGAACAAATTTTTTGATCGCACTGTTTCCAGCAAGTAAGCAAAGTTCACTGATATATTGTTCACACTTACAGAGGCGACCGAAAAGTCCGGACGGGAGTTAAAACACTTGCTTGGGTCAAGTTGCGCCTTTTATTAGATCATCCTGTTTTATGTCCGTTTTCTTCATGTCTTCGTCAAGCACCCTGCGCCTCAATTGATATAAGAAGGCGCCGAGGCTTGTATATCGCCTTCTCCTTCACATCGTTTCTCGTCCCAGCTTATCCCACCAGGGAATAGGCGGGCTATACACCTGCAAATTTCAAAAGGAACCAAGCACAGAAACCCTTAACGATCTGAAGGTGATGAAGCAACTTCCCACTTCCAGGGGTATCAGAAGCCAAACGTGGTGTGAGACATACACTAGAATTGATCTGTTAAGGCGTTGACTGTCAGCTTTTTGGTCGTCCAAGTATCAACAGCCAAGGGGCCCGACAGAGGCAAGTTTTCAGCCGAAGGGAAGAGCACAAAAGGAGCAAACTCACCCAAAGTCATGCTCATGCTGACATCCGTGTTCTCCACCATCTTGGTGAACTCCTCAAAGCTGATCTTGCCGTCCTTGTCCAAATCCGCCTCCATAATCGTCTTGTCGACAATCTGCTGCAGCTGCTGGTCCTTGAGGTTGCTGCCCACCATCATCTTCAGCACGATAAACAGCTCGCCGTTGCTGATGTAGCCGTCACGGTCGATATCGTACACCTTGAAGGCGAACCGCAGCTTCTGCTCCTTGTTGCCTTTGCTCGAAAAGGCGCTTAGACCGGAAACGAATTCTTGAAAGTCGACGTCGCCGCCACCGTCTTCGTCGAAGATGGCAATCATTCTGTATAGTACCCAGGTCGGAAAGCGTTAGTCGCCAGTTTTCACTCTAGACGATGTGGCATATTGTGCCCAGAGGGCATTTTCCCCGCGAAAAAGCTAAGCATATGTGATGTACTGATTTGGGCAAAGGCGGATATTGTGTGTAGAACATAACGAACCTTGTAGCCAGGGGATTTGTCGATATTTGCGGTAGGCTCAAGAATTCTTCGCGCTCGATGGTACCGGAATTATCCTGTTATACCACATCCCGCCTGGTCAGCCAGTCATTTTCAACAATAATACCGTCTTGACCGTCCGACTCCTGTTGTCGCTGGCTTGTGACAACAGTTGATCTGGACAAGATCGCAGAACGGGGATGGATGTGCCGAAACATGCCTTGTCCAACTTCATAAACCTCTTGCGCAAGCGGTCAACCTCTTCCCTGTCGACTGTAGAAACACATGTGTTAGTAAAATGATCTTGACAAGAGCTTGCGAGAAAGGCGCATGGCGCTTATGGATGGAAAGCAGCATGCGATGTGCATCTCCCTATCTATTGACCCCGTCCTAGCAGAGAGTAGCAATATTGTATCGCTGCTGATGCGACAACGTTCAGGGCATAGCGAGAGAAGTGTAGATGGTTTCAGACATCAACATGTCGCTGTAGGGAAACGTACAGTTGGATCCCTGGACAATATTGTCCAGGACGGAGCTGGTGGTGTTGCCCATGGTTGCTGGTTGTGTTGTGTATTGTTGGACCCTTTCGGCCGACAGATATCTGGTATTCTTGGGTATTAAAAGTGTAAGGTGGTGTACAAATCGCAGTGCTGAATCGTCGAAGCACGTTCTCGTTTCGTTGGGGTTTCTTTCCACCGCTAGTTGTCGTCTTCGTGATGATAGCAATGTGCGCCCGTGCGGAAAGATGCGACGTGATGCGACGCTGAAGCGGTAGATGGCGGATGCGAATGGCCCGGGTTGTGTCGGTAGTCGTCGTTACTTTGGCAAGAAGTTCGGGCGCTGAGTGTTGGGTTAACACTGGAACAGCAAAGGAAAAATGTGAGGCAGGAGGTATTCACAGGTTGGAGGAATTAGGGGTCGACTCCGGGTCGATAAGGGTCTGGACAAGGCAGGAATAAGGCTGAGATGGGATGCCACCAGTGGTGGTTGACAAGTGGTCAAGGTCCAGGTAGCTCGGGCTGTCACTAGCTGCAGTGCGGCGCTCGGTTGCCTCACCGAACAGCGGGGGCCACCCATTCATGAGCACTCCTGGGCTGACACCACTGCAGCAGCGCAGCCCGCCGGCGTTTTGGGCAGGCGGCCACTGTCGTCCCCCCCGCAGTCAAGTCCCTTTTCCGTCTGGCGGTCACAGACTGAAATTGGAGGCAAAAGAGAGGCAGGCCGCGGCCTTTGGCTCGGCTGGACAGGTGGACAGCGGGGGCAGGCACGAGCATCTAGACGTGTATGCCGTGAATGGTGGGGTAAAAAAGGAAGTGATGCACGAGCCACTTCTCCTCATCTCGTATCAGCCCATTGATTGATTCATTTCAACACGCTGCTGCCCCCTTTCGACCGTCAGGGTTAATGTCTGTCGGGACTGTTCGCTTGCTTCCTCGTCGAAACCAGTGACCGTTTTGGGGATTCTGAAGGGAATGTATCACATGTGCTGCTGCGCATACGATTTGCACCTCGCAATCCATCTTTATTTGGCTGCCGTGCATGGTAACAGTCAACTGCCCCAAGTCTCCAATTAGTCATAGGTTTTCGTTGAATATCCAATGCGATATCAATGACATGGAGAAGTAGTGCAAGATGTCAGTCAGTCTTTAATTGTCACATTGAGGTGTTGTCAAGTTGAGCACTGAATGCCCTCGGTTCGAGGAGCCTATGACGACCAGTATTTTAATAGTGTACCTGCTTGCATCGTCATTCCACCAAGAGCCAAAGGGTTCTGATAGTATGTACTCAGAAATGAAAACAAGCAAAAACAGGTAATGATACAGTAGAATCGCTGAGTCCGCGGTGCATCTCTGTGAGATTGCACGCTAATCCTTACCTTACATGACGACGTTGCTCTTATCGGAGCGGGCTGGCACTGCCTTGGGCTCCAGTTGGCTGCTTGGCTTCTCAGGCGGTCGAAGTTGGAGTCGGATCGGGTTTCTTGTGAGGCGCGCCCGCGCTTCCAACTTTCAAACAGTGCAGTGGCCACTGGCAGTGGTGGTTGACTGGTTGCGAGTGGACGCGCAGACCATGGACGGCCCGGGCAGTGGGCACCACGCTTACGTTCCCTCCCTGAAAAGCCAGCAAAGCCAGCGCGACCAGCAAAACTTCGCCCAAAACCACCCAATTCAACCCCTCCCCCCGCCATTCAGGCTTCGCAAGAGCAGAGGACCAGCTAGTCGCCAAGACCGTGCATTGGCCGTCGAATCCGCCGCCAAAACAGCAAAATCTGCGCGGAAACCTCAACGACACTCCATCAAGGGACCAGATTTTGCCCATCAAAATATCACCCACGACGCGAGTTTTCCATCAAAAAACTCGACGGTTCGATTTCGCATGCAATCCCGCATGAGATAAAAAAAATTACGTCGGGGTTTCCCCAGGCCTTTCTGCCGCAATTGCCCACACCTTCACCATGGCGACCCGCAAGGTTCGGTACAAGAAACTGAGTGTCAAAACACAACTTGCGGTGCTCAGAGAGGATCAAATTGAAGCCTCCGAATATGAATCACTCACTTCCGAAAACCAAATAGCCACCGGTGTCGAACAGGCCGAGGAAAATGTGAGTTGAACACCTATGTCCGATTGATCGCGACCGGGGTCACGTGCATGTGCACGTGCCACCCGTTTGCTACGCCTCCATCATGCCTCCATCACCAACTCACCTTACCTTGTATGCACACAGTCATGTCACCGGTGCTGACATTACCCTTCCTGAAACTAGGAATACCATCTTCAGGCTGTCCTCAAGGGGGCAGGAGTCGCCGCCGACCAGGAGATTCCTGTCCCCCCTCCACAACAGAGTGAACTAGATTACGACCAGTTCTACCCTCAGAAGGTTGCCAAGACATCCACATACATCCGTTTCTCCCAAACGGTAGAAGAATGTATCAGTTGCATGTATGACATGACTGAGGACGATGAGACGTTCCTCAAGTCCTACAACCTGAAACTGACTCCCTCCGCTCGTCTCTCCGAAGATGATTTCGAGAGGATCATGGACGTGTATGAGGACATGGCGGCGAACATAACGCCTTTCTCGGCCATAGACCAGACAGTGCCTTCTTATCAGGAGATGTTGCGAGGACTGGAGCCACTAGACAGCACAAAGGTCATGGTCCATGCCAAGCAGATATATGAGTACTGGAAGTCGCGCCGGGAAATCAGCAAAAACCGACCGCTGAATCCTACACTCAAATTCGAGACACATGCGGAAAGCGACGAGCTTGATCCGTACGTCTGCTTCCGCCGAAGAGAGATTCGTCAAACTCGGAAAACAAGAGCAAGAGATGTCCAGAGTGCAGACAAACTCAAGCGGCTGCGGAAGGAGCTGGAGGAAGGTCGTCAACTCATCCTGGCAGCCCACAACCGGGAACTGCTCAAGGCAGATATGCTCAAAGTAGAACGAGCCATCTTCGACCAACGAGCCATCATCAAGGAACAAAAGCTCCGACTAGGCATCAGGACGGGCGACGAGGATCTAGTAAACCAGAAGGTTAGTCAAACAACAAGATGTACAAGACTTACCTCAGCCAACGCTAACGCTTCACAACAGCCGCAAAAAAGAAAGGCTCCGGAGGCCCCCTCAGCTCAACGACCCCCTCCACCTCCTCAGATCCGTATGCCTGTGCGCCCCGATGGCCGTCCCGCCGAGTCGGATCTTGTTCAACTATCGGATCGCCTTGCCGAGAAGAACGCGGAGCTCATCATCGAGATCGAGAAGAAGATCCAGAACCACATCGACTGGAACAAGAACTATGTCGATCTCACCGGCAAGCCGCTGTCTCCCGTTCAGGGCCCAAGACAAGATCTGGGCTTCAGACCTGCCAAGACGCAGTATCTCATGACGCCACCAGCGTCTGCATCCTCAGGATCCATGGATGAGCCCACTCCTATGGATCTTGATAAGCCCAAGCCCAACCCACCACCACCAGTAAAATTCAGGGGCGTTGCCCAAGATGAACAGTCATTGGCGCATCCGCCCTCATACCGTCGTCGTATCGGCCGGTTAAACAGGTTGTGGATTGACCGTCGTGGTTTGCCTAGCCCAGCCAGAGACCTCAGCGAAGAGCAATTCGATCGCTGGAAGTATGATCAGTCCTCGGATGATGAGGATGACGCGCCGGTGTATATGCTGGACCCCTTTGACACAAAGGCATTGAGGTACCGTGCTTCAATACCACTCCAGACGGTCACAAGACCACCCCCACCGGTCATCAATCGGCAGTTCATCCCTCCCGGCGCCATCCCACAACAACTTGCTCAATCTTCTTTTGCCCCTGGACAACAACAACAACAACCGCAACCGCAACCTCAACCAAATGAATCACAATCTCTACCTCTACCTCTCCCACAACAACCAGTAGTACAACCACCGCCGCAACCGCAGCCCCAGGCTCAACCGGTGTCATAAGATCGGCGTTTGTAGGAGTATTGTGTTGTCATCTTTTTTAGATATCGTTTGGCTTTTTTCGCGGGCTGATGGTCGAGCAGCCGAAGTAACTTCGGAAGACCGCTGCTGTGTATACCCCTCAACTCTCGATTGATGCATTTAGCGATACGGGGCCAGGGCTAAAGAGAAGGATCTGGCCGGGGCGAGGCGTTTAGGTTGCGGCTTTTGTGTAGATTTGGCGAAGTTGGGAACGACTCATGTATATATATGTAAACAAGTAGTCGTACTGATATCGCGTAGACAGCGGCGGACAGCTGAGATAGGCGAGATGCTGTACAGCGACAAAAGCTAATGCAATACCCAAGCAGTAAAAATACCACTTATGGCTCCCATCAGTGGCTTCTCGCGGCGTTGTTTTGTGCCGCGTAACTGAACCACAAATGTGGCTATGGCCGGCCAGCGTGGAGGCTGACCTCGACGTCTGTCGAGCCATTTGTGCTCCTGGAAAGACTGGAGGGCGGCCGAAGTCTTGTAGCCCAAGGTGCGTTCGGAAGGTTGTTGCCAGCGGAAGGCAGGAATGATCTCAGAGATCTTCCGAGAGTTTGGTCATCGGCAGTCCCGAGATAGGTGCTGCGACCGTATGCATGTGCCACATTTGTGCTTAGGTAATACATGGAGCTGGCCTGCGCCGACGTGCGAATCGGTTGGAGGTGTGCGAGAATTTGCGAACCGGGTAAGCCAACAGGGAACCGACAATCAAGCTACGGTCCGACACAAGACGCTTCATGAAATGACAAGAAGTTGGGAGGACAACCGAAGTGTCGAGGGAGAAAAGGCGTTCCCTCGTGCCCCTGCTAGGCCGGGTCGCTGGTTAGCGTAGAGACGGGGGTAGCCCCTAGGTTTTCGGGATGACCGTGCAGCGTGCTTGGTGATAAGAGAGTGGGGACGCCTCGAAGATCTCGCGAGGTATGTAGGTGGAAAAAAAGGACTGGAAAAGAGAAACTTGAGGCAAGAAAACTGAACCGGCCGTTTCGACCTCGATGCTGGCTTGGAGGTCGGTCTTCCGTTGCCTGGCTTTGGAGTTGAGAGCGTTGCTCCTTTGACCCTGGCTTCCGACAGAACTGCGAATCGCCGATTTCAGAGAACAGAAGATGCCTTGCAGAAAAAAAACATTCTGATCCGTGAATCCGTGATTTTCAGGTTGAAAAGAGTGACGACTCGAGCTGAAGAGTTTGAGGGCGCTCTAGGGTGGGATCAACAAGCGGCAATGGCTGGCTGGAGGCCAGCTTCGCTGACTTGGTGGCGAGGTTCGTGACTTTGACCCATGGAGCCAGCAGCTCACAACAGCACTTCCCAAGAACTGGGAAGGCGAAAGAGGCGATGCCCGAACGAGGTAAAGTACAGAATGGGGGTGTCGAGTTAACAGCTTTCCAAGGGTGATTTTTGGTCCTGTGGTGCAGAGTGCTGGTCAGCCTAGGTTCACCCACAGAGGTGCCGTGTATATCAAGCCCACATCAGACGGATTGTTCAAGACACCAAGATGTCCGACGCAGCATTTTGAAGTCAGGAGAGCGAGGGAAACACACCTGAAGAGTAAAAACCGGTATCTCCATCCCCATAGGCTTGAGCTGGTGTTGATACCACGGCCTCGAATCCAGCCCAAAGGGCCCCGTGAGCTCGCAAGCTTGCAAGAATCGAACATGAAGAAACCCGGTCATGTCTGCCGGAGAAATTGCGGGAAACGAATGGTGAGGGGGAAGATTCGAGGAAGAGGTCGACTGGATTGATGCAAGAGGCAGGTAAGACCGTGCAGTTGGGAGGTTTGGGTTTGGCGGCAACGTGGTGAGGTGTTGGGTGAGACAGGCTCGGAGGATGGAAGATGGTTGGACGGCTGCGGACTCTCGCTTGGCTGGGAGAATTGATTCTCGGTGCAGTGGGGCCCCGTGCAGAGAGCCCCAAGCCCGTCTCGCGGCCTCGCCATGCCAGGATGGCTCGGCAGACCCTGGACTTCTCGGAGCCTTTTTGCGCTTCCATAGAGCAAGTCAAATTACGTAAGCTCAGCTGCATGTCCTTTGTTGAGATGTAATAACTGGATCAGCTCATGGGGAGAATCTAGTAATGATCAAACTCCTAGTGTCTTTTGAACAACTCATGCCCATGGTCAGGTCGGTTTGCGCCGTTGCGGCTATGGATGGTACTGGCCGGTGTGTGTAGATAGTGTGTAAATCGTTGCTACTAGCGCACGAGCCACGCTACGTAGTACCTGCCTTACATAACATTGCATTGCGCATCCAGAGCAACATAAAGTCCCACAGTGCACAAGCGGCTGCGGGGTCCCATAATTCCCTGAACCCCTCATCGATTCGTTCCATGGAAGGCTCTGACGAAATCCCATTGCTGATTTCCATGATGAGGCCGTTCCCTTGTCCTGAGAGGAATAACGGGCGAGAACGACTATGTTCGAATGGTCACTGCAAGTGATGAAGATGACGACCGGTCTTCAGAGACGGGATATCAGCCCGCTGAGAAAATCTGTACATCCTCTCTCATCTCAATCTCAAGTTCCATCACCTTGATCACTCACGGCGCGCCTAGCCTATTCATGAACGCGACGAAATTTTCTCCACTCTAGAAAGGTGCCCCTCCATTAGCATCACTTTCTCCATCTGACATGCTGGCATTGACTTTGGCACTGACAACATCCATCGATTCATCCTTTCCAGCACGCGACGCGACGCCTATCAGCAACCGAAGGATATCAGAGTCCTCGATAACCATCACCGACGAATCATTCATACGAGTTATTTGTTACAAAGTAACGGCTCCTGGCCCACCAAGCAAACCGAAACCCTCCCTCCCTTTCCCCCGCTCCATTCAACAAAGCCCCCAACAGCCAACAATGCCCGACGCCAAAGGCCGCCGCATCGCTCTCGGATGCGAAGGCTCCGCCAACAAGCTCGGCATCGGCATCATCGCGCACGACCCTGTAACCGGCGAAGCCCTTGTCCTGTCCAATGTGCGCGACACCTTCGTCTCGCCTCCCGGCACCGGCTTCCTTCCAAAGGACACTGCCCGACACCACCGTGCCTATTTTGTGCGCGTAGCCAAGAAGGCGCTCGCCTTGTCGGGGGTTTCCATCTCCGAAATCGACTGCATCTGCTACACCAAGGGACCCGGGATGGGCGGGCCCCTAACGTCGGTGGCCGTGGGCGCCCGCACACTCGCGCTATTGTGGGGGAAAGAATTGGTGGGCGTGAACCACTGTGTTGGGCATATCGAGATGGGGCGGGCGATAACGGGGGCGTCGAACCCGGTGGTGCTGTACGTGAGCGGGGGCAACACACAGGTGATCGCGTACGCGGAGCAGCGGTACCGGATCTTTGGCGAGACGCTGGATATTGCCGTGGGCAACTGCCTGGACCGGTTCGCGCGCACGCTAGAGATCAGCAACGACCCGGCGCCCGGGTACAACATTGAGCAGCTGGCCAAGCAAGGAGGGCGAGTCCTGTTGGACTTGCCGTATGCGGTCAAGGGAATGGATTGCTCATTCAGCGGAATCCTGGGGCGGGCCGATGACTTGGCGGCGCAGATGAAGGCGGGCGAGCCGGGCCCTGACGGCGAACCGTTTACACCCGCAGATCTGTGCTTCAGTTTGCAGGAGACGGTGTTTGCCATGCTAGTCGAGATCACCGAGCGGGCTATGGCGCACGTCGGTAGCAACCAGGTTCTTATTGTTGGCGGTGTCGGTTGCAACGAGCGGCTACAGGAGATGATGGGCGCAATGGCAGCGGAGCGAGGCGGAAGTGTCTACGCGACTGACGAACGATTCTGCATCGATAACGGCATCATGATAGCTCATGCTGGTCTATTGGCCTACGAGACGGGCTTCCGGACGCCACTTGAGGAAAGCACATGTACACAACGCTTCAGAACCGATGAAGTCTTCGTCAAGTGGAGGGACTAACAACAAGGAAGGAGACGAAGATGAAGATGACCATTACGACGATACCCCCAAATCCCATAACCTTTACTCTATCCATGGCAGCCACTCTATGTGCGCCTCTTGCTGTCCCTCAGTGCCTCCATAAATGGAGCAGAATGCCAATGGACAGTTGGCTGACAACAGTCTGCGCGCGCTTCCATAAAGTGTCCTCGTCATCACTACAGCGTCTTATAGACATTACTTGTAGACATATCTAGAATAGGTCATGCTGGGCGGTTCATTATGCACCGCTCTTCTACCCATGACTTGCGCTGTTCGTCTAGTGTGGTAGTCACCAACCAACTGGTACCCAGCTTTGTCTACTAGCATTCCAAACTCAAATGCCTTCTGTTGTTGTTGGTTTGTACATGATCGTTGTTACATACTGTACAGTCCGTTAGCATTAGTGACTACGTGCAAGAGGATGCTACTACAAAATATTGGGAGACAAACCTTGTTCTTATATCTCGTCGTAGCCGACACAGCCAGAATATTATTCTTAATACTGCTAGTAGCCAGATGGTTAAGAACGGTATGATTGGGCATGTTCAAAACGCTGTTGTCATCCTTGATCAAGGTGGCCGCATTGAGGATGGGCTTGCCAAGGAAGCCAGGAAGCGCAGGCGGCGTTGGGAGTTTCTCGATGGCGTTGACAGCACTCAGGTAAGGTGGACTTTCCTCAGGTGCATCGAAGTCAAGAAGATATTGCGGGATCTTGTTCTCGAATAGCTCCGCCGGGGGTACAGGTCGGTCCTTGGGTGCCTTGCTTTCCTCCGTCTCGGACGCGGAGGTCTTGGGCTCCGTAGGCTGTTTGGAATCCTTGCCGGCGCTCGCAGAAGCTTTCTGGATAGCGGTGCGCCCCACATCATCAGGGCTGACCTCGATGTAGTTGACCAGGTTGTTGCCAAAGTCTACCGTGGTCGGCAAATATGGCGAGGTCTGCATCTGTCCATCGACTAGGAAGCGAATGTGATGTGTACCCGGCAGGATATTGATGGTAGCAGCGAATACACCCGGTCGGCCCTCACTGTTTGGCGAGTAGCGGTGTCAGCACGGCTCCGTTTATAAAGGAGCGAAGGTGACCGGAATGTTGAAAGTACTTACACAGGATGTAATCTTGTCTTCCTGTTCCACTGGAAAATGGTGCCTGTCACGTAAACCTTGTCGCCGCCACGGAGCCATTCGAGCCTGGTGGGGACAGTCGGTCTAGTCTTGTCCACCCGCAGCTCCTCCGTGTCTTCTTCGTCCACAGTTGAGCTGTTACTCAAATTGGAAGAGCGTCTGGTGAGCGCGGTGTAAGTATCGGCATCCTCAAGTGGGACCCCAATGTCGGTCGGGGCAATGATAGGCGATCCGGGCGTGTGGACCTCTTCTTCAATCGGCAGAGGTAGTCGCGGCGGCCTGGTCAAGTAGGAGACATCTTGCAGACTGCTCAGCTGCATAGCCGCAGTCTCAAAGGCATCCGATCTCTCCGATAGCGGTGATCGCACTGGCGACCTAGGTGAGCACGACGAGGCGTGGCATGAAGCGGGCACCGCTACAGGTTTCGCGGGCTCATGGCTGCCTTCGGGTCTCGACTGTCTTACTTCGACAGGTTTGGTAGGGGTGACAGAGCTGGTAGGCACCGACGAGCCCGGCGAGCCGCTCTGAGAAGGTGGCATTCGCGAGTGCAGCGACTTGGGACGAGCGGTGGTTGAGGGCGGCTGGACGGCGGTGCCCTGGGCCTGGGTCAAGGAGGGCTCAGGAGGGGCAGCGACTCGCTGATTTGGGACCGGTATGGGGTGCTTGGTGTCGCGCTTCACTGCTCTGGCAGAGTCATTTTGGATCGAAGCCAGCGACTGGTGCTGAGACTGCGATTGAGAGGAGGAGGAGGAGGATTGCGGATTCGGGGTCTTGGAGTCTCTGGAGGTGGAGGGGTTGTTCCCCATTTTCCCTAGCTCGATCGCTGGCGCTGGTGACAGGATGGGGTCGCCGTGGTCGTCGGGTCGGGGGTCGAACTGGGTCGTCACAGGTGGTTCGCTGCTACCGCGGTCTGCTGCTGTTACTGCTACACCTGTTCAACAATGCTTCCACCGGGTGCAATCAATTCATCTTCCACTGTCGGGGGTAATTGGCCGAGTTCGGATAGAAGATGGTTTGACTGTCGAGGGGCCTTGCATGCTACGCCGCCAGCGCTGGTCGTGGCTGTAGTTGTGGTTTTCGGGAATTTGAACGACCTTGCCAGGTGTCGTGTCGTAATAGACTTTGGTGCAGGCAATCCTGTATTGCAGCAAGCAGGAAGATGTGATGATTCGTGTCGAATCGCGGATGCGCGAAACAAGTGGAAGAAGTGGAAGTCGAGAGAATGACGGGAGAGTTCAGTTATCAGCAGTTTGACTGTCCTCCCTTCGGCCAAAAAGCACAGCTGCCATCCACCTGGTTGCTCGATAAGAAGCGACCACTGTCGAATGCAACGCCCCGGACTCGGCGAACAGAGTTGAGCTGTGGATGAGCGTGAGACCGCACCCAGCCCAACTGCACGGCAGTGTCCCCACTGTCCACCTCCAGGCATCGGCCCCAGCTTCGGCCCCCACATTTCCCACATTCTCTCCTGCTTCTCTAGTGTACACTAGCTGCTGGATCGTGCCACCCATGCCTGCCCAGACCCGACAGCTCTCCTGGCTGGCCGTGAGACCTGGAGCTTGCGCTGGCGCTGGCGCGACGCGGCAGGCAAGAGAGGCGGCCGATCTTCTTTCCAAAGAACATGTTCACATGCATTCCTCTAGATAACACTACATATCTTCCTCCGTCAACTGTCCTTTTCCAGTAATATTCAATTGCTCATCTGCGCTAAAAGACAGCCCGCATCAGTGTGTTATTGGTTTCTGCCCGCCGATTTATCAGTCACATCGCCATCTCTACAACTCTACCAAAAAAATGTCGGAGAACTACGTTGCCCCCGGCCAGCAGCGCTACCTTCGTGCCTGCATGGTCTGCTCCATCGTTATGACCTATGCTGTAAGTCAAGCTGCCCTTCCTCGCCTCTCGCCAACTTATAGCCGACGAGTTCCTGATCATCTTCGTTTCTGTCGTAGCGCTTCCGTGACGAAGGATGCCCCAACTGCGAAGACTTCCTCCATCTTCAGGGCTCGCCGGATCAGATCGACAGCTGCACGTCGCAAGTCTTTGAAGGAATCATCACCATTGCCAACCCGCAAAGGTCGTGGGTGGCGAAGTGGCAGAGGCTGGACGGTTATGTGAAGGGTGTATACGCAACCAAGGTGTCGGGCCAGTTGCCGGACGACGTGCGCACTACGTTGGAGGATGACGGCATCCAGTATATCCCGTAAGTTTCCTGCTTACACCCGGGTGGTCTGGCGAAGCAGGCTATGGTTGTTGGATTTGGGGAGCACAACCGAACTAACTTGGAGCAGGCGCGATGGCAGTGCGACGGAAGCGGACTAGAAACTCGAAGCCGTGGTGCAAGAAACCTTTCTTGGGGGGGGGGGGGGGGGGGGGGGCGAATAAGAAAGCAAGCAGGAAAGAGAACGGACTAACAAGAAAGAAGAAGGACCGATAATAGAAGGCAACAGGAGTTCAAGGCGTTAAGGCTGGTTTGAAGAGCATGGTCGAGACAGCGGGATAGCGGCCATTTTGAGGTTTGGATCATGTACCCAAGGCCATAATTACACACTGAAACGAATTACAACAATCATATATCCTATACGGAAAAGTTCATCATCTGCTATGATTCCAATTTACGAAAACCCCCAATGCAATATGGTATCTCTGTAAAGAATCTCCCATCACGCCGAAAACGCCCCTATAACATGTGCCGGAATATTGCCAAGCCCGGAGATAGCATAACCCTTCGCCAGTTACCCACATGGTACTACACAGTAGGTCAAAACTGAAAGCGTGGCTTCTTGTTAGGAAAGTTCCCGCCCTTCTCCTCGCGAGCCCTCTTGCGCTCCAGCTCCTCCTTCATTATCCTCTCGGCCTCGCTCATCTTCTTGGGCGGAGCAGCCATGACCTTCTTGGGAGCTCCAGCGAACGCATTTTTGAAGACGTTCTTTGGTTGCGGCTTCATGCCGAACTTCATTGATACCGGCTTAGAAGCGGGAGCAGCGGGAGCAGCAGGAGCAGTAGTCGAGTCAACCGCGGGTTTACTTTCCTCTGCCGTCCTTTGGGCAGCGGCCTCCTCGCTCGTTGAACTTTCTTCCACTTTTGCTTGCTCCAAGCTTACACCGTCTGTCGTCGCCGTCGTCGTCAAAGGTGGTGTCACGCTATCCTTCTTCTCCTTGTCCGCGGCAGCAGGAGCCAATCCATCCCCAGCACCCGGTGTTGGCATCACCGTCGCCGATGTTGAACCTTTCTCTCCCTCACCCGACCCGGGTTCCTCTTTCTTTGCTGTAGTAGCCGGTTTTCCAAAACTCAACTTAATCTTCTCCCCTTCCCTCCTCTTCAGCTCCTTCCTCTCCTCCTCCGCCGCATCAAAGCTAATCCCCCTCGCTTCCGCATCTTTTTGTGCTCGCTTGATCTGCTCTCTCAAAACCTTCTGCTCCCTCTCCTCATCCCCCTTATCCATCATCTCCTTCCTCCTGACCTTCTCCCTCCTCTCCATTGCCTCGGGAGAATCATCAATCCACGCCACAAACAATCCCTCCCCTTCCTTCTCTTCCACCCTACACAGCCCTTCCCTCCCCAAAAACTTTGCAAACTCTGTAAGGGAATGCCACTTTGTCGCGTTGAGATGCACATGGTCCTTCCGCGCAATGACCTCCTGGTAGAACTTGTTAATGTGGATCTCCTTCTCTCCATGACTAGTCTTCAGCTGCGCGATGAAATCCTTGAGGAACTGCTCGGAAAAGGTGTCTTGCACGCCCTTGAAGTTGGCACCCGCCTCGAGCGCTTTGGCCGTGTGCGAGGGCGATTGGCAGTGCATCTTGTACCCGTTCTCGTCGCGGCAGGATTTCTCGCAGAGTTGGCAGTACCAGCGGAGCCGGTTGAGGCCGCGGGATTTCATCTTGTTGGCAAGATGTTTGGCGGAGCCGAATTCTGCTTTGGGCATCGTGAAAAGGGGGTGAAAGGCTCGCTGCGCGCGAGTCGGGCGGGTGTGTAGGTGTGTTTAGTGTGTATGTGTGGGTTTTGCCCTCGGAGGGTGTCGCTCGGTAGGCGATGCGGCGGATGACAATTTGGATGTTGGATTGGGTCGAGGTTAATTATGCGACGGAGATGATGGGTTGTGTGTTAGATGACTCGAAGCAAAAAATCGCCGTGTTTCGCTCTTTAACCTTGCGTTCTGGCGTTGTTGTTGTTGTTGTTGTTATTGGAGAGCTGATGTTCTGGAAAGGATACAGGTTCTAGTGCAGAACGGGAGCGTTTGCCAGCCGCCACTCAGATGTTGTCTGCCGAGTGCCAAGCATCAGGAGTGATTGGCTCGCAACCCTAACCCAGACATGCTTCCTGCTTGGTTGACGAGGATCACCCCTTTTTGCTTTGTTTACAAAAAGGAATCTGATTCCCAACGGGGTATCTTTGAGGCGACGGAAGAAACTGTGCCTCAGAATTTGTGTTTCGGCCGGTGACGAAGGGGTCTGCCATACAAAGTGCTTGGTCTGCGCTGTGATAGGGTATATGCCTGGCTTGGTCAAGGTTCACGCTCCTCTATACTTCTCGACAACGTCTTTTTCTTGAGTTTGCCCTCGGACAACTCCGGTTGACTAGGATCGCGATCCCTACTTTCACCTTCATGCAAAAGTCATTTCGGGTTGTCAGTTGGTGCTTTGCTTATCGTTTACACTACCTATTGGTCACGATGACTGGATTTCCTCGCACAATTGCACCTTCTTGCGACCAAGCTTGACTCATTCTTGCAACGTATCTATCGTCTGTCCACCATCTTCAGCAGTATTTACACAGTTACAGTTATGTTGACAGCGAACTACAGCTGACATGAGTATCCAAAAACAGCCACCCATCAAACCGGCCACCCAAAACAGATAGGTATCGGACGCAAAAAGCCACAAAAAAAGACACCATCGGTCGAAACGGACGCGTTTGGGTATCAAACTAACAGAAACAGAAGAATGCAGTGAGTATATACAAGAAAACAAGAACATGATCGAACCGCAAACAAAATGACATATTGATGTCGTTGTATAAAGACCAAAAGGCGATCACGCTGTGACTCCAAAAACCGCCAGATAAAGAGAAGTCGCGCGCCAAGTCTCATGCCGAAAATGGCTTGGTTTTCTGATTCTCGAAAGATGGTTATATGCCTCGTGTGATATAGAATGCCGCGGGCCCAAATGAAGCGTATTAATCGGCGTGGATAACAACAGAAGGCTGATATGCGTAGTATAAAGGTTGATGATGTCATAGTCCAAGATCGACATCCGGGATCCGAAGTTGTTCGTGCTGCTCGGTGAACTGACGCTTTGAGCCAGCCATGTGTCTGGACGTTTCAAGTCTGTTGGCATACCCCTGCGATAGGACGGTGCTTGATCGTGCCTGGCTCCCATGTTGATGGGCATCCTCAATGGCTTTCTCTCTGACATCTGGACTTGGGTCCTCCTTCCAGAGCGCTGCCGACAAGTGGAAGGCAACCAATGCTGAGTTGTCTCGTTCATATCATTCCTGGCGGAGCCGTGACTGGTGCCTGGGCTTCTGTTTGTTCGGTCCTGGGTGTCCCCTGCGAGCCAGAATTAGATGTTCCGTGACCCTTGCTTCGAAGAGTATTATTCGACCCCAAACCGCGCTTCATCATTTTCCCGAGGACTGTGACGAGCTCACACGCGTCGTTGAACATGTCATTGTCGATACCTTCTGTGGCTTCGTACACCTCCGAGATGGTTTCTTTTGCGAGTCTTCGGCTAGCCTCGGCATCATGAATGCATTCGTACAGGAAGGCTGCATATTCTGTCTTGACCGAAAGCCGTAGCGAATGTGATCCCCAAAGGTGCTGTTCTGCGAGCTGGATGGCTTCCTGGAAGCATTGCTGGGCCAGTGGTAGGTAGTCCCCGGGCTTCATGAGGAAGGCTGTTGGCGATTGCGGACCAAAACCTGGAGGTGGGCCAACTGGCCCCCCTTCAGATATCGACTTTGAAGCATCGTGGTCGTATGTACCATCGCCTTTTGCTACCTTTTTCCCCTTATCGCTGGCATTCGCTACACTCGTTGTTGACTGGCCTTCCGGGGTGTTGGTTCCTATCGTGGTAACAGGCGGCGTGTTGTGAAACAGGACAATGATATGATAGAACGAAGCTAGCAGCTTGTATGCTAGTATTTTGAGTTCGACATTCTTCTTCAGCGTTGCCGATGGCAGGACATATTGATCGAGCAGTAGTAACCCCTCCCGTGACAACCAGACGATGTGAAGATGAAGGTCTAATGGAGGATTTGCTGAGCTTCCGTCTTGTCGGCGCTGTTTTCGTGCGGTGATGAGCTGGCTCGAGAGGTTTATCGAAAGTCCTAGAATTTTGAACAGGACGGAGGAAAGTAGGGGGTTTTCATTCTCGACTAGCCGGGCAAGCTTGCCAAGGAACTTTTGGTCGATCTCCGAGGAAGCCATGAAGTCCAGCCTTCGCGATCGATTCGACTAATCTTTCAGTCGCCAACAGTAACGAATCCAGCAGTCCAACTGACAGGAGTCGAATGATGTCTAAAGATGAAAATGGTGGTGAACACCTGCTGTATGTCAAGGAGTTGTCCCTTCGCTACCTCCGAGAGGCAAATTGGTGCAATGAAGATGATAAGTTAAACGAGGGACTGCCGAGATAAATTCGATTTGTGTCTTGCGTCAGTGGTGAATGCTATGTTGGCCCTGGCACAGAATCTTGCATGGGGAAAACTTGGTGTATGAGCGCTGAGACACTTCGCTCAAGAGTTTCGGCGGAAGACTGTCAATCAGATATAGTATTTGTGAAGCTGAAATTGGGCACTGTAGCTTTGTTTAGAACTAATCAACCTTGACATGCTTCATGAGTTGACTGGACGAAAACTCACCAATATCACACAGAAGAACAGATTGTACTAGGTCGGAGGGAGGCCACCAAGATAGCAACCGGAACGGGCCAATCAGGGTCTTGAAGGTGGCAATGGTGTTAGCAGAGGAGTGAGGCGTGTGAGGGAAAAAAAAAAAGAGTTGAGGCTCAAGGATGGAGGCGGAGGGCTGTGAAAGTCTGGGGCAGGGCATGGCGACGGTATTGGGTCTTTTTCAACGAGATGTTTACCAATTGATGTGGCGCGCGCAGTCGTCGTCGCAATCAGGTCGCAAACGCCGTCGCCAACTAGCCGGAGGGCCAGTAGTCACTGGTACCTGTTAGCCCCGGGTTGCTGCAGGGGAAACAGACCTAGGCCGACCAGGACCCCTTTGCTTTCTTGTAAGAGAGACACGGGGCGGTGTGAACGGACCACCTGTTGGGCTTTGCTAAGTATGCGCAGCGCAAAACTTGCAAGTCTCCAGCGGAGAGGAAGCGAACAGGTTGAAGCCCCAGCAGACCCAGCAAACCAGCGCCGAAAACAGGCTATGCAACCACGAGCTAGGTAAAGCAGGTCCTGGTTGATGCAGTGCTTTTGGCAAGGTTCCCGGTACTGCTCCAGCTGTTCCTGGCAGTCCTGGCCAGGGACGCCTAACCAGTCCCAGCCAGCCCGTAGGGTAGGTAGCCTTGAAGGTGGGCCCCCACAAGACCCTGCGACGTCAGACGCTCGGTGTCATCTTGAGCTTTGGCTCCGTCGACGTCCACAGGCAGAGAGCCGACCTGGGTTGGGGGGTTCGATTGGGCGGCGGTAAGGCTAACGTCGGGCAGTGGACAGCAGTCGACCTAGTATGAAGCAACAGCCGCGGGCGCGGTACCCAATGTTACTGTGATATAACATGAGATGAAAAGGGGGGGGGGGGGGGGGGGCGGGAACAACGCCTTGCTGGACGATGTACCCAAGAACAAATGCGGAGCTCGAGACAAGGGCGACCTTTTTCAGCGCTCCAATTGAGCTGACAAGATGGGCGAGCTGGTAACAAACGTGGAGGAGATTCAGGCCTGATCGGAGGTGCTGTCCCATAGAGGTACGGGGTGCTGCGATGCCGGTGTGAGCCAACCAGGCTAGCCGAACAATCTTGCAGCCTGCAGCGACAGTTCCAAGGGCAACAACACTGGACGAAGATTCTGTGCATGAACGAGCGTTGCGGCATGCAAGCTATTCTAACTACTGGGACCCCCGCTGTTTTTAGCGGCACAATCAAAGCTTTGGCAAAGAGGGAAAACATGGGACGGCATCCGAGGTCCTTGTGCAAGCCACGGGAATCCAGGATCCAGGGGGAAAAGAAGTGAGACCTCGAAGACCAAGGAACGCCCGTCCAACTAGTCTCCTCCTCCACGGAGATTGAAGGCGGCCGACTCGAAGAAAAGGAAGCAGGGCAGCTCTCGACGAGCAAAGTGACTTCCCAAAGGCAACGTCGGAATGCGAGCGTGACGGAGGTTTATGTCATACAGAAGCGGTTGGCGAGCGACGATAGGTCGCCGTCGTAATATGTATGGAACGAAGTCGTCGAGGGCAGTGAAAGTTGCAGATGGGGTCTGCAGGATGAGTTGTCCACCGGGACGGCCGTCGCTCGATCATTTGGGTCGGCGCATGATGCCCTGCGTGCGTCTTGATGCCCCAATTCGGTCGGGTCCCGGTTGGGCAGCCCACTTGGGTTACTCGCCGCAGTTTACCCCCCCGTCCATACCTATGTATTCCACCAGGGCAAGACACACCTCGAAGTCAAATGCAGGGCAGCGATATCGATTGCGTCAAGATGGAGTCAGAAAATGCCAGATTGATGGGTGCGTCTATGTATGTTGATGGAAGCAGATGGCGCGGAAAGCCGTGTTTGAGATAAGCGTGCGTGGAAGCCGAAGTGGATTGATATGAGATTGAAGTTGAGATCTGATCGACGATGACAGGAACCCGAAGCACAGGGAAACGGAAAGATTGTAGGTAACAACACCGAGAAGAAGTGAGGTGGAACTGTCCTGGCACCGACCAAAGTGTGGAAGACCAACCAGGCACCACTTCCAGGTGCGCACGGGGCGCTAAAACATCCGGTGCGACATGCCTGCCGTCGTGTACGTTACGGCAACTTACGCCTTGCTTACACAGTAGTAAACAGTAGTGTACGGTCCTGAAAATGCCCGCTGCCGCCGGTATACTGTCCTAGGTAATTACCAGAACACCGGGCTATTTTGAGCATGGTACACTACACCCGAACTTCTGTCGTAGCTGAAATTCTCAAACAGCTAGGGCCTGAAAGCCAGCAAGCGAAATATCAGGACGCAACAAGCGCCAGCATACCCGGATACGGATCATCACAAAGAGCATCTTATCAGTTAGAATATCTCCTTTTTCGGTTTTTTTTTTTTTTGGGTTTTTTTTTATTCATATCACAAATGCCGGACGACCTGATCCATCATTCGATGCCCCCTCGGACCGACAACGCACGAACCGCAGAAAAAGGGGACTCTCTTGTATTCCACCATCCTCGTGGCCGCTGCTTGGATGCCACGAGCACCACAAAGCTGCAATGAAAACTTGTCGCCATGTCGCACCCGCACGCTCTGTGTTCTATCCTTCGGAACCAGTCACTACGTGATTGTTAGTTATTAGTGTATACCCTGTGTGGAGACGCAGTGAAGTCTCACTCTGTACTCCGAGTCCGTGTTACTTACTTCCCGTCCTCTACTTTCTCTAATCCCCGAAAGTCAAGGTTGTGAGCCTGTGTCCGGTAGGTCTTGGGAGGTTCTCACAAGCACCGGATGCTGGAGTCCGGCAGTTACAATTGGTGCCAGCACACGGGGATGTTCCAAGTATGAATACTTATCTGCCATCATCCGCTGCGGCTGCGGGGAAACCGACAACAACAAAAGCATCTCGAGGTTAGCTGCCGGTAGTTTCAGCCAAGTTCGATTTCTCCTGCATCTCATTAGATTCAGCGCATAGACATATATCATCCTGCCTAATGCTCGATAAGCCGTCGAGACACAAGTCATGTTTGTTCTATCATATCCAGCATTGGTGGCAGTCATCAGACCCAGGCAATACCTCGACGACCACGGGCCATGGTTTAGGCTATTTTCTCATTTTTGGGGCGTCCAAGTCCAACTCCGCCAAGCCTTTCCAGATATACAACTTACTGCTATTAATTTCGACATGTCAATCTGACTTCCAATGTCCAACGGCCCGGTCCATGCCGGGGCGTTAGTTTCTGTCTGCGAATCTGCCTATGTGGCTGCCTAGTTGCATGCCTACACGACACCAGATGTGCATATCTGCCAGGTATTCAATGCCTAGGTACGAATTCAACCCTATCTAAGGTACGAAGACTTTGAATTGTCAATAAGTAATGTGTAAACTTCACCATATGTAGGCCCTTCTTTTGTGGAAGCTATTTCCTTCTGTCCGAAACACCAGTCCTCTGAACACCAGACACATGGAAACATTGAAATGTTGTTTGTCGCTTTCACGAATGGCTTTAAGAAGAGGAAAAGAGGGTTTAACTTAGAGGTGGTGGTGGTCGTAATCCAAACCGAAATGTTTAGAAGAGAAGTATATCTGTCAATTTTCCATGTTGGAAGACTTGTCGAGATAACAGTAGATGCCTGCGCGAGTGCGGCTCAGCTTGGACTGGTGATACCGGGATCGCTCAGCCTCAGGAAACATATTCATCTCTCTCTTATCCGTATATAATCGCTCGACTATCCAGACACTTGGCTCTAGGCAGAAAACAACGGCCTGTCCAACAACTCAGCTGTGTACAGACGCGTCAGTCTGTCGCCACTCTTTTCAGCTTTTACCATTTAGAAACACCGCGCATGAATATTCGAGGCGACAGCGACGTCTATCTCTATATTTCTGTTCCTGAAAAGCTACAAGAGCGCAACTGTTGATCACCGTGGTGCCGAAACTCTCTATATTTAACTAGTCTAACCGCACCGTTCTTGGATGGTCGAGTCTCCATCGATATCGTCATCCTAACTTCATTTTTCACGGACCTATACTGAACCACGAAGCCTAGACAAAACATTCTAGCTCGATTAGACAACCCATAACCAGTCGGCCGTCAAACCGTCAACAACACCACTTACACACGATATCCTTTTACCCACTTGCCGTCTGCAGCATCTCCAAATTGAGAGATCAGTCACCAGTCACCAAATTTCTCGCAATCAAAATATAATTCATTATACCTCTTTCAAAGGGCTCCAAGGTTTCACACATTTGCCCTCAGTGTCCAAGTAACCATCACAAGGACAAAAGGACAGAAAAAGAACGAGAAGAAAAAAAAAGCAATGTGCCAGTACTACGCCCACACAATCACCTGCAGACACGTCTTTCTCACCTTTGCCCGCTTCTGTCCCTCCGCCAGCATGGTCCAGACCCGGTGCGGCGAGCGACAGATCTGGCACACGATCCGAATGGCCGAGTCTTGTGAGGAGTGTAAAGGTGGTGGTGGTGGTGGCGGCGATGGTGGTTGAATTGAAGACAGCAGTGGGGAGTGTTGGAAATGCGGTTAATTCGACGGGATGTAGAGAGACCAAGTGAAATGGATGTCAACTTCCTGTTGTGTCTCGGTTGAGAAAAAGTGAAACAGGGAGAAAGGAAGAGGAAGAGAGAACATCCAAAGTACAGTGTCGCTGCTGCTGCTGCTGCTGCTGCTGCTGCTGCTGCTGCTGCTGGTTAGCATTGGTGAGAATTGCGAATCACCGAAGGAGGCGAGTTCGGTTCCGCAGGTTGGGAACCTGTTGTTTCTTGTTATTTCGGGACATGTCGCTGCACTTCATGAAGCATGAAAGCAATGCAAGGTTTACGAAGATGCATATATAGAGTCGGAGTTCCGAGGAGGCTTCGACATTGGGATCCGTTAGGAATGTTTTTGAGATGAGTGTCTGCATGACGAGATCGTGCACTAGGCTTGAATTGATCGTTACCCGTTGGGGAGAGAAGTCAGGTTTCGTCTCAGCAACCCCAAGTCCGCTAATGAAAATATTGGAGATCCAATGCACTTTCTGTTCTCATTCTTCTAGGGGTGGGGGCCGAGTCACCGTGGGTTACCAGGCAGTAGACTGTATCTTTCGGGAGTTTTGGAATTTGTCATAATCGGTTTCTTATTTCGCTGTCTCACTTGCAAGAGATTCTCCCCCCTCCCTGCTTTCTCCTGTGCTTTAGCTTTGTTTTGGTATAGAATATAAACTAAGATAATAGCCGTTGTATTTAAGAAGAATAAACAATACAAGAACTACAAGTCGTGTATATCGAGGGGATCTTGGGGGGCGTGCTATTTGGGCCTACTAGGGCTAACGTCGTGTTCCTCAGCCCCGGCAGCATTTACCGTCTACTTTGCAGTACATGTTGGACTCGTCCTCGAATTAGTCAATTTTCCCAGATCCTGATACATGTTTGCTGTAAGTGGAAGAGAAGTAGCGTCTTTGCATCGCTTCAGAATCTCATGTGGTAGTCGGCGTGGTAGCTGCGTAGGCAAGGGACATCGTGTGCGTCTGCTGCCGAAGCAGCCTCTGACCCTATGGCTGTCTGTCGTTGATGGCTGGGGTGGTCAGACGGTGGGTACCACATATTGTTGCCAGGTTACTGGCAGGGACGCCATGTGTGTTCCTAAATTGTAGGATCACCATTGGAGCCATGGCTATCGGCATCGGTGATGTTTGGGCCAACTCCGGGATAGATCGGTGCTAGGGTGGGGCAATTAGCTTCTTCCACTTCTCAGGTGTCCAAATAAATCGATACAGACTGATTGAAGAAACCGGTGACAATGGTGACTTACCTCTTCTGGAGAAAGAATGAGCAAGAGCCTCAACCGACTCCATCGGACTGTCCTCTGACGAGGCATCATTGTGACCCCACCGCATTTTCGGAGTCTCCTGATGGTCAGAAGGATCAAGATGCTGCTGCTGCTGCTGCTGCTGCTGCTGCTGGTGATACGAAACCCGGCGCCGGAAATCGTGCAGAAGCTGGTCCCGGACCTGGGAAAGCCCGTTATTGAGTCGGCGCTCCTCCTCCTGGTACTCGGAAGGGAACCGGTGCTGGAGCTGGCTCTGGCCCTGCTCGTGGCAGTGGTTGGCGACGTCATCATCGTTATCACCCTCCTCGTCATCTTCCTCGGGTGATACATAGCCCAGGTCCGACATACGCATGTAGCCCTCACCCTTGTGCTGAGTTTGGTCTCGGCTCTCGGAAGTCGGGGCCCTGCCTCGTCCGTCTCGATCGGGGAGGAAACAGGCCCCCATGTCGTTCTGGATGTCGAGGTCTTCGTCGTCGTCTTCGTCGTTGTCCTCGAATGATACATCACCCTCGTCCTCGTGCCGGTCTTGGTATACCCTCTCGGGATTCGGGGTCCAATTGCTGCGTCTGTTTTGCTCAGAGAGCGACAAAGCCCCCAAAGCTGTCCGCGTAGCTTTCACGCACTCCTCCTTGTGTTCCGGCGGTAACGATCTCGGAGGGGTCGGGTTTTGTCCTCCAGGAGCAGTAGCAGTACTAGCAGTACTAGCAGAGGAGGAGGAGGAGGAGCTGGCCTCATCCCTAATCTCTCTAGCTTGCGCCTGCCTCATCCTCGCTCGACCAGCCATAGTGTCGGGGCCCAGATAAGGCCGGCCGGCCTCCCAAGCTGCAAATAGGAGCTCCTTGTTCTGCTGAATATACAAGACAGCCTCTTTGACCTCGTGGCAAACGCACTGCCACAGATCCGCGACTTTCTTCCTGTCTTCGTCGTTGCAGTCAGGATGTCCTAGAACCAAGCTTAACACGTGTCTGAGACGGGCCAAGAGCTCGCCCAGATCGAAGGTGATGAAAGGATCGAAGTCTCGTTTGGCGGCTGTGGAGATCCGTAACACGGTCTGGGGTTGGGAAGCATTTTGGCGGGAGACGTCGGGAGGGACGCCGGGTGCTTCGCTCGGGCGTCGAGCACTGAGGCTAAAAAACTCGGCGATTACATCCATCCTCTGAAGGTTGGGGGGCAGGAACTCAATGCCTCCGACCGCGCTGGCCAGAAGCAAATGAGCCCTGTAGATTGGGTGCTCTGCCACAGGAATGAGCATTTGGTGTCGTTCGTAGCTGCCTGGCGCTTATGGCGTAGATTATGCTGGCTGAACCACCGAAAAAGTAGAAAGGAGGTGAGAAGAGGAGGGGTAAAGGAAGAGAACATATCTATAGCGTTGATACAACAGGATCAGGTGAATAGGTATTGAGGAAGTCCGCATGACTTCCTTTTGACGATGCTCATATCATGATCTACTTGGATCTACTGCTCAACATTAGGAGGTTGTCTTTGCGAAATGCAGCGTTGCAGGTGCACAACTATTTCGTACGGTACATGATTTCCAGGGACCGCCAAACGCATCTGGCAGACCTTCAACCATGCGTCTTATGTATGCCAGCAATAATCCGCAGGAGTCTACAGTAGTTTTTTTTAGATTCGGGAGAGCTCTGCACTATTAAGAAGAAAGTGTTGACAATTGGGTACGGTGATGTCGATGATTAATATGTTAGCCAATATGACTGTCTAGTTAGCGGAAGTTCGAGAAAATTGCCTATTACCTTAGAGGTTGGGTTTTGGAGGAGATTTGCGCCATCTACGATGCTTAAGCTTGAAAACGATTACCCGAAGTGTTTACGGCAGTTGGCGAGATGAGGTTTGACGGTACACTACAACCTCTGATCACGTAGGCCAGCTCTAGCATCCAGCTTGCGCATCATATGCAGAACCCATACAATAAAGCTAGCTATTTCAGTGCCTCTACAGAATCATGCACAATCACTCACTCGCTGACCGTAGTGGGGAGGTATGAGGTTTTGCAGACATCAGGCTATTGCCAGTTTGCCGAGTTTCTACGGTATCTCTATTGAAGAGAAGAAGGGTGGGAGTATATCGTGCTGTGCGTTTGGGTTGCTGCTTGTATTCCATCTACCCCAGCCTGGCGTGTTTCTGGACAAGTGCTCAACATCGGCCAAACATCATGGGATTTGCCACTTATTTCCAAGTATGGTTCTTTTTGCTGTAGTCTGTAAGGTGTGATGGGGCGACATGTATGGTAGATGCGCCTCAACCCAGAGGAAAGTTAATAATTCAAGATGTTTAGGGCTTCATCTTAATTAAGCTCGGTGTGCAGAAGCCGAGGCTTAGACATCAAACTTCATGACTGTTTCCCCCGGTTGCCATGGAATTTCCCAGCTCAAGCTCTCCGTGTGTCTGTCCACAGCCTGAGAGCTTTGGGTCCCCAACTGCCTCCAATCAAGCGGCCATCGGCATATGAATATGTGGTGCGGGTCATGCTTTTATCAAGGGTGGAAAAGGCCCTTTATGCGTCACCGCAGACCTCTTTATGTCGGCTGCAGCTCCCTCTCGCAGGACGGTGTAATCTGATGACTACCGCATAGACTTGGGCGGTCCGTTTTTAGGATCCAGGGATTTCAGACATAATCTGTAAGCATACTGCACTACTAATGTCCACCAGAAACCGTATGTAGGACAGTTATCTGATATGTTCTCACCGTACAGCAGCCTTGGAAAGATAGGGGGAAAAGGCAGCGCACGGGAAGAATCATATTTACGATCCTCCAGCGTAGCAACACGGTTCCTCCGCTATTTTTGGCCGGCATGAATTATACATATTCGGCAGTACGCTTTCAATTAAGATCTGATTCTTCGGGTACATAAAAACAAATGGCCCGTCTATACGGTACCTCTGCGCTATACGTACATGATGATGTCCCTCATGGGCTCTTCCAACGACGTTGCAACTTTCAATTCACTCTATCTTTCTCACCAAGCAGTCTCCTTCTCCCACTTCTTCTTATAACGCCATCCAACCTCATCATCCTCCCACCCCTCCACCACCTTCCCCTCCTTCTCCGCCTGCTTCACCTTTTGTCTCAATAGCTTCGCATCAACCATCCGTCCCGTGGCGCTCGCAAATTTGGCTTGCAGCTCAAACCATTTATCCTTCGAAGGCGAAGAGCGATCGTACTGCTCACTTAAAGCGATCAGCACCCAGCAGTCTCTCAGGGTAAAATCGCAGTCGGGCTTGGGCTGGAGCAGGGGCTGGCGAGAGGACATGGCGCTGAAGACGACTTGTTTGTACAGGGATCGGAGGTCTTCCTCGGAGAGGGATTTGCACTGCGCACTACGCTGGCCGGGCTGGTATGATGACGGGCCGCCGGGTGGCTTCGTGCTCAGGGCAGGTTTGGTGTCCCAGCTGGTGGAGTTCCAGGGCGCGTGAGGAGGAGGTGGGTTCTCGTAAAGTGGGAGGAGGGTAGTTTGTGCTTCACTCTTGGGGAGATAGCCAGGTGGGTGAGGGGTGGCTGAGTAAGGGGTTGAAGGGTAGCGACCTGGAGGGCCTGGTGTGACAGGAACTGGCGCATAATGTTCCACAACGGGAGGGAAGCCCAAGACGTCCATGGGCGCTACATCTCTATTGTAGCCGGGTAAGTCTGTGACTGTGTGAATGTTAAGGGCGTCCTGGACGTGTCCCTTGTCAGCCTCGATGTTGGCCGACTTGTTGCTATTCCAGGGACCGGTACAGTCCGCCCCCCACGGGGGAGGGTTTTGAAGAAAAGCTGTGAGGCTGTCATTACTGCCAGTTGCCTTTTTGTTGTTCTTCGTAGTTCCTCCGATCGGGGCGTAATTCCAGCCTCCGTTGTTGCTGGGAGGTTTGCCATAGTTCGAACCTCTCGCGGAGCCTGCGTTGCTGGGAGGCTTGTTGTTGTTATCCTTGCCTTGGTTTGAACCTCCGCCCCAGCCACTGTTGCTCGGCGGCTTGGTACAATCTGCCTTCCAGCCAGTGGCAGCTCCGAGTCCAGGAGTCCAATCTCCATTATTGCTGGGCGGCTTTCTACTGGGAGGTTTGTTGCTAGTAGGCTTAACATTCTTTGATGTGCCTCCAGTCCACTCATCTTTCGCCGGGTGTTTGGAGCTTGGGGTTGAAACTCGATCCGAGCCTCCGCCCCAACCAGTTCCTGCAACGGCATCAGGACCAGAGTTCCAACCATCTTGCTCTCCGGATAGTTCGTTGTTGAAATTACCATGTGAGGTATGGCCCGCATTGCTGCCCGGCTTTCCGTTGTTGCTGGGAGGTTTCTTCCACATTTCATAATCGGTGTCCGGCTCTTCATCGACACGAGTTAACCCTTGCTTCCAATCCTTGGCAGAAGTAGATCTGGCGGCAGGGCTTCGTCCCCTGGTGTTGTCGGGCATATTCTCGTGTCGGCGGGAATCTGTGGCCGGAGTGGCATGCCAGCCGCCGTCGGGCGTACCCCAATGTCCTTGTTCTTTGGGTGAACTGATCGATCCCTTCCAAGTCTCCACTCGGTCGGCAACGCGGCCCCGTTCGCTTTCTGTGGGTGAACCGTAGATCCAACCATCGGGGCTGCCGGGGGGCGCAGTGTTGCTGGGGGGCTTGCTGCCCTGAGGGGGAACAAAATTCTTGGGAACCCAGCCCGAGTTGCTGGGCAGTTTGTAGCCTGGGTTCGGAGCAACACCCCATCCTTGGTCGGAGCTTGGACCGGATTTCCAACCTGTGTTGTTGTTGTCGGGTGGTCTGTTACTTCTGGCTGAACCCGCAGCTGAAGGGGGCCTCCAGTTGTTGTCACTGCCACCTGTGTTCCAACCCATACCATCCTTGGGTTGCTTGTTCTGGTTCAACCTGTTAGCCCTGTTTTGGATTGTCAAAGCAAAAACTTCCGCCTCCAAACGTTGCAACTTCTCGGCACTGACTCGTTCTTTAAGATTTTTGATCTCCTGATCCTTCATACTCAGCTCTTTCTCCACAGACTTGGCCTTCCCATCGCCCTGTTGAGAGCCGCTCCCACGATTTGAGCCATTGTTGCTGGGCGGCTTGTTGCCGTCGATTGAACCTGACTTCCATTCTCCGCTGTTGGTGGGAGGCCTGCCGTGGTTCGAACCTCCGCCCCAGCCACTGTTGCTAGGAGGCTTGATATTGTCGTTGTTCCCATGATTCGAACTTGAACCCCAGCCTCCATTGTTGCTGGGAGGCTTGCCGTAATTTGAACCTCTGGCAGAGCCTGCATTGGAAGGAGGCTTGGTGTTGCTGTTTCCCCCCTGATTCGAACCCGAACCCCACCGGCCATTAATATTTTGAGTAAGACCTGTATTACCCCACTCGCCGTTGTTGCTGGGCGGTTTGTTGCTTTGGTTAGAGCTTCCGCCTCTACCACCGTTGCTCGGAGGCTTGTTGTTGCTGCTGCCGTGATTTGAACCACCGTTATTCCAAGCGCCACTATTGCTGGGAGGCTTGGTATTGTTGTTGTTCCCTTGATTTAAACCTGGACCCCAATTGCCGTTGTTGCTGGTTGGTTTGTTATTGTTGCTACCCTGGTTTGAACCACCGGTATTCCAGCCGCTGTTATTAGGAGGCTCATTACCCTGGTTCGAACGTCCGCCCCAACCATTGTTGCCACTGTTGCTAGGCGGCCTATTTCCCTGGTTAGAGCTTCCTGCCTGACCATTGTTGCTAGGTGGCTTGTTGCCCTGGTTAGAGCTTCCTCCCTGACCGTTGTTGCTAGGCGTCTTATTGCCGTGGTTGGAGCTTCCTCTCTGACCATTGTTGCTAGGGGGTTTGTTGCCTCGATGAGAGCCTCCATTGTTCCAGCCGCCACCACTATTGCTGGGTGGCTTGTTACTGCCGTTGTTACCTCGGTTCGAATTTTGATTCCAGTTACCACTGTTGCTAGGCGGTTTGTTGCTAGGCGGTTTGCCTTGGTTTGAACCATTATTGGAGCCCGAGTTGCTTGGCGGCTTGTTGCCTCCCATACAGTCTGCGGCCCAACCATCCCCAGGTCCCGGACCGACATTACCACCTCCGTTGTTCTCCTGGTCTCCGCCGCCCCAATTTGCATCACCAAAGCCGTTGTTATTGGTGTCGTTGTTGCTATTGTTATTATCAGTGGTATCTTGATCTCCGGCTCCAGTACAGTCTGCACCCCAAGCAGGGGTATCAAATCCAGCGCCAACATCTCCACTGCCATTGTTGTCGTTCTGATTGCCATTTTCCCAGGCGCCTTCACCACCACCGCCGTTGTTATCGGTGTTGTTGTTCTGATCACCATCACCACCCCAGCCATCACCATTGTTGTTGCCGTTGTTCGTGTTGTCGTTGTTACTGTTGTCTTGATCTGCATCACAGCCAAAGCCAGGTAACTCGCCAAAGCCCACAGTCTCGTCCGCGACCGGGGCATAGCTGGGACCGGCTTCGTTGCTCTTGTTCTTCTTGTTCTGTGCCTTATCTGCCTTGCTCTGATTGCCCTTATTGACTTGAGCAGCGCCTGAACGAACAAGTTCTTGGTACCGTTTCTTGACCTCGTTCTTATTTCGGCCAATAGCGTTGCCAATGGAAGCCCATGATTCGCCGCCTTCCTTCATGCTGAGTATGCTTGCATCTTGCGAAGGCGTCCAGTCGTTGTCGGCTTTACCTGCTGCTGGAGCTCCTTTGGGTTTCTCAGCAACAGTTGTATCCGCGTCAGTGGTTTCGGCTTCGGTCTGAGTTGCATCGTCAGTAGTAACGGCATCGGTTGTCTCTGCGGGGTCGGGTGACTCGACTTCGATCTTCTTCTTCGCCTTGGTCTTTCCCTTGTCGGTTGTCTTGGTCTTGGTCTTACCCTTGCCCTTCTGCGCTTTTGCCGGTGTCGGCTCCGTATCCGATGTGGCGTCGTCAGTAATCTCAGCTTCATCGGCAGGCTCAAATGTGACCTTCTTCGCCTTTGTCTTCCCGCTGGTCTTGGTGCAGATTTCGGACTTTTTCCCTTTCTTAGATGAACGTGATTTGACATGTGCTATGTCAGCTTCATCTGATGATTCGACTGTGACGATCTTCTTTCTACCCTTTCGAGTGGTCTCGGTAACGGTAACACGGTTTTGGTTCTTGACTTTTTTCGGGGGAGACGGCTCAGCTTCTGTCATCGACTCAACCGAGGAATCTTCCTCTTCGCTTGAAGCTTCCACCACAACCTTCCGCTTGCCGTTTCTGTCCCGTGTCTCGACCTTGACCTTGGAACTTCCTGCTTTCTTCGATGAAGTACTCTGCTTCTTCTTCTTCGATGTCGGATTCGAACGTGGCTCGACATCTGTTGACTCAGATTCTGACGACTCGGTATCAGTTGTGGCTTTGTAAGCTGTCTCCTCGTCAAAATTTTCGACTTGGATCTTCTTCGTCTTGCCTCTCTCTCTGGCCTTGCTCTGGCGCTCAAGCTTCTTCGTCTTCGTAGGACGGCGTGACTCAACATCCGATAACGACTCGTCTGATTCATCTGTTGAATCAGCAGTTATTACTTTGACTTTTCGAGTACCCTTCTTCGATGACGACTTGGTCTCGATGCGGATTTCGGATGGTTTCCTGAAGGAACTCGATGACTTCTTTGGCAGGGATTTTGATTTGCTGTGAGGGGGAGAGTCGTAGCCAGCTTCGTCATCCTCCGAATTGCTGTGTTCATAGCTGATGGCCTTCTTCGAAACAGCCTTCGAGCTCTCGCCATTCTTCCTCTGGTTCAACATCGCTTCAAGCCAGCCTGTTGGGACGTCTTCAGGCGTGTTGAAGATCACAGGCGGAGGCCGAATAGTGAATTTCTCGACCCTCTTTTCCTCGTACGTGAGAAATGGCCTCGAGCTTACAGCTGGTTGCGAAGAACCTTCGGTTTGTCGACGTTGTCTCGAGGTGTGCGTCAGGGCTCCTTCGGATCCCGAAGTGCCAACATCCATGTCGGAGGCAGCTGCATCAGTCTCCTTCTTTTTGGTCAGGACCAGAGATTGGTCAGACGTTTCGGACTTGCGATCGCGCTCAACTTTGAGGTCGAGGACCCGACGAGGCTTCTTGCCCAGGACTACAGGGCCACCGGCAAGCCAGCTGGTGAGGGAGACCGTGTAGTCACCATGCTTCAAGATGCTCGTAGGTGATCGGTCAACCTCCTTGCCTTTCTTCCGTCCAGATGGAGCCATCTTGGAAAATATGGGGAAAGCTTGTGTCTGCCGCTAGACTTGATCACAAGGTGAAAAGAGATGGTTGAGAGTAGAAAAAACTGAGTACTTGTCAGCTATAATAAGAAGCAAGAAGAACAGGTTGATGTACCAGACTTGTGGTGTTTTGATTCAAAGTGATGAAACACGACTTTTGGTGGATAGTTTGAGTACAGTTTCGAGGAGGAGGGGTGATGAAGGAGGGGAAATCAGGAATGCCAGACGGCTTAAAAGGCTGCGTGGGTGAAGGTCTTTCCAGGTTGCAAAATGGGTACCAGTTTGCTTAAGAAGCGCGGCTTGGAACTGCCTGCAGTCCTGGTGTACGCCCGCTTGGTGCCAAATTGCTGAAAGATGAAGGGAAGGTTGTTGAATGGAAATCAAAAAAAAATTTCAAAGGTCGCCAGCTTGCAAGTTCGCAGGCTGCCATGGAAACAGGAGTTGTCCAAAGCCCGAACGACTTTCATCCCATGTTTTCCTGGACAAACCACGGGTCAAGATATCCGACCCCACGCACAAGGCAAGAAAGATAACGCTAAAGAAATGGCAAGAAGACATTCTTCAATCATTCGAGTTTCCATCTTCGATAAAGTGCTTTGAGGTATGGCATGTTGGGACAAGAAAAGAGCTGTCGTTGTTGAAAGGCTGCACACGCAAACCGTGGGATGACGTTGGGAAAGGTGTAGCCGCATTCCAGATTCCGAAGGGGGGTTTCTCCCATGCTCTTATCTCTGCTGACTCATCTGGTGTGGCCCCCATCAGTCCACTGCAAAGATATCCACTCTTATGAAAAGGGAGACCCGGGAACGAACAACACATTAGCTGAACAGACTCACCCTTTGCTATTCATATTCCGTTTGCCCTTGTCTCTCGTCCGTTCATACTCATTTTAATCCTTTTGCCTGTTGACATTCAAACATCAGCAACCATATTGTGCTGTACACACATTTTTGCAAATACAAACTTCACTTACCATGGATGAACTCAACCCCCTTCCGGCCAACTACCATCAAGCTCTCAAGCTTATCGACGAGGCACACGCCCAGGATCCGAGAACGGTCGAGCGGAAGTCCGGTCCCGTGCCGTTCGAGCTCGATTATGCCCAACATATGACACGCTGGCTGGCGGTTAGGGAACCTGGAGCGTCGCCCGTCTTGCAGCTTGCATGCCGGGCTCAGCATTTCCGACGGTTCGTGTTCATCCGCTTTCCTGGTTTGCTGAGATGGACCTCTTTCTCACAGATTTCAAACACAGATGGGAAATCCCGCGAAGCAGCTATCCCATGACTCGGCCCGGGTATCTTACCTGGCGCGCCAAGCTCAAGTCCCAAGCGGCAAAGCAGGTGGCCGAGCTGCTCGCCGACGCTTCCATCCAGCCCCCGCTGAGCCAGGAGGAGATCGACCGGGTGGCCGCTCTTGTAAGGAAGGAGGATCTTAAGACGGATAGCGACACTCAGGTCCTTGAGGACGTCGCCTGCCTAGTGTTCCTGGACGAGCAGTTTGAAGACTTTGAGAAGCGGCCCGACATTGACGAGGAGAAGATGGTGGGCATTTTGAGGAAGACATGGGGCAAGATGAGTCCGTCTGGTCATGCATTGGCCCTCCAGATGCACTTGAGCGAACGGGCTAAGATCCTAATCGAAAAGGCATTGGGTGTTTAGACGTGAAATACACATGTCGAATGGGAGAAGAAGGAACCAATTGTCGAATTTGGAGTTTCAAACAGTGTAAAAACGTTCACTATCGTATAACTTGAAAGCATGATGTTTGCGCAGGGCAGGGAGGATCGAGAGAACGGATGGACTGCCACTGGGCGCCTAACATTTCAACGCTACATTGAAGGGAGCCGGGGGGGACCTTTTTTTCATAGGGCGATAATGGCCTGTATGCGATTCCCGATCACGCTGCACGACTCGGGCGGCTCCTAACTGCATTCCATCTGTCTTTACAAAAGGGCTGAGGTGCTCAACCTTGGGAAGATCACAGTACCTTACTTTATGACTGATAGGTATTGTGCTCCAATGCATCCAGCACGCAGTTGCCCGGCTGGGCTTTGGGTGGCTTGTAAGCTTTGTCGACACGACAGAGAGTGCCAGGGGCCTAAACAGATGACCCACTTCCCCATAACAGTGCTGGCCCGAACAACCCCACTCCCGCCTTCCGGGGCGAGGAACTGATGGTGACCCCCTCGCCTGCCCCTGGTCCAACCAAGTCTCGACCCCCGTTTAAGGTGTTTTCAGAGCTCGGGGCCACTTCCCCCGAGGTTAGTTGTATCTATTATCGTGTGTATCACAGCTCTGACTGAGTGTTGATCAGCAACTTCTTGTTCGTTATGCTGTAAGCCCCGATGCACAAATGTCTTTATGATACTGGCTGAATGTCTCCTTGATTTCTTTGCGTTGCAGTTGAACTCCCCTTTCCCCTCCTCTCCCCTCCTCACCCATCTCCTCTGCACCGTCACTATCAAACACCAGAATCACCGTCAGCAATCATCATCATCACCGACCATTACACACTAACCAGCATCCAAAATGACAATCCCCCCAACAACAACCGTGAAAACCACCTCCCCCACAACAAACCCTCACCACCCTTCCTCCCAACCCCCCCTCCACACCCTCCTCTCAACCCACGACTTCCTCTCCGCCGCAGCGTTATCCTTTTCCCCCAAAACACACGCCTTCGTCACCTCCGCCGCCACCGACTGCCACACCCACCGCTCCAACTCGCACACTTACTCCCTCATCACCCTGCGGCCCCGCATCCTCCGCGACGTTTCTCGAGTTTCCATCTCCACTCGCATCCTCGGCCACCCCGTCTCGTCCCCGATCTTCGCAGCCGCCACCTCTTTGGGAACCACCGTCCACCCCGAGGGCGAAAAGGAGATTGGAAGAGCGTGTAAGAGACTGGGGGTAGGGATGACGATCAGTACTAGTGCAAGTTTTTCGGTGAAGGACATTGCGGGGGTGGTAAGGGACTGCGAAACTGAGGGAGGAGACGAGGAAAAAGAAGGGATTCCATTATGGTTCCAGCTTTATGTGGATAAAGACCGGAGTAAATCCGAAAAACTGCTACAGCACGCAGTGGAGGCGGGGGTGAAGGCCGTGTTCCTGACTGTTGACGCGCCGGTGCCGGGGAAGAGGGAGGCGGACGAGAGAATCTCGGCGAAGGAGGCGGTTGGGCTGTCTTCGGGGGTGCCGATGACGGGAGAGAAGGCCGCGAATGACAAATCGGGAGGCGGGCTGGGGAGAATTACGGGAAAGTTTCTGGATGCGAGTGTCTCATGGGGGGATATTGCTTGGTTGAGGGGGTGTTTACCAGAGAGGGTGAAGATTGTGTTGAAGGGGGTGCAAACGGCTGCGGATGCGGTCAGGGCGATGGAGGCGGGCGTAGAAGGGATCGTGGTGTCGAATCACGGGGGGAGGAGCTTGGATACGGCGCCGGCGACCATTTTGGTATTGCTGGAGTTACATAAGTGTTGTCCGCAGGTCTTTAACCAGATGGAGGTGTTAATTGATGGAGGCGTGATGCGCGGTACAGATGTCTTCAAGGCCCTGTGTTTGGGCGCCAGTGGAGTGGGGATCGGGAGGGGGATCTTGTATGGGCTTGGATATGGGGAAGAAGGGGTGAGAAGGTACGTGGAGATAATGAATGAGGAGTTGGAGGCGACGATGAAGATGTGTGGGATCACGAGTCTGGATCAGGTGCATCCGGGGCTACTTAACACGAGGGCGGTCGACCACCTTGTGCCAGAGACGGTCGAGGAGGAACATCCGTATGCGAAATGGAGGCCTTCGATGAGGAAGAAAGTAGTGTGAGGGGTGTTGAGTCAAACCATCAGGTGCAATTTTCTTAATTGGCGTTTTGGAGAGCATGCACATTGAGTTAAATCCAGTCAAAGAGACTTCAGTACAGATATTGGGCAAATTTACCTCCTTTCATCCAGCAACCACTCGCACCTTTCATCGTTGTTAATTATTCCAAGTGACTTTCATTTTCATACCTTTAATGAGCCGCATGCCCTATCATACGTTTGTTTACTTTCCTCAGGGGCTTGCTAGTTGCAACTTACCCGCCCTCATTGGATGATGGCATTCCCAACTCCACTTGGCCACGTATTAGCATCATGCAATAAGCTAGCTTCTGATTGCGTGTTTATATCAAAGGTTGCGTGGCCCAGTGGTTAAGGCATCTGCTTTACAAACGTTAACGCAGAGGATCGCAGGTTCGAGCCCTGCCGCGATCATGTTTTTTTGCGTTTTTTCTCCCATTCACTTCTTGGTTCTTTTGTTGTTGAAGTTTACCGCAAAGCTGTTGTTTGTCTGCGTATTTTGGTATCTCTCTGCTTTTTGGTGCATTCAGATGCTTTCAGACCGCAGATGTCGTCACTTTCTTTTCCTACCTCAAATTGTTGACGTTTATACAACAACATACGTATTGTGTTATCTATACTCGTCAGGTCTTCAAAAACGACCCTCTGACTAGGTCGCAGGATGAATCACGGATCATTCTCTTTGGTGATACTCCTGACACTGGCCATTGTAATGTAACGCAAGGCGCGATTTTACGGTGTTTCACCTGGAATCGCAGCATTTAAACATTGCCAACACAAGCTCTCCTTCACACAGACGTAACAGGTTGACTCCTTTGATTTAAACTTTGCATTCCCGCTCGCTCAAATCTTGCCTGTTTCTAACCCCTTCAAGGTTCTCAACCAAAGGCAGGAATGCAAATCAAGATGTTCAAGTCACGAACCTGCGTCTACAAACGATTCACATTCCACCGTTCTCAGCCCCCATCCGAGGTCATCTGTCTTTGATGCTGAGGATACTACCCCAGGTCCATCGTATCCCAGTTCCCGAAATCCGTCGTAAAGTCTCCCGTTCCCAAGCCACTGAATATATCATCACCACTCAGGTCTCCTCCCGCACCACCGCTACCACTGCCTCCGCCACCAGCGCCGCCTGCTCCTCCTCCTCCTCCTCCCGCACCACCACCACTTTGACCATTCGTCCCAACACCACCTCCCATTCCTCCTCCTGTATTTGTATTGACCGTCAACCCACCCATAGTCCCCACACCCATATCCCCCATCCCACTCATGTCCATGCCACCCGCACCTCCCACATCCAACCCACCCATGCCCGTAGCATCCATACTCATCGCGTCCATCGGATGGTGATGATCACTGCCCGACACCTGCACCGTCGTAGCGCTCATGATAGAATCGCCCATGGCATCGCCAGCCACCACCCCCAGCGCGCTCAACTCCGGCTGCAGCACCGCTTGCTGATGATGGTGATGCTGAGCGGGCGGCGGAGGTGGGGGAGGCAGGGTCATCTGTGCCTCGACGCGACGATGCAGGCGCACGACCGTTTCGGCCATTAGGGGGTCCGATTTCTGGATTTTCTTAAATTCTTCCGCTTCGAATTTGAGAGCTTCGCGCAGGGTGATTCTCCGCGGCTGTTTGGTAAGGGGATGGTTCGCAGCGTTTCCTCCTCCTCGGGCAGAGGAGGGGTCGCTGTCGTTCGTTACGGGGGTATTGTGGACGTCGGGAGCACAGATGATGGCTGTGACAACGTCGTAGGCGACGGAGCCGTTGCCAGCTTCTGTTTGCGCTTTCAGCTCCTTAAGCAGGGCGGAAAGGAGACGCCTTGCGCCGCAGATCTGGAGGGCGACGAGGACCTGGCGGTGGGTGTAAGTGGCGGGTAAGCCGTTACCGGGCGAGTGCTGAGCCCATTGGACCAGGTTTTGGACGGTGTAACGGATGGCGCCGTAGAGACCCCCAACAGACCCGGAACCGTTGTGATGCGTGCCAGTCCAGTTTTCCAGCTCGCTGTGGTCGGCGCCACCGGTGCGGCTGGACACGGCCAAATTTTCTTTGAGGGCGCGCAAAAGGGGTTCGACCTCTTGTGACGCGGGAACCTGACGCTGATAGGAGCGAAGTGAGAGTTCCAGGGGCTTGGCGACAATGTTCAGGACCGATGAGAGCATGGTGGAAGCTTCATTAGAAATCGAATTTGGACGCAAAATGAGTTGAAGAATCTTGATGACCGCTCCTTGACCGGCTTGCTTATCGGTTCGCAGGTTGTTTGCAAGAAACAAGAGTGCTGGAACCAGTGAGGGCAATAGTAGGGTATCCAAGAGATCTAAGAGGCAGTCAGCGTTAATGCCATGACCATGGTGGCAAGAAAGTTTAAACTCACATTCTAGACCACTCCTTAACAGGTACTCATTCAAGCAGCCTGTACTCAAGGCCATGACAATCTGATCAAAAAACGTCGGCATGAGCAGATAGAAATCCTGAGGAGGACAAGACGACATAAGATCGTCTCCTAAGCCGCCAGCCTCGGAATCAAATAGCCCATGTACCCAACCATTCAGGTGATATTTTTCCTGGTCGCTAAGCTCATCCAAAGGCCGACTCAATTGGCCCCTTCCTAGTAGCTTTCCCACGAACGAATGCGGCGATCGAATTGCCAAGTCGGTGGGTGTCAGACTGTAGCGGTGCACAAAAGCCAGCAGCAAAAGCAGGATAGACCCAAATTCCTCGTATACAGGCTGATATTCGCCCTGATCCTCGTCGTAGCCGCCCCAGTTGTCCAAGAGCTCGCATAGAGGATGAAGTATTTTGTATGGTTTGTCGAAGAGCAACAGAATATCCAAGGATGAAGGTTTGCTGGCCAGCTGGCTGCACAACTGCTTGAGGGTCATGGTCTCCTTGTTGCGGCAAAGTGTACCAATCACCTACACCATGTTAGCAGCCATCATGGACAGGGTTTTGTTGCTATCTGACTGAAAGACGACTCACCTCAACAATAGCTTGCGCAGCAGCACCCACGTTTCCGTTCATGTTATCCAATTCCCCAATAAGCCTCTGACTCCTTTCGAAGTCTTCTAAACATGCCTGAACCAGCGTTTCCTTCACGTACCGACCCTCGTCCGGCAGTGTTTGATAAGTAATCTCCCCCAAGAGGGTTTCGATGGCCGACGAAGACAACAGCCCGTGCAACTGGCAGGCGAAGCAAAAATCTTGTCGTACCGAATCCTGAAAAGAGCTGCTCGTGTTCGACATGTCAAACATGTTGGACAATGTCGGGAACACATTAGTGTCAACCTGACCCAGCGCCTGGGATATGCAAAACTCTGCGTCGAAAGGGTACATATGTGTAGAGGAAGCAGCAAAGTTACCCAATATTAGTGGAACCTTGTTGACGACGTATGATTTGAGCAAATGTTTCGTGTTTGATCCTTCGTTCCTAAAGACGGCGTTCGCCAAAACATCAAAGGATGCTAGGATAAGGTGTATTGCTGTTGTTTGCAAGTCACCCTGGACCTTTGTCAGCAAAAGCAAACAGAGAACGTTGCACGCTGAACGGCATAACAAACCTGGTATCGGTTATGTAGGTAAGTATAAAGAGAATGATCGTCAATTAAAGGCCGTCCCACGAGCTGTCCAAGGCGTCAGCGTCCCGAGTGCCCCATCCACTCCAGAAAAGGATAGTCGTCCGACAAACATACCGCAGCGTTGATGTAGATGTACAGACCAGCGCGAGAGTTAACTATGGGCATGTCGGGTATTTGCCATGTATCCAGTCCGATCATGTTATCCATGTAGTTATGCATCTCCGCTACTGCAGCGTCCTTCAGGTCAGAAGACTCTTCCCCGACCAGTGCCTGTCCTCGGCTGAACTCTAACCTCTCCGCAATTCCAGAGGTGTTTGGATTCTGAAGGATATAGGGTATAAGCTGATCGATAGAGCTCGCTAATCGTTTCCGATGGCCTGGTGAGAAGAAAGTCATTAGCCAAGTGTTCGGTTCACAAAGCAGTACAGGGAATCATGACATGAAAGAAGCGTTACCTTTAGCCTCGGGCCGGCTAAAGGCAGAGACCACCCGTTGATTTCCCAAAAAGTTAACCAAAAGCAAACTGAAAGCCTGAAGAGAGGTCTCCATGTCCTGCTTAGTCCGCATGTTCTGAATAGTGTCAAAGGTATCTCGTGAAAAGGCGGCAATGACGTCGATGAAGAGTGTTGTCCACTTGCTCAGGTTCGTGGCCATCTCGTAGGCGTCAGAGGCATGCCTGATGCCTTGACCATGTGTTATGACCTTGGAGAGCCGCAGGAAAATTACCTCCTCGTCGTTATACGAATTCTGCCAAAACACTCTCTTCGATTGTCTGTCTCCTCGTTGCCCCTGGCCCCCCTTATTGGCCGTCGCAGCCTCGTTGGTGGTACCTGCATCATGCTCACTCTGAATCTTGGCCTGCGATGTCGAGTACTGGTGTAGAACTTTCAGGACGGACTGGGGGTTGACGAGCTTCTGGTTGAGGAGAATGGTGAGATATTGTAGTCGGCGGGGGTCGAGAGAATAGGAAGACTGCTTCGTCGGCTTGAGGAGTAGGTTGGCAATAACGATGGGAGGCAATGGATAAAAGTCTGAGTTAAGGATGGGCACGAATCGCGCGAAGTCGCTTGGGTCTAGTCGTTTGGCTTCGGCGCGCGCCAGGAACTTGGTCCATTGTCCCACGGCCGCCGACAAGCCTGCCGTCGCTGGACCTCCGGACATGATCGGGGCATTCGAGACCGGTGGTTGCCGACGGTAGTGATAGTAGGTGGTAGGTAGCAAAGATCAGGTGCGTGCTATATCGGGGCTGTGGTCATTTTCCAGGCAGTGGTGTTGGTAGCTGACGTTGTTGCGTCGCGACCAATGTCCGATGATGCGCTTGTCAGCTTTCGAGCATGTGGTAGACGCAACTGTTGGTTCCACTTCACGCAACTGAATAGCACCCAGTTTCCAGATGACTGACAGGGGCGTTAGGGGCTTTGGTTTCAAATGCTGTGGATGCCGTAAATGCCTTGAGCGGCGGTGCGCTGTGTGTAGGTACCTAGAGGTAGCGCGTTCGCTGTTATGATCCGCCCATGGGCGCGTTGACTCCAATCTGGAAAATGTGCTGGATTGATTGACGTCGGATAATCGTAGTATACCGCTGTCACTCTCTGAAAGCGCTCGGGACCGAATGTGATTGTTCGACTGACAGCCTAATAGCAGACCAAAGGGTCAAGAGGAATAGATGGAAGGTGGTGAAGTGACAGAGTTGCACACAAGCGCGCAACTTGAATGACTTGCAGCGAACCGATGTGAAAGTTACCAAACGAAACAAACGGAAGCTTCCAATCTTTCATGTTTCCTATCCGTAAGCGAACGTGTTCTGTAAGGTATCGTACCCCGGTGAGCGAACTTTCCACATCACCGTAAGTCGGCACGAGCCGAGGACCCACAGAACAAATAAAGTGGAGAGGACTTCGAAGCTGCATCAGTCTCCAGCACTCCGGTCTTGGACTGTACATACACTGCGGCATTCCTCTTCACAGTATATTCTTGTGGACGTACCGCCACTACCGGCCGATGTTCGTACGGTACATGTAAGTGATTCGTACTCTCCCGGAACATTGACAAATGGGGGTTTCGTACCTTGCCCATGCTTCCCCAACCTAGGACATCGGGGGAGCATGGGCAAGGTACGAGGAGTCGCTCGGATGCAGTAACTAACAATAATCTCCATGGATGAGCTGGGAATATGTGCTAATTATTTTATTCGAGTTCCGATATCTGGTTATAAGATACAGAGCCATCCATAACCCGACGGTGATATTGCTCAGACATGGCCCGTAAGGAAGCTGTACAATGGAATGCCAACATTCAACGGGCAGAGAGCGCTCATATCCAACCCATTAACTTTCCCTTGTCCGTTCCCAATTCACGTTACAAAACCTCCCGGGATAAACCCTCTTAGTCACCTTCCCTTTTGACACCCTGCATCCGTCCTCCATTGGCGTTGTTCCCGTTCCCACTGCCGTTTGCTTGCTGTACATCTGGTGCGCGTGGTCCCAACATCCAGTCCTGCATCGCCAACCATTCGCTCCAGCTTCTCTCTGCCAGAACAATCTCTCTTTCGGTCGCATCGCGCAAAGGTTTCAAAAATGGTATGGACTCTTCCTCGTTCATGTCGTACGCCGCCTTGACCTTGAGCCAGTTGGAACTCTTGGCCGCAAAGAGGTAGTTCCGTCGCTCGTTCTCATGTACTGGTCCGATTCCAGCCTCCCAATCATCGCCGAAAAAGCCGTGCAAAACCCCGGGAAAGTCATATCCCGTAGCCACCAGACGGCGGATATAGGGGATCAAGTTGACACTCGCATACGACTGAAGACCAAAGCCCCCAACAGGTGCCTTCCCCGTTGCTCCCCGGACACAAGACGCCTCTAGTTCTGGTGGTGGGCGGACTGTCTGTGAAGACAGCACCGGGTTGGGCTTCTGGAAAGGCAGTCGGATGTTGATGTATCCGGCAAGAGCCTGCACAGGGCCATGGTACTGGGCGTGGTCCAGGAAGTATCGCATGCAGGACATGAAGTATGGGTGCCACTCGAGAATGTCGAACTGGGTCTGGGCATCCGCAAATGACTGCGCGGACGTGTTAACTTTCGGACGAGCGTTGGGAGCCGGTCGCGGGAAGGAGAAGACACCATGTACCTGTGCGTGACGAAAAGCCGGTCCGCCTGGTTGAGGGAAAGCCATTGTTGGCAACGGTGATGTTCGGTAGATTAGGTGAAGGGCGTATGTGAAAGGGGTGTGAATACGCCCAGGAGAACGGTATGACAACTCAAACGGCTTGGGCTGTAATCTTAGTAATGTTTCGCCGTCTGGGTGTTCGACGTCAAGTTGAATATTCTTTAACACGAAAATAGCTGAAATGCTGTTTGATCAATATCAACCTCCGTATATAGTTCACGCCGACGACGGATGATATGATATAACGGGGCTTTATGAAGGAAATGGTCGACTTGGTTGAGGATGAAACAACTTGGAGAACTGAAGGGAATGACGGGACGGAAATTAAGCTTTCAGAAGCGGGAACTAAGACGTTATATAGCCCCGTATGGAGAAGATGCGGACCATCGAATCCTTGATCAACCTCGGAAAGATTTCTCAACCGCATACCCACTCGGCCGCTGTAGGATGTCCCCAAGCCGCATGATGTGCATGTACCATCATGAGAGCTGAATAGGTAATAGAAAACCTGTCTGGACTGCGTACCGGAAGAACAACGAAACAGGGGTTGAGAAAAGACGTCCCGTTCAGGGCACTAAAACAACGAGGAGCACGGGGTGTAGGCGACGACGGAGTAACGGCGGAAGTCAGTGTGTAGAGGTACTGTGACTGTACCCATCTCCGTCTCCATCGCAAGCAAGGAACGCTCCCTTTTACCTGCAGCTGAGGTGCGCTCAGAGAAGGAGGGCCAAAAAAAAGAGAAAAGTGATCCACAATACTTTTTCTGGGATACTACTTGTGCGAAAGGATGGGCAACTGCAAAGGCCGAAGTGATGTACGCGATGAGATTGAAGTCGGGTATGGGTGGGAGATCTGAAGACGGGTCTTGTCGCCGTCATCGCGGGGGAGTTCAAGAACGCCAATCACAAAGCGGCACTCGGAAGATAGTCTGGACAGTCTTAAGACTGTGTCTGGATAGCGAGTGTGAGACCGACAGGGCATGAATACCTCCGAGACCTGATTGAGGAAGCAAGCACAATGCCCTGTGCGAATCTGTGGCGGATGCATCATAAAATGGCATGTCGAGCGTTTCTTTTCCACTTCGATTCTGCATTGCTTTTCGGTTGAAGATGGGTGGGTAGTGGTCTGGACGTGACAATCTGGATGTCTTTTGTGCTGCATAGCTAAACGTCAAACGCGGAGCACCGCGAGGAACAGGAACGCCTACGGGACGTCGGAAGGAGTAGTGGACTCGGTGGAGAGCCTAACAGGGGCTGTGGCGACAAGGACAGGCCATCTTTGTCTACGGTAGCCGACTGCAAAGAGGGCGAGCGAGCCGTGGTTCTCAAAGCCCCGTCGGTGCCTGCTCCCGCAAGACGGGAGTCCCGCTCCTACTTGAGAAGGCGAGGTGGGAATGGGGTAATGGAGGCGACAGCATGGGTACCTCTATACACGGCACCAGAGCTAGCTGGACCACCTGAGCTCCGAAATCATCCTGGTTCTGTTGCCTCGCCGTGACTGATGGATGACAAAAAGGTGCGAAACTCGCTCCGTGAATGCTTGTTTGCTAGTTGACCATCTCTGTAATGGAAAGGGCAAGCGAGGTTGAGAAATCGGATTGGATTTGCCAGTGATGCTGGGATCGACGACGGGGCGGGGACTTGCTCAGCGAGGCTGCAACATCTTGATAGAACCTACACAGTGATGCTGTGTGTGCGATGTGATATAGGTAGCTTGACGAAGCTTGGGGTGAGGCGCAAACTAGGGACTTTACAAGCCCAAGAGACCTCACTCTCTCCAACTTTTTTCAAGGGTCCTCCGAGGGCAACACGACAGTAACCAGAAGTACCTACCCCGGGATCCAATGACAGCAGGTAGAAGATGCCCATGCCCGACGCCCCCAGATTGTTATGGTAAGGGGATGACGGGATGAGCGGGTTCGGTATCGACTTGATTTGCTGCCAACCCGCTTGCCCGCTTCAGGCCTCTGCTGCATCTACGATGCGATGCGATGCGATGCGATGCAATGTGCCACTTAGCAGGCGCGGTATCTGGCGGGAAACTTGGGTTGGGGCAACTTGAAAAGGAGGTCACCGTACATTGGCTGCATGCTCTCCATGATACGCCCAAAGGGGTTTCCGCAGGAGAGAGATGGAGGATACTTACGTAGCGCCCACCTTCCATGTCGCCATCGCTAGGAGACAGGAAAGCAACAAGTAGAAGTTCATGTCATTGATGCGATGCTTGGTGTCAAGAAAACTGGAACGCCACGACATCGAAGAATGGGTTGTAGATTGGATATGGGCGCAGTCTCGGCTTTTCCAGCGATGAAGGTACCATGTCGGGCAATTGTAGATATTAGAGCTACTTGTTGGCTGGAAGCCGCGACATAATGCAAGTGACCCTGAAACTCGACTTTTTTTTCGTTGTTCCCTTCAGTTGTCAGAGTGAGGCCCGAAGTGAGTGCGTTCAAATCCGTTCGGTTCTTTTGCTTCCTTCAGTTACCTGGTGTACGAATTGCACTCCTAAAGAGAGGACTAAGGTAGTAGACGTGCTCGCTCGTTGTTACACGCTACGGACAGGCGACGATATGCACATCATTTCCAAATCACCCAAACAGTTTAGTGTGGTGGAGATTATCCTCAGTACCCCACCGTCACTGTTCGCAAGTGGTCCGTGCCTTGTTGAAAGCGATAGGCTAGTGTATCTTGGGATCCACCTTTGTCGTCTCGGCTTCAGGTACCGGTCAAGAATGACTTATTCTGTCCGCATGATTGGACCATCAGCTTGAAAGGTCTTGGAATGAATGGGAAGGTATCAAGTCTGCTACGGCCGGTGATCATTACTTAGACACTGTTGCTTGGCTTCAGCTGGCACGGTATTATTAGTCTGGTGAAAGGGAGAAGCTTCGATGTGGCCATCAGCGCCCTTGGATGGCCTATCGGGGATGAAGGGCAGGTAAGTATTGTGATCATGTGTATTCTTTATGTCAAAGCACGGTTGTGGACGGACTTAGCGATAGGCTAGAGCGCGTCTTGAGTGTATAGTCCAGGAAAACCTATGGCCTCGATTTCCCTGATGGGACTGAAGTTCAGATGCTGTCATAAAACACCTTAAGATTGTATAGGTGCGCAATCCAAGGGACCAGATGGTAGGCCGCATTTGGAGCCTTAATCCGTGGAATCATCATGACATCAGCCTAGATAGCCAGTATGTTCTTCGCTGACTTGATGGTTGTGTTGCATACAAAGGTCCGAGAAGCTCAAGTTCTCGCGGTTCGTTAGTCCAGGCTACCCGGAAAAGCCTCCGTTGAATGCATCGAGTTCCGTCAACGAATACTGTCTGTCCGCTTCAAATTAGCCGACCTGCTCGGGAAGCGCCAGGTACCAAGACTCACTAGGCCACGTTAATGAACTTGGGCCAGGCTTAATTGTCAGTCAGCGGCAGCGGGTAGTTAGAAGGCATCCCGGTCTGAGACAACTGTGTTCAGGTTCCGCCTGGATGGGTCTAGATCACTTGAGCTGATACAACTGGCATGCCTTGACGCGGTATGATCCACGAAGCGCAGAAAACGGCCATTGGTTCGGGGTTTCTTTGGCGCACTCCTTTGAGTAATCTCTACCAGGAGCGTTGGTTAGCGAGTTCCTGTTCTGAAGCTGCAACCGCCAACTTCTCGCCAAATTACAGAGAAATCGGCCATTTCCGATGACAGAATAGTCTTGATGAACCTCATACACCGGAGGGCAAGCCCGGGTACAACGTAACGCAGCAGTCTTCAAGTCCAACTGTAGCTTTTCAAGTGCCATGGTCTGCGGGACCGAGAAAGAGTATGTCCAGACGTAAGACCAAGGACACATTTCTTATGATTGTCGGTAACAGACGAGACTTGTCGTGAGCGGCCCCTCGCCTTGGCGCACTGCGATTAAGAGGTATCCTCCAGGCCGATCTGTGCTTGACGAAGAAATGACTCCACATCGACCTCGTATAGTAAGTAATGTCAGACCCAGATGGGCGAGATAAGATAGTCGAGAGGGGCGCAATGCAGGTTGATGAAAACTGAATAGTCCCTCACAAAAGGAAAAAGACCCTGTGGCTGACAATTCGGCCAAAATTTCCAACCATATCCAATCAGGAATGCGACGATCCCCAGCTTGTAGCTAGCGATGTATATACACTACATTACCGCTCATCTGTGGTGGGTTCCAGCTCCTTCGCTCATAAAGAGCATGTCAGACAAGTTAACTGAGCTTGGGTCCATGGCCGTCCTGGCGACAGATGGGGGTAGCTGTGGGACTACATATCTCTTGATGTCGCTGAATTGCTGAATAAAGAGGTGGAAGATGAAAGGTACAAGTAAAATGAGCTACCAAACACTTACCAAGCCTTTTGGAGAAGCAGTCACAAGCTCCAAGCCATCCGACAGCCACTTGCCAATCTTCTGGTCACAAATTCTCCGGGCATCGAGTCCCAATCTTGCGTTCGCCCAACCTTATGCAGCGTAGCAGGCGGAAGCAATGCGGGTGTCGTTTCCCCGGGGAAGTGGTGCGTCCCAGCATCCGTACCTTGGGAAACGGAACCCCTCCCTCCTCGCATCCGTCAACCCGAGTGTGTGGACTGGCGACACCAAGTGTAATCGCGACCTGCGCAGCCAAGCTATCATTGGCTAGAGTACCAGTAAGGGCGAACAAGGGGACTGTGAACAGGCACAACGCGCAAACCTGAGTTCCTCACTGATTGTGATGTGCTCAAACAGTTAATCCTGAGGTACCTCTTTCGAAACTCCGAAGCTTTTCGGTCTGTCCTAGTCGTGGCCAGACAGCATGGAAAACGTTCATCCGACGGAGGGAGAATGAATGAAAAGAGTAGCCTGATAGATATCATGCGCATAGGTTTTTTTTCTTTTTAGGTTTTTTTTTCTTTTTCTTTTGGGATGTTCTCGGGCGAGTGTGGCCGCACTTGCCGGAGTAGAGGGGAAACTAAATCCTAAGTAGTTGTTAGTTGTCACGGAGAAAAGCCGCGAGGAGCCGACAGACGTCGCTGCGGTAATGTTGACACCCTCCACGTTCATTGACCACTGGCCCGTGCACCATGTACACTACGTAATTTACAGTTCACCGTAATCGGTCATTAGGACGGAATGCGCTGCCAACGCCCTGCTCATCAGTGCAGGTTGGTATCTGAACCCTGCCAATCTTGAGATACAGCGTACCTACCTATGTGCCTCTCTCGCGGAAGACCGGTAGGGTCTTGGCTGCCCTGTGAGGCTCTGCGACAAAACATGCCCTGAGAATGGGTAACGGGGAGATCTGGAAGCTGTAATTACCCTTTTTCATCACCATGGACACCACATTCGCATCTTCGAAAATGGCCTCGACACAATTATGGGTAATGAATAACCCACAAATCACTCTTGTGTGTCGTACGCTGACCGTTGAGCTCGAAGGCGGCAAGCCATTCTACCACAGAGGTTGGAGATGGCTGGTAGGTTTCATAGATACCCGTCTGATGTTTACTTCGCGGCAAATGGAAGACATGTTTGGGTGTTTACCGGATTCCAAGTTGCAGTGAAGCGGAGTGTATCGAACTCCATGCGGTCACAGCAGGAATGGCCAAACCAAAAGCAACGGGTAAGCTTCCTTCAAACTTCCGAGTACTTAACACCGAGAACGGCGCTCACCAAGTGCAAAGATACACCAGCAATGGAGAGAAGTTACGTACAAGTGAACGGAAGGCAGCACGGAAGGGAGGACAGAACGGGAAAGAGTCCGTGTGGGACCGGTTCGGGGCTACCAAATTCCCGACGAAGCACCAAATGAAAGTGACTCCCATCTTCGGGACCGTTCGCGGTTGCAGTTAACAAGTGCTCCCCCATCCGAGTCACTCGACGGCACCTAACTTCCGTCTATTGAACTTCGAAGGCCCAAGTTGAATAGGTATCTACTAGTTCCCAATGATGTTTCACACAATCCCGTCACCTCACTTCACCGCGCTACAACCATGCCCCCCTCGAACATCCCCATCCCCCATCCCCGTCCCGCTACCGCCTGGTTGGATGACAAGCCCCCTTGATTTATTCCCACCGACCGTTACTCGACTTTCCCAGGTCCACGTCGTGGATGTTGACTGGTTTCAGACTCAAGCAAGCAATGAATACAGAGGCACATCAAAGGGCTTGGTTTCAGAGACCGAAGGGGTTTTAGCAGGCACGGCCCGGTTCAGTTATGTCAGGTACGAGATTTCGAGCCCCTGCGACAAAGACCAAACAAGAAATCCCTTCGTCATCACATCAGGGAATAATGCTGTTGCTTTATTGCCGAGTGTTTGGGGTATGGTGCTTGACATTGATGTTACACTGTTTCTGTGGCTGCCTTGGCTTCCCACCTGCGGCCAAGTTCCCATGGCTATCTCCCTCTCCTCAACCCTTTCTGCTCATATCTCTACCTTTATAGCATATCCTCACAATTTCCATGGCAAAGAACAACACGACAAAAGAGGCCGATGCAGGCCTGACAGCTTCGATCTTGAGGGATAACCCCACTGTCTAGCATCACAAGTTAACGCAGACGTAGCCAATGTTTGTGTGCAGAGAAACGTTATACAGTCCCCTCAAAGATCACCAATAGGTAACTTTATTGGACATAGTTTCCGAACCATGACGACTCATGCGCCGGAATCATCCGCAAGAGAGGTCCCTTATACTCAACATCATACAGCAGTGCTCGGCCAATCATGTAAGTAACGTGGTGGTCCTCAATAGCCTCCAGTCTCATGTTCGCTCACAGTGATACGCTGTCACTTCCGCCACTGATACCGAATCTTAAATTCCCGGAACACCGAATCTGAGGATGCGAGGCGTACGCCATGCGTCGCCGCTTTTCTCGAAAGCTACAACGGGCAGGCCTATTGTTTTGGTTCACGGGCGGTGCCAACGGCCTGGGTCGCCTTCAAGCACAAGGCCTGACTAAATGCAGCCACCCGTGGCGGCACGTAGGTCACCACTCCCCAGTATATTATCAGAAGCGATCAGTGATCAGTGAAACCTATGCCCTCGATCGTGCAAGATCAACCAGATCCTCCCCCTCATAATGATGCATGCAGCTAAGCTCATCAGCACTACAAATTTAGCGACCGTTTACTCCCAGAGACAGCGAGGCATGCGAGTAGTCACATGTTTATGGGGTCAACTGTAGCTTTCGACTTGCGTCGATCCCACGGGACATATCTGGTTCGGGGCTTTACTTTTTCAATTCTTTGCCGAATCGCCGAATTTCGAGGCTTACTACGGCTGCGAACAGGGCAGAAGCCGACGATCAGTAACCCTTCTCCATGAGTCTGCCTCATTTCTGAACACTCTAGCCTTGCTTCGAGACAAGTTCATGTGAGCAAGCTGTCCTCCTTTTCCAGGGTACTTGACGCCACTCGCTTCACTCGGCTCCAGCCGTTTCCTCGGGGCTGACTTTAGATCGATGCTCTACATACAGCCCCGTCTGCTTTGTATACTGCCACCGCCCGATGCGAATGAAGTTCATCATAGGGTTCCATAGCCATCTTTCCAAAGTTCATGACGTCTGCACGATCCCTACCTACATGGACGGACATGGGGGGTGTCCATCAACACGAACAAGGGTGGTGCGCATACCGATCAGTAAGGAGCACATGTTTTCTTCTAATCGCGACCCCGGCCTCGGGCTTGAATTCCAACCTACATACGAAAGCTAAAACTTGCCTTGGTGCCTAGATATCGTAAGATCCCTTTATCCCTTTCGAAGCTCGGTTGAGACGAGAACAAGCCTTGGGCTTTCTGCCAGTCACGAAAATGTAGACAGCAGCTCGGGTTTCGCGATTTCGGTATGTGCCGATCCATAAGGGACGAAAGGCTCTTAGCATCAGAGGTTGAGGGCTAGCATGCAGAACTTTGACATTCGTACGCTTTTGGATCCCGGTGCTCTTCCTCGGCCCTCCTTCGAAATCGTGGAGGTCTGAGCTCATCTTCTGTAACCTGTTGATCAGAGGTCTACGATCGATCGTTGTAAACTCACCGCGTCGAGGTCAGCAAGCAAGATACTTAAAGGGCGGCTGAAGACTGGTAGATGTTGTGTCACTTGCCAAAAGGTGATGTCGGCTAAGGTTGGTAGGCTAGTAACGACGCTTCAGTCGAACCATCATTTCGCTGTTCTTAACTTGGGATCTTTTCCTTGGATCTAGGAGCATAGCTGATTTTGTCACCTTCTTGATGAGGACACCCTTGATTTACATGTTGAGTAACAATACGAACTCAAGAGTCACAGGCAGAAATCATTAGCCAATCATGGCAAGGTCGTAGACCAAGATTCAAGTGTCATCTTTGAGTATTAGACAAGATTGAGATTGGAGAACACGTCAAGTTCATAGGTGCAACCTGCACGTAGAACGACAGTCAACGAGGTGAAAGTTTGAACGGCGTCTATCACTACTTGCTCAGAGAATGTCCACCATTCTCAAGTTTGACCAATCTTGAAATCCACGATCAACATCCGGATCAATCCTCACCACCTCCACCACACCAGTATACTTTATGGGTCCTGCGTATCCTCTACCTCCAAGTCCTCGCTGTGTCATCTTCATCCATTTCATCTGCTTTCTCAGACGCACAACTCAGACCGACCAACAGCAACCGGATAAGGTAATCATTACAACCCCTCACACTTCCCTGAATTGTGATGAATCCTTACCACTTTGCCAAGCTCACACTGAAGTTTGCCTTCGAACCCTTCCCTGTAGAACTATATCCTGTACGGCTGGCACAGCTGACATGTACAGCGAGCGCTGCTGTATTGCAGACGATACTATGCGCCTGTCATTATTCCTGCCACCGCTCCTGCCGCGCTGCCCACCTGGCCGACATGCTCTCCCCCAGAAGTTGGACGAAATGACACCTTTCCTCGTACCTTCCCAGACTAATACAAGCAGCAGGCACTAGTGGCAGGTAACATACCTAGTGTAAGGTCTGCCCCCTAGTTCCTCCACCACAATGGGGATCTCTGTGGTATCATGGCGCAGTGGTAATCGTTGATAAAAACTTGGCGCGGCGGTTTCCGTAGGTCTGCAGCTGGGGTATTGTCGTTCGTTCTACAAAATTACCTGGGCGACCTAGCTTTTTGAGCTTTCAAGTTGATTCATGAATGAATGAGGATGTTGGAAGCCATGGCTCGGGGTTTTTACGTCTTGGGTTTGGGATTGTGGGAGAGACTTCAGTTGTTGGTTGGTTTGTTTATAGCGCCGGCCGATCGCCGGATATTACGTTTGTGTGCACCTTGGACACTCCGCCATGGACACTCTGCCTTTATCGTGACAGAAAACAACCTTTGGCCAATTTGATCGAAACTGGCAGTAACCTATGACGTCCAAATTTACTCTTAATGAGAAGGATACAGTCCGCGAACTTTCCTCTTTTCAGAAGTCAAGAGGACTCGGAACGTCTCCCAATTTCTCCTTTTAAAGACATAGAGGCGAGACGGTAAAGTACCGGCACCTTCGTCATTACCGTGATATCTTTGAAGATAATCGCGTTGTCTATATGGCGGTTGCTGCTCAGTTGAGTTGCTTGCTGATGTCACATTCGATGATGTCTTCGATGCTTGTCTGTGTCCACGTAAACCCGAGACCTTTGCTTGTCTCGAATAATATGAAGCAGAATCGAGGGTAGATCATGAGTTAACGATGAAAGAGAGGGAACAACGGCTTATGCGCTTATGAGCCCCGCTATGCAGCTGAAATGAAACTCAGAACGAGGCTCGTCCTGCTATAAGTAGTACGTACTTCGTGTAATGCAGCTGCATGTGTGAAGGTAGTTGATGTCTAATACCCCGCCTTTCATGATGCTCGATGACCCAGAATCATGGACTCAGCCATTGTTTTGATCCTAACCAGGACAGAACAGCAGAGCACCAGAACAAGCGAATCAGGTATCCTCTTTGGTTCATGATCTGCCTGCTCGAAGCTCGTTGATCAGACTTACCTCCATTCTAACCGAATCATCCAGCTTCACTCTAAACCAACTCACAAGAACGGAACCAGAACAAACCGAAACCAACCATGGGCGACTCTTCCCAACCTCGAACCATCTACGGCCCCACACGCCTCCTCGACATCCAAACCAGCGTCCCCGACCCGCGAATCCTCTTCATGAAAAACGTCTCCATCCCTCTTACATCCTCCCCGTTTCCCATCCGCGCCAACATCTACCTCCCAAAGTCATGTGCCTCCTCGTCCGGCCTCAATGCCAACGCACGCCAACCCGAGGCCCAATTCATGAACTACCCTGTCATAGTAACCTACGGCCCCTACGGGAAGGACATCCCCTACTCTTCATTTCACCCAGGCTCCTTCGCCGAGGTCAACGCCGAGCAGCGGTCCGAGTTCTCCGCCTGGGAGACGCCTGATCCGGTGTTCTGGTGCAAACAAGGGTATGCGGTGGTGCGGGTTGACGAGCGCGGGACGGGACAGAGCCCGGGACTGCTGGATACGATGAGTAAGGATACAAGTGATGCGTTTTGTCAGGTGATTGAGTGGTGTGCGGAACAGGAGTGGTCGAATGGGAAGGTGGGGTTGTTGGGGGTTTCTTATTATGCTGGTGAGTTGAGTGTTATGGGGGTTTCTTATTATGCTGATGTGTGAATTGCGTGGTGGTTGGGAGAAGAAGAAAAAAAAAAAGAGAAGAAGGATGGTTGTTGACAAATGACAACAGGTTCGCAATGGCGAGTCGCTGCTCGTCGACCGAAAGGCTTAGCGGCCATCATCCCTTGGGAAGGCATGTCTGACTATTACCGTGATCGGTGTCGACACGGCGGAATTCTTTCAAACAACTTCATCGATATCTGGTGGAACCGGCAGGTGCTGGTCAATCAATATGGCCTACCTGGCCGCTCCAAACTAGCGTTCCCACCAGACGGACCTGGAGCCAGGGGACAGGAAGACACGATTGAAGGTGACTTTTCCGAGGAACAATTGGTATCAAACAGGAACGAACAGACAAAAGACAACGAGGCGCACCGCTTCCGCGATGAAGACTATTATGCCAGCAAGGAGTATCGACTGGAGGACATCGAGGTTCCTGTGCTGAGCGTGGCGAACTGGGGCGGTATCGCGCTCCATCTGCGCGGTAACGTGCTGGGTTATATGCATGCCGGATCAAGATTTAAGTATCTGCGTTTCATCACTGGTCGACACGATCTTCCGTTCTACTACAAGGAGCAGGTTGAAGTGCAAAAGAGCTTCCTTGACGCCTTTCTTAAGGGAGAAGATAAGGTCGGCTGGAGTGTCCCTAACAAAGTCTCTCCAATCGAGGTAACGCTGCGCAAAGGTAATATTGGGTTCAATGATGCAGAGAGGGAGAAAGCGTACGAGAAACGGAGTGAGGGCCAATGGCCGCTTTATTCAACAGACTATACGGACTTCTACCTTGGATCCGATCACACTCTCTCCCGGAACAAGCCAAACCCAACCACGCCAGAACAAATCGGATACAAAGCTCTCGGAAGCCTGGACAAGCCTGAGCTGGTGCAGTTCATTACGGCACCCTTCGAGAAAGAGACCGAGATAACCGGCCACATCGTAGCACACTTGAGTGTCTCGGTGACGCCTGAGAACACGCAAAACGAAACAGACATTGATCTCTTCCTGACCATTCGCCATATCGACCGCTCGGGGAACGAAGTGTTTTACACCGGAACGGCAGGTGACCCCGTCCCTGTCTGCAAAGGCTGGCTCCGAGTGAGCAACCGAAAGGTTCACGAGGAAAATTCCAAGTACAGGCCATGGCTTCCTTATAGAGAGTACTTCTCGACCGATGTTCTTCCCGTCAAGGCTGGAGAGGTGTACAGCGTTGACGTTGAGCTCTGGCCAACCAACGTAGTGGTGGGCGTGGGTGGTAAGGTTTTGCTCGAGGTTTCTGGTGGTGACACGCAAGGAGCTGGCATCTTCCAGCATAACTCCGAGATAGACAGGTGAGTTCCCTTCCAACGGTCACATCCCGTATTTGAACGCATCGTGCTGATTCCACTCAAGGCCCGCTTCCAAGTTTGCTGGCCAGAATCATATCCATTTTGGAGAAGGCTTTGATAACTATGTCACACTGCCCATAATCCCAGAGCACGTCTAGGTTGTGCAACGTGGTTCTCAGGCAGTCTTTCGCGATGAGTAATGGTGTTGTATTCCAGAGAAGGGGTATCGTATGCCGAGTGAAGTTCTCCTTAAAGGTGCTTGCTTTGCTAGTGTTGCCAGAAAAAAAAAAACCGGTAACTTCGAGTGTTGTCCGCGAGATTTAGTAGCCCGTAAATTCCGATGAAAGATGTGGAAGGTTCACTGTCGTTCTTTGTGACCAACCCCCCTTCCAGTCGCAGCTTTCTCCCACCTCGTTCGTTGTTCCCGCGTGCCTCCACGTCCACCGCAGCATCCCCTCTTCATCCATCATTCCCACAAGATGCCCGACATTGCCGCACAACATCCATCAGTTGGCACAGATCCCGTCTGGACCGTTGCCGTTGTCCCCGTATCTGGCTGGTGTGATCGAATAGACGGCTGTTTAGCCGAACTTTCTGGTGCCACCCTTGAACTTTTCCTTGTTCTCCTCCTTCTTGCCCTTGCCGATCAGCTCCAAGTGACCAGCCCTGGCTCCCAACATCTTCTCCGTCTTGGCGACCATGCCGGCGGTGAACTTCTTCTGGACCTTGTCGGCCTTGGTCTTGTTCTTCTTGACCTTGCTGACGCCCGACTTCTTGGGAGCCTTGCCGCCCTTGGACCGGTTCAGTCCAGGGTTGGGCTTAGTGATTTTGCTGCCCGAGCCTTGAGCCATGTTGGCGGTAGTTCGGAGTGGATTTTTGAATGAGGCGACAACCGGGTTGTGGAGGTCGCGCAAATTGAAGAAAAAGGGAAAGAAACAAGAGAGAGAGAAAAACTCGAGAGTTGCAGCCAAAAGTAAATGCACGCCGTTTCTCACCGCCTAAATTATGTCCGGCAGAATCTTTCTAGACGAACGTGCGCACTGATCAATCCCCACATCCCCCCCACGCGGCATGTTCCGGCTCCACCAGACAGCTCCACGTCGAGGTAAGGCACCTTGAACACTGTCTACGCTGGCTGTCCACTACACTGGTTTATCCCCTATCAACCACTGAAGCTATACACCGGATTGTCCATCATTCAAACTACCAACAACAGACACCAGTCCCACTAGGCAATTAACGTCCAACACCTTACGACATCAGTTGCTGGGCAGCATCCCGTCCGTAATACGAACTCCAGGCCGGTCCTTGACGTCAGGAACATAATCCTCGCCCATTGACAAACACGACCACCACCACCTAGTAATCCCGAACCCCTTCTAAACAGATAATCAAGATGTCCGACCCCTTCGGAGCCGAGGCCGAACTCATCAACATCGAGAGCCACTTCTACCAAGGCCAATACCAAGAAGTCGTCGACTTTGACACCACCTCCTTCTCGGCCGAGAACGCCCTCCCCGCGCGCGTCCTTCAGCTGCGCGCGCGCATCGCGCTCGGCCAAGCCGAAGACGTGCTTACCGAAGTTGCGGGAGAGAAGAAGCCGGAGCTCGAGGCGGTGGGTGCGTTGGCGCAGCTGAAAGCAGGTGACGCCGAGTCGGCCGTGGAGACGATTGAGCAACTAGCGGCCACGGACGCGGGTGAAATCGGTATTGTCCAGGTCGTGGGCGGGACGGTGCTGGCGGCGGCGGGTAAAGCCGACGAGGCGCTGGCGCTGCTGCAGAGGCATCAGGGCAATCTGGAGGCTGTCGCGCTGATTGTGCACATCTACCTGGCGCAGAACAGGACGGAATTGGCGGTTAAGGAGGTGGCCAGCGCACGGAGGCTGGCGCAAGATAGCTTGTTGTTTAACCTGGCTGAGTCGTGGGTTGGGTTGAGACTGGTCAGTTCTCCCATCCCCCCCTTTTTTTATTCTTTGCGAAACAGTTTGCGATTGGAGCAAGCATTTTACTAACTGTTGACTTTGGTCTATCACCACTCAACAGGGCGGCGACAAGTACCAACAAGCATTTTACGTCTTCGAAGAGCTCGCACAAGCACCCGCTACCTCGTCCGTACGGAGTCTTGTCTCGCAGGCCGTTGCTGAGATTCATCTCGGCCGCACAGAGGAGGCCCAGGCTGCCCTGGACCAGGCGCTCAAGAAGGAGCCCGGATTCGCGGACGCCATTGCGAACCAGCTCGTTTGGAGCGTCATTACTGGACATGATTCGGCCGAGTACAAGGCGTACGTTACTCACATACACATATGGCTTGGTTTCCTCTGCCTTTTTCTCTTGTACTCGTGTGTGCTAATATGCATGTCTGCTTTACAGTGCCCTCGAGCAGGCTGATCCCAACCACCCCTTCTTGACCGATTTGGCCGAGAAGAGCGACCTCTTTGACAAGGCGGCGACAAAGTACAAGGCCAAGGTTTCTGCTTGAGCGAATGTTTTGGGTGAGGCGATGACGAACATGAAGAAAATCTTTAATTCACAAAAGGGACCAGCGGGGGGGCAACAAGACGTATGACGAGGCGGTGGACTATCATAATATTTGTTGAAGCAGATTCAAGGAAAACAAGAGAGATTTGTGACCTTGGTTCCTAGTGAATTATGCAAAGTATAAATCCTAGACAGAGGAGCATTGGTTCTCATGGCAATGAGGTCGAGTCGATCGAATGCTTTCTGGCCTTGTATAGTAGGTGCCAATGCAGTATACAGCTGGATGGATGAAAGCAGCATGCCGTATCTCCTGCAGTTTTCCCGATACCGTAACCCTGGGAAAATGATCCACGTTTCAAGTTTAGACACGGGCCTACAAAGGCTGAACAGTGATAGATGTGTGCAACTGGAAGATAAGAGAGCGCGGTTACGGATGCTTCAGTTGAATAGTTCGATAGTCGGACATAAAAGTCGCACATCCATCGGAAATGGATGTCGCACTCTTACACTACACTAGTATATGTAGTAAAAAAGGGGGCAGAGGGGGAGAGGGGGCAAGGGGACTGATGCAGTTCGATGAAGATCTCAGCCTGAAACTGGTAGGTGATAGCCGGATTTTGAGTGGCCCCGACGTGGCGGATGGGAGGAATCTGTCATTCGATGACCGAGGTGTAATGAATCGATCTCACGGCGTCTGGCGATGTTTTGATTTGTTGGTTGGATATTGTCAGTTGGGGGTAATCACTTCAGAGGTGCCAAGTGACAAGTTAGGTAGGTAGCCTTGGCTGAGTGGTGTTGGCTGATGATGGATGTGGCTTGTATCAGGAACCAGTCTTCTGTTGGCGTTAACACATGAGGTCGTTGAAGGTAGAAGGGGTCTCATGTCGTGGAACATTGCAGTGGCATCATCGAGTCAGCATGGGTCATTGTATTGGAGAGGGATGTCTACAGTAACCTTGCAGGGCGGCAATAGGTATGTAAGATCAAATAATTGACTGGCTTCGGGACGGCCTGTGATCCCGTCTTGCCCGTCACCCGTCTGAAAGGATGGGACCCACAACGGCGGCATCGCAGCGGACCCTACCCTAAGCAGACCCTTAAGAGCGGCGGAAGCGGCAGCCCTGCCCTGGCTTGGCTCCCGTCTCTGTCTCTGTCCGCTGGAAAGCCGAGGAACCCTGGCCTGCACGGTGCATCTTTTACATGGAGGTAGTTGGTGATCCCATTCCCGTTTTTTTCCCTCTCTTTCACTCGTATAGTTTGAAAAGGGTCAAACCCATGTCAGCAAAAGTCCGAGAATACCTAGAAACCTCCTTGAGCTGGAGGAAACACACGACTTCATTCAACAGTCTGTGTAACTTCGTCACGACTAGACCAACCGCATCTCGCTCATATTTCATGCAGGTAACAATGGAAACGACTAGACTTAGGCAACAATTTGACAGTGTTCCATCCATTCTCCGGAAAGCATCCTGGATTCGCGTAAGAGGTCCATGCTCGGGAGATGTGGAATCAACGGGCCATTACACTTTGGGGACATGCTTTTTCTCTTGCAGCCCGTCTCATGTTTATGACACCATCCAGCCCCTCCCATAGGCTCCTCTCGTTGGAATGACGCGCCGACCGCTTGTTTTTGTTTTTGGTCAACGGCGCAGTCAAGAGGCCCTAAGAGTGGTTCAAGTTTGAATAGCTTCGGCGGTTATTTTTTTCCGCTGTTGCGTCGTCCGATTCACCGTCCTGCATACCCAAGACGCGGATGTTGATGTATGGTGTTGTACGCGTGATGTAACACTGGGCTATGCACCTACCGCATGGGAACCTTGGCTACCGTATTGTACATACCTACATTGGACAAACACCCAACTTGCCCCTTTTTTTTGCGAATCACGATTTGTTTTTGCTTGACACCTTCCATTGAACAGATGCGCCCCTGCAGATTTGGCCTTGTCAAGATACACTAAGCAAACTCAATCTTTCCGCGGGCCCGAGCATCCGGCCGGAGATCCCCCGGGGTAATCGGTGGGTAGGCGGTGGACGAGACTGGACTCCTTGGCGGATTCAAAAAGTTGAAACTGTCCTCTTCCGTCATGTTAGAGAATCACGCGATCTCTTCAGTTCTTTTCTCTTCGTTCTAGTTGTTTCCTCTTCAACCAAAGATTGGCCTCACGGCCTTGATACGCACAACGGAGAGAAACACACCTGAGTAGTTCCAAGACTCCAAGCCCTCGCCGATCTCAGCTTCCACGACTTCGATTTTGTCAGGCCGCTTCCTGGTTGCCCAGGATCCCCACTCCACTCGGGAATTTCCATCGCATTGTCTACACAGCAGAGTGTTAACCAGCTATCCCGGCCCGAATGACGTCTCTGTCCTCCAGCTCGGTCTGACTCTGATACACCCAACCGTCTCTACCTCGCTCTGTCGAAACTCGAATGTGGCTGGCTACTGCCCAGTTCGTCTCAACCGAGTCTGGAGAGTCCAAATTCCACTTCCCAATCGATCTTCAATGCACGCTAGGACACTTACAGTACTCTTGACGCATCAACGCGGGGTGCAACTCTGACATTATTCCCAAAATCACAACAACCCCTTTTATGTTCTGGTCATTAACGAGATACGATACCACCACCACCCTTCTACATATTTTTGCCAGGCATAGATCCTCGAATAAGTCAAAGGAACGAACCTGTTCTTCCCCACGCCATTCCTCTTCCAAACAGGCATTACAGCACCCTTGCACACCTAACACACCCTGCACGACACCATCAGGGCCCATCCATTACATAGCGGCGCATACAAAAGTTCCAACCAGCAGGACAAGCAACTTTCAAAACAAGAAACTTGGAAGCAGCCACAGTACCATTGACGATTGACGACGCTTCCCCACGACAAATCGACGCCTTTCCGCAGTATTACGATTGTCGGACCCCTCCTTTGCCTTGCCCTGCCCTGCCTTGCTTGGCTGATAGATCCCGTCAAGCCGTCACTGACTGGGCACCGCCACTGCCAATATCCCCGTATATAGCTCCATAGGTACCCAGCCGGGCGACCCCGCTAGGTCCCCCTTCCTGCCGCCATGGTTCGCATTATTCCAAACCGTCTCAAGTCATCCAGCAACTCCTTAGCGACTAGCAGAAGCACAAGTCCAATGCGCAGTAAGGGCGATTCAGCAAGCCCCGAGGGGCGCAGAGACACGGGCTTGGTTCTGGATGTCAAGATCATACAGGTGTGTCTTCTTGTTCATGTGTGGATGCGCGGTTCCGGCATGATCCGGATCGCATCCTATTCCCGCGACAGCAGCGCTGATGCATGTTTTGCTGTTTACTACAGGCCAGAAACCTTGCGGCAAAGGATCGAGGAGGCACATCGGATCCTGTAAGTTATGCGACCACCATCTCTACAACTCTCGACTACAAGTATCATCAGTTGGTGCCGCTTGCTCACACTAGCTGCCTGCTGCGTCTAGTACCTCGTATTGACCCTGGGCGACGCCAAATACACAACCTCCACGATACCAAAGACTCTCGACCCGATCTGGAACGAACATTACCAGTTTCCCATCGTTGGCGCGCAAAGCCTTTCCCTTACCGGTATTTGCTGGGACAAGGATCGCTTCGGGAAGGACTACCTGGGCGAGTTCGAACTCGCTCTTGATGAGGCCTTCGCCGAGGATGGCATCACAGACCTTGGGCCAGGCTGGCTCCCCCTGAAGAGCAAGAGGACCGGAAAGAAGAGCAGCGTCGTCTCAGGTGAGGTGGAGCTGCAATTGACCATTGTCGACAACTCGAATCTCGAAGCCACTCCCAGAGAGCTCTACGATCAGTTCATTTCCATCACCAAGTCCTCGCCTGCGCTTGATACCGCCTCTCAAGTGTCGTCCACGCGCTCCAAGAACGCATACGAATTTACCAATGGCGATAGCGACACCTTGGGTATTGTCTATCTGGAGATTGGAAAGATCACTGACTTGCCTCCCGAGCACAACGTCACCAAGACCGGCTTCGATATGGATCCCTTCGTCGTCATCTCGCTCGGCAGGCAGACCTTCCGCACCAAGACGGTCCGGCACAACCTCAATCCCGTGTATAACGAAAAGATGATCTTCACGGTGTCGAATTACGAGCAGATGTACTCCTTCAACTTTACCGTCATCGACCATGATAAGTATTCTGGCAACGACTTTGTCGCTTCCGTCAACCTTCCGATCCGGGAAATCATGGAAAACGCACCAAAGCCCAACCCAGAAACCGGTCTCTACCACCTGAAGGATATCCCAGACTACGCTCCAGTGCAGAAGAGCGGTGGCCGATTCGCGAGATTGGGCCTGTCTCGGACGGCCTCTGTTCAAAGCTTGAGCAAAGCCGCCAGGCCTGGTCTCTCTAGGCAAAATTCCACGGCCGCAAAGGAACCATCGGTAGCTGGGACGCCTCTTCAGATTGCTGTAGAAAGTGCTCAGGATTATGGCCGGAATGCCCTTCCCCCGCCTAGCCCGGCTTTACTGTCACCCGGGGAGAATCCCATGGCAGCGGCGGGTGCGGCTGCTATGGCTGGCGAGATTGCGCCCCAGTCCGAAGGGGACGACGACAACTTTACTTTCTTGACTCTCCCTCTCAAGATGAAGCACTCTGAAAAGTGGGAGTCCAAACACAACCCTCAACTCTATCTTCGCATCAAGTACATGCCGTATTCTGCGCTGAGACAACAGTTCTGGAGGGCACTCTTGAAGCAATACGACGCGGATGAGAGCGGGCGCATCAGCAAGGTCGAGCTGACAACCATGCTGGACACCCTGGGTTCCACTTTGCGCGAGTCTACCATCGACAGTTTTTTCCAGCGATTCCCCCATAGGATGGAAGGGGACGACTCGGATGACTTGACCGTGGACGAGGTTGTCATCTGCTTGGAGGATCAGCTAGAGGCCAAGTCACGCTCGACCGTGCAGGGAATGGTCGACAAGGTCAAGGATAACGTAAAGAACCTCCTCCCTGGTCAGGCCAAGGACTCCGGTACCACAAGTGATCAAGACGATGTGGAAACCCCGGCCAACGGTTCGCAGCTTACCGACTTTACCCTCGACGTACCAGATCTTGGCACCTCGGGTGAGGAAGGAGACCTGCTCGACCGTGATGACTTGAACCTTTCATCTAGCGGCGAGGAACACGTTGTGGAGATCAAGGAGTGCCCCATCTGCCACCAGCCTCGCCTGAACAAGCGGAAGGATGCCGACATCATCACCCACATTGCAACTTGCGCCAGCCAGGATTGGCGCCAAGTCAACAATCTTGTGATGGGTGGCTTCGTTACTTCCAGCCAGGCCCAGCGTAAGTGGTATTCCAAAGTCATCACCAAGATCTCGTACGGTGGTTACAAGGTTGGAGCCAACTCGGCCAACATCCTCGTCCAAGACCGAATTACCGGTCAGATCAACGAGGAGAAGATGAGCGTTTACGTCCGACTTGGCATCCGCCTGTTGTACAAGGGTATCAAGTCCAACAACATGGAGACGAAGCGCATCCGCAAGCTCCTCAAGAGCCTTAGTGTCAAGCAGGGCAAGAAGTACGACGACCCGAACTCCAAGGCTGAGATCCCCAAGTTCATCCAGTTCCACGGTCTTGATCTGTCCGAAGTCGCACAGCCTCTGGAGGAATTCAAGAACTTTAACGAGTTCTTCTACCGCGCCCTCAAGCCCGGTGCGCGCCCCTGTTCTGCTCCTGACAACCCTCGCATCGTCGTTTCTCCCGCCGACTGCCGCTGCGTTGTCTTCAACAGCATCGACACGGCCACCAACGTTTGGATCAAGGGTCGCGAATTCACCATCAAGCGCCTGCTCGGTGACGCTTACCCTGAAGATGTTGCGCGGTACGAGGGAGGTGCGCTTGGCATCTTCCGCCTTGCGCCACAGGATTACCACCGCTTCCATATTCCCGTTGACGGTGTTATGCGCCAGCCCAAGACGATCGAAGGAGAGTACTATACTGTCAACCCGATGGCCATTCGCTCGGCGCTGGATGTGTACGGCGAGAACGTGAGAGTGCTGGTGCCGATTGACAGTCCCGTGTTTGGCCGCGTCATGGTTGTTTGCGTTGGCGCCATGATGGTCGGTAGTACCGTCATTACGAGGAATGAGGACGACGAGGTGAGGAGGGGTGAGGAGCTCGGATACTTCAAGTTTGGTGGTAGCACGATTGTTGTGCTCTTTGAGCCGGGCAGGATGGTGTGGGATGAGGATCTGGTGCAGAATTCACTTCTGCCTTTGGAGACTTTGGTAAGTCTGACCTATTAAGCGACTCTTGTAGGGGTAGTTGACTAACAAGTAACGAACAGATCCGTGTCGGTATGTCGGTCGGTCACGCCCCTGATGAGCCACAGTGGACTCCTGATATGCCCAAGAACGAGAGCGATATCACGGCCGAGGACAAGGCCAATGCCAAGCGCCGTATCCAGGGCCAGGTTGCCGAGGAGTCGCCGGAGGACAGCGGCAATGACGAGATCCCCCCTCCTCCGGCGATGGGACCATGAGGAAGTGGTCTCCGCCGTTGGGGTAGGTGGTTCAGGTAATTTTGTATTGACCTTTGGGATACCATTGTATGTTTATGCCAACCTGGTCTTTGAGCGCTGAGTTTGAGCGTCCTGCACAACGCACTGTAATGATATGATTTCACAAAGTATTGATGTAAGCCGATCAGTCGTTGCATATCTTGTTAGGTCGAATCACTGTAAAAGGCCTCGTGTATTTGGCCCGTGGTATTTTGGGGTATCATGACCAACGAAACCAGTCCCTGGTTGTCCTTTACCTGGGCTGCCACATACTCCCCGTCCGATTTCAACCGAGGCCCAATCCTTAACGCCTCGAAAAATGCACTATATTACCTCCCACCATCTTCCCCATCCAGGCCTTGATAAAGCATATCAAAAGCTGTCCAGCAACTTATCCACCTTTTTCCTCTCATCACCTGCCCCTTCTCCGTCCTCCCCTTCCCTCGCCCTCTTCCTCCTCCCACTTCCACTCCCACTCCCTCTCTCCTTCTCCTTCCCCCTCTCTTTATCCAACTTCTCAACCCTTCCCCCCACTCTAGCCAGCAGGACCCTCATCCTTTGCAACTCAGCCTCCATCTCCCCATTCTTAGTCACCAGATTCTCTTGTACCACTTTTATTCCTCCCCTTCCTCCTCCTCCTCCTCCTCCTCCTCCACCCTCGCCTACAGCTCTCTCCCCTACTTGTCCTCCTTCGGCATTCAGGTCTTGAGCTGGGGAAGGTGAAAACCCCTTTACCAATCCCCTGATTTTTCTCAATTTGGCCACCCGTTCCAACACCTTCCATTTCTGCTGATTCAATTCCTTTAACTGTGCCACCAACTCGGCAAACCGCTTGGCTTCCATGGGGTTGTCGTCTGCTTCTTTTTGCGAGACAGCGGACCAGGAGTCTGGTATGGCGGTGATTAAGCGGGGAAGGGTCAAGTCGGCGTTTACTCGCAACCAAGCCTGTCCATCTTCGTCCTCATCTTCTTCGTCTTTATCTCCGTCGTTTTCCATCCCCAAGGATGTGGAAGTGGCAGTAGAAGCAAAGTAAAGTTTGTCGATTTGTTCGGCCACATGTCGTGTCGCTTGGGGAGGGTAGGCGCGTCGGTTGTGTTGGGTGAGGCGGTGGTTGAGTTTTGTTAGGGCATCGGTGAGCGCTTTCTGAGGGATGTGTCCCTGCTGTTGAGACTGAGGTTGGGAGGAGGAGGTGCCGTCGTTTTGGGAAGTGAAGGTGCGCGTGGGGGCCAAGGGTTGGGAGAGGGTGCGCGTTTGGGTGGTGAGGAAGTCGGATTTGAGAGAAAGGATGGTTGGTGGAGGTGGTTGGTGGGCTGGCATTTCGGTGTGTGTTTTGATCGTTTAGGAATTGTTGATCAGATTTCTCAATTAATAAATGTTCAGTCTCACGTGGATATATCTGTTTATATCGGATTTGTGGCGGTTATGGTTACTAGTATTCTTCATGTGAGCTTTGTTGATGAATGACACGGGAGTGATGCTGTTTTGAGAATGATACCTCTAGTCTATTGCCCGGAGAAGCGCGCGTTGACCCTAACCCTTGACTCCTCGGATAATGACAGCATGGGATGAGGGGTCGCTGTGGATGCACTGCCCTGCAACGGTAACTGTACCTGGCTGTGCATGGGGTAGGTAGCTGAGTGGAGCTTGGGCCAACCACCCGATGTTCGCAACACTTGTGCTGGAAGCTGCCCCGGTCAACAGGAATTTGGAGATGCCAATAAAAGAGAAGGAAAACACAACACCCCGAAATCGAAAAGCCCGTTCCTGTCTTCTTGAGAAGTTCCGCCCAAGGTCCCCTCGGTCGCTTGTGCTTGCGTCTGTATCTGCGACGACAATTGGGGTGTCACTCCACCACCATGCACCAGTAGTACGTACCCTCTTCGAAGCCCGACTCAAGAAACGATTCCGTGGAGAACTGGAGAAAGATGGAGACGCTGGCGAGGGAGATGGAGCACGAGAACCCCTCAACTTACATACTCGAGTCATGAACCCAGGACTGTGCTCTACTAGGATCCCTTTCCCAACCATGCGGTCGCATCTGGCACGCAACGCGACGACGACACCGATTGTGTACAGACGACTTCACGCCGCCCGTCATCATCATGCCCTGTTGCGCCCATGCCCCGCAACAGCCCTCTCTGCCCGTCGCTGTCTCCTCGACTGTCAACATGACGTCCTACACATTCCACGCGACGTTGCCTTATGTCCACGAACCTCCAAGAGGACGTTTATCAACCTCTTCACACCGAAACCCGAACGAATCGTGAAGCAACCCCATTTCGATCCAGGCTACAATGTGCTTCTCCAGTACAGGAGGAGCGAAGTTGAACAGGAGCGCCCACCTCCGCGGGACCAGCTCGTGACGGCGTTCAAGAGGCTAACAAAATTCAAGGCCGACACCAATAAACCATTGATTCCCAATCAGGCCTTTCTCTTGAGAACGGTGCTTCACTATCTCTTGGTAACCAAGCCCGAGGCTGACGCTCCCGTTGACCTCAAAATGAGCGACTTCACAACTGCTATGGACGCTGCATTGCTGCCTCCCAAGGGCTCTCCCGAATTCCATCTAGCGCTAGCCCGGTTACTGCACGAGGAGATCACGCGCAGGAGGTTCATCTTGTTGAATCCCGATGAGCGCAAAGTACATTTGATCAAAGACGACTTTGCGAAATACATTAAGGCATTGACGCAGTACGGAGGCTCCCTGGAAGCAGCGAGTCGAGTGAAGGAGTTCTGGCAACAATTAAAGGATGAAGGGAGCGTTGTTAATTTCAGAGGCGCGGGGAGAATCTGGATCATGGTGTTGCAGGGCCTGGCGGACGAGGGTCGGGAAGAGGAACTACTACAGTTTTGGGAGGAGGCACAAGAAACGGGAGGCGTCAAATACATCCCGGGCGTGCACCAGGTCTTCGTTACGTATTATGCGAGGCAGGACAAGATCGAGGAGACAAAGCAGTGGTACAACAAGCCCATACAAAGTGGGTTCTCGCCCACGGGAGAGACATTGCTGGAACTGGTGCGATTATCACGGCAATCAAGCCAGAAGTGGAATGAGTGGCTTTTGCCAGTCTTTGAGGAGGTGGTCCAGGATCCGTGGGCGAGAAAAGGGTCATTGGAGGCCTTCCTACAGTGGTCCGTTTTAGCTCTGAACAAGGGGCCAGACGGCATCAAGATGTACCTCCAGACCATGGCCAGCGGCGAGTTTTACAAAAGTCGTGAGGTGAAGGTTGATGTTACCACCATCAACCTGCTTATGCAAGCCGCCCAGGAAAGGGGGAATCCTTACATGGCTGAGAGGTTTTGGCAGCTGGCCCAGGCCTTCAACATCAAGGCCAACATTCACACCTACCTTAATCAAATGTCATACCGACTCGACGCCAACGATATCGACGGGGCTCACCAAATCTTCTCAAAGCTCGCATCCAGAGCCGTCGAGATCGAATTCGATGAAGACCTGCCCGTAATGAACAAGTACCTCCGCGTCTTGTGCGCACAGCCGGAACCTAACCTAGAGCACATCCTCACCATCACTTCGGCGCTTGAGCAGCGCCACGCCGTCTTGGAGCCAGAAACCATCGTCGCGCTTTGCCTCGTCTTCCTCAACCACGACAAGAAGTTCGATGTGATCGACACCCTGTCGGTGCACTCCGTCTCCATCGGCCACATCGAGCGGCAGCAGATCTACAAGGCCTTCGTCGACTACATCTGCTCCCCCCAAACCACGACCGACCGCGCCTGGGACGCCTATTCGCTGCTGCGGCAGTACTTCCCCGAGACGTCGGTCGACGACCGTGTCCGGCTTATGGAATCCTTCTTCGAGCGCAAGAAGCCCGACATGGCGTGCCTCGTGTTCGGCCACATGCGCGCCCATGACGATGGCAACATGCACCCCACCGCCGACATCTACGTGCGCTGTCTCGAGGGTTTGGGCAGGTGTCCGCCCCCCGAGCAGCGGCCCAGCGACCCGGCCAGCTCTCTGAAGATGGTGCACAACATGCTCAAGATGGACACACGCGTGGAGATGAGCACAAGGCTGTATAATGCCCTTATGTTGGCGTACGCAGGTGGCGGAGACCCCTTTACTGCGCTAGATTTCTGGGAGGAACACATCACCCGCTCGGCCGAAGGCCCATCGTATAACAGCTTGGCTATTGTTTTTTGGTGCTGCGAGCTGATTCCGCTGGGTGATCGGTATGCTAGGCCGGTGTGGCAGAAGATGTTGCGGATGGATCTGGAGGTGCCGCAGTATGTTTTCAACGCGTACTGCGCGGCTATTGCAAGAAGTAATGCGGCGTGGGGGAGGAAGATGGAGGAGGTGTTTAAGCTGATCAAGGGGACTGACGCGAGCTTGGGGTATGGGGCTAGTATGATGACGTGAGTCTCCCGTTTTGTTGTCGAACTTCTCCCGGAAGGAGCAGTCGAAATGCTGACAATCACTGAATCAAACAGGCTTGGAGTAACTTATAACGCCCTTCCCGACCCCGTATCCAAGGACGAGTTCGCGGCCTGGGCAAAGGAGGAGTACCCGGAGGAGTGGGCGAGATTGGAAAGTAAGGGGCAGAAAGAAACCGAATTTCAGGGACCTGTGTTCAACATTACCAGGCTGTTTGAGGCATGACCTCAACCCGAGGGTCACATTACATAAGATATCGACAGTAAGTAAAAAGAAAGGAAAAACAGGACTTGTACAGAGATTTTTTATTTATAGTTAGAGAGAAGGAGGGTTACGTTGTTGTATGATTGTAAGGTGGCCTTTTGAGCTTTTAAGCGGGTGGGCAGGAATACGTCGATCATTGGGTTATATAGTACATTCAGCACCTTTAGACAAATACTAGAAGGTGGAAATTAGGAACTGGTTTTGGTCTAGGTTTAGTCCTTTTGTTGGTTTCTCCGTCAGAATCTTGTAGACCATACAGTAGCACAGAGGAAGTGGTCAATCACTAGGTAAGTACACCTTTTCATATGCTCGCTGTCCGCGTTCCTCCAGAACCACCCTTTGATGATCATCGTCATCCAACACCCCAGCTTTGAGAATACCATTTTATGTGCCGTGTATACAGTAATAATACACCAACTCTATGACAACCGTCATAGAGTCCACCGATCAACCATCCATCCAGCCCATACTGTGCTAATAGCCATCCTTGCGAGCCAGACAGCAACATCACGCCCGTAACCACCCAGTCGTGCAGATTTCCCCATGATTTCCCCCCTCATCCGCCCATTCCCAGACCTTCCGAACCATTCTAGTTCTCATCCTCTCCATCAAAGTTCTTGGTCTTGTTCGCCTTCTGACCCTTGGGCACAACAAGCGGCAACAAGTGCCTGCCGTTGCTGTTCTTGAGGATCTCGGGGTGCTTGTGCACAGAGGGGTGGATGCCGAGGCCGATGGCGCGCCGCACCATCTTGGCGATCTTGCGCTGGTTAACGGGCTTCAGGCCAGTTTCCTTGGAGTGCCTTATCCGCCCGAAGGGGGTGATGTAGTCGGAGATGAGGGAGAAGTTCTGTCCCAAGGGTATCATTAGCGTTTTTTTCCCAGCCAGCCAGCCCCCCAAAAAAAAAAAAATAAAAAAATGAAAAATAATAGAATTGGGAAAAGGGAGTTGTATGAAGGAGGAGGAACAAGAAAAATAACGGGAGTGAAAAGGATAGAAAAAGAGAAAAAAACTTACACGATAGTTATCCAACGGACTAAACCCAAGCTCATCAACCACATCCGCCGCCTCCACCCACCCCCCGTTCCTGCCCTTCATCTCGTACGGTGATAGGTCGCGCGGCGCATACACGTCGCCGTTGTTCCAACGGCGCCTCATCATCCGCATGTAGTTGTTGGAGGTCACCTCGGCCTGGAGGAGCTCCTGCACCTTCGGGCTGTTGCTGCCATAGCGCTGTCCTCCGTCGACGTCACGTGTGTTGTTGTAGCTGTCTCTTCCTCCCCGGCTGCCGGCGCCGCTGTTTAGGAGGTTGAACATGTCCGATTTGTACTGGTTGGAGCCGGCGTTGTTGTTGTTGTTGCCCGATGGCGACGAGGTGTTGGTGTTGGTGCGCGGGGCATTTTGGAAGGAAGTGGTGGGGATGTCGCGGACTATTTGGTGATTGATGGTGTTGTTAGCTATGTGTTATGCTTATAGAGTTGAGGAGTCGCGGCATATCGTGTTTGCGACAGACGGAGCGAACATACTGGCAGCGGCCGGCGAGGTGGTCGAGAACTGGGCGGTCCTCTGGCTGGCAGCGCGGCACTGCCTGAGCGCAGAGGAGAAGAATTGACGAGAGGACGACATGGTGGTGGTCGTTGTTGTACTGGTAACGACAGCTTGTAACAGCTGGGCGTTGGCGATGTGTAAATCCTCCCGGGGAGACCACACAACCAAAAGAATGGAGCTCCCGTTTCGCGATCGGTCGGAGTCGGGGATCGGGGATCGGGGGTTTCAGTCGCGACGGGAGATGCGGCGGCGGGTACGGTCGGTGCGGGCAATTGAAGATTGGAGCTCCGGGCCGGCAGCGACACTTTTTGGCGGATCAATCTCTTTTCGGCGCAGTGCTGGGGCCTGCCGCGGACTGGGGCGCTGTTGCGGCTGACAGCTGGCAGGGCGGGTGCTGATTGCTGAAAGCCTGAAGTGCCCCGGTTTGTTTTGTGGAGTAAAATGGAGCCCATTACGGGCTAAGAGCGCGCTAAACAAGGGGCCCGGCAGGCGAGAGACTGTGGGGCAAGAGTTTTCATTCCCTTGCAGCAAAAGTTCAATCAACGCCAGAACACCACCACCACCACTGCCGCTGCTACTATCAGATTACGATACTGAACCCAGCCATCGCCTCCACACCCGTCCGATTGATACCGCCTTCTTGATACCCTTCTAGGACGGCACACTCTTCAACTCAACAAGAACAGCACACTATCAGTGACACAGACAACAAAATTAAGTTGCCAACATGGTCCGCAAGCTCAAGCACGCGGAACAGAAGCTTCTTCGGAAGACCGACTTCATCAACTACAAGTCGGACAACAAGCACAGAGATCACGATGTCGCCAGGTAAACTCGTCTTTTTGAAGGCGGTTCTGTGAGCGAATATGTTGCTAACAGTTATTCAGACGGTACATGATTCAGAAGCCCGAAGATTATGTATGTTAATCCAATCAAGGATGAGGCTCACAATGACTTTTTATAATGACCACGACTGACCCCCTTCAAGCACAAGTACAACAGGATGTGCGGTGTAAGTTTTATCAACTGAGTCTATGTGAAGCTTTTTATGACATACTGACATACTATGCCACAGTCCCTCCGCCAACTCGCCCATCGCCTCAGTCTGCTTCCCCCAGACAACGAGGTGAGGCGAAAGCACGAGGAGCTTCTGCTCGACAAGCTTTACGACATGGGAATTCTTTCGGTATGTCTCCTGGTACCAAGCATTTTAAGTCGAGCAGTTCTAACGTCCGACAACAGTCCAAGTCCAAGCTGTCGCAGGTGGAGCACCAGGTCACAGTCTCGGCCTTTGCCAGGAGGCGACTACCCGTCGTTATGACCAGACTTCGTATGGCCGAGACCGTCCAAGCAGCGACCAAGATGATTGAGCAAGGCCATGTCCGTGTGGGTGTCGAAGAGGTCCGTGATCCTGCTTTCTTGGTGACGAGGAGTATGGAGGACTTTGTCACTTGGTCTGTCGGCAGCAAGATCAAGCAGAACATTATGAAATACCGCGACAAGTTGGACGATTTCGAGCTTCTCTAAATGGCGGAAGAGCATGGCTGCGGGCAGATCAGGAAGTGGTAATGGTACGTTGAGGGAGAAGGCTGGGAGATGGATCACCGGGATGGAAAGAACATATGACTGCGTTGTTTGCTAGTTGGCATTGGGTGGAGTGCTCATACGCGAGCAATCTTCTGTGGCGTTTTCGGGTAAAGGCATTCAAAAGTTGTGAAAGGATATCAAGATACCACCATTCGGGTTTACAGGTCAATAGAAGTAACTCGGAGTTGCGGAAGTGCAGGGCTCTTTCACTTGAACTTGCGTTGTCGGTGACCAAAGCCTGGTGAGTTTTCCTTCCAAACTACATCCAGTTACCTGACAATATCACACAGGTAGGTACCTACCTCTAGCTTGGAGGGGTACTCCTGAGTTAGGTCTTTCTTCTCTCCGTTCAGTTCCTCAAAACTGGTAGCGCACACACGGAACAGAACATCCGCCAAGCCTCGCACCTTCCCTACAGTACACTATCATATCATCGCTCTTTCCATGCTTGTGGCTCCACTCGCCACGGCTCACTCTTCCACGAAAGTCGTCCCTTTGTTTGGCCTGCTCCTCTTTTTTTCAGTTGGCTTTTTGCTTTTCTTCATCTTCCGCCCCACTCCCTAGAGAGACCTGACCTAACTGAAATGTCTCCGTATTCTTAACGACGCATCATCACGCACTTCACCTTTATTTTCGGCTTTATCCCTATCCTACATGGTTCTAGCACTCCTGGTTGTCTTTGCTTTACCAAGGTTTCCTGATAACTTTCCGTACTTCCTAACCTTGGTCCTCATCTTGACATCAAATCACGATTGGATTTCTGTCGATACCCCGAGACACCGGGCTCCCTATCAGACCAACACCGTTCTGTCTGAGGTCGTTCCCCGAAAGAGCTTTCCAGACACTCAAACCTCCAGTCTCATCTTTTACGATACACAACGGCCATGCCTACTTTCGAAAAGAGCCGCGTTCGAGATGCGAACCCATACTCTGGGCCCATCGACCCGCCACCATACCAGCGCGCCCCTTCTCCGGAGTTGCCTATGTCTAGTCCCACGGGTAACTGTGCCTACCAGGAAGCACTGAGCAACTTCTCGCATTCTCGTTACTCTTCAACGGATCGTGACTCAATTCCCAAATATGAGCATCTCGACTCAGTTACAAGTCCGAATATAACCATCAAGCCAGGTAACATGAGATTCATGATTCCTCCGCGGCAACGTATGTCCAAGAGTCATCGTTGTCCCTACAACCTGCTGACTGTTCACCATGTAGATCCTTGCACTCCCACGGGCACTACGCCTACGAGTACTAGAGTACCGCGCAACGCAAGCCCCCGAGTCACATCCGATCCTTCATCCCATGATCTCGATTCACCACCAGGATCATGGCGTGATTACTTCTATGGCGCGAAGTATGAGGAAGAACTGTCCGACCCTTCTCACAATCGCGACGATCCGCCCGGACAGAGCTAGAATCTCTACCCACTCAAAGAATGGATAGAGACGAGCGGAAACCAAGATCTCGCAAGCAGTGACTTTGTCCACCATTCATTGCCCGACAGTCAAGTGTCCAAGGAACTTTCAGCTACTCCGGAATGTCATCGCCAGCATGGCCACAGCTCAGAATCCAAAGTTCGAACGGTTGCGGAGCTCGAGAAGTCTAGCGCATTTGATCTCACTGGTTGGAAGGGGATACTAAAGGCTGTTCCATCGCCGAACTTCCCGCCCTTGTACCACCAAGAGGGAATGCTTGACTTCGCGTCTCACATTGCCTCACGGGATCCGAGTTGCATGAACCACACGCAAGCTCAACAGGATTTTGCAGGCCATCACCTTGCGGCTAAAACACGCTCCCATGGGCAAATAAATGCTTCGAATGTCGTTTCAGCTGGTCTTGATTCCCTTCGTCACCATAAGTCCACCAACAGCCGCGTGAACCATCATGATGGCTATATCTTGACACCAGAGATGCAGCCAAACAACGACGGCGATGGCTCACGAGACTTTTCGGTCAATCAGGCAGGGACCCCTCGCGGGTTCGCAAAACACAAATCAGCATCCGAGCTCGTCGCATACTGGGAGTCAATGCAGGGTGGAAACGATGCCAACAATACCACGCCCGCCCAGAAAAGCTTGCCACAGCGGCCTAGGGCTGATATTACGAGTGTCTCTCCCGTTTACAAGGAAAGCACGGGTCGTGCCATTTTCGATAAAGCACCCGAAGAGAAGCTTTATTCTGTAGCTGAGCATAACTCAATGCCATCAGACACTGTTTCAGACCCCGCGGCGAAGTCATCAGCCATGGTAAACTTGAATCGCACAAGAGCCTGGCTACGAAATCTTGTCAAGCAACCGCAGTCTTACAAGACAAAGTTCACTGAGCTCCTACGCAAGGATTCAATGCATGAGCGCTTATTGGATGATTATAACTCTACGGATTCTCGATCACTGCTAAGAAAATCCACAGCCGGTGCCTCCATAGACCTGAAATTCCGAAGTACTGTCAACAATCTGGAGAATCTTCTCAGCGAAGCAATGGAGCTGGCAGCAGCAACCGCCCAACGAGAAGTTGACCATCAGTGCCCAGACTACTATGAGCTTGACGAGATTGCTTACCGCGATGTACCCACACCTCCCGGCGTACACGAGAGCTTTCTCAGCGAAGATGGGTCTACAGCGAACGAGGTTGGCAACTTTGACTACTGGACTGCTGTAGAAAGCGCCATGGGAATTCAGCCTAGCAATGGAAATAACATACGGAAACCGATGCATTACCGGTCAGCTCCAGGAATGCGCAGTAGGAACGTGGCAGTCAAGATTCCAAAAAGGAAATCCAGTTTGATGAAACCAAAGGTCAAATCAAGCTACTCGACTCTGGGTGGCCCTCGCTATGAAGAACTAGGTGATGAACCTCCGGCGCAAGGCCCGGCTTCAGGGTCAGGGCCAGCTTTCCTGAGGACCAAGCAGTCGTCAAGATTGGTGATCCCAGCCAGTCCACCCGCCGATACAGACTCGCCGCCGACGGCTGGGTGTCTGCCAAGGGTTGCTTCGAAGTTCAGAAGCTACCGCAGCTTTGGCGCAATACGGTCTCTACACCGTGTCAGTTCGCTGCGACCACAAGCTGATGGTGCTATGGATACACCTGGCGACGAGAGCGATTCCACAATTGTTCGTACATCACTCAAACACAGGGTCCTGACCTCAGGTTAGTGAATATCTAGTGTAGCCAATAAATTTGAATGCTATATTGACAACTATCCAGGATTCGATGGACCAGCGACGTCGAATGGGGGTCGTTCACAGGAATTTCAAGCTGCGTCATGGACTTATGGCGATGAATCAGGGGCCTTGGGGGGAGGGGAGCCAAGAGACGCGCCAGATGCTCGGATTGATCTTCGTGGAAGGTCTCATGTCAGTCTTCGTGGCTACCAGGGTTTCAGCCTGGCACGAGCGTACCGTCGACAACCAGTAGCCCGAGACTGGTCTACTGCCCGTAAAAGATTCGTTGCCGGAGTCGCATGTCTCAGCACTGCGTTCATCGGCATGGTTATCGGCATCTATGCTGGTCTTGTCCCATCCATTCAGTACTGGATAGCCGACCTCAATCATTATGCCATCCTGGGTAATTTCTTCTTCTACTTGGGGTTGGCCGTCCCCACCTTTTTCTTCTGGCCTTTACCGTTGTTACATGGTCGGAAACCGTACATTTTGTCAAGTTTGATACTAGCGATGCCTTTATTATTCCCCCAGGCGATTGCCGTCAGCACATGGCGGTCACCATATGTGAGTACTTGGAGGTGGGCTCTGCTAGGCTCACGCGGATTCATGGGGCTTACTCTTGGGTTTGCGAGTATGAACTTCCACTCCATGCTGACAGATCTATTTGGGGCCTCTCTCATGAGCGGCAATCCACATCAGGAGGTAGTCGACAAGTTTGACGTACGCAGACACGGAGGCGGCATGGGTGTTTGGCTGGGACTGTGGACGTGGTGCTTTACTGGGTCCATTGGCATCGGATTTCTGGTCGGGGCAGCGATCATCAACAATTTCAACCCCTCATGGGGCTTCTATGTCAGTATCATGATGATGGCTGTTACGCTTCTTCTGAATGTTGTATGCCCGGAAGTCCGACGCTCTCCTTTCAGACGATCTGTGGCGGAGGTCAAGAACGGTAAACAGGTGTCACGGAGAGTCGCTCGTGGGGAGGTCATGATGCACCGGGTGAAGGATGGCCCGACCTGGTGGTGGCAGGAAGTCTAGCACGGTATTCTGCTATCACTGGAGATGCTTCGACAACCCGGATTCATGGTCATGGCCGTATATGTGGGGTGGATCTACGCGCAGGTAATTCTCGTTATCTGTTTGCTTGGCTCGCTTACGTCCAGGGATTACAGGCTCAGATCGCCTTTGGTTGGCCTTTGTGTTGCGTTTATCTCAATTGGCGCACTGGTTTCAATACCTTTTCAGAAGGCGAACATATTCTCGCGTCACAGGAACTACCCTCAATTGTCTAACATGGACACACTTCTCGACAAAAAGTTCACCTGGACGTCACATCTTCTTCGCCGCGCCATTTTTCTCACCCTTCTGCCTATTCTAGGCATGGCATACACGGTGTCTTCCGCAGGAGGCCACATACCGGTACCTGTTCCTGTCTTTTTTGCTACTCTGATGGGCACCATATCCGCCTTGGCAGTCGCCGAATGTAACGGACTCATCATGGAGAATTTCGACTGTTCCGACCTCCTCCCAGGTATGATTGGACGTCCCAGAGGCTATTCGAACAAGCAACCCAAGCGCACAAACTACTCGTCACATCCACGGATAGCCGCTGGGTTTGCTGTCTGTCATACCTTTGGCTTCCTTCTTGCGGCATTAGCAACCGCTGTAGCCGGAGCAGCACAGCGAAATCTCGGTCAACGAGAGGCAACTGGCATCGTAGCTGGCGTGCTGTTTCTGTTGACTGTACTTTTGCTTGCAGTCCTTGTTCGCTTCAAGGAAATCGAAATCATCCCAAGCTCCAAGACGGTCGAGATGGAGAAGTGGCAGAAGATTCGCCGTGAAAGTATTCGTAAATCTATCATCGAAATTAAAGCTGGGAGACCCCTTCTAGTGACCATGACGGATGAAGAGATTTGGCGTCCCCGCCTTCCCGGAAATCCATCGAGCCAGTTCCGAAGAGTCAATATCCTAGAGTTGGGCGCTATGACAAGATGGACCGAAATCCGAAAGAAGAACAAGCTGATCGACGAATCGGCCGAACATCTGAATCGGGCGGCGCTCGAGTCTGCGCGCATGGCTGTTGAGGATGCCACTGGAATTGGAGCAAAGACAACGAATATCATACGAAAAGTCAGTAGTCGTAGGGGAAGGAGAAAGCAAGGTCAATCTCAACGTACGATGTACAAGCACCTAGGTGTACCACTTCAGCCAGAAGAAGCAGGCTCAAGTCGTGGTGATACAGCGTCACCAAACAGGTTTGGTCTTTATCGGTTTGATGCCGAACCAGCGAGGGCTGGTAAGCAAACACCTGCTCTTACCGTGCCTCTTGAATCAGATGGTTTCCCCTTCAAAGCACAGTCTGACTTGGACACCGGGAGTGTGCTTGAGCGTCCTGTTCCTGAGGAGGACGGGGACTTGGTTGACTTTATCACTTCTTCGGAAGAAGATGGAAACGACAGGATTGAGTTGGAGGAATTGGGACCCTTGGAGGGTTCCGCAAGCGGACTTGCAAGGAAAGAGGTTTGAATGTTGTTGGTTCGATGATGAGGCCTGGGTTGAGTTTGATCGAACACCCTGTTGCAGTAAAAAAAACGTAATCGCCCTCGTATACGAATATCCTGTTGATTATCCTGTATAACTCTATTTTCTCGGAAATCGCAAAGTTGAACGAATTTCTTCTCGGATGATCGAACGCTCAAGTTCGGATGGACATCAGAAGGTGGCCCCACTTTTTCAGGGGATCATGAGATGGTTTGTTTACTTGTTACCGTATGAGGTTAGCACCCGGCTTCGGTCCCGAGATTGTGGGGAAGTAGCGGGGTTGGTGAGAACCTCATTGACATCCCGCGCTTCCCTCCCTCCGTGATCTGCGTTTGCTATCATTGGCGGTGAGAAGTGAGATCATCTACTACAGGGCTTGCGAGGCTCCCCTGAATGACAAGCCTTTAAATAATCATGAAGTCTCGTGTCTCGTCTCTCCTCGATGTTACTCTTCATCACAACAACCTTCTTGCATACATTTCACCGGAGACCCCCGGTGGCAACGTGCTTATCAACCTCTATCTGCTCACTTTACCAATATCACCAACTTAACTCACCAAGATGGCCCTCCCAACCCTCTCCAAAGCCGACCTCATTGCCCTCTCTGAAACAGACGTAACCCAACCCATCCCCAAAGAGTCCATCTTCGCCGCCCTCGCCACTCCGCCCTTCCTCTACATCCCCGGCACCTTTAACACGCGCGACCTCGGTCTCCTCCCCTTGTCTTCTAGTTCCCACAGTGGCAAAGGCCGTAAAGTTGGGATTCGCCCAGGCTTCATCTACCGCTCCGGCGGCTTCTTTCCCAACGGCGGCTTCAACGACGCGGCCAAGACGCAACTGGCAACCCAGCTCGGCATCAAAAAGATCTTTGACATCCGATCCGTAAGGGAACACAGTCACGCTCCCGATCCGGAGATTGCGGGGGTAAAAAACTACTGGATCCCGGCGGAAGCCACGGAAAAAGAAGCGACCGTCAATTTGGCCGATTTCCTTGAGGGCAAAGGGGAAAGGGGTTATGTGAAGATGTATATGGATGTTTTACGGGGGTATGGGGAGGTGATTGGTGCTTTGTTAAGGAGTCTACTAGATACTCGAGAAGACCAAAGACCGGAGCCGATTTTATTCCACTGCACGGCGGGACGGGATAGGACCGGTGTGGTTGCTGGATTACTCCTAAGTTTGGCGGGGGTGAGTGAGGAGGACGTGGAGATGGATTGGATGTTGAGTCGGATTGGAACGGAGTTGGCGAGGGAGCAACTTTTGGGGTTTGCGATGAAGGGAGCGGGAGCAAAGAGTGTGGAGAGCCCGGGATTCGAAAATCTGGTGTCTTTGAGGAGGGAGTGTTGGGGGGCTTTTGTGAGGGAAGTTAAGAGAGTGTATGGTGGGTGGGAGGGGTATGTGAGGGGGGAGTTGGGGTTGGGTGAGGGGGAGGTAAAACGGATTGGGAGGGTTTTGAGGGGGGAATAATGGGGATGGGGAGGTGGAGATTGGGTGTTGGTGAGGTGCTGCTGCAGCTGCAGATGAGGAGGGTTGGTGCTTGTGGGAAGGGGTTGCGCGCCGAAGAACTGTTGCGTAGAGGGCATGGAGTTTGAAGTGATGGGTCTTGATGAGACACACACTTTACGACTCTTTGGTCGGATGTTGCATGACCCAATTAAAAAGGTGATGGAATAATACAGAGAGTAATGTCTAAGGGTGATTGATGGAAGCTGGGGCAAGCGACAGTGACGCTCCCCAATCCAAACAGAAAGACCCTGAACTGTCCAACCTAGGCTGCTCACTGAAGTTAGAGGTAGCTTTTCCCTCCGTCAACCCACCTTTCCTTCTTTGTTTTTACATACCACTCTATCTCCACTACCACAAAGCTGAACAGTTCATCGTTGCCCTCACCACCATTTCACCTTAACTTCATCTCGTCCTACAAAAGTGACATCACTCTCGAAATGCGCCGCCCAAACAGGTTCAAGTTTTGAAGCAAACCACCGCTATTGGCCACAGCGCTTACAACGTGAACACCCCCCCCTGCTGGACCCTGAATTTCCTGGAAGAGGTGGGCTTGGCTTTGCTTGGTTATAGGGCAGCCAATAACGGATGTCGGGCGATTTAGACGACTCAGGCGGGATAACGCCGCTGACGTTAGCGTGCAACGTGGGAAGCGTGTGAAACGTACCTATGGGGCGGAATTTTAAAACTTGGACCCTTGACCACTTTTCAACGTCTTTCTGCCAATCTGCCTTTGAACCCTTGCGCAACCCGTTAAAGGGTGATGATGTGATGATGAATGTGGGACTGGCATGGCTTCTGCATGGCATGTCAAAACAGACAAGTTACAGGGTCCTGACGAACGTTAAAGGGTCCATTCACACCATCCCTTCGATGAAACTGATTGGATGTGAGGCCCGAAAAAGCCAAGTCGGCTATGGTGTCCTCCAAGTCCCTGAATACGGGGGAGGGGGGGGACTGCCTTATCGCCCTTGATGTCATTCTCATGGTATGTTGCCGAAGCCAAGGGGAAGCCAAGTGCGTGGCCAGGTAGGCGAAGGACCGTCAGGTCATTCATGGTGTGGCTGTGTAAGTGGGATGGGAAGGAAGAGGGTAGAATAACTGCTTCGCTCGTCAGGTATTGAATATCGATTCTTGTGTAGTGGGTGTGTTATCTATCGGTGCTGAAGTGGCGTCGTCATTTTTTGGTGTGTGGCTACGTAGGTGGAAGTCAAAGAATGGTGTGTAACAGCGGGACGAGAATCAACGGAAATGTGGAAGCAGCATGGACTTGACGGGATCTTCGAAAACCTCTCGTGACCGTGGCCACCACTTTAGACTGCAAAGAAGGGGATGACGTCCGATTTGATCACCATACCAACAAGATAACGAACTTCGAGACATTCATCGGCTATATAACTCGGCCTTGCTTCATCTTTTTCCAAATTTGGCTTCCATCTCATCAGCATCAATCAAGCTACAGCACATTCACACAAAGACTTCAACCCAAAAGATTCACAAGTCAATAATACTGGGACCATCAATTCCACACACAAACAACCAAACTACAAACACAAAACCACATCATCATCAACCTCAATCCCCTAACCCAATAAAAACAGCAACTAAAATGTTCGGCCGCCGTCGCGCCCACGCCCCCATGACCACAGCCCACACCCACACGACTCCTATGACCAGCACCAGAACCACCCGACCCATGGGTTCCGGCCTCTTCGGCCGCCGTCGCGCTCACCACACCACACCCATGACGACCACCCACACTACCCACACCACCCGCCGCCGCGGTTACGGCCGCAAGAGGCACCACGGACAAGGAATGGTTGCGCCCGCTGCTACCGCTATGGGCACCACAGCCGCCGTTCACCACCATCAAAAGCGCAAGACGAGTCTCGGCGATAAGATCAGCGGGGCGCTGATGAAGATCAAGGGGAGCATTACGGGACGGCCGGGACAGAAGGCGGCGGGGACGAGGAGGATGCGGGGGACGGATGGACGGGGAAGGAGGAGGCATTATTGAGAGGAAATCGGTGTTGAGTACTCAGGTATTGACAGCTGAGTAAGGGAAGGGGAGTTGTAAGATTATTGTGCAGTTGGCTTTGTAGTGTTTCTTTTTTTCTCTTTTTTGTTTTCTCGATGATGGATATGTACTTGTATGTGGAGGCAGAAGCAGAGAGAGGTAGATACTCTTGATAGCACATATGATGCGCATGAGCTATAAAGCGACTACACAAGACACTCTACACATTCATTAACATCACCACGCTAATGGTGTCTGGGCCGTCATGATAGTATGCTCATTAAATATTAGAGTGGAGGGTACGTATGCTATGTTGAAGTGACCAAGCTAAGATATAGTAAAACAGGGCCGCGGGTATACACAACAGCCACTGCAGAGAAACCGAAAAAGACTACGCACCAACGATATAGAATAGGTAGATCGGAGTGCAGTCTATGTGCTTTGTGGAAACGACAACGCCAATGTCCCAATTCCTTGCTTCCAAACCTAGGTACTCCGACAAACTGGAAAGCCAGCTAATGACCATTAAACCATTTGTAAGTTGAAGAAAAAGACAAACACAACCGCCATGAGTTGGCTGTGGTCGCGGGAAAAAGAAAAGTTATAGAACTGCGAGAACCTAAGATAGAATGACCGAGCTGGATCATGGGTATCATACAACATCCAAACAAAAGACGTAGCATGGTGGTAAAGGTCATAATCCTCATGATCATAACCCTAAAGCCTCTACGTCTCAAAAGACCTCCTGAGAGCCAAGAGGCCTATAACCATGCTTAGTGGCGGGAGAACCCATCTGCAGCTCATCAGTCTCCATGTGTTGAAGATAAGGATGCATGGTGAGCTGCGAGTCTGTTCGTGAACGGGTGATGCCGACGGGTTTGACAATCGCTTTGCGCACTGGCGCGGTGTAAAGCGGCCGGTGTCGACTAGGTCTAAGCAAGGGTGCCATTCCCTCATCATCTTCTGTACTCTCACCAGATCGGTTGCTGGCGGAGCGGCTGGTGCACGATGGACGAAGGTACCTGTTTTCGCGATCGAAGTCGTAGTCTGGTAGGAGGAGCGTACTACGAGCAAGCTCGTCCAACTCGTCTTGCTCAGCCGCACGGCCCAAGGGCACATCCGGATATTGCGTGCGAAATTCGATGGTCATGAGCTCCAAGTCATGCTTTGCAGGAGAAGGATGTTTCTTTCTTTCGACGTCGTCCACAACTGGAACGTATGAAAAGATGCTGGTAAGTCCCGGAGACAAAGCCAAAGGATGCTCCTTGGACTGCGCACTGTCAAGGCCTTGACCCATTGAAGAACTAGCATCGAAATCAACACTTTGGCTTCGCAGATCGCCACGAAGTTTCTTGGTAGGACTCTCGCTAGGTGACGAAGTACGCTTGGAGCCCCTTGGAGGTGTCGACGAGGCAATGGGAGCAGACGGTAGTATCGAGTCCAGGCTGCTTTCCATCACTTTTTCCGATTCGAATGGATTTTGAGATGAAAGAGGCGGCAACACAGAGTCATCCATGGAGCCTCCCCGAAGACGAGTTTCGAACTCGGTGAGAGGTCGCCGGAGTGAATTTGGAGACGCAAATGGATCATCCAACGACCTACGAGCGCGTAAGGACTTGCCTTCCATGAACACGGGCTTGCGATGTACTTTTCCACCAAAGACTTTTTGGACCTTGTCTTTGTTCAAGTTTTCACCCTCATTAAGGCGCAGTTCGATCGACTTAAGACCTGACCTCTTCCCTGCAACACCACCGGGGGCCACAGGTTCTGCTTCGTCGTCCTCTTCCACGATGTTTTGTGCTTTGGAGTCCTTGGACTGATTTTTGGGGAAAAGCCGTCGTTCGGACAACGCGTGAGAAACCTTTTTGAAGAGCCCGTTCTGTTTGACGAGGCGAGACACTTTTGAAGACGTGCTGCTGGTGGGAATGGCGATTGTAGGTTGTGCAGGTTGTGCAGGTGGTTGCTCTGGCTTTAGTGCCTGGGTAGCAGCTAACATCTTTTCGATCTTCTCGGTAATCTCTGAAGCGTCAAGTCCCACTGGTTTGTTGGAGGTCATCGGGGTAGCATGGGGCTGTTCGTGAAGATTTGTCAACGGCATAGTGGCCGATGCAGGCAGCTTGGTCATCCTACTGTTGGGCGGGTGCATCGCCAGGGGATTCAGAGCACCGGTGCTCGACTTTGGAAGTCCCTTGACGTAGTCACAGCGTGGAGGAGCGAGAGGAGATGGTCGGCGGCAAGTGGATCGGCGTCTCGATGACCTTCTGGGTAGGCTGGGTGAAGGTCGCACGACAGGAGCCGGTCGCTGGCGAATCTTTCGATTGGCAGCAGGCGCCTTCTCCGCTTCAGCCTCGTCAATAGCATCATCAATCATGCCAGCGTTGTGGATGGGATGCGGATACACACGAGTAATGGTGCATACCGTCTCGTCCGGGGCAACATGAGGGGCCTGGTCGATTGGCGACTCCATGGCGGAGGTCATGGTTGTATCTTCAAGGAGCGCGCTGGCCATCTCGTCGAAGCTATTGCGATTGCGATTGTTGCAAGTGCCTTGACTGGTCCCTTGAGATTGTGTGTCCAAAAGATGGATGGTGGGATCTTCTTGGTTGGAGGGGTCAATGAATACTGCAAGCGTGGTTAGAAGAAGAACTTTGGGCATCGCGGCAGTGAATGCGCAATGTATGCAGGCTGCTTGTCGGGTTTGTTTGATTGTTTGCTGTCTCAGGGAGAAGAAAGAACTTGAACGTACCGGCGCTCATGGCTCTGCCCCGCGAAGGCATTGTGTTATCAGGACGGCGCTGCATGAAAGAAAGAAAGGATTTTTTCTTGGAGTATGTTACCGTGGTAGAACTCATTCTCGTTGCTGACTAGGCGACCGAATTGTGTTTGCCTCAAAGTTTGGTAAGTCTGGAAATTGGATGAGCGAAAACTTGGTTCAGGGTGAAGGAGTGGCTGGGCCCAAGCTGGGCACCGAAATGGATCAGATATGGGTCGAAGCAACGGCACACTGTTGTTGTCTGGACAATGTGAATCACTGGGACGGATAATTCAACTTTAAGGAGGTCAGTGTCGCCGATCTAATGCTGGCGTTAAGGTGGCGAGCTGCGGCGGGAATCTGAGGGGGGGCTTACAAAATCAGGTCCGTTGCCTGGGGCATGTTGCTCGCATGCCACAACCTCCCGTGACGATATTACTCTCTCTGCCTATTCTGGATCAGATGATGAGCAATTGAATGAAGAATGACTGCCAACTCGCGCCAGGTTGAGGTTGGAGATGCCTCAAGGGGTTAACAGGAAATGAGCGAGTGATTGGTGCCGGTGAAGGTTCGTGGGTCGTGATGGGGAAGGGTTGGAAGGAGGGGGGCGGAAGTGAACCTGGGAAGCAAGTGCTGCCTGCAGAATGAAATGAGCCACCATGTATTGAAATTTCAGCCAAGTGATACTTGAGTTCGGCGCCGTACATCATCGGACCAAAGGGCGATTGTTGGACTCAAGGGGAAGGTGGTGGGCTCGGGGATGGTTTCATGCCGTACCGACGTGTTCCAGATGAAAGAATGTTCGGGTCCGAAACTGTCAACTGCATCTTCGCAAATGGAAAAACGTGGGCTGCAATGACAGGAGGCAAGTGCAGCTTCTTCCATCGGTCATCACGGCAGTGAACTGGCAACTTCCACTTGCGTGCCTTCCTCCTTGATGGCGACTCATGGCGAAAGCAAATCTTGGGATCCTATGAGCCTCACAATGCTGGGAGCTTTCTGGTTCGAGGCTTTGTTTCTCGGGACGACAGAACCTTGATGGCCAAGTGTGTGAGCTGAGACTGCGAGGTATTCGCCTTAACCGATCAAGAGTTAAATAAGTGGAGCTCATCGTCAATCCAATGACAGACACTCACTCGAGGATGAACACAAACTGGCCAAGAAAGGACGAGAAAGATCAGATGTAAAACACTCAATTGAGACTGATCCGATAGGCTCTGGTAGGAAAGGCTATCAAACAGTATACGAGATCATCCCGGACATAGTTCCTGCGTAAGTGGGCGATGTCGCGAAGGGCGTTCAAGAAGAGGCACACTTTGGCAAGCTAAAAATCAGATGCAAATGCAAACAGCCCTAGATCAAATGATTGATTTGTCTCCAAGGCCAAGTGGTTAAAACTGCCTAGCATTGCTTATAAACATGCGAGAAACAGCCTTGATCAATCAAGACGACAGGATGAGAACAATCGCAATTTTCCTCGGCGTTTCATACGAACTGTGAGCAGAATCTGCCTGTACCCCGTAGTCTACTCGTAGGTAGTTTGAGGAATGCCGTTATGTGGAAATGTGACGACCGAAGACTTTGCATTCAGACCGTATCTGAATCGCCGACTACCCGAGTTACCGAGCATTGAAGGAAGCGAAGTCAATCATGTTCGTCTGCTCGGATATCCAGTAGTTCTCGGACGGTTTCGTTGGAAAATCATTGAAGCTCACAGATCCACCAAAATCCTTCAAGCATCGAACCTTTGTGTTTTAGAGGATAACTTGGTCATGGTCAAATGAGGTTGTCTTTAAAAGTATCACGTAGCTCTTGGCAGGTGTTTTTGTTGGCTTGACCAAGTTGCAATTCGTTTGTCGTTGAAAGAGATGGAGTGATTATGTCAGCAGAGTAGCCCCTTGCACGTGCTTAGTTCGCTTGCGCCGTTCCGAGTGTCAGCAAGGTCAGCAGAATCCGAAAAAATTGAACGGGCGACATGAGGAGTGGACGTGCGAGGAGGTGGTGCGGTAGACGCACGGACTACCATATAATCCTTTTGAAATCCTCCGGAAGTGATTGGCGACTGGCCGCTGGAGAAAGCAAGAGACAAGCACTTCTCCGAATGCCGAGGCGGGAAAAGGCAAGTCCAAGGTCAGGAACAAAGCGCATTCCCGTCATCCACACTGGATTTATGTTCACCAACCCTTCACTTCCGAGAGGGGAAACTTTCTACACTACAAGCCAGCAACGCCTCCGTGATACACTCCAGATTGACTCCAACCAGGAATTGCAACTCCGTCGCTGTCGCTGTATTCCCGAATCCGGAAATACCTCTATCCACTTCGAACCTCGGGTCGGCATCCAAGACGGAGGGTTACAGCAGGCCAGACACTGAGCAACCTAGTTCCGCCAACCGCACTAGGTACCTATCTTTCCCCGGCCTGTCCGCCCGCTAGGGTACCTATCACACGCTACTCAGGATTCTGTACGCCGCCACTGCACGTTCTGTCTCCGCGGGTGTCAACGCCATCGCCGCGTACGAATACATTCTTCTCATTGGCCAGGTCGGGCTACGGTCGATTTATCATAGCAACGTATTTGTAACAGTCACCACCACCACCACTACCAACCTTTGTCCTCTTCCGAGAGGCACTTTTGAATGCACCAGCAAGGACAACAGTTGTGCTCACCTTCTGCCTCGAATCCACCGTCAGACGATACCATGTCTTTCTCCAGCCTTGTACAAGATCTCTCTCTCCGGGACCCCAATGCGCCCAGGCGCCGCGGTGACGCTTCAGTCTCTACCATCGACGACCGCGCTTCTCGCACATCCCACATTTCGCGCGCCATGTCCTATGCCAGCACCGCCGCCACCAGCGTCAGCATCGCCGGCGATATCTCCAGCCAGCTCCATGGCGGTTATGCCCATCCTCTTGCCCGCTCGTGGCAGGCCGAGCGTCAACTAACAAAGGTGCGCACCCCATCGCCTCTCTTGTCTGTCTGATGACTCTTTGTTGCTAACCGATCGCGTCTTCACAGTCCATGCTCATCTATCCCCTATTCGTTTCCGACAACGACGATGAAGAGGTTCTGATTCCTTCTCTCCCGAACCAATACCGCCGCGGTATCAACAGACTCGTTCCTTTTCTCGAGCCGCTCGTCCACAAGGGCCTTCGCTCCGTCATTCTCTTCGGTGTCCCTCTCAAGCCCGGTACCAAGGATGCGCTGGGAACCGCTGCCGATGATCCCGAGGGTCCCGTAATCCGCAGCATCCGCCTGCTGAGGCAAAGATTCCCCCAACTATACATCACTGTCGACGTCTGCCTATGCGAGTACACTTCCCATGGTCACTGCGGTATTTTGCGCGATGACGGCAGTCTCAACAACCAATTGTCGGTCGACCGCATCTCGGACGTTGCTCTTGCCTATGCCAAGGCCGGTGCCCATTGCGTTGCTCCCTCCGACATGAACGACGGTCGCATTCGTGCCATCAAGCTCAAGCTCATTGAGGAGGGTATTGTTCACCGTGTGACGCTCATGTCGTACGCCGCCAAGTTCTCCGGCTGCCTTTACGGCCCCTTCCGTGACGCTGCCGGCTCATGCCCTTCGTTTGGCGACCGCAAGTGCTACCAGCTGCCTCCTGGAGGCCGTGGTTTGGCTCGTCGTGCTATTGTTCGTGACATTAACGAGGGCGCCGATATCATCATGGTCAAGCCCGCAAGCCAGTACCTGGACATTATCAGTGACGCCAAGGAGCTCGGAAAGGACCTGCCCGTTGCTGCCTACCAGGTCAGCGGCGAATTCGCCATGATTCACGCCGCTGCAAAGGCGGGTGTTTTTGATCTCAAGGCTATGGCTTTCGAGGCCACGGAGGGTATTCTCCGGGCTGGCGCCACCATCATCATCAGCTACTTCGTTCCCGAGTTTCTTGACTGGCTCTCCACATGATCTGTCAACATGAAGGCAGAGGTCAATGCAACGGCTGGCGCAAGGTGTTTCGGCGTTTCCTATGTTTTCTTATACCAGGTTATAGAGCTTACTTCGGGTTTCGGGGTTTAAAAAGTACAGGACGGGATGGGTCATGATGCACGAGTACGTAAGAAGAGTAGACACCAATAAACGCACCTCTTTCATATGAACTCTGCCTCGTCTTCCAAGCATTGAACTGGACAAACTGTCGCCCCACATCTTTAGGAAATGAAACGCCATCATTGTCCTTAACAAAGTTGGAAAGACATATATGATGAGCAGTGCATGGGTTTCCTTAGGAAAATTATCTCTTGATGTCAACCAAACGTCATTCCACGCCTTTTCACAACTGCCATCAGTGGTCCAGGGTGCCGCAGACCTACATCGTACCGTGTGCCGCTTCAAACCTATAAACTGCCCAAAAGACGCCTTTAGGTCAAATCTGCCAGGGACAACATGCACAGCTTTGACCCGCTGTCAGTTGACTGGGACGACTTATGTCTGGAATTACTTTGATAGCCATGATCGAGCATGGTCAGCACGGGCCATATCAAATCCACAGGCACGTTTCTCCGACTTCCTCTGAATATCCAAACACAAAACGGGTTGACCAACAAGTCCGAGAAAAGTTTGCGTCGAATTGAAGGTCAAAATTCGAGAAAAAGGAATCATCATTCTGTATGAGAATACAGTTACAACAGGTACTTGCCAGGTCATCAAAACCGACCCTCTGACTAGCAGGCAAGTCCGTTGAAGTGCACGAGGACTTTGATCAGATTCCTCGCCTGCGAAGTCCATACATAATTCTTGGTCAAAAGGGATGGCCAGGAAAGTGAGGGCATCTCAGTGGACTGATTCCTCATATGCAACAAACTTCCGATACATATGCAGAGCCTCTCACCAAAGCTGCCACGTTCAGTGTATCTCGTCTGAGCGAGAGTTTGCGGTAGTTCTCATTGTAAATAGATCTCAGTTGTATGCAGGCTATCGGTATAGGAAGACTTGAAATCTCCCATGATTTCTACCAAAAGTCCGTACCACAGAATCTTGAGGTATCTCAGATCGGGGTCTGGAAAAATCTTCGTTATATGGCCAAGAATGCATACCTGTGCACGACTACCAGCAGGAGCTGTTTGCCACGTACAAAAAAAAAGCGTTGCTCTCAATTCTCACATAACCGGGATGAACCACTTTCACCACTCAACCGTGTTCCAGCCAAGTGACCGAAGCTGGCAACTCGGCATTCAAAATGGTGTATATACCTAGTTGCGACGACACCACCATCACATCAATATCTATTCCTTTTTTTTTTTTTTTTTTTTTTTTTTTTTTTTTTTTTTTTTTTTTTTTTCCGGTAAAATTTGTTCGGTACCTATATGCAGTGACTACTACAGAGCTGCTTGAATCATCGACTATACGGCCGCAACATAAACAAAACTCGTGGCTTCTATGGGGATTCCCCCACTTTTTCTTCTTCCTTTTTTCTGAGCAACACAATAACCACACGGTCCCAATTTCATCTACTTTGCTTTTGGACTGATGACCTATTCGCGTCTCCATGAGCCTTTACCGTTACAACACCAACACAGTTCACAGAGCCCTGTTGTGGCGCAAACACTAATGGAAAAAGGTGGAAATGACAGATACTCGAAGATCAGGCAAGTCCTTCTCTCGGCAGCCACCGGCCGACTTGACTTCATCTGTCCTATAGCAGGGATTCGGAAACTGTGACTCGTTTACGGACGATGTATGGCTGATTGAAAGTTAGTTGTTTGGTTGAAGTTGAAAAGAAGTGAAATAGCGTCGAGACTCAGAGGTCATGGGACTCTTGGCTGAGCACATGTTCCTGACGCGAGGTACCGACAGTTTATTTTCTTTTACTTTTTTTTCTCTCAATTCTTCTATGTATTGTTTTAAAGTAGTTTTGTAGTAGGCAGTGTAATGCCCGCACATATGCCCGGCATAGGTACCTTATTGAGTGGGGGTATCTGTCAAGCATCTCCCGGAGGTTCATCTGGCACTCATGCATTCACCCACCCCCTCCCCAACAGAAGCCTGATGCTGCACAACGTCACTTCAACCTACCCTGTAAACTCGGGCCATACGTCTTGAGCTAACAGTGCCGCACTGGCAGCTTCACCGATGGCGATTACACAGATGCAGCTTGGGTGCCTTAGGGTTTGAGTCTTGGAAGAGATTCGCGCAGTCTGCAATGCTTAGCTGAGACGAATGGCTTGACAGGAGTTCTATGGTACTGCCTTGTTGACAGATGCTACATCAACAAGGCCCAAGGACCATGGATTATGTTCAATAAGCACGCCAAAAGTGGTCATTGCATTTGAATGTCGTGGCAATAAGATTCCAGGGTTTTCCATCACTGCAATTCAAGACAATTAGCAACTCTCGGTTCCAACTTGTTGTGCATGCTCCGAGGCGCTTGAAGGGGTGCTGTACCCTTGGTCTTTGGTAGACGAACCCGACGGATGAACTCCACGAACTCTACGAACCTTAAAGCCAGTGCTCTCCAGGCTTCCGAAAAAGCCCCGACGGACCGAACATCTTGCCCTCCATGCGGCTCCAAGTTGGCCTTGGTTTACCACTGCATGTTACGTTCAACCATCCCCCTTGACTTTTGCGAAGCGCCCAAATCCCGTATTCTGTGGGTGCCATGAAATTCCAAATACACACTACACTTGTTTTTTACATGCACATACTCGCGTCTAGACAACTTATGTGCTGACGACTGCCTTGAAGAGAACATCATGCATCACTCTGGTCACTTTTAATTGTTCATTTCGATCTGTGGGCACGGTCTTTCGCGACCTTCCTAATACATATAAAGCGCTTCCCTGCCCGTTGGATTTTGTTTGTCCTCTTCTTCTTTACTCTATCTTCACACAAGACTTTCCCATCCTGATCTCCTCTTCGTCCATATCTCTTCATTCTAGACTCGTTTATATTCATGTTTTCATCTTTTCATGCTGATTTATTCAACTTCTCCATAGTACGTACAAGCTCGCTCGATATCTCTCAGACGCAAGCTCAAAGTCTCTGACTAACACAGTCACAACTTTGATCGGAATTGACTCATCAGAAGGCTTGGTGACTTGGGTGTTCCAGTCAGCTAAGCTCTCAAATTAACCAAGTTCCCTTCATGTTCCGCCCTAGTCTTTGTCGATTACGGCGCAAAGTTTGCTTTCCCAATCCCCCCTCTCCTACTCTGTTCGGTGAGGGATGGGTCAGCAGCGAGGGTCAAACACGACCTAAAGGGTTGGGTGCTTTCCTTCTCGGGCTATTGGTTATTCGGCGCCTAGAGCGTCCTCGACCAGTCATGAGCAGCCATGAATTATACATACGCTGAGGAGGCATCAAACATGGGCCTGGAACGCAACACAGACAAAGCTTTTCTTCCGGATGGTGAGTCTATTACTGGCCATAAGGAGCAACAATTCGAGAAGGCACCTCAAGGCCAACGGCGCCGCCACTCCACCATCTTTGGCCGGTTACCCAGATTTAAGATTGGCTTTTTGTCCCGAAAGCCAAGGCATTGTGCCCAGCATTTATTCTCGTCGATACGTCTTCTTCTGCTTCGCTCAGCATTCTTTCTTCTCCCAAGCTTTCTCCAGTCTCGCATACGAAGACAACGCCCCTTTTGTTCCACCTTACCTGAGGACCGAAGGAAAAAGGATAGTGGGAGAGACGACGAGGAACCTCGCTCCCTAAGCCCGACGGCGTATCTGGACGGCATGCGGGGCATCGCTGCATTTTCCGTCTTCCTCTGCCACTACTTCTACACATGCTTCGTCATCGCCGAAGGCTGGGGCTCAGGAGGGAGCAACTACCACTTTCTCAAACTTCCCATTATCCGGCTCTTCTACTCTGGGCCACCAATGGTGTGTATCTTCTTCGTCATCTCCGGCTACGCTATATCTTTAAAACCATTTAAACTTATCCATTCAGCTTCTTGCTCATCCGGTTCGTTCACTACAGCTCATTCTGGTGAGCGCAACTACTCCAAACTCCTCGAAACCCTCTCCTCCCTTGTCTTCCGGCGAGGTCTCCGGCTCTTTCTCCCACCCGCCATCTCAACCTTCCTCATCGTTCTCCTCATCCGGCTCGGGGCCTATGAATGGAACCGCGAATTCGCTTCAGACGAGGAGTTTCTGAGAAACGTCCAGGAGATCCACTACGAGCGATTCGAGTCCGCCACAGAGCAGTTTGCTGATTGGGCATATGCCATGCTCAACTTTGTGCATCTGTGGGATTGGGATGCGTTTGCGGGGTCGACGGGGATTGATGTTCATTTGTGGACGATCCCCGTGGAATTTCGGGCTTCCATGTTGTTGTTTTTGACAATACTGGGGACGGCGAGGTTGAATAGGGGGGTCAGGAGGCGAGTCGTGTTGGGATGGTGTGGGTTTGCGTTTTGGTGGGAAAGGTGGGAGATGTCTTTGTTTTGGATGGGAATGGTGTTAGCGGAAAGTCATGTGATTAGGGAGATGGAGGCGAGAGGGGAGAAAGAAGGAAGGGTTCAGGGGGTTTTCGCGGAGAGGAACGGACGAGGAGTGTTGCCGGTTGTTGAGCCGGTGTTAGCGAGGACGGGAGACGTGCTGCCGCAGCAGCAACGTCATTCCCAGCAGCACCAGCAAGAGGCAACCGTAAAAGGCCGGGACATGTCCTCGGATCTAACAGTTGTTGGGTCCGGAGACGAGGCCTCTCACTCTCTCACATATTCCCACTCCTCAAAGCACCCCTCAACATCCAACCACCACCGCTCCGGCTGCGAAACCCTATTCTCCACCACTTCCTCCATCTCACATCCTTCTCACGAGTCTCACCAACCACCAACACTACGACCACCTACAACAGCAGCAGCTGGCAGATCTCTCCCTGTAGGGGTCACCCTTTTCCCGACAGTCCTCCTGGTGATCTCCCTCTACCTCCTCTCCCAACCCGATATAAACTCCCACCTTACTCCAGGCTGGATGACCCTCACCTCCCTAATCCCCCATTGGTGGACAGAACACTATCGATTTTATCAATCTATAGGGGCAGTTCTCTTCGTCTACTCCGTTTCCCGGTACCCATCCTCTTCTGATTCTCACCTCAACTCCTCATCCCCACTCGTCTCCGTCGCCGGCCCGTGCTATCCCATCACCGGTCCGGCCGCCGCCGTCCTTTTCTTCTCTTCAATCCTAAACCCAAAAACCTTCTTTGAATCCTTCATCGCTCAATACCTCGGCAAGATTTCTTACGCCATCTACCTCGTCCACGGTCCCGTGCTTCACACCCTCGGATATACCGTGATGAAGTTCACCTGGACTCGGGTAACAGGAACGGAGACAGATGAGCAGTACGTCACGGGATTTGTCTTGGCCAGTCTGGCCGTGGTACCGTTGGTAGTGTGGGTGGCGGATGTGTTTTGGAGAGGAGTGGATGCGCCGGTGGTCAGGTTGGCCAGGAGGATGGAGGAGCGGGTGGTTGTTGGTGCTGGCGAGTAATGAAGATGGTGGGGGTTGTTTGGCTTTTTGGGGACCACCAACATGGCTGCTTGAGCGAATGGCTTGGGGTAGTCAAGTTGATGTGGGATGATCCATCTAGCTGTGTCCCACCTCCCCTTCTTTTCAGTCTCCTCTCCATCTCCCTTCCTACCCTCTTGCTTCTTCTCTTCCCCCCTATCATTTTCCACCTCGCCTTTTGCGACAAGGAGCACTTTCAAGTCTTCAACCGCGATTTATTGTCTGGTTTACCTGTGGACTTTCTTTCATCCTCTGTAAAGGAACGACAGCCGCATCGGGTCCCTTTCCCTGGAATTTGCCCTCATCAGCAACACCATCCAAGCCGCTTCCATCAACCACCTAAGGACAACATTGTTGCATCGACATGTCGTTTGAGGGCAAGCTGACCGGCCGGACACAACACGGCACCTTGTCAGGCTCCTCTTGGGTTGTCGGAATGCCAAGTACACCTGATGCTGAGTTGATGGCTCCTTTCCATCAGCTAATCAACTATCCCCAACTCCCTTATCTCTATGCGATTGTTTCGACAGTTTGCTTCCAGGAACGTGTCAAATCCTGCGGGTTGAGATTCGAACACAACCTAAGCAAACTTTGCCAGTTGTCCGCAACCAACGGCATCCGGAGAAAAGAATTGGCGGAGCCATGTGAAGGCAAAAATGGCGCTGGCGAGGAGAAGGATGAGGAGGGGAAGAGGAAAGAGGACGCCCCAATTTCACCCGCTTCTTCCTGTGGCGGAAGAATCCACCAACGGTTGGATTTTACCCCTGAGTAGATCCGCAAGACATTCAATATTACGAACAACTTCACCTCTGAGGAGATGAACAAAACCTTACTCTGCGGCCAAAACGTCTCGTCACCGTTCCTCAGGGGATACAGTCGAACAACTTTCCAAACCCTGCTTCTTCTTCTACTATTTATCAATGCCCTTTTTCTTTTCGGTCGAAACCAGACGGTCCGTGAGACCTTACCCGCCGCCTCAGCTGATCTTGCCTGTTGACGGACAGTGCTGCTTCATTACAATGCACACGACGGAAGGAACCGTATCCGGTACTGGGGGATACTTCATGTTTTTTTTTTGGTCCGCCCTGATTTGGAAGGCACATCATTTTTGACTTTAACGCTGCGTACTACATCTTCCTCACGGCTGATTTGGTCGTAGACGGGCAGTGCTAGTCCTTCAATGGACGCGAAATAGGTGTTCGAGTTCATTGTTGCTTTTTCCGATTGTTGCTCAGATGGAGAGTAGTGCTTGGAGGACGGGATGTCACTTGGACAGCGAAGTGACTATTGGAGGATCCGGCGGGCCCCTGCGGCCGAATCATCTAGGGGGCGATAGGTGACAGTTTGGTCGAGCAGGTTGTCGCTCCCTAGTGTTGTAGGCTTTGCCTTTTTCAATTTTCCTTTTTCTTTGATTTTCGGGTTGGGGGAGATTATGTATGTAAAGGTATCTCCCTCTCGGCTGATTTGGTCGTAGACGGGCAGTGCTAGTCCTTCAATGGACGACAAATATTGTTCGGGGTGGGATGGATGCTTCTTCGCTCGTTGTTCCGATGAAGAGCAATGCTCGGAGGACGGGATAACACCCGAATAGCGAAGCGGCCATCGGAGGATCCGGCGGGCTCCTGCGGCCGAATCATCAAGGAGGCGATATCATAGCCTCGAAGCAGTTCATTGATGTACCTAGGCTTTAGTGCTAGGTTCAGAAAACACTACAGATATTTTGCATTATATGAAGCAACCGCCAGTTTGGTGGGCCGTAGGTACGCTGCTCCATGTGCACCGAACTCTAACAGAGTACAGCTAACTCTACCTGAAAACGATTCTGGGTTTCACGAAAATATTCGGGACGGGATCGTGTTTTCTGTGTCATCTGGAAGCCGAATGCCAGGGAATCACTGGAAAGTTGAGCAATTATTGAGCAAAACGGGACCGGTAGTGATATGTACATGCTCTTGTCGATGTTATGTATTTCCAAGTATGTATTGTACAACTCCAACCCCCAACGCCCACAACTTATATGCCTGCCGACATCTAGGTACACGGCATATACATGCCTGAAATCAGACCATGCATCATAATGCACTCGCCACATTCCTCACCCTGTACGCCTCCAACCCTTCAATCTCCCCCGCCGTCTCCTCCCACTCCTCCGCCGCCTTGACCATTTCCCTCTCTTCTCCTCCTTCACCAAGCGACTCTTCAACCACCACACTCTCGCTAATATCTCTCAGCTGCTCCTCCATCATCCTATACTCATCCTGCGCCGCAATCCAATCAGGCACCTTGGACATGTCCTCAGAGTTCTCGTTCTGGACAGCCGCCTCAGCCAGCTTGGCCACGAACGCCGCCTTTCTCTTCTGCTTCTTATCCTGCAACCGCTGCAACATCTGCAATGCACCCTCACGATTGAGCAAGTAGCTAAATGCCCTCAACGTGAAACGATCAGGCGTATATTCCGCAGCCTCCATGCGCTGCAGCGCCGACGCCGTCTTGCCGACGGCCTGTAGCCGGGCGTGGCCGGCAATCAGGGTGTTCCAGGTCACGCGATTAGCCTGGACGCCGTGCTCGCGCATCATCTTGAAAATGCGGTCGCCCTGCTCGCGGTGCTCGCGTCGGTGCATGAAGCCGTGCAGCAGGACGGACCAGGTGTAGACGCTTGGGGCCGGGTGGCGGGGTTCCAGGTCGGGATTATGCGGGTCGGCGTCGAAGAGCGCGCGCGAGGCGGCGGCATCCTTGAGCATGTCGCTGACGATGTCGAGGGCGGCGAGAGCCATGTTAGTGCCTTGCCATTCAAGGACGGCCTTGATAATGGTGTCATGGATGCTGGTGCCCTTGGAGGCGACGAAGGCGAGGATAGTCGGATCGCCCTGCTTGAGCCGGTTGCGGAAGTTGGAGTAGAACTCAATCAGGCTCGAGGGCTGGGAGAAGTTGCGGATGAAGGAGGTCACCATGAGGTTGAGTGTGTCGTTGCCTGGTTGGATACGGGCTTCGGCCTTGAGTTCGGGTATGAGGGCCAGGGTGTTCTTGAGTGATCGCATACTTTGCCAGCCGGACCATGAAGGGCCCAATCCATCGAGTTCTCGCTGGTGGACTTCTGTGGTGTAGTTCTGTAGGTCGATGTTCAACAGGGCTTGCAAAGGACCAAGGTCAAATAGCTTTGAGTACGTCCTGAACATGTACTCGAAGCTTGGAATGGGAACTGGTGGCTTCATCTTCCGCTTTCGGAGCTCCCAGACCGTTGTTGTATGAATAAAGGTGAGGACACCGTTGACGATGACGGTATCTTGTAACGCTTCACGTGGCAAAAGTTCGAGTATGCGGCGGAAGCTCCGGTGTTCATTTGCTAGCGTAGCTCCGTGAAGCAACTGGGAATAGAAACGAAGATCTGGCTGGACTCCCTGACTGGTCATAAGGTCGTAGACCTGCCACGCAGTTCCCAGTTCGTTGTTATCGCATAGGTTCCTGACAATGGTTGTGTAGTGGATAATATTGGGCTGAAGTCCGAATTCCAGAAGCTCTTGGTTTAGTTGCGAGCGGAGCGTTGTAAAGCTGTCGCGGTCCTCTTTGTCCCCCGCTGACATCCTTGGAAAGCTCAGGATGGCGGTAGCCAGAGCGGCGCAATGCAGCCCGTTGACATCCAGCTGTCCATCCTGAACCATCTCACGTAGCAGATCAGCAGCCGCCAGTTTGTATTTTGGCTCCTTTGCCAAGTGCCATACGAAATGTTGCTTCGTGTAGACATGTAATCGCTGCCGGTATTTCTTGATGGCCATGAGTAGCTCGTAGACCTGCTCCGCCGTGGCATGCCTAAGAATATGGTAAATGGTATTTTGTCGTAGGCAGATGAAGCGCTTTGGAGTGTTGTGGTAGCAATGGAGCAGGGCCCCCGCAACGGCCCTCCCGTATTCTGACTGTAAAGGCCCCTTTAGCCTCTTTAGATAGTCGGCCATGTATAGGAAACAGTCGACAACGGCGTAGAAGTTAGATTTGTCACGTTCAAAGATGGCGCGGAAGATGTCGGGGGCTTGGTCGGGGAACCAGTGGAGAGTGTCGACCATAACCGGCCGCCAGAGCTTTGCTCGAGTCTCCTTAGGTATGAGCTGCCAGGCTTGCCGCATGTGATCGACATCCCGCTGGCAAAGTAGATCTTGTATTATCTGAAGCTCCGGGCGCCCTGACTGCAGGGCCTCGTCTCGGTATTTGACTCTCTGTTCCTTATCCAAGGCTCTCTGCGCCCATATTTGAGTGAACCTTCTCTTCCAACGATAAAGGTCTACTAGGCTGTTGAAATAGGCATCCTTTCTGACGTTTTTTCGGAGGACCCTTCGGTCTTCTTTCCATGGATCTCGGCGTCCTTTCAATGGCATATAATCTCTCGAAAATGGGCGCTCATTTCTATCCAACTCGGTGCCTGGCCTCGGCTGGCTCGACGACTGCTGAATGGGTGGCGAGGGCGCGAAAGAGCTAACAGGACGCACCAGCGGCCGGGGACGAAGGGAAAGCCGGAGTTGAAGCGGATCGCCCTGTTGTCGGAGGTTGGAGAGACATGACCGGCATATGAACGGAGCCTGTTGCATGGTTCTCCGGGAGGCCGCTGGACCGGAACCAAGATAGCGCCGTAGGATGAAACGATTTCTATGACGGAGCGTATGTTGGCATCATGTATCGTGTGTGTGTGTGTGTGTGTTGAGGAATCCGATTCCTACTACCAGAGGCAGGTTGCGATGTCGCCGTAGTATCGAATGTATGCGACCAAAATTTTGACAGGAAGACCGGAATGGAACTCGGTGATAAGATGTGCGGCCTACCTAGAACTAGTAACTCGCGCTACAGTATGCGCTCGGCTAGGTTGTTACTGGACTGTACAAGTATAGGTAGGTACCTAGGTAGAGGTAGGTAGGTAAGACGTCAGGCATGGATTTCGGGACGGCAGGCGCTAAGCTTTAGCGAGGTCCGTGCTTAACAGCGTCACCGGGAACCACAGGCACCCGCCCCACGCGGGAGCGCGTCCCACTGCCCTGCCTGGTGTCACCGAGATCCACAGCTTCAGAACCTCACTCCTTCATCCACTGACGGCATCCCAGCGCAAGGCATCGCAGGACCTACTTCCCAAGTCGTAACTGATCCAAGATTGGAACTGAAGGATTCGGCTACAACAAATCAAACAACACAAGACACCTAGATCAATAATGTCATCCCACGCGACACTCGCAGCCGCCGCCGACGACCGCAAGGCCCGTCTAGCCAAGCTCAAGTCTCTGAAGCGCAAAGAACCCGAGCCCACCTCCTTCGACGACGATCAAGAGGCCCACGATTTCCCAGCCCAACACAACAACCACACCGACGACGACAACCAGCAAGAACCCACAACCGACTCCAAAGATGGCGCACCAACAAACGACGTAGCCCGCCTCCACCTCTCTGGACGCAACTTCGACTTTGAAACACGCGGGCCTAAGCTAGGCTTCGAAGCGCCTCCTACGCTGACGCTCGAGAAGCCGACACTAGAAGAGCAAGCGGCCGATATCGAGGAGGAAGCGCAGCGGCAGGCTGCTTTGGACGCGCAAGCCGCCGAAGAAAATAAGGGCATCGACCTGTTTAAGCTGCAGCCCAAGAAGCCCAACTGGGACCTGAAGCGGGAGCTGAACCAGAAGATGGAGGTGCTGAATGTGCGGACGGATAACGCGATTGCGCGCATGGTGAGGGAGCGGCTGGCGGCAAAGAAGCAAGCGGCGGTGCAGGACAAGACGAAAGACGGAAATGAAGAGGAGGAGGCTGGTATGCTAGAGGGGACGGCGCTGGTGGAGGGGATGAAGTTGCGGGAGAGGGAGGAGGCCGAGGAGGAGAGGAGAGAGAGGGAGTTGGAAGAGGCGGAGTTGGCGGCTTGAAGAGTTGGGACTTGACGGCAGCTGATCTATCGAGGTCAAGGTGGACGGAAGAAGGGAACTGAGAGGGGCGACAGGTCGAAAAGCAACGAGGACAAGGACGAAATATGCCCCCAGATCTCGGGAGGATTACTGTTATGATTTTGTTTTTACAGAGAAAGTATGCTATTCTCTACTTTGATACCCACCCCACAAATCCTATCTACCCTTATTTATAGCCTGTGTCAACGCTAATCTCTTGCTGAAAGGGCTGAGACTCCGCTCGCGCGGCGGTGGTGCGGGAGATGGTTCGCGCCTTAGGGGTCGTTGCGGTGATGGACTCTTGTATCTCGGCTGTCCACGGCCATCTTCCCTGTCCCGGTAGGATCCTCCTGCCCTGTGGTTCTCTCTCCTACTATCCCGCCTGGCCGGTGAGCGGACTGGTGACCTGGATCTGGACTCGGAAACAGAATAGTCGCGCCTGGGTGGCCTTGCGCCACGGGAGCCACGTCCGCGCTCACGTCCGCGCTCACGGCGGGGCGACGGCGAACGACGACGTGGAGGCAGTGACCCTTTCCGTGATGAGTGCTTGACGGGGCTCTCTGACCTCCGGCTAGAATACCGATCCCGTGAATCGACTGAGCGTTGGCGGGCCGAAGGCGTTTTAGGTGATGGCTCAAAGAAGTCCTGCGCATGTGCTCTCCGTGGAGGTGATTTGGAATGGCGAGAAGGCCTTGGGGATGGAGACCGTGTAGAGATGGTCGACACCGAATCAACAGAAGCCGATCTACTCCTGCTTCTCCTTGGGCACACATCCCTAGATGGTGACTCGTCGTCCCTTTCAAGCTCCTTCTTCTTGGCCCGCTCAGCCTCCCTCTGGGCTAGAATCTTGTCGGCCACTCCTTTCTTGTCCTGGGGCGGCACGGCACTAGTAAGCTTGGGCAGCAATTTGGGGTTAAAGAGCTGCTGGGTGCGCGACGGCCTGGGGACGTAGGGCCGCTCCGCAGCTGAGGCTTTACATTCATATGAATAGTGGCGTTCTAGGAATGTCAGCTGCGTGCCATACATGTAGTATGTATGTAGAGAGAACACTTATCTCTCTTTAGGCATTTCTGGCATTGGACGGTTGACGGGGTTGATTTGGACGGTATATTGCGCCCTCGATACATGGTGGTAAATGAAAAGATTGCTGGGATTTGGCTAGCCCCTGGATATTGGAGCTTGATGCAAAATCAAGGTGAACTATCCTCGTCCACCTGCCGTTTCTTGAAATTTGTACAACGCCAACCAGGTCGGGGTGCCGTTCGATTGGAGAGATCGTTGCTTGTTAGATGAATTAGGTCAAACTGGTGAAGTGATCGATTAAAGGCGTGAAGTCACTTGTTGACGGTTTTGATGATTGAGGATGGCGCTGGTTGACAGTGTCTGGGTAAGTTGAACTTGGTGATGAGTTCCAGTTCTGTCCGTTCGAGGTAAAATGAATGAGATTCGGAGGTTGATTGGTGGGTTGTGTAACAAGGTATCAGCGGTGAAATTGACAGTTGAGAAAGGTCCAAGCACGAATGCGATTGTTTGTTATCGACAGGTGGAAGCACGTGACTTGCCAAGATGAAGCATTCCGGTCGTGGCACAGTGCACCGGGGTGGGTGTGCAAGTGAAGATGGGAGCATTCGGAGTTTCTGGTTGTTGTTGTTTTGGGTTTTTTTTTTCCTTTCAGAGGCCGCTCCGTGTCCTCCAATACCTCCAGCGCAAAGCTAAGTACATACTTCAATAGGATCACTCTACTGATGAGTGAAATCTCTCTGCGTATGAGACAAACCTACCAGATCTTCGGGTTGTCATCCAGTCATATTCTGAAAGCATGGATGGAATTCTGGAAGTGACTTTTCGGGGCGTCCATCTCGGCCGGCTTTGTAAAGTATAAACAGGAAATCATGAACTCATGGCCACAACTCTGTCTGTTTTTGCAGCCAAGATATGAACCCCTCTCAACCAGTTCCCTCCCATTCCCCTCCTTTTGTCATACTCCCAGTCGACCATCTTTGAGCCACTGTGCTTTGTTTGGGTGAATATTTAGCGGTAAAGCACCTACTTGTATCCTCATGAACGCCGTCGAATCTACACCATAAGTTTTGTAGGTCATACATGGCTAGATGTATCTAAGGTGCATTACCGTATAGTACAATACCTACCTACTTAGCTAGGTAAAATCAAGGGTCCTGTCAACCTCAGGCAGCGCGAACTAGGTACACAGCACGTTTGCTCCCGCGCAATGGAGAGCCCGGATACCTACAGCTTGTAAAATTTCAACACTGTTAGAAAATCACCCAGGCCAACAGGCCAACAGGCCCACGGTGGGCGGTCCCCTACCCGTACCTGCAACATGGTTGCAGCCCACTGCAGACCGACCCACGGCCACCTGCCCGTGAGGAGGAGGCTCCCGCCCGGCGATGGATTCCTATGGGTGCAACCACCACTTTTAATCGACTTTCACCACTTTATCTCACAAACCAAACCCACACAAACGGGAAGCAACACCACGCCCCCTCCTCCTCCTCCTCCTCCTCCTCCTCATCAACCACCAAAGGTTCATCCGCCCAACCGTGGCGGCACCCTTTCCAGACACTTTGCTGTTTTCTGGGAGTTAGGGCGCCGTCGACTTTCCACTTTGTGGTCCGCCATTTTGGATCTCGGCCTTTTTTTCATTGTACCTGCACCGAACCGGAACCCCAGCCCGACAGGCCCCAAGCGGAAAGAAAGCAAAAGACAAGAGAAAAAAAAAAAGGCACGACACGAGCTACAAGGCAGAGGAGGTCCAGGACTCGACTTTGGCACTGGCTTCAACATTTGCGCATTCACAGCGGACAATAGACAGCACCCCCGAATACAATGATCACCGGCACTCGTCTTTCGCTTTGCGCCGCTTTGATCCGTTTCGTTTCTTGATTCAGCTGGATTCCGTCCCATCAGAAAGCTACATCATCGAATTCCTCTACCGGATCCGACCTGCCCAGCGCGTTTTTTCTCCGACCGCTCTGTTCTTCACCGGAACATACACACATAGAGGCACTCTTGGCTGCTTGCGCGACCCTTTGTAACATCCGCACTGCTCTTTGGGCATCTCTTACACCGCAAAAGCCATGGCGACGTTCCAATCCATGGGCAACGACGTCAAACTATCTTTCGCAAAGGTACGTGGGCTTTCTTCACCTTGGACCTAGTGTTGCGCCCCAAAGGCTGTGTCTGACTTGTGGTTTCCAGGTTGCAGCTGCTTCGGCATCCAAAACCTCAGCTACCATGGCAACTGCTACGAAAGCAAACGCACCAGTGACCGCCCGAGATAAGGTTGCGGTTCCGATCATGGTAGCCCCCGCCGCTACTGCGCCAGTGACCACAATATCTGGCTCGAATCAGAGTGATGTACACGGATCTCATTCTGCGCAAGGGACTGCTGATGAGGTAAAAGCTTTGCAGGACAGCATCGTTGACGGAGTCGGAGAGTTGAAGCTTGAGACCAAGACACTAGATGTCGCTATCGACGTTCCATTGGCCAGCTCTATTTCAACGCCCAGCAAGGTTGTGATCAGCCAGACACCCTCGGACGATAATTCAAGGGCTGACTCTAGCTCTGAGCTCGGCACCAAGCCACCAAGCTTGGATGGCAAGAGCATCACTTCTGGGACTACCTTCAACGCATTGGACGAGAAGGAGTCGTTGCGTCCAGACGACAGCGCCAGCATGAAGGCTGCCACTGAGGACGACGACGCCTTTTCCATCCGTGGATCTTACTTCAACGGCTCAAGAATGGGCTCCGAGGTTGCGGCTCGTATCCACCGCATCCAAATCGGAGATATGCCCCCACGGGCCATCACCACACATGCCATGGCTGGTAGTCATGGTCAACTGGGCCTTGCTACGCCTCAGAGTGGCATATCCGACAAACAGCCAGCGGCGGAGACGGAACTGCCCCTCTCAAGCGGCCCAGGTGCCCCTGATGCCTTGGCGGCAAATGGAGGATTCCTAAGCCAGCACCCGGATGAAAAGCTTTTGGAGGCGATGCGGTCAGAGAAAGATCGGTTCAGCCTCTTGAAGATGGAACAGCAAGTCATTGAGTTTGTGGAAAATTCAAAGTATGAAGATTATCACCTGCATCTGTCAATTTTCATGCGTCGCTAACGGAGTATCTTTATAGGGAGCCATTCATGGATTTTCCACCAAACAATACGTTTTGGAGAATGTTGACACATAAGCTTGCGGACTACTATCATATGACCCATTCATATGAGGCGGTCTCAGGTGCTGTTCGCATTTACAGAACTCCTTTCTGCAGAATTCCTCCACCACTATCCACCATTGCGCCGTCGACCTCTAACACCAGCTCTCCGGCTCCTGCTGTGATACCAAGGAAGATTATGCGACGTGGTGAGGACGGGGAATTTGCTCCTTCTAGTGCAAATCCTTCAAAACCCACGTCGGAGGCTGGCAGTGACCCCAAAGATAAGCCTGCGGCTAGCAAGGAAAGAATGACTAGGGAAGAGCGGGAAGAGGCGTACAACCGGGCCAGACAGCGAATCTTTGGAAATATGAAGGAATCTGATTCTTCGGGTCAAGGTATGTCTTGTGGAATCCCCCTGGTCATAAGGAATTGTAAGACTAACACAGTGTAGACGGTGAAACTTCTATTGGTGTTTCTCGGGCGAGCTCGGTATCTGCCAAGGACAAACCAAATGGCAAGAAGAAGGCCAATAAGCAACGTCGCGATGATTCGGAAGGTTTTGACTCGCGGTCTCAATATGTTGTCTATTATGGAGGCCCTCAGCAGTCAACATGGGGACCGGCACCTCAGGCGTACCCCATCAACAATGTTCCCTATAACGTCCAATATCAAGCACCATACACAGCGGCGGTCCCGACGTATGCGCCCCAACAAGCATATGTCCCCCAACAAGCGTACCCGCAAAACCAAGCGTATCCGCAGATGGTTCCAAACAGCGGATATGCTCCTCAATATGGCGCAATGGCGAACGTAAGTTATGTTGAACGTCGGTGTTAACATGATATAATCATCTCTTCTAACTTACCATCAGTATTCCGCCCCCTCTGTTCCCCAGTCGGTGTTGCCAGTGCAACAGCAACATCGTTACCAACCTCCTCCTAACCCTCAAGTTGCTCCGCCATATACTCCTCCCCTACCCAGTGTATCGCAGCCGGCATGGGGGCCGCCACAACAAGGCTTTAACCAGCCCGGGCTCGGCTATTCGTCTCGATCGAGTCCCTCCCCAGGAGGAATACCGTATGCCTACGGACAACTCCCAGCGAACGCCAACCCCAATGATCCGAAAACCCAACACCCAATTCCCGGCAGCTACAACCGGCAGGCGCTCAACCCCAAGACGCAATCATTCTTGCCCGGTAACGCCATGCTCCCGATGCAACCACCGCCGGGTCCGTATGCAAGCTCGAACCAAAGCAGCCCTCAGTTCTTGCCGGCTCACATGAACTATGGTGGTTACCAGCAACCCATGCCGCCACCGCCACAGGCGGGCTATGGTGCCGGCCCGATGGGTTATGCCATGTCGAGGCAAGGCTCGAACAATTCAATGGGCCCGTATCATCATGTACCACCCCAACATCATGCTATGCCCCCTAACGCATCTCCCCACATCGCCCACAGCAAGGTTACAGGCGGTCCACCACCGCCAACCGGACCAGCGGGACCGCAAGGCTACAGCCATCTCCCAACATATGGCAACCCTGCCTCATTGCCACAGAAACCTCCTATGTAGGATCGGCGGGAGAGGAACTGGTCAAGGGCGAGGTGGCAGCGTTCAACGCATGGGGCATGATGACCTCAGGCGTGGCCCAATGAAGAAGAGAATAAAACACCGGCTAAAGAAGGAGGAGCGAGGGAGCATTGTAAATGCATATAGCTGTTAACAACGGTTGTTGGCATGACATCCTCTTCTATTGTTACTGTGCATAAGACATGAAGGAGTAAAGAGACGGAGGTTTAGGTTTGGTATCGACGGGGAAAATAGGGGCATTCAGGAACGGCAGGCAGGCAGGCAGGCAGGCAGCATAGCGCAATGGAGACAGGCAGGCAGACAAAGACTTGTGTTCAAATCCACTCACAGTCGGTTCTCATTCATTCAACTCAAACGCGGCTTCTACGAAAGATGAAAACGTGTAAGGTCGGGACCAATGAAGACTGTCATCCGCATCTACGTTTCCAAATATCACATGGCACGGGCGATTCGGGATGATCAAAACCTTGTATAGATTGTTGTGTTTAAACAGAAATTCCCAATTCAATTCATCATGCTGCTGACCTGACTGAGTAAGAAGGCTCTAGTAGTAGTATTCCTATGAACGCCAAATCGTTTGAGACCCAACCAAAGACGTCCCATACCTCTCTTTCCCTCCCCCTTTTTTACCCTCTCACACCCTTTCCGCTTTCCTTTCTCTCTCCCCTCTCCGAAATTGTGAGCCGACAACCAAGACCGCGCGCGCACTTCATAACGCTGTAGCGAAACAGCAGGGTATAGACGGCAGACAGACGAGACAACTCCAGTCTGCACAGGTCGAGTAGTAAATAGGATAGGGGAGCCCGCTTTCTCTTGCGAAAAACGGCCGATGACTGAATCAAACGCGCGCAAAAGGGACTCATGGTAAAAGAAATCGGATCCTTTTTTTGTGTGTGTGTGTGTGTGTGCGTGTGTGAACCTTTCTTTTCCCCTGCCTGGTTGTGTAGAGTGGCCTTTCATTAAAAGAAAATATTGAAAGAACGAGTTTGGTTCTCTCTTTCTTTTCTTTTCCTCTCTTTCCCTTTTCTTTCCACAACTTTGTTCCCTTTACTCGGCAGCTTCCCTGGGTTCCCTGGGCTCCCTCTGCTCGCGGCCACCGCGACCACCAGCACCACCGCCGCGACCGCCACGCTTGCCGCCCTGGCCCCTTTGGCCACGCTGGCCGTCGGTCTTTTTGTCGCCCTCGGCGCCCTCACCATCCTTCTTCTCACCGCCCTCCTTGCCCTCGTCGAGCTTGGCAGTGGCCAGGCGCTGGGACAACTCGATCTGGGTGCGGATCGTGTTGGCGAGGTACGAGACCATGAGGACGTCCTGGATGTGGTTGTTGAAGTCGTTCTCGATGGCCAGGTTGGACACCTTGGGAGCCAGGGAAAGGGCGTTCATGAGGTACTGGCCAAGCGCGTGGTTGCCGTCGCGCTCTTCGTCGAGCACCTCACCGACGAAACCGGAAACGCGGTCGAGCAGGTCCGAGACGGTCTCGAGGGCCTGGGCGAGGTTCTCAATGTCGGAGACGACGGGGGCGGAGCGCGACTCGGCATCGGCGGCGGCGGCGACGGAGCCCAGGGCGCCGCGCTCGGCGTCGGTGAAGAGGAGCTTGTGGGGCACCTCGATGAAGAGGCACGACTCGGCGGCGCGCTCGGGGCTGACGGCCACGGGAGCGGAAATGTACGTCTTGGTGTCGATGGTCGCGCCGGCCTCGGTGCCGATGGTCAGGTGGACGGCCGGGTGGGGGAAAGTGCCGGTCTCGGGGGAGGCGAAGAAGTTCTGGATCAGGGCGCTGAAGCTGTTGAGCTCGTGCGAGGTGGTGTACCAACCCAGCAAGGTCTCACGGGGGTTGGCCTTGAGCGTCAAAGCCAGCATGTTCTTCTGGTACTCGACGTCCACCTCAACCTGGTCCTCGTTCTCGGTGTGGGGGATGGCGAAGGTGGAGCGCACTTCGACCTCGCTGCCGTCCTCGCTGCGGACACCCACGAGGGCACCAATCACCCGTGTCGACTGGGTGTCGCGATCGTCACGTCTGACGGCATGGTCGATGATGGAGAAGACAGCCTGTTTGGTGAGGAAAGCGAAGGGGCTACATGTCAGCTAGGTGTTGGCTGGTCATGGGCAATGGTAGTGGTGGTAGTGGCGGTAGTGGCGGTAGTGGCAGCGGGGGGTAGTAGAGAGGATATGGGTAGGTAAGCTTGACATGCGCGAAGGGACATCAAGGAAGGGGACTAGGTAGATAGGAGTGGAGGTGCAGATATAGGACTGTAGTATAGGAATTGGTGCTGTTGACGTACCTGAGGCTGGATGTTGACGGTAAGCGGGGCATTGCTAACACCGAAGCCAAGCACGTTGGGCGCAAGGGGGCGCGAGAGATGGACGAAAGACTCCTGATCGACAGCCATTTTGACGACGGGCTGGGCTGCAGTTGAGTGAGAGATGGTGGAGGGGTGTGGTGGTGGTTGATAGAGTTCGCAGGAGTTCAAGGAGGAGGGGAGGAGCCGTCGAGGTTGAGATTATGGGGCTCTTTGAAAATGTAGACAGCAGACGCTGCTTTCGGGTTCGGGGTGAGAGAGAGGCTAGCGGTTGGCCGGGGGTGGGGTGGGCTTGCACTGGTGAGAGTGGGCACGTACGGGCTGGGCACTTTGCACTTTTTCACAGAGTGTCAATGGCACCACAACTCCAGTGAGAGAGGGTCTTGGTGGCAGGCCGTCGAGTCGGGTTCGCACTGCAGTCAATTTCTTTGAATGCCGCGTCTCGCCCTACTCCATCCAGCTTTCGCAAAATATGGGGACCAGCAGGCGGGACCTCCATCTGCTCGAATTTTTGGTTTTGCAGCGCAATGCGGGACCTTTGGGTGTTGTGCGCGCTAAGATAAGATAAGCCCGTCCCCACTCTTGTTTAGCTTGACGGGCTTCAGATTGTTCTTCTTCGCCTGGGTCAAGGGGGGGGGAGGGGTGGCGTTACAAGGCTGCTCTTTGCCAAGCCCTTCCTCTCAAGATTCCATTGGACTTTTGGACTTTTTTCTTCTTGGCCTGTTGACAAGGCTGAATACAATTTCCGTAACGTTTTTTTCGACCTCCGTTGACCTTGATTTCGCATCATTTACCAAATTTCATCTCATCAAACTCAAATCTCAAAATTTGAGAAAAAATCCACCGTATCACAATGGCATTTCGAGGTCGCGGCGGTGACCGTGGAGGGGGTGGAAGAGGTGGTCGTGGAAGAGGTGGTGCAGGAGGCTTCAGAGGTAGAGGAGGATCCAGGGGAGGGGGCTCCAGAGGAGGCGCTAGAGGAGCTCCGAGAGGCCGTGGTAGGGGAAGTTCGAGGGGTGGTGCTAGAGGAGGTGTCGGCCCTCGCTCATCCAAGTTCACCGACGCACGCCTTGCCGACAAGGACGAAGAGTAAGACAATGTGAACACCCAGGGGGAAAAAAGTATTGGAAAACATACTGACTGAAACAGAGAAGATGAGGAGGAGGACATTTCTGAAGAGGAATCCAATGTTTCTGACGATGAGATTGAGGAGTCAGAAGAGGAGGATGAGGACGAGGAGGATGGTGCCCAGTCTGGTCAGCCCTATATGAGTCTTTTGAAGAGTTTCCAAAGTGCAACCACGACGAAAAAGAGGAAGTTGGATCACCCAGAGGAGGAAGGTCCGAACAAAGCTTCCAAGACGGAAGACGACGACAACAGCGACGACGAAGACGACGAGAAGGTGACGGAGGACGTGGATGCAGTTAACGAGCCAGAGGAAGATCCCCAGGATGCACCATTAGAGGACTTGTTTGACGAAGATGACGACCTCGACGACTCCGATCCATTCGAAACTCACTTTGCTGCCCCAGACGAGGCGACGTACCAGGCTAGGATAAAGGCCATTCAAGCGAACAAGTGGAGGACTGACAGGATAGTACAAAACTCCAACAGGATATACTACAACACCCCTGAGACCGGCGACTCAACTGAGCGGAAACTTCCCCACTCCATTTCTGGAGTTGGCGATCTCAAGCTCAAGCAACGACTAGCCGAATCGATGGCCAAGCACACCGAGTTCGACGAAGCTGAGAAGGCAGTAGCACCTCTTCTCTTCAACTATCAAGACATGCTTTACTGCAACCGGTCAGTAGCATCGTCTGAGAGCACAAGGCGGATGGCGTGTCTTCATGCGCTCAACCATGTTTTCAAGTAAGTCTGATACGAGCATGAAAAGGATGTGAACAGAGAGCTGACTTGGAGACTCAGGACTCGTGACCGTGTGATCAAGAATAACACCAAGTTGCAAAGAGACGACACCCTTGAGCTCAGAGACCAGGGCTTTACCCGCCCCAAGGTCTTGATGATTCTCCCTACCCGCCAGTCGTGCGTCAAGATGGTCGAAATGATCTGCAAGGTCGCCGCTCCTGAGCAACAAGAAAACCGCAAGCGTTTCGATGATGGCTATGTCGACAAGTCCACCAAGTTCCCTGACGACAAGCCCGAAGACTTCCGCGACCTCTTCTCCGGCAACGACGACGACATGTTCCGCCTCGGTATGAAGTTCACTCGCAAGACCATCAAATACTTCTCGCAGTTTTACAACTCAGACATCATCTTCGCCTCCCCTCTCGGTCTGCGCATGGCCATCGGTTCCGAGGAAGAGAAGAAGAAGCTCGACTACGACTTCCTCTCGTCCATCGAGCTCGTCATTGTCGACCAGGCCGACGCCCTGCTCATGCAGAACTGGGAGCATGTTGAGTTCATCTTCGAGCACCTCAACCTCCAGCCCCGCGACGCCCACGGCTGCGACTTCTCCCGCGTGCGCTCCTGGTACCTCGACGATCAAGCCAAGTACTTCCGGCAGACGGTGATTTTCAGCGCTTTCAACACGCCTGAGCTGGCCGAGCTGCAGCGTCTCTACTGCCACAACTGGGCCGGCAAAGCCCGGCTGCAAGCCGAATACCCAGGCGTGATCCAGTACCTGGGCGTCAAGACGCGCCAGACCTTCAGCCGGTTCGACGCGGCGTCCATTGCCGCCGACCCGGACGCCCGCTTTGCCTACTTCACCAAGGCCATCGTGCCGACGCTGGTAAAGCGGGCCGCCAAGGACGCGGCGGGAACGCTCATCTTCATCCCCTCGTACCTCGACTTTGTGCGCGTGCGCAACTACTTTGCCAACAACCCGGCCGTCGAGAGCGTCACGTTCGGCAACATCTCCGAGTATGCCGACACGCCCGAGGCGTCGCGCGCGCGCTCTCATTTCCTGACGGGCCGCCACCGCGTGCTGCTGTACACGGAGCGTGCCCACCACTTTAGGCGGTACGCCATCAAAGGCGTCAAGCGCGTCATCTTCTATGGCTTGCCGGATAACCCCATCTTCTATAGGGAGATTGCGGGCGGGTATCTACAGAAGAGCGAGCAGGCGCTGATGCTGGAGCACGGGCAGGGACACGTCAAGGTCATGTTTAGCAAGTATGATATCATGAAGCTGGAGAGGATCGTGGGGACCAAGAGGGCGGGCAAGATGATTACGGAGCAGGGTGATACCTTTGATTTTGTCTAAAAAGGTCTAGTTGTGTGGTATGTATCAAGGCGTCGGATAATAAAACTCTCAGGGGGATCGGATTTGCATGATGGATGGGTTTGAAAAGTTTGCTTAAGATAAAATACCTGCTCCTTACTGTAGACACCTAGTGAGCGATTAAGACAACATGCTCAAAGTCGCCAGTCCATGAAACGGGGCATATAATTTGCCAGTTTCCCAAGTCCCAATTTGTCGAAAGCCAAAGTGTATCCCAAACCTTGTATATTTACACTCTCCTTTGCTTTTTGTCTCGTGATATTTGTACACTCTGGGTTCCCCCCTTTCCCTACTGAATCGACAGCAGAGTGGCCTGGTTGGTGTGTAGGCTGGCTAGTAAGAGCCTTCACACATATAACGTCAAACCCGGTCCACAAAGAGAGTGGGGAGACCAAGCCCCTTTTCCTTCCCATGGCTTCGAAGGTGGCAGGTGATGAAGCCTTTTCCAGCTATTCACGCACAACTGCCTGCCTGCCTCTTTCTCTCTTTGGGGGGAAACCAAACCCTCCATCCTCTCCTTTTCTCCAGCAACCCCGCTGCACCACAACACCACCCCTGCCAACCGCTTAACGATCAAGCTTCTTCCACTCCTTGGGAATTATCGCACCCGCGGTGAACTTCATATCCCTGAGGCTAGCGACCATATCCTCAAACGCGCGCATGCCGTCCTTACGGAAGCGCGTGACCTTTTCCATGTTCTTCTTGGTCAATTCCGTGCTCTCCGTCTTTTGCTCGCGGTCGCGCGCCACCGTGGCCGCCGTCATGGCGAAGCGCATGTCCTTGGGTCCATCGACGAGCTCGAGGATGGCCGAGGGCGCTTGCGAGTACTGGTCCTTGGGCTCGGTGCGCAGGACGCGCGTGTAGCCTCCTGGCCTGTTGGCGTAGCGCTCGCGGATCTCGCCGAAGAGTTTGGGGAGGAGCTGGTCGGGGGTCTAGAGAGACGCATAGAGAGAGGTATGGATTAGTTGCTGTGCGAACAAAAGAATGAGACTGAGGCGATGGGAGCAGAAACATACGTAGAGGATACCCTGGGCACTGCGCCGGGCTGTTTCGGTGTCGCGCTTGGAGAGGGTGATGAGCTTCTCGGCCAGGCGCTGGGCTTCCTTGGCCTTGGGATAGGTGGTATGAATGGTCTCGTTCTTGATGAGTGAAGTGACAAGGTTGCGCAGCAGAGCCTGGCGATGCGCCGAGCTACGGCTCAAGTGCCTGTACTTGACGTGGGCGCCGGCCATTGTGTCTGTGTGGTTTCGGAGGAGGAACTAGTCCCTGGTATGGCCTCGAATTGTGTAAGTCCCGGCGAGCTGTCCCTTGGTCAAGGAGAAGCGCAGTCGCAGGACGGGGAGGTCGTGTAGAGAGGCGTGGAGTGGAGGTCCTGGTGGTGGCCGGACGGGTCAGTCGTCGTGGTCGGTGCGGCTGCCGGAAGATGGAGAAAGAGATCTCGAATTGTCGATAGTTCAAGATTCGGGGCTCGGCGCGAACGGGCACCTAACACCCACTCGATTGGCAGGGTTCCTAGGTAGCAGTGGACTAGGTCGCTGTAGCGCGGATGCCGGACACCCCCAAGGCGACGTCGGGCGGAGCTTTTGCGGTGCGGGACCCGAAATTTTCTCGGCCCTGGGCCTGTGCTTTTGGGGTCCTTGTCCGCCCGCTACCGCGGGTCTACCGCCGTAAGGTCCGCTGGTGGCCCGCCTAAAAGTGCTGGATCAACAGCGCCAAGAAGATCCACAGCACCTCCGGATTGCGCAACCGGACAGTGGCACCACGTCCCGCGGCGGGATTCGCTAACAACAGCCCAGCAGGGCCCGCCTAACGGAAAGTCAACGCCATTCTTTCGTCCCAATTCCCAACTACGTCACACTTTCAGGTTTCTTCTCAAAATTGTCTTCTATCTCCCACGTTCTTTTCAACCCTCAGTCAACTACCTGTCCTTCGTTCGGCCGAGTCGAGACCTTTGGGTCTGTCTTTGTTGCAACGCTATCTCGAGTAGATCTCACTCAAGTTTCTACAATAAGAACCTGAACCCACCCTCACCCCACGTCAGTCGCAGCAATGGGTTTCGTAGCCGGCTTCGTAAGTATTCCAGCCCCAAAGTATACTAACATATGTCTCTACCTACCTAGCTAACTAATATATTTACCAAACAGACCGGCGGCGCAACCCTCACCCTCGGCCTCACCTACCTCTCCATCGCCGCCCACCAGCGCAACCGCACGCACCAATCCGACCTCCTCCGCGCGCAGACCCGATTCGTCAACACGCTCGCGCGCGACACTCTCCCCACCAACCTGCGCACGCGCTACCCCGTCAACGATGAAGACCTAGCCTACTTTCCTCCTCCTCGCTCTGAGCTGGTCGAGCGCGCGCGTCACCGCTTCGTCGAGTCCGTCAAGGACAGGTGGAACCAGGAAATCCAGAACGCGGTGCGGTGGGCGCAGACGACTGACTGGTCAACCGTCCGCGAAAGGGCCGAGGACGCTGTTGCCAGTCTGTTTGGCTTCACGATCGATCGCAGCGAGTATGCTGCGGCGAAGGCGAAGGAGGCGGCCAAGGAGGCGGCCAGAATCGCGGCTGAAAGGATGAGGTATGCGGCGGAGGAGGGGAAGGAAACGGGCAAGATTATGGCTAGGGAGGCGCATGTCAGGTCGGAGGAGATGAGGAGGCGGGCGGCCGAAACGGCGAGGTTGTGGAGCCAGGAAGCCAGGGAGGAGATGCAGGTTGCCAAGGGTGTGGCGCATAGGGTCGCTGAGGAGGTGAGGCACGATGCTGATGTGGTCAGGGGCGTGGTGAGTAGCGTGGTCGACAAGGCGGTTGAGAAGGGCCGCCACGGCATCGAGAAGGTGGAGGAGGCGGTGGGCATGGGCAAGGCGGCGGTTGAACTCGCGGAAGAGAAGTTCGAGGCCGCCATGGACCGGAAACTGTTGCACGTGTCGGATATTGACAAGGCGTTACAGGAGAGGTATGCCAAGAGGGAGGACGTCATGAAGAAGAGCGTACAGGAGGTGCTGGCGGAGAGATATATCCCGATGGACAAGAGGGACAATACCAGGCTACGCAGTCTTATTTAGGGGTTGGGAGGCGGGATCGATATGAGGTCATGAGTACGATACCTAGACAAAAAGAGCCAGCAGCAGTCATGGAAGGGTTTTTGGAGAAGCGACAAAAGGGCTGTGATCACCCCTAATCCTGATACAACAACCTAAGACGTGGCATTACGTACAATTTCTGTTCTATCATCATTCAAGCTTCGAGAGCCCCAGAAGAGGTATCAAAGTGGTACGTGATGATCAGAGTATTCTCAGTTTCCTCTACGCCGTCGACTAGTGATGAATCCCACACAACTTCCCATGCCTCTACCAACTACACAAAATAATCACTTCACCAACTCGTCACATTCAATCGTGGCAGACACCAATATCCATTACAGGTCGAAGCAAAAAGAGTAAAACAAAAAACATACAACACCCGGTTGTTGACTTGTCATAACCGAGCCGACTACTAGCCTGGTGGTCACTGACTAAGCGCTGTCTAGGGGAGAGGGAGTCGCGATATCAAGTTGTGGCCCAATAACTATAATCGTATACCAATAAGACCTCGTGCCTGGTAGTGTTAACTTTGAAACCGCAGCTTTGCTGCCATTGGTGTTACAAGTCTTCAAACACTCGATTCGGCTCACCTTAGATCTGCCTTTGAGGCATCCCTCTTGTCCTGCGACATTGTAAGAACTCGTCGGGTCTACTAAGTTGGCCGTCTGCGTGACGAGTGGCGACGACAAGTACATTCTGTAGTTCAAAATTTCAAGGAAACCTAAGGCGAACTCGAACTGCACTAGTCGATGCTTGGGCAATCCGGTTTGGTAGCGAGAACAGAATCGTCCAAAGAACTTTATATTACACTTTATGCCTGCATATGAACTGGCAAGTAAGATCCGAGGTCATGGCCCGGCAATCGATTGAGTGGCCAATTCATCCTTATTAACCCAGCCGCGTCTGATCGTGCAAAATCGGCCTAAGCAGCCTAAATATTGGGTTTCCAGAGTTTCTGGTGCGGTCCTCGGCCAGACGCTCAACTGATGACATACACGCTAAGGGTGATGAACTGGTGTTCCACATGACATGGTAACCACCGACTCGTGAAAAAGACATCTTAAACCCATCGTACTCTCGTCACACAGGCTTCGCACCGCTCCGCATCATTCACACGGGCATAGCTGAGTGCCAAATTGATTTCTAAGCCAGCAACCGGGTGTCTTTTTACCGCCTGGGTTTGCTACGAGCGTCACTGGGGATTCGTGTTCAGGACAGTACGTCGACAAATCAGACCATCCTCGAACTCCCTCAGCCCATCAAGCCATGCACTAGAACCCCTCCCAACTCTCCTTTTCTCCCCTTGTCTCAAGATCTTGTATGGGTTACAAGTGTGGACACAAACCACGTCGTAACAGGAAGGACGGCACCGTCTCCTCCTACTAGGATGACGTTCGCGTGCCGGCTCCTGGGCTTGACCTCCCTAGCCTTTCTCCTCTTCCCCACCCTTGTAAAGGCCAAATTTACCAACTCCTTTGGGAGCCTCAACTACGGCTCAACCGTCAAGTTAACCTGGGACACTACCACCGCCCCCGTACCGCCCGGGTCCTACCCACTGTTCATCACCACACAGCTCATCGACAAAAGCGAGGATGATAATGGCAGTGGGGACTCTGGGACGGTGACGGTATACAGGATAAATCTCACGACAGCAATCGAGTCTCCCTCAGATAATGCATTCGAATGGACTGGCATCCCATCACCCCTTCGCTGGTTACCCGAGGGACTTTATCAGGTTGAACTCCACGGGTCTGCGGATGTGACGCCCATGGCGAAGTCTCCGCTCTTCAAAGTTGGTCAACCACCGTATGCTAGTGATGCTGAGGGGGGTAAGCCTTCAACTCCTTCCGACGATGAGGTATGTCTTCTTTTTCTTTGGTAAGCGCCATATGAAAACAGGGAATAGTACTGACTGAGAGTCTTCCGTGGTGCAGCCGTCCCCTTCTTATGATCCCGGTCATGAACATCGCTCGGGGGTTAACAGACGGCTTGCCTTTGGCCTTGGTTTTGCGATCGGTATTCCCATGGTCGCAGGGTTGTCATTGGTGAGCTGGTGTGTGTTAAAACGACGGAGAAGGGTATTGGATGAGAAAAGGGAAGAGGAGAGGAAGTTGAGAAGGCGGGACTTTGTCATCCATTGAGCGCATAGGAAAGTCCAAAATTGAAGTCGTTCATCATCTTAGCCCTTGCCACTCAACTGGCAGTTATGTCGTCAGTATGCGCATGATCAGAGTTAAGCCAGGGCACATAGAAAAAAAAACATACCGTGAAGCTTGTGGTGGTAGAAATGCCATCGTTCACCCAATCCCGAATCTGATCGAGTTCTGTATTGGGATAGACATGTTCCCGGTGCCTGACCAAGATCCTTCAGCAATATTTGTCCTGTTCTTTCGATGATTTGCCCTCAACCCGTAAACTAGGCTGCCTTCTCACTCACTTGTCTTCCCTTTTTCATCCCCATCTTTTGTCTTTGAGCCTATCCTTGGCCTGGTTTTGCTTCGTTGTTCTGACCTACACAGACAGCATTTTCTGGAGATTCTTCTTGTTCTCTTGCTTCATCTTCCTCTTCATAATATGGCTATACGCGCTGCCCATATCACCTTTTGTCCCAGTTTTGTACTGCAATGTATCTCCTTTGTCCACCCTCTCCCTCCAGAACGCCCTCCACGTCCTCACCATGGTCGCCGAGTCCGCCGAGATTCCCTCCTCGATGGCTGTGGCCTCCTCGACGTTCATGGCATCTTGGCCCGCCGATTCCCAGTCGTGCAGACCGGTGTAGGCCATGTCCTGAGGCACCGAAGCGCGCAGGGCGGCGGAGGTGAGGGTCAGCTTATTTGATGACGTGGGGGTATCGGAGAAAGACGGATCGGAATCGTCGCGTGGCCAGGGCCCATACAGAGGGGACATGCGGATGTGTTCCTTGTGCGGGTATTCGGGGGCATTGAAGGCTTCGAGGATAAAGGTCTTGGTTACCAAGGCGGTCGGATCTCGCTCGGGCAGAGTTGGAAGTTTGGATGCGGACGGGGATAGTGGCAGCTGTTGTGGATTGAGATCTGTTTGCCCGGGCTTGGAGTTCGCATTCGTGATAGTGCCAACGGCAGCGACGCTAGGTAGGGAGACGGCTGTCGATGCATCAATGGGTGGTGGTAGTCGGATGGAGTCAGGGACACGAGGGTCGAACGAGTTTCGAGCAAGGACATCGAACTGAAGAGGACTCCTTCGAACGATGCTGGCAGCCACGTTCTGGGATGATGCTATGGTGATGAAGGAAGAGGAGTCGTAGAGCTGTTTGAACATCTCAATGTTCCCATGTTGGCTCAGGGCGCGGAGGACAGCGCGTCGCTCCGCCAGATTGGTTGGTGCTGGCTTGACTCGGATGTAGAGGGTCCGGATCTTTGCTGGGCCGGCTGGGAAACGGAATGCTTGCGACATGATTGTGATGATTGTGTTGTTGTTGTGGTTGTTAAGGTCGCCGCCGTCGATAGAATATGTGTAAGAGGTACGTACCCGCCATTGACTGACTCAGTGTTCCTGGACAATCCCAGTCCGTGATGTGGTCAATTGCGGGTTGAGTGGAATCCGTGGTGGGGAGAAGTGGGTAGCTTCTGGAGAGAAAGTGCGGAGGAGCCCCACCTTCCCCAGTTTGGGGTTGTCTCTGACCGTGCTCACCGTGGTGAGAGTAATGTATACCCCCACCCTCAACGTTGGGTCCTTGAATCGTCCCACTGGTCATTCTCTTTCAGTTCTCTTCCATTTTATCCTCTCTACACTGCTTTCATTAAGCGCTCTTCTGTTCCTGGCCCACCCCGTTTGGAATGCTTTAACACTACGCCGACTTAAATGCTTGCCGTTCAGTCCGAAGAGCATGATAAGACCGACGACCTCTTCTCTGCACGGTCTGGTCTTGACATCAACCTCACCGTGGGCCTTGTCAGAACAGTGCTTGGCCCACAGGGATAACCCGCGCGCTTCTGAGATTCCAAGCAGCATCATTAACCCTATCAACTACTCCCATCCCGGGTACCAATATTACACCGCTAAAGGCACCTGGACAGCGAAAACTATTCCGAGAATCTTGTCATAGAGCTCAACCAGGTGACGCTTATCTCGAGCAAAGATGTCCGCGGCAAAGAAGAGTATAGGGACTGGGCCCAACCGATATTGGCTACATCGGTCTTTTTCCTCTAGGACGGCCAGCCAGGAGATATATTCAAGCAAAGACTCACCCAAAGGACATAAAAAAAAAAAAAAAAAAAAAAAAAAAAAAAAAAAAAAAAAAAAAAAAAAACCAACGGCTTTTAACAAACAAAAGAATGTACCCCACCTCTCTTCGGCGGTTGGCGACCTGGTCGACGACTGGCCTGTCATCGTATTCGTGACCGCCGGAAACAAATTCGCCGCTACTGACCCCGCGAGCTGTGCCACTCGAGAGATTGTATGTAGACGCAATCTCCATGACCCGGTGGTTTCCTCCTACAATATGCGGCCGTCTCTCGGCCCACGGTAACTATGCAATCGTCTTCCTGGTAATCGACAACAGAAGGATCAAACGGACCGTCAAGGGGTTTCAATCTCAGCCAAGCAACCCATGCGCTCATCAACCAAAGAACATCGCTTCCCATAGGAAAAATTTCCTTGTACGATAGATTCCTGAGCTCGTCCTCGCACCCGTCCGTGAGCAGGTCAATGTGCTGGATGAAGTGGGCGAGGGCAAACAGCCGGTTGCTCTTTCACGACAGAAGGCGGTAACCCGAACATGTAAGCGGCTGCTGCTTCTAGGGGCGCGTTGGGGTCGCTGACGGGGATGACACCGTTGGCATTTTCTCAACTGCCGCTGCTGCCGCCGTTGTCCCTGGCGCGGAGCCATTCTGTGACCGTCGACGACAAGCTTCCTCCGATTCCGTAGCAGTTGCGCCGTATGTCTTCATCCTCGGATCCGCCATGGTGGGTATGATCTCCTTCTCCTCCTTTGTCTGCGATGTGATCGGAGAGGGGGATGCAAAGAGGGGGCTGGGGCAGTCCGTAGGGTCTGTAGGAGGCGTAGAGGTATTCCCCGGTCTCCTATTCCCCGGCCCCAGCAGCCGATTTTGAGGACCCCGAGGCAGTCTTGCCGGGCTCCGGCCTTGAAGTCCCACGCTGGTGATCGCGCTGGAACTCGTAAACAGGAGAGAGCTTGCACCGGCTGCAAACGTAGAGCCAGACGGCCCGGCGGTAAAAGTCGGCTGGGTCGTTATCGTCGTTGCCGTCGAAGACAAAGTGGCCTGTTTCGGCCTCAACGAAGACATCGCAATTACGTGGACTGAGGGCGGTGCTGAAGTATTCCGCGTATTCACAGAGAAGCCGTTTGTGCAGGCAGAAGACTCATGTTGGCCTTGAGGGTGTTGCTGGATCTGGGGATTGCCCGTGTTGTCGTTGTTGCTGTCGGTGGCCGTCGCCGTCGCCGCCGCCGCCGCCGCCAACAGTGATTCTGATCCTCTTGCAGAGGATTCTGCAGACGATGGGATCCGTTTCACAGGGGAGAACCCCAATATGAACACGACAAGGACGGTTATAGGTCGGCCACACAATCTCCACAGATTGGGGCTCGGAGGTGCCCTACGCTGACTTTGAGATATATTCCTCCGCTGGAAGAGTGCTCTCCCCTGAGGAAGTCTCCGTTGCCCCCATGCCATCCTGCTTGTCTCTCTTCCGGCTTGTGAGTTTCTTCTTCGTTCTCATCGTGTTAGTCATAGCTGGCGAGAAGTATCGGAACGGTCTTTTGGAGAGCAAATCATTTGCAAGGGGTCAAGTAAAACATTTCTTGAGTTTACCTTTTTTGAAGGCTTCCTCTTCTAATAACTCGATTCGTTCACAAACTCTTCCATCCACATGGCATACCAAATCTGGCATTCGGTAATACCCCTGTGCCAGTACGATCAATGTGCAACGATATTTGCTATGCCATGGTGCACTGTACCGCACGATTTATATTCTGTCGAAGGTGTTTTCCCCCGACGCTGACGATGCAGGATGCAAGATGGGTAGGGGTAAATCCATGGGTCATTGTCCATAATGATCACGACGATGGAAGCGCTTGGATTTTTGGGGTTCTTTTCGCCATGTGTCTGCATTGCCCCACCACCAGCTTACTGCCCTACCTCAACCTGCATCAGCACCAATCAGGCAGACGGCTCGGATGGTTGTGAGGCCTGTCTAAGTTCTTCTTTTCATTGGGTGGTTTTGATGCATTTTGACAGCTTCAGGTCTATATAACTTTAAGGAAAAGGTCAACGATTTCTATAGTCTGCAGGATATCTGTAACTGCGTATACTCCTGAGACATTTCTTCATATGGTTCCCCAGAAGTAAGCTAGCAAAGTAACATTCATGTTTTGGGGTGTAGTATTGAGGAACTTTTCATTGTCGGTTTTCCTCATGGTGTCAAGCGAAGAAGAAAAAGAAAACACAAACAAAAAGTAGAAAATAAAAAATAAAGAAAAAAACAAACTAAAAAGAGGGAAAAACAGAGACACAAACAGTCATGTGTAGCATAAACTGATCAAGATCATCAACATCAAAAGCCACGGAAGATGCCGCCCCTCTACGCATACAGATCTTCCGCACTGGATATAGGTTCCGACGATTGACGGGGTGTAGGATGCAACGGCCGCTTGTGTGAAGCTCTTTGTTCTTGAAAGCTTGGTTCCTGAGAGGAGAAAGGACTCAGCTGTCTACTCTGGCGTAACAAAACCTAAGCAAGGCCGCGAAAAGCCCGAACTAACAACAAAGAATATTGCTCCAGGAGGTTCAAGACTTTTTGGGGTGGCTTCGCCAGACGGAAACCAAGGGCATTCACCGTCTCGTTCACATTGCCCTATCGTCCCCTCTCGCCCATCTGGGGGCCCCTCTGGTCCCTCTCGGCCGGGAATCTCGATGTTGCCGAAAGACGGGCGGGCGGACGGATGGACGGACGGATAGACGGCAATAGCTGGCTCATTATTCATTATCTTGAGCTACCCAATGGACACTTGCGACACTTGTCGTCGTTCGTCTTTGTCGTTGTCATGATTCTCTCCTATGTATGTGTCTCAGCCCAGAATGCCATTTCCGTCGGTCCTGTTGGCCCTTGCCGGATGGAATCGTCGCTGTGACAGGCAGGATAGGCACATTCACTCCTTTTATCTATCTCGTCTATCTACCATCTTGCGGGTCTGACCAGGCAGGCAGCTGTCCGATGAATCAACACTAGCTGAACAGCGTCTGGACTGTTCGGATGAATTGATCGGATGTAACGTGTTAGGGGTGAAGAGACATGTTTCGATTGTCGAGCGCCAAACTAGTGCGGCTAAGGACCCAGGATCGATTGGGACTGTAGAATCGCCAGCGACAGTAAGTGGTAGGGACTACACTAGTTTAGAGCTTTGTAGACTAATCAGTATGCTGAAAATGACCAACTGCCGACTCTATGCCAAACTTTGAGAGTTTGGAGAAGAACAGCAGTTATTGAGTCCTTGATGTTACTATCAATGCTTTTGCGACACCAGCAGCTGGATGAATGGATCGGTGTTGTTTGTGCCATGCTGTGGCATGCGGTTTGTGCCAATCACACCTACCAGGGCGGTCATCGGGTAATTTTGGTGTCATATGCGACGGTGATCTTAAGCAAGGACTAAGAGTAGGTACGCTCGGGAAGCTGCGAGGTTGTGGCGGAGATAAATAGCAGGGTGATTCAGACCTAGCTGAGGTGTATCTGATGAAGAAATTCTTCGTTGTGGTGTTGACTTTGCGGTGATAGATTTGCGCGAGTCCTTTCGCAGAAACTTAGTCAGTTCCCGCCCTTCACGGGAGACGACCACCCGTTTGTTCATGCTATCCTGACTTTAGAGAGAGTGCCTTGAAAAAGATGGGCGGCCGGGGTTCCTGTCGTCTAAGGCAGTAAGTACCTACACTGATACCCGAGTAGACGATAATGTGGGGCTGGTAGGAAATCGCACCTTCCGTCCTGTCCATCAATATCGGAAGGAACCTGAAAAACAGCCCCAGCCTCAAACTCAGCGTGATAGGGAAACGTGTAAACACAGAAAGTTCCCATTGCTTTACGGTTATACAAGGCGAACCAACCCCGAATAGATGGGTCGGCGACTTTCTTCCTCGTAAACCACATACGTGAAGCTTTGCCGCACACAGAGTAGGAGCGTAGTATGACAGCAAAACAATAGATAGAACTAGCGTGGAAAGAGTGAGACAAAGAGGCCCTGGAATGGTGAAGATCCCGGTAATGTTTGCTGGCTTGATGCTGGAAGCTGAGGGCGATGTTCCGTTGATCATCAGCCAGCTGAAGATGTGAGGTCACAACGGTGGCATTTCATTACGGAAATAGCACGAGGAAATTGAACGCGAAAGGGGCTGGGGGCTAATCATGCCGGGTTAGAAAGCCTGGGGAATTCGATTGTTGATGAATATCAGTTATGTGTTTGGGGGTGATGATGGTCCGGTATGGGTTTGATGGCGCTCAGACCAAAACTGAAGGACTAGAATAAGTGTACTGTACTGTGTATGTGAACAAGGTGGTCATCATGCTTATTCCACAGCGCGAGAGAGTCTCAGAATCTATACTCACGCCCTGGGCAGCACAAACACAAGCATTTGATCCTGAAATCAAGGGTCATGATGCTGTACCCTCCCGCCTGGCAGTCGTCGTCAGGGTCGAGCAACAGCGCCGACTTAGCAGAAGCCCCGGCTATTCAGTGATCCCCCCCGTCTTGCTTACACTCACTGGTAACAGATAGTAAAAGAAAAGAGAGAATAGAAACTGATGCCCAGCCAAATTTGCGGTTTGCCCTGAAGCGAGTCCAGTGGTAGGCGACCAGTGGTGAAACAGTGGAAAACCGTTGGCCAGGCGTTGGCCCGACGGTTTGGTCACCAGTTCATGGCCTGTGGATTTTTCGTGGAGTGTGGGTTGGTGGTGTTTGGGATTTTGTGGGATTGCGGAGTGCGTTACAATATTTCCAGGGCGGTGGTTCATCAATTCGATGCCGATCATTCAGACTGTGATAACCTACAGATGTGATGCACTTGAGGGAAGATTCGGATGTTCAGACAGGCATGATAAGATGTCTCACCCGCCTCTCTTATGAGAAAGATAGCCGTGACTGAAAACTTCCTCGTGGCCCCTTGACCAGTCAATCAATCAACCTTTTCGGCTTCATTGGGCCTTATGAATGCTTGTTTCATGTGCGAAGGACGGACAAGGGGGGGCAAATGCACAAAGCCGACCGTTGGGACGAAGCTAGAAAATATCTGGGCACTCAGTGAACGAAGGAGAAGGAGGCACGACATCACTCACGGCCCATTGATTGTCAACCACTGCATCCGTCAACATGGCCCAGAGACACGGCCAGATGCATATGTATGTAGCGACGGGAAGGCCGTCGAAATGCATGGCCAAAACACCCGCACACACACCCAAGGATTTGGGCGTGGACAACGTAGAAAACGCCACTAACGCACGCATGGCCTGATGTCGTTCATGTTCGCCATGCTGACTTGCCCTAGGGTTTCCCATCCCCCAAGCCTCACGAGCCATCGCCTACATGATTGATAGGGGAGAAACCCATATAGATCGACGGCGAATCCTGATTGCTTCGAAACAGTACAGTACACACAGTCTCGGGCAGACAGGGGTGTACACATTATCCGCCTGTTTGGGCAAAGAATGGCCGGGCGAAGTTGGAGTGCTGGCTGAAGTACGGTACTGTGGACTAGTGTAGGGTAGGCGCCCACTATTTGCGCATTTCGAAATGAAGACGGGAACAACGGTGAAGAGCAGAAAAAAAGAAAGGATCGGTGAACGGGCTGTGCATTGAACCATCTCTTGATGGGACAAGTCGGACATGGAGAACGTAGTTGAAACACAAGCACCCGCACCGTGATAAACTTGCTGATAGGGTGTGTGCGTTTCTTGTGCCGCTTACCGTGCTCTTGAGTCGAGGTACAGGTCCCAAGGAGATGGTACGGTTGGGGACATTCCTGACATTCTGGGCACCACAGCAGGAAGCAGTGCAGCTGGAGTGTGCAAAAAGACAGGAATTGAACGAGAAGGGTTCTTCCTCGATCCGATCATCCGTGCGGGTCCGAAAATCCCCTCTCACACTCGCAGAGCACACGGGTCACCCTTATGTGGTGGCGATGAACCAATCGTGTTGCGCTTCCCGCCGCTGTATGCAACGTAGCAAGGAAGGTCAGCTGGGCGAATGACAGGAGTGCCTGAGCAGCCCATTCGGGTCAAGACCGGAAAGAAGTGTGAAATTGCAAATATTAGCCCAGGGTTAGGCATTGGAGTGGCTCAGGGTTATAGCGGTTGCACGACTTTATCCCCCGAGTTGGCAGGTGTTTCTTTGTCACGCCTGCTGCCCCCTTGAGCTTTTTTGCTACCCAACCGCCCGGAGCAAAGTCTCAGATTTTCTAGCGCAGGCTCGAGGCTTGGGTAGTAGTGTAGCCTGCCCGGCAGAATGTGACCAAGGCCTGTCACCATTGTTCAGGGCAGTTGTGCTCTCATTTCCATCAACAATCAAGGCGAAGATGAAGAACCACCCTGAGCCCACCAAACCCACTCCCAAGTACACATGTATGTAGTGCAAGTTGACGAATGGTCCTCGAGGGCGGTGACGGTCTGCAGTGACGGTATGTAGCCGTTTGGTCGATGGACGGGATTTGACACCGTGTGTCTGGGACGCCCCACGCTCCCGTTCCCACGCCGGGTCGCCCACCGAAAAGAACAGGATGCTGACAGTGCGAAGTAACGCGAGGGCAGCCAGTCATTGGGCGTGCTGGTCCCCGACGGCTTGGTTCACCCGCAGAGGAGCCGGCTCCAGCACAGAGTCGAGTCGCGCAACAGCGTGTTCCGTGATGAGAATCTGGCATTGAACTGGCATTTGCGGAGGGAGGGTGGAGCCGAGAACGAGTGGCCACCCAGCACGGCGGCAGCCAGACGGGGTCCCTGACCCTCGTGCATTCTCCACCACAGCCAACCACAGAGCGAACCGGCTTTCCAAGACATGGTCCCAGTCCAAGGGAACGGGGGGAGACCAAGGAGAGTCGAACGGGGCAGACTCGTCGACGACTGGGGGTAGCGACGGGACCGGGAACTGGGTCGCTGGGAATTCATCATCATCCTCATTAATGTTTTAATAGGTATGGAAATGTCCATCACGCTTCTACCTACCTTGGCCTGTCATTGGAGAATCGCCTTGTCAACAACTCATCACTCATGAGTAGTGTAGTCCGTGAACAACTTTGTGTGAAAGACAGGGTCGGGGAAATCAGGCGGTCGTTGGGTCGGACTGTGGTGCCGCTAAATCCAGAGACGAGATATATCCGGCACAAGTCCAGTTCAGTGAGTGGGTGGTGGGTGGTGGGTGGTGGGTGGATGGGTGGATGGATGGATGGATGGATGGATGGATGATAGCCAGCTGCATGCAGGATCCAACCTTTTTTCTGAACCCGACAGGCCGTGACACTTTTACAGATGCAGCTAGAGGCCTTTTCTACAACCTGGCTTGACGTTGGATGAATGACTGGCTTTTTGCAAACTCGACTACTGATGTCGTTTTTGTCCTTTCTTTTCCTCTCCTTCAGTTCCCTTCCTCGCTCCCCTCGCTCTCCCCTCCCCCGTTCAAGTCCTTCCTCCTTTTCCATTTTCCCAGGCACAACCTGACATGCGGAAAACCACTTACAAACGTCCATCAATCAATTCCCGGTGCCACCCACAACACGGCACATAACACATCAATACCGCATACCTACGTAGGTACCAAGACGTGTCGCCATCTGCAGCTTTTCGATTGGCGCCCTGCCTAAGCCTACCGGCTCAGTGAGTGGCCAACTGCTAGGTCTACAACACTAGCGACCGACATCGTCCCATCGCTACCGACAACTCGGATTTGTCCCGGCGCTTTGGCTCGCTCAGGTCCAGAGCAGAGGTCCTTCCTTACCTCCATTCTCAACAAAGCTCCACGCTAAACAACTTCCATTGGGGCCTACCTGTATCTACCTATCTATCTACCTTAGCTAGGTACACACATGTCTCGATAGCAAGGCATTTAGTTACAACGAACCGCCCTTTTCTCTTTCGCACCCATCTGCCCACTTACAAACATCCGCCAACACACTACAACACAACAGAGTACGAGCTCCTGTTCGTCTAGGTACTGTTTCACTGCCCATTGACAGTAGCGGTCGGGCGACTCCAACAGCTTTTGCTTGCTTGCGACGAGAACCCGAGATCTCGCCACTTCAACCCATCCAGCAGGGTCGGAGACGGACGCCGACACCAGCTACCCATCCAACACATCATTCGACAAACCATGTTTGATTCCAACTATGCCATGGAGGATCAAGGGCAGCCAATTGCCGCCGAACCGCTAGCTAACACAGGCGATGATGGTGATGATGACAACAACACAGCCCCCGACGCCGATGGCTTCCTTCTAGACGGCATCCCAGTGGGCCATCATGTGAGGATTCAAGAGCAATTACGTAGCCAGCAACGCAACTATGTACGGCGCCATCACGTTGCACGGCGACGACAGCGACCGCCGTCGCACCACAAGATTCAGAAACGGCCTTCATTAACCGCAACCCCATCGGCATCGTGGTCCATGGCAACCACCGCGGAAAGAACAGCGTCAGCGACGTCAACGGCTTCAGCACCCGCATCCACATCCGCACCCACAGCAGCGTCAGTGCCTTCGTTCCAACCTTCGCCGCTAGCGACAGAACCGGCTCCACAAGTCGCAATTCCATCTGCTCGGCATGTCGTCGACAATCTGGCACACGAGCTCAGCGCCCAGAACCTGCAACGGGAGGCTCTTCAATTGGAGGCTCAATCCCTTGTGCAACAAAAACAACAAAAACAACAAAAACAAGAACAACAACAACAGCCGAAGGAGCAGGAGCAGCAGCAGGAGCCCTTGTCACTGCCGACTGCCATGTCGCTAGTACCCGATACCGCTACCACCACCATTGCCGATCATCAATCCTGGGCGGGAATTGGCAGCCTCGAGGTGGATGACGGAATTGAAATGGATGATGCATTGGAACTCGACGACACGAACCTTCAATCTCTACTCCCCCCCTCCTTCCGCAAAAAGGATGGCTCTTCCAGTGCCACATCCTCGATACCAAATGCTCCTTCATCATCGTCAGGAAACACATTGGAGAGTAGGCGACAGCGACCCGTAAAAAGGCAATCAGAATATAAAACCCAGACACAATCGCGGAGCATTCAGGCCCTGGTACAGGAAATGGTCGAAACTGGTACCCAGTGTAACGTTCGAAGTGCCCCTCTTCCAGCGCCATCAGCACCCGTCTTATCGAAATTAGACGACCTGAACGTCGACCACGGTTTTGATTTTGCGTCAATGGAGTTGGAGGTCGACGAGCGCTACCGTGACGGAGCCGTTGATGTAATGGAGGAAGAACGGGCACTGCTCGAATCGATACAAGTACGGCGCGCCGGTAGTGGGCCGGCGGGTATCCGGAAACACGTGGTTGATGGGGGTCTTCCTCTCCATTACCAGTTGTCGGCCGAGGCAGCCATGCGATGCGCGACCGTGGTACGGAGTCGGCCCCGAATGCGCAGGCGAAAAGAACACGGAACAGGCAGTGTGACCTCGTCGATTGCGTACTCGACCAACTCGTCTCCCATGGCACAGCCTGTACAAACCTCAGAACAACTGCCACCACGATACGTGCCAGCGATACCATCATCGTCATATCGCACGCCGCCATGATGGTTCTAGGCATACAGATTGATATCCTTGTCAGGGCGTGAGAGCTTTTCATTATTTATACCCCAATTCAACGAACGCATAGGTTCAGTTCGGAGTCAATTTTTTGGAGCATTTCAAGGAGTTCAGTTGGGATCCCATTCTTCAACGTCAGGCATACTGCAGGACGAACATGAAAGCGGGAACTTATTTCATGCTTTTCTATCATGATATGTGTGTGGGATTCAGGATCGTTCAGCTACGAGGGTATTGATGAATTCGGGCCTAGGGTATGTGACGTTCATTAAAATGGACTGGGGGGGCAATCGGGACGGTCATTATGGTAGGGGTTCGGCACCCTGGGACGCGACAGTTTGTCGGAATAACATATCGGCATTATACATAACGGCTCGAACACGGCGGTCGAGTCCATTTTGGGGGAATGTCAATGAAAAAGGGGCATCTACATACATGAAATGCTCAGATTGGGGACATAACAGGATTGTTTTAGTACAATTGTCAGACGGGCGCTCACAGCCTCTATTTCTTTGTCGATAGACGGGTACAAATAGCTCATCCCTTGGGGTGCATCGCTAAATGACAAGTGATGACACACCGTCCCGAAGTTCGAGGGGCCCATGTGACAAAACAAACTTGGTGTGCGCCTTTTCCTCCCTGTATTGGAACAGGACCCTGCTGACGATTAGGCATGATCGGTGACAGTACTTGCGCAAGAGGGCTCTCATCTGTTGCCAATGACAACCTCAATCAGCACAGTACAAAGAGGGAGGATCGGGGAAGGAAAACAACCATGTTACTATTCGGGCAAGGAACGACAATGCTTTACCCTGTCTCAGTTTACACCCAACGGCACATTCCAGACCTCGATGTGGGGCGGAGCTCTTTGTACCAAGGTGAGCTAGAAGGACGACGCCTTCTGGACTCCCTCGACTCCGCTGAAAGTTTGACAAAGAAAGGGATTCATCTTCTTTATGATCCTGGCGTGTTTGCCCCGAGCTCCCTCCTAGCTATGACCTGTCATCGAAGAATCGTGCCCACCATTGTCCACCTTGTCCTCTTCGGTAAGATCTTGAGAGAATTGGAATGGATCGCACCAGCATTCCTCGCCCCTGCGAGCTCGCATACAAATGTCTAGCACATGCCTCTCACTCTTCAATCTTACCTGAATTTTAGTTTCATATTTTTCCGTTGCCGGGGCAAGCTGGTTTTGTTGACTTTGGACCAGTGCAGACATCCCCTTATGCCTCCTGCCTCCGTGTCAACAATTTCTTCGCCATGGTTTGCATCGGCAGCATAACAAGAACATCCCGTCACCAACAAGGCTATTATCAAACACGCCGCCCATATTCGGTTGGAACACAATATAGCAGCACACAAGCTCCATACAAGCCAATCTTGTAGCAGCAACGGCAGCAATAACAACAGCAACAGCAGCGCTCACCAACAATGGCTAGCGTCCAAGGGATGTCCTTCGCGGTTGGCGATTTACCCCTCGGCGAGAACAAAGGAGGCGACAACGCCTTCTGTTGGCAAGACGAAGTGACGGACGATGCGGGAGCGGTAGATTTCTTTGACCAGTTTGTGGTGCTGGACGACCATGGCCCGGGCCACTCACCCTCTCCATCTTTAACGGGTGAAGAAAAAGGAGCGGAAGGAGGAGGCGATGGGAGATTTGAGAGCATGTGCCGAGAAGCTCACGGATCTTCCTTGTCGCCACCTCTTACCTCACTGAGCTGCCCTCCTTTTGATCACCATCCCTCTGCCGAGCGATCCTTTAGCATAGGGGACCACAACCGAGCGAGTAGCGCTGCGCATAATTTGGCTTCTGGACGTCTCAGTCGTTTTTCTTCTGCCAGATTCCCACTGCAGCACTGTCAAGTCCGAGCAGGATCGCACGTTGACCCCAGCAACATGGATTGTCAGTACAGTCAACAACATCAACTCCTTGTAGCCGGACAAAGAGAACTTTCCTCCATCCTCGGCACCAGTTACCAGGAAGGACCGGGCTCCGGTGGTTCCATCTCCGACTCAGAGCTGCGGAGACTCGAGGGTTTGACGGTGACCGGCAGTAGCTCACCACGCATACATCTTCCACCATCGTCTGCATCGGTTCCTCCCTCACCACACCTTCCGTCTGGGTCAGCCTCGACCAGCCCGCGCAAGTCCCGGCTCGAGGCTTTTTACACAAAAATCAGAAACAAGGCGGCTAACCTTCATGGCAATAAGCAAAAGCAAAGTCCTGCCACAACAGCAGTTCCAGCAGCAACTTCATCCATACCTTCCACTATGGCTACGTCACCGAACAAGATGACGGCTCGTCCAAGGCCACACAACCTCAGTCTTGTGAGGCCGGAGCTGCCACTGTCCCCTCCGTTAACGGGACAGATGGCTTCTGAGCAAAACAGTAACAACGGCAGCAGCCATGCACACCTGTTTAACACGAACTTTGTGGACGATCCGTTCATGGACATCTCGTCTAACATGTCCCTACCAATGCACACTCCAATTCAGACACCTCATCAGCAACACCAGAGCATCCCGGTCCCCGTCACCACCGCCGCTGATAATTCGTGGCAATTCAGCGGCAGTGGACCACCCCCGACTACGCCTTCTGACCCATCAACTTTACACGCCGTCGGTGGTGTATCGTCTTCAGCCTCCGAGTTGCACCCCCTCTACGCCAGCACCCTCAATGACAGCAACTGGTGGGACCAAGCCGTAGAAGATGCCATGGATACCGATCCTGATTCATCATCTTTTTACATGGGTACCAATGCCTCCAACACCCGCGAGGCTACACTGAATCTGAAAATGGCTCTCCAGCAGCTTCACGACCAAGGAATCTTCGATGACCACCCTTTCGGAGTAGACGCATCAGGGCTCGTGCTTCACATGCCACAACCTACGTCTCGGATTTCTGGTGGGAATCCGTTGCATCCCAGCCAACAGCAGCAGCAGCAGCAGCAGCAGCAGCAACAACAACAACCAAACCAATCTCAAGCGCAAGCTCAAGCACACGCAGCCGCTCAGCTCATACTAGCACAGCAACAATATATCTCCAACGGCGGTGGCAATCCCGAGGGCCTGCCTTCGCAGTCATCCTCGTCAACCAGTACAACCACTGCCGGCGGCGGCAGGTCCCGAAGACCCAAACCCCGCGCCCCCAGCTCGGGCGCTTCGCGACTTCCCTCCTACCAGACGTCCCCGCGCAAGGTGCGCGCCGTCAGCCGCTCATCGCGGGAATCGAGTCCTACCAGGGGCGGTCAACAGCCCATCTCGGGCAGCCTAGCAGTCCCAGGGGCAGATTCGGCCAACGGCAGCGGCCGTCAACGTCTTCATCGTCGGAGTGCTTCGATGCAAAACATCAACCACCATTCCACAACGAGTGCTACTGGACTAGGATTGGGACTCATGTCCCCTGCCGCGGTTCGTAAGCGCAAGTCTTTTACCGGTCGAGGACACGTTTCATCGGCTTCCATGTCCGGATCGAGACTGTCGCACGCCGCGTCGCATGGCGACTTGGGGGCTTCGGCGAGTGCGTTCGCGGCGGCAATTGGAGCTAGTGGACACCGGGTTGTTCCAGAGGGTTCTGGTCTCAGAAGCGGTAGTAGGGGTCTGACCAATTCGGCATCTGCCTCTTCGCTACCTAATCACAGCTCCGGACGGTTTACACCACTGAACATGAACATGAACATGAACGGCGGCTTCCATCCTCACCACGGAGGCGTTATGGGCTACCCGCCAATGCCACCTTTGCCTACCCACCTCCAGGCCCACCACTCTGGCCCTGGGGCATCATCGCTTCCTCCACCACCACTACCACCACCACCACCTCCTCCTCCTCCTCCTCACCATCACCACCCCTCTAAATCTTTCTCCATGCACCCATCTTCGTCTCGACATTCCCCCTCCAAATCCAAACCTCGGTCCTCCTCTCATAGCAAAGTTGCCTCCTCCCACTCCCACGCCCACGCATCCTCTGGAGCCGGCGGCGGCGGCGGTAATGGTAGCGGAGGAGGAATAGGTTTCGTAAACTTCACGCCTAACGACCACCACACTTTAATGTCCGGCGTCGCCCCCTCGGGGTCTTCGAAAACCAAAGCACGGAGGGAAAGAGAGGCGGCGGAGCAGAGGAGGAAGTTATCCGAGGCCATGGTGAAGGTTGTTGAGGCTGCCGGGGGGGACGTGAGGAAGTTGGGGGAGCTGGGGGAGTTGCCGGTGGGGTTGGGGGAGTTTCAAGTTGCTAATGGGGCTGATGGGCAGGGCCCCGGGGGGAGCTTTGGGGAGGCGGCGAGGTATGGAAATGTGAATTAGAGAGGTTCATGATTAGCGAAGGGGAATCAGGATTCTTATGGGCCTAGAAGGAGGGGCAAGATGGTGAGTTGGAAAGAGGGTTGTAGAGAGATTAACCAAATTTTTTTTTTTTTTTTTTTTTTTTTTTTGGGGGGGGGGGGGTGTGGGAAGTTTGTGTTGCATGATGATGTTGATGAGTTGAAGCCGCCCCCGTGAAAGCTCCCGAGTGAGTCAGTCAGTCAGCAGAGGGGCATGATTGTGATGATACGATGCAATAATGTTGTGATGGTACTGAGTACCTCTTCCCCATTCGTTTGAAGCTTTTGTTATTACCTACAAGTTCCTATTTGTTTCTCCTTGTCCCCTTCGTATTCGAAAAGAAGGTTCTGGGCTTAAGTCTTTCTCTGCTTGTAGGTCCGAAAAGCTGTTCTAATCTAAACGTCATTCACTTATCCTTGGCTCTTGGCTGTATCTCTTTGATGTTATATTTTCAAATTCTCTTGTGGCATCGATTTTGCCAATTCTGACCTGGCACAGCCGTCCCTCTGTTGATTTTGATTCTTTCCCCCAAGTTAGCGTGCTTTGTACTACGACAGTCTCGGACATGCTTCAACGAGAGAAGAATCGCTCGGCGAAGCGAGTCATCTGTTTTCGGGTAGAACAGCAGAAGAGACGTCCACGCGGACTGGAAAGAGGCGGATTTCCAATCACTTTGGGAAACACATGGTTGAAGTTGGATGAATGAGCCATAGTCAAGAGTTACTGTAGACTCAATAGGTCTCGGACGCTGGACTTGACTCGCACACTGCGACCTGGCCAAGAACACACATTGTCAATCTGATATTGAAAGTCTAGTTTATGTTAGTGAATGATCATTCCTACAAATTCGGTTTTAACGTGTTGCTTCCAGTCTGGTTCGTCTTTGAACACAGCTTGAGCCTTTCCTGACTATGAAACCAAATCTAGATTTAACATATAATGCCATCATGCCCGCTGGTCCCAGAGACTGAGGATTGATACGTAGTCATAAATCTTTGTTCCGGCAACAACTTCAAGCTCAACTTGACTGAACATGTCTTGGGCTGTTCCTGTTGGTATAGACGATCCGCCTATTATTTCCTGCTTAAGACCGGACACTGCCTCGTACTTCTCCCAATTTTCGAGTTCTAAATGCTTTGAAGAGAAAATGGCGATGGCTGGGGATCGAGGTCATGTAGTCGATTGGCTGTAAGATCACGTGCGGGATTATCGTGCAAGTTGGTGGAAGTAGTGGTGGGTCTGGTGGGCAGTGGGCAGTGTTGACTGCCTCGTCGTTCCGTTTCCCGGCTCTTGATGTTGATCTCCTTCTGGGTTGAGTTTAGAGAGAAAAGAGCCGCATGCCCGAGGGATATCCGTCATTTTATATGAGTTCGTGATGGTTGTAATCCCGAAGTCGGCAAAGGTCCGGTACATATCAAGTAACGACCAGGGTAGGCAAGCGCACAGCCATGCCAAGCACAAATATCGCAATTCAGAACTTCCACTTTGTTGTCACGGTCGGTTTCAACTTTGAAGCTCCCCGCAATCCCTTGGATCCGTCTAGGAACTTGTGACTGGTGTTTGACGGAGGTTTCTTCCTTCCTTTCTTTTCAATCCGAAAGCGGTGAGGCCTGCTCAGCACTGAAGAGGCACAATGACGAAATGTCTTGCAAACCCACAGCGCGTGCAGACACCAATGTTTGATCAGCATGAAGATCCGTCGTTGGGCTAGGCTTTAAAGGGTGCAAAATCGATTGGATGGAGAGAATGGGAAGGGGAGATCGTCGAATGTGAAATGACTTTCGCGATTCATGCATCTTGAAAGCATCTGTCTTCTCTTTCCTTCTCTTTTTTTTTTTTTTTTCCTCTGTTGGGACTAATCACGCAGACCCATGATTTGAACTCTTTGAAATCGAAGAAGTCTGAAGCATCTCGGGAAACATCATTGAGTGCTAGTCGAATGTCGTGATGATTCCCTTGGCTTTTACAGATAGGTAGAGGTAGTCTAGAACGCCTGGGAATGCCTGTGGTATTTTACCCCTGGCTGATAACTGTTTAGCCAGTCAGCGACTCCATAGCGCCTATTTTTTGCTGCACGTCAGGCACATGGAATCTAGTGGTGGGGTTACAGCTTTGCCATACAGGTCCCGCCCGAACCCGGACTGCGCAGGTTCCTTTAGCCGGAGCGGGCCTCCATCCATCTGCCAGGTAATTGTTATTGTTGAAGTCTTTCGAAATGTAAAATGAAAGGAGCGAGTTAAGGTGATTGTCGATGAAAAACCAGGCAGTGCAAGGTGTAATCACAATTGAGACTCCTTGGCGAAGAGGATAATCCCCGACCCGGACGGCACTCGCAGCAAGGGGAACTGAACGAGAAGAAGGGTCCTCATCCTACCTTCCTGGCCGCGTGTCTTATACACATAAAAAAAAGAGAGACGGACAAGTATCGATAAAAAGCGTCGGTAGGCAAGACCTCGACCCTCCAATTTTGGTCCTGCACTGTTGCAGCGGAGAACCTTGTTCATTCGGTGGGACCCTTTTGCGTGCTCTTTCCGAAACACACTGCAGTGTCCGTAGATTCCGTTCGACTTGCGATCCCGCCGTGTCTTGGGTTGTGTCAGGAGGTTTTCCCCTTCATGGGTTTTCTGGGGGAGGGATGGCTTGTCATTGGTCGGCGCCAAAGGGGGCTGTGCAGAGCGTTTGTTACTGCAGCATTTGCACTTCAGCATTGCATGTACCTTGTCTCTTCATCTGAACTGGCATTCCCGAAGCCTGACAGAACCAAGCACCGAGGGAAGCTTTTTCTTCGTGTCTGCCTTTGTCGGACGAGTGCGCTAATTCGGCTGTGCTGTTGAGATGAGAGCGCGCTAAAGGCATTTGTTATGGATAGAATGCCGAAGCGGCTGACATGTGGTAACAGATGAAGGACCATCTCACGCTGCCTATCATCCCGCATTGCCCGTCCTTAGTTGTGATGTACTGTAGGTGCAGAATGGATGCATTTTGGGCAGTGCCAGCCACCGCAAGCAAGACAAGCGAAGCCAATATGCCCGATGACGAAGCGCCATGTCGACCAAGCACAAGTCGAAGATCGGCCTTTGCGCATTCCAAGAAACAGCCAAGGCCTTCAGTTGTTTGCTGCTACCTGTCGAGATGAGGAGCGGAAAAAGCATTCTAAATCATTTACTCAGGACTTGCCCTGTACAACCTCTCCAGTTTTGGCATTCCTCAACCGTGCCACTCTATCTGCTGCCCGTGGGAGGGAAGTGCCCCTGAGGATTAACACGAGAGGAGGAAAGGGTCCCGTTGTGTCAAGGTGCGACGATACAATTGAAGGGTGGGAACTCATCAAAAATGCTAGGACGGTACCTGGCAGACTGCATCTGGGGAGTGCAGAAGGCAGGTACTCCGCTAGTGGAGCCATACCTCATCTCCCCGGGGCTGCATAATGCGGGCGCTACCTTTGTGCCTTGTCGTACCTGGCCAAGGGCGGGTCCCGATCTCAGCACTGGCCCAATCTTGTCGCACTCCCGTCCGCTGCTCTCGCCAGCTCTCTCCTTCGTTCCTAGGCCCTCCCGGTTTTGTCTCTCATTACGACACCAACCCTCTTTCACTCCTTACACAACTGAACACTGCCTTCTTTTTCCCACACGTTTTTTTTGCAAATCAAAGGAGTTACGCCCCAGTTGCGTTCTCCGTCCCCAAGCAGCATCGTGCCGCTGCCTCTGCCGGCCTCTTCTCCCCCCTTCTTTCAGAAATACAACTTGAGCCCTTCTATTCCGATTCTTTGCAACCTCCTTCCCCCTTGGGTTCGTTTACCAACCACATTAACCGGGCGGACAGAAACCAAACCGGATCCGCATTCTTGCGACGAAACCTCACTCCGTCAGCGCGATTCGTCTCTTCCTCAACCAACTCTCGCTTTTCTTCAAGACACTCGTTTCAGTTGTGGAAACGTGACACGGATCAAGTTGGATTGAAACGGCCGACCACCTTCAGTGTTTCCCATTCAGACCCCGACGACAACGAGAACTCGACTCGGTTTGATTCGACCTAACAACCTGGAAGCTGGCCTTTGACAACAACGACGACAAACAATACCGGTCCCTTGTGCATTGGCAAGCGTCTTCCGCTGTTCATCCGGTCTTGAATTTTTGTTTTTTTTTTGGCTATTGTTCCTGTTGGATAATAGCGATACATTCGGGAGTCTTCTTTTGACAATTAGCTCAGCTCAGCTTCACACCGGTGTTGATTACCCTCCATCAGCTTTCCCCATCCAACCATAGCAGGTCCTTCATTCTTCCAACGAGTAGCTGCCGCCGACAAAGGCTGTGAATCGCTTCTCCCGCCCAGTAGCCCCTTCGGGGTACCGTAAAAATCAACAAACTCGAAATCACATAAACCGAACAAGATGCGCTTCTCGATATCACGGCCCCTAGCGGCCCTTGCGTCGATCGCGGCCCTCGTATCTCCCGTATTTGGCGAACAGAAGCTGGCGTCCCAGGCGCTAAAAACATGTCAAGCCAACTCGGGCTTCTCAGCTAGTTTATTCAATGTCGTTTATACCCCGGAAAGCGGCAGGGCCAATGTCGACATCGTCGCCGTCTCTACCATCCAAGGCAAAATCATCTTCGACGTTGCCATCTCGGCCTACGGCTATGAAATCATCACCGCTAAAGTCGACCCTTGCAGCTCCGGTTTGCTGGGTTTGTGCCCCATGACGGCCGGCAAGATTCCTCTCAACTTCACACTGCCCGTCGACAAGAACGCCGTTTCACAAATTCCCAGCATTGCCTATAACTTTCCCGATATCGATGCCAAAGTACGAGTCAGAATCAATATGACTGATGGAGACGAGGCCGGTCAAACAGTCGCCTGTGTTGAAGCTGAAATCACCAACGGAAAAACCGTTGACTTGGCTGGTGTCAAATGGGCTACGGCCATCGTTGCCGCCTTTGCCTTGACGTCATCTGCCTTCGTGTCTGGCCTCGGTCATCACAATGCTGCATCGCATGTCGCCGCCAACGCCCTCTCTCTCTTTGGTTATTTTCAGGCGCAGGCCATGCTTGGACTTACCGGTGTTCCTCTGCCACCTGCCGTTATGGGATGGACCCAGGATTTCCAGTGGAGCATGGGTATCATCAAGGTCAATTTCATGCAAGACATTTTCACCTGGTATCAGCGTGCGACTGGTGGTACGCCCTCGATGCTCTTCGACTCTTTGGCGACAGTCTCTGTTCAGGTTCAAAAGCGTGCGCTGGACGTTGCTGACTTGGGTGCGGGCTTGGCCAGGCGCTCGATGTCGTATATGCCCAGGACCATCTCTGAACCCATGGAACAGGCCATGAACCACGAGCTCCTTAAGCGCGGAAACATTCAAACAGATACCGGCAGCTACGTCGTGTATGGTATCCAGCGTGCGGCTTTCCGTGCCTCTATCGAGTCCACCAACTTGTTCATGACCAGCTTGATCTTCTTCTGCGTCCTCGTCGTCATTACGATTCTTTGCGTCGCTGGCTGGAAAGGGTATTGCGAATTGGCCGCACAGAAGGGCTGGATGAAGCACGACACCTTCCTTGACTTCCGAAACGGCTGGTTCACCGTTCTTAAGGGCATCCTCTTCAGAATTACCCTTATCGGCTTCCCCGCCATGACCGTCATGTGCATGTGGGAGTTTACCCAGAAGGATTCGCCCGCTGAAGTAGTGTTAGCCCTCATGTTCTTTTTGGGGATGCTTGTTACACTGGGCTGGGCCGCGTTCAAGGTTATTAGGATCGCGCGCCGCTCCGTTGTCATGCACCAAAACCCGGCTTACATCCTCTTCTCCGATCCTCAAGCCTTGAACAAGTGGGGTTTCCTCTATGTCCAATTCCGAGCTTCGGCCTATTACTTCATCGTTCCTGTTCTCGGCTATACTGTTCTCAAGGGTATGTTCGTCGCTTTCGGACAACAAAACGGTACCGTCCAGGCGGTCGGTTTCCTGATTATCGAAGCCGCCGCTTTGATCGCGGCTACTGTCATGCGCCCCTGGATGGACAAGAAGACCAACTGGTTCAACATCGCCATCTGCGTTATGAACTTCATCAACGCCATCTTCCTGCTCATGTTCACTGAAGTCTTCAACCAGCCGCCGCTTGTCACTGGTGTTATCGGCCTCATCTTGTGGATTACCAACTCCATCTTCTCCCTGGTTTACCTGCTGATGCTCATCTGCTCCACGATCTTTGTCTTCTTCCGCGAAAATCCCGATAATCGGTACCAGTTTATGGCTGATGATAGGACATTCTTCATGAAGTCACAGACTCATCTTACAACAACCACCGAGCTGGATGCGCTTGCCGCGACCGCTCGCGGAGACAAGTCCGGGTTTAAGGGACTCGACCTCGATGACGATGCGGAATCCATGTCTTCGGATTCGCTTCGTCGCCAAACCGAACTTCAGCCCGGTATGCCAGCTGGTGGAGCTGGGTTACACTTTACCAATGCTCCCCCAAAGTCTCCGGTTGACCCTGCGATGCCGCTGTTCCCTTCGGAAGGCCGGAACACCCAAGGTCCTCAGTATGGCGAGAAGCCAGGTCTGAACTTTGATCCTCGGGCACCGTCGCCGAGCCCATACGGTGGCTCACAAGGCGGCAACGCCACCCTCACGCCACAGTATAGGGCTCTCAATAACACAAGGTAAGTTTGTTTCGTGGGTTTGTGACGGGATCCGAATGCAAGCTAACGGTTGAAACAGCCCGTGGCAACGAGGTGCCGGCTATGAGCATTAACGATCGAAGTTCACTGGCAGCATACTATGAACTTTGCCTCTTATGACCTTGGGAATAAATGGAGTTTTTGTTATTTTTTCTATTGGTTTTCGGGGAAGCTATTTGCATGACGGCGATACTTTTCACTTGGATGGCAGTATACGTGTGGGTTGGTTTGTTGAAAGATCCCTGCTCTGGGCATGGATATCTCACCCTCCACAAGAAGTGGGTGGGATAGAGGAGACAAAGCATTCAAGAAGGGAGAGCCTTTTTGCGTACTTGTTGTACCTCCTTACCTCAAGTCGTTGTATACCCCACTTTGCTTTTGGCCTGAGTCTTATACTACCCATTACACTCTGCCGTGTTGGATACACGGACAAAGAGTGTTCTTTTCCGACTATCATTTGTCAAACAATTTTCTCTTTCTGTTTTTATTTCCTTTCTTTTTGTCTGTCTTCAAAATATGCTAGGGCATCACAAAGGCGTCTTGGGGTAGTGGAAAGTAAGACATAGGCCGGAGGAGAAAGCAACTTACCCCGAGAAGATGGGACACAGACAAAACGCTACATAGTTAGCGTTAGAACTAAGAATATGACCGACCGGAGAGGTTGCGATCAGAATTTCAAGAAGACAAAAAGGATATAATCCCATAGAAATTTCGGCTTGCGGCGCTTGGCTGTGATAAAACACGGATACCCAAACAAAAAACATACAGATATCGAATAGTCAGGACCAGACCCAAGGAAGGCAAAACAAACATCCAAGAAGGAGTTGAGTATAGCATGGTTATAGCTGGGCTGGGTAGAAGAAAATAACAAACATGAAATATATCAGCACGTACTTTCAAGGTCATCCTAGCTCTAATTTTTTCAAACTGCCAAGTGTACATAGTAAATGGCTTTCCATCCCTTGCTTTGAGTAGTTTTTGTTTTGTCAATTTCTGTAAACGCCCACCGAAAATACAGTGTAGCAACACTAAAGGCACACACATATGGGCATAGCGTTAATCGTGGGTGTGAGGACTACCGCCGCGGTTTTGGAGTCGCAACACCCACTGTCTCCTGTTGCGAGAATGGGCAATGGAACGAGTGAAGAGTGCGTCCAAAAAAAAAAAAAAAAAAAAAAAAAAAAAAAAAAAAAACAAGAAGAAAAAAGGAGGAAACAAAGATCTAGGGATAGCCAAAGATTGAAGGACATCACCACTCATCAAATATGTGTATGGGATTCACCAGTGAATATCTTGATGCCCCGTGATGCAACATTGGATATGTAAGGCCCGGATTTCACTCAGACCAAAGAGGTCAAGAAAGTACGTTAACGACTTTTTTTATTGGAACCATATCTCTGGTATGTGGAACTGCTGGTTTTGTCTTTCTCTCTCTCTCCCTTTTTCCTTTTTTTTTCTTTTCTCTTGGGAGGGGGTGGGGGAGGGAAGGGAATTTGTTTGGCCCCCTTCCTCTTTTCCTGCGACACGACGACCACCTAGACTAGACTAGTCCAGAGTACAGCTCACACCAAGGGGTCACCTACCTAGAGGTACTTACACATCAAAGAGTACCCACCCATGGAACAGTTACGCAGAGCAGAAGCATCACGAAACCTGCGCAGTTACCACATCGAATCATGAACAGGAACCTGATGAGAAAAATAACTCTCACCATTTCTCTACAAGATAGAGGCATTAAAATTATATTATATCAACGTAGAAGTGGTAAGGTTCGCGAGTGTCCTCATAGAGTTGGCGAGTGTATTAAAGTGGGGCTAACACACATGGAAAGGCGATGCATGAGTGCCGTACACAGAACCTGTCCTGGCCTCAACGACAATGCCCAAAATAGACTTGCCCTAAATGAAGAGATATCGATAACTACCTAGGTAAGATTGAATGAACACAGTCGTCAAGGACGTGTAACTACCTAGTAAATACGGTAAATCACTGTGTTGGGAAGAAGGATCCAGAGGTGTCAGCGGGTAAGGTCAACATCAATCATCATTTCACATTCATGCAGAGCCTAGAGACTCCCCCCCTCCCCTCATTCGCTCTTTCCCATAATTCCTGCTAAAATCCCTTCATAAAATTTCTTTCTTGCCACCTTCTTTCCTTCCATCCCTCTCTCCACCTCCATTGCTCCTTTCTTCCTTCCCTCCCCACATGCCACCTCATCTGACCGGCACCTCACCCAACTTTATCCAACCAGACTCTCAACGCCCCATTCTCCACCTCCTTCACTTTTCCTTCCCCATCCACCTCAAAGACAAACAAAATCCAGTGGCCGGCTGGCATATGCCACTCCCGTCACGCCAACCCAGCTCGCACAGTCCGTACCCATTTGCATCCCCGGTTTCCGTTCAGGCAGACTCAAATCTTCGAAGACGGCCTTGAAAGCGACATTTTTACCCTTCCCATTTGGTAGAAGCTCGGAGAAGCCTGTTGGGTAAAGAGGAACGGATGGCTTGATCTTGTCCAGGTAATTTTCCGTGATGTTGGACCCAATAGCCACGGCGTAGAAGGACATGTCGTTCGAATTGGAGATCCAGTTCTTGAGGAGGAGGCCGGGAGTAGAGGAGGAGGTGGAGATTGTGAAGGAGGAGTTCATCCTCTTTCTTTTGAACATAGTGCCGTTGGTGTACTTGGGTGGGGTTGGGTTGGAGGAGTTTGAAGGAGGAGAACTAGGGACAACAACGGTGATGTTACCTGTGTACCGGTACTGACCGCTGAACATCCCGGTCAGCCTCTGTGCGAGCTACGTACGTCATGGTTGCGAGGTAAGTGGTTGTTGAAGTGTTGGCGATGTCCATGGCTAAGCCGGCGGGCGGGTCGCTGGCAGCAAGGATGGAGAAACCGATATCGAGATCTGGGGTGATGGCGAGGATGGAGGTGTAGGCCCCTAGGGAGCTGATTTTGTTGAAGGCGTGGGTTATCTGAAGGATTGGTCTACGGAAGAATTAGTTTAAGGTTGGAAGGAGAAGGACGTAGATGGAAGCGTACTTCCACCAACGTTAAGTTGCCTAATACCCCATGGCATGCCAACAGCTGACCTGGGGACCGATGTGAACACGGATGACCTCAGCCACCGACGGGTTACGGCTGGTTTGAGCAGTGTTGAGCGCATGAATAATGGAGCGTGCAGAAAAGGAAGGCCATAAGAAAGTTCTGGTTCCAACGAGATGGGGCTTTGACCCGAAATGAATATCCCCCAGTTGTTTAACTATAAGTGGAATGCAGGTATGTCATTGATGTATTAACTAGTACAGAATCATGAACTGTGGTTTTCTTTATTATGGACGTAGTAATGGGTGACTCCCATGGAACTGATTATTGCGCTATCGTCGACCTGTCCCGGTGTGGTTAAGGTGCATATATTCACACCCGCAGTTTAATCAAGCTTGCCACCATGAGGTAGAAGTAGTAAAAGTACGACCAGGCTGCATAACGTTCCATTCTTCACAATAAAACCTCTAAGCTGTTGCCCCTGGATGTCGGTAGACAATGCGGCCGAAAATACAACTTCATTCCCAATGGAGTCCAAGGTATAGAGCCCCGCAAGCTACCCTAACTCCTAATAGAGACCAATACCATCAGCGCGGAACGTAAATATGTGATTATCATCCGTGCCAAATGAACCGGGCTTCTGGTCCTCCACACATGGTTCGCTCGGACATCTCCAGTCGTCAGTTTAGACGAGTTATTGGGTGTGATAAAGAACAAAAAAATGTCAATTAGCCATTTATCCCTCGGGCAGAACTCTCGTACTATACCAGCAGGAGAAATCCTGGCTGATTGTGCATGTAATAGTGATTGTGCTTCAATCCGCGATCAATGGCACCCTTTAGGCTGCTTGTACCACATCCCTTTCACACTGTCTTGTTATCCACTCTGAATCACGAGGGATTATCCGCTGACGCTACCCACTTTCGAGTACCGATGGCATCAATCGACGATGAAGTACAAAAAAAAGGGGGGATGTAGAGGGTAGAGGTGCAAAATCATGTACTATGATCATTATTTCACCTTGTGTTACCGACAGCAGATATCCATGCTGCGTCATGTCCCGTCCCGGATCAGCACCATTTGTTCATCCGAAAAAGAACCCTTACAACCAGCTCTTATGGTTACTTAACTTGACATAGCTCTGCCTCGGGTCATCCATCTTTACCTTGGTATCGCCATCTTTGCAGTCTACCAGCTCCATTTCCGAAGTGAACATATCCCGACGGTCAATTGCCTTCTTCCTCTTGAGCCTCTGCCTCCTTTCAGTTGCTTCCTCAAAAAAGTAGTGGTTTGATTGTTCAGAGTAACCGATACGCCATGGCAAATCTAACTGGTAATCTGTGGGTCCTCCTCCACATGTTCCGCTCAGTGCCTGACTTGGAGGAGAATTGATGGCTAGGGCAAACAAGTTTGCAGGATCCGTGAAGTCGGTAAGCGGCCGGCCCCTAAGCTGAATGAACAAATGAACCAAGCAAAATAAGTTAAGTAAAAACCCCATAATCAGGATCGATAGGAATGCGCGTTGCCAATCCATGGCAGAGCCCGATGTGTACTCTTGTTTGGTGATTGAGGCGTTGAAGTTATTCTCCCATCCCGGCAAAACAACGGGCGTCGTCTCTGGGTGCCAATAGTGAACAACAGGCGTCTTGATAGAGCCAGAGATTAATGTCGGGCTGACAAGTGCCGCCAGGACTTCAGCGAGGGATGGCACACTGTTGGGAAGATGGTGATCCTCCAATGGTAGTGCAGTCAGTATGCGATCCCGTGATGAATTCAGAGTCGTCAACCCGGAGTTCATGTAAATGGCTAGCTGCCATGATTGCGCTAACCACTTCCAGTCAGACTCATCCAACTCCACAGCGCCTGGGACTGACTTGCGGTAGCTGACTGGATCGTGTTCATCTTCACAGTTTGCTGACATCTGAGCGCCAGTCGTCCCTGAGATGTTAAGATGCGTTGAGCAGTTTATGGAGAGCCACGACCGAATCTCACACAACGTGTAGTCGTCCGTGGCGTTGTTGTTGACAAGTGTATAGACAGAGCCTGACTTGTGGGTCCAGTCGTTTGAGCTTGTGACTGTCGCATTGATAATCACGTTGTACTCTGACGGCAACTGCCCACCGACATCCGATTAGCGAGGTTCATTGAGACGGTTGGAAAGATGCTTACCCTCTGAAAGACCGGTGGTCGTCGTTGGTAGCCTTTGCCCCATCTGAAAATGTCATCCACAACGGTGGCATTGAGAACAGTCCCATTGACCCATTCACTTTCGCTGGATAGAGGGACATCGTCTATCCAATTCAACCCGCCTGTCTTTTCGCCCGAGATTTCCGCGTCCGTTACGTTGGCATGAGGCCATGTCGTGTATACAAGAGGCGCAAGCTCCTTTTCGGTCATCCCCACGCAGAGGACATTCAGCGCCGGGCTGACTGCGCTTGCCGCTAACCTGTATTCTCCGACTCCAGAAAGATCGCTAGGCTGAAGGATCCCGTTAACGGGATCTGTTGCTGCGTCGTACACTCCTACACATGGTTAGGCATGGGTTTTCCAAGCTAATTTTAGAGTGATCCTACCAGGGTGAGGTACTGCTAGAGTCACATTGTTGACAATTCTTTTGTACTTGTCCCAGCTTGTCATGGGGTCGCTATGATCGGTATTGATCCACGTCCCTGTAGTAGTGACATTGTCGTAAAGCGTTGCTGTGACTGGGGGCCTGTAAGACATGTAACGTCCCTCTGGTTTTGTGTTGTTTCGGCCAAAGTCTGCCCATGTGGACCTAAAGGCCGTGAGTACGTAGAATACATAAAACGCCTGATGCTATACGACTTACAGGAAGGCTTGAAAGTTATGGTATGCTACACTGACAGTTAGCGAATGGTATTTTCCGGAACTGTGCTTGAGGGGTGGCGCTGCTCTTGACGTACAAAAACCCGAAAGAGACGCAGCAAGACAACTATCTTAGCTCTGGTCATCAGCCAGCAAACCATCCGGCAGATGACAGCTTTGTTTGACGAATTGTACGTTCCCATAGCTAGCCATGGCGTAATTCTTCATGATGATCATTTCGGGTTTGCCCCATTTCAATTTGGGAGCAACGAGAGCGTCCGAGGCCGTGGTATATAGCACTGCGACGAGGGTGGCGAGCATACATAGAACCCCCAAAGGGGTAAATCCCACTTTCTTCCAGGATCTGATGTTCGTAAACATCAAGCCTGGCGACTTGTGAACAGTTAGCAAGCGTACTGGCTAATAGCTCGTGTCAAAGACTCACAACAACCCAATTTTTCATGCCGAACTCGCCCAATGTAACACCTCTATTGCCAACATCAAAGGCCTTTTTCGTAAGAATCTGGCCAACAGAGGCAACAAACACGGCAACGAAGGAGGTTTCGATCAACTTGGCAATTAAGGCAGTGAGCAAAGAAGCCGTCGACGGCGGAAGGGCTCCACGAGCGGAGGAAACTGTCTTTCCCCATTTAGGCTGAATCAAAGCGACACCTAACCAGATCCCGCTCCCGATGGTTGAGAAAATGGATAGAAACCATAACGTTGTCCCAAGCCAGCTGATCTTGTCGCGATATGGGCCGCGCTGGGAAGGGCATTGGAAGGCCGGCTGTCCATAGGGCGGCTGTCCGTGTCCTGCTTGTCCATAGACCGGCTGTCCAAAAGGTGGTTGTCCGAATGGGGTGAAGGGGGTTTGAGCTAAGGATGGAGGTTAGTTCTGGAAAGGGGGTGATGCGAGGGGCCATGATATCAACATACGAGAACTCATCAAACCCTGGGCATCATTTGCCTGTCCCCAGTTCTGAAAGTTGATCACTTGAGGTGTTATGGGCGATGTTCCGTACATTCCCATGGGCGGCGGCGAGTATGAATGGAATCCTCCGGAGAACGTTGCAGGGTAAGCAGAATAGATGCTCATGTCCGCTTCCTTTGGAAACTGCGGGTACAAGGACGGCGAGGGAACGCTCTGATACTGATATTGTGGGTTGGACGACGGCGGCGACTGCGATGCCTCTCCGCGTGTTCCATCAAGGCCCATGCCTATGAACGCTGAATCGGGGGAAACTGAGCGGGCAGCTTCCTCATGCTGGGTAGTAGTATACTCAGTTCCGACGTGTTGATCGTCTGTAGGTGAAGATAAAGTCGAGACCATCATGGGTACCTCCACCTTGCGCGGCTTGAAGACACCAATACGCCTGAGAAGTTTGTTTCTTTTGCTAGCAACCCACGAAAATCTGGTGTTTCTGGGTGTCTGAGGAAGACTTGAGAGGGAGCCTGAGATTGCTGTATCGACTTCGTTGCTCATGGGTTCGACAGCAATGGGATTGGGAGCCGTATGAGCCATTGTTGGCCCTGGCTGATCTACCTCGATCCAGGCTAACGGGACCAGAATGCCACCCTGGCCTTGTTCTCTTCGGGAGATGTCAGCACTCCAAAGAAGCCGAAATGCCGTGCGATAGTGGCACGGCGCATGTGAAGGGGGGGTAAGAGGTAAGTACCTAGGTAAGCAAGGCTGCTCAGCGAGAACGAACCAGAGACGGATCGTATATCGCGGCGCGCAACCACCCCGTTTGTGTAGTAGACGGAACTGACTTTGGGGTGAGACAAGACTTATACCTGGAGGCAGAACGGGAGGGGGGACTGGGGCACCAGGCAGGCAGGAAATGGCCGGGAACTGAAAGCAAACAAACCAAAAGTGACCCAAACTTCAGACAATATGCAGCCGAGCGTGTCGTTGGTGATGGGAAAAAATCTCTTCCATTGATCGGATTCATCCACCCTGGAAAGCCACTCGGAGACTGCAGTGTCAAAAATAAAAAAATATTGGAAGGAGCTAGAGTCTGTTCCTGCAACTGCACTCTGGGAACCATCAGCAACAGCCTTGGTCTAAGGCAGGAGTACACGAAGTGCATCGACATCGGTAAGAGGAACAGTATGGCAGAGGCGACCTTGACCTCCAGTCATTCGAATATCCCAGCTCCTACCTTTAGGACCTGATGTAGTACTTGCCGTAGGATGCCCTCTTCTGACCTATCATTGCACTGGAGCTTGCAACACTGTGACAGATGCAAACATGAGGGATATTCATGCAGACCAAGTGTTGGGAACATGCCTCTGGCCATGATGATTCCATGCGAATTGAAATATTACCAACATCCAATCCTTTGAACAACAATAGACACGCGGTTGTTGAGGCACAATCCTCGCTGGTACCACCACACTTCAGCGGAGTCTATGTAGCTGACAGCATGGACCGCGAGCACATGTCGTGATACCCCAACCCAACCCGGGCATGATGTCGCATGATCCCGCTCGACATATCTATCGGGTAGTAGACTGATTCTCCGAGCCTCAATGCCGCTCTTTGGAATACTTCGAAAGGCCTAGTGTAGACTAGAAGCATCATGACCTCACAGCTGAAGTGACTGAACATTGGCGGCTTCTTGGCCATTCTCTGACTCGACTGCGCGTACCATGTCCCGCTAAGTATGTGTTGGAGTTTAATTATTGATTTACGCATCGCGCTCATTCTGAATATGATGGGCATAGTAGAGGTGATGGAGTCAGACGGGAACTTCTCAACTCTCAACTCCTCGTTGGAAAAAGGCAATCCAATCGCCCTGATACTCCTGCCAAGACCTGCCCGCCCGCTTGATGCATTACTACCTCTACTTATCTCAGCTTATCGCTGCTGGCCCCACCAATTGCCGTCAAGTGCCAAGCCATCAGTTCTCCCACCTACCTACTTACTTATCCTTGCCTGCCGTCGCCAGGTCCGCTCGCTCCCTGCGCGATGACGGAGCTTGTGGAAGTTCCCTTCGTCTTCATGTCACAAACCTGTCGTGAGTCCGTCCTGTCATTTTTGTCAGATTCCGAGCTTTCCTCTGCCACCTTCGCCGAAATTCCACCGCATCAGTGCACAGCAGCGATCTGAAGTCAGCAAACAACACCTTTCACTTTAAATAACACACCCTGTTGAAGCCACGTTTTGGTGGCTGAAACCCTCTTTTAGCTTTGCTTCCTACCATGTATCGAACTACGTTTCCTAGACGGTTTTGTTCGTTTGCATGTCGTACCTAGGAGTTCAGTTCTTGACCTCTCTTCGAAAAGTAACACATACTACGATTTGCGACAGCTCCAGTTTCACACCATGCTTTCTAATCTCCGACCATCGCTTAGTGTTGCTTCTACAGTGATGGGGCGACGAGCCGGCCTCGCAGCTGTTGCAGGCACCCGAGCAGTCGCTGCTGCGTCTGCAGCTTCCCGAACACGCGCACGCCTCAGCACAGCATTATCCACCACAGCAGCATCCTCACAAACCACCCGAGGCTTCTTACACGACACCGATTCATCCTTCCAACAACCCCGAGCCTACCGGCGATATGTAGCCAGCCCTACCGTCACACCACCAACGCCAACACCATGGCGACCGTCGAGAACCACTCGCCTACCCCCAATCACCGGCCCTCCTCCATGGGCACAACAACGCCGTTTCGCCTCAGACTGGTGGAACCGCTCCTTCAACGAGCGCGCCGACCCCTACGGCGTCCACCGCCGCTACGCCGACCCGCTCTTCACGAACCAAGACATCAAGCGGGCCGCACGGCATCAAAACACCAAATACCTCCTCGTCTTCTGCGTCGCGGGAACCGTCATCTTCTATTTCATCAACCTCGAGACGGTGCCCGTTTCGGGCCGCACGCGCTTCAACATCTACTCGCGCAAGCTGGTCCTCGAGGCCGGCGAGCTTTCCTTCCGCCGCTTGCTGTACGATTTGCAAAGACAAGGCGTCGCCATCCTGCCTGACTGGGACTGGCGCACGCAGCGCGTGAAGCGGGTGATGGCGAAGCTGATTCCCTTTAGTGGCATGAAAGACGAAAAATGGGAGATTTTCGTGATTGATGATCCGCACAAGGCCAATGCCTTCGTGTTGCCGGGCGGGAAGGTGTTTGTGTTCAGCGGGATCTTGAACCTAGCTAGGACAGACTCACAGCTGGCGACGGTACTCGGTCACGAGATTGCGCATAACGTCGCCGACCATGTTGGCGAGCGCATGTCGCAGACCCTGGGCCTAAATATTTTGCTCTACAGTCTGGTGGTGCTCTGCGGCGCTTTGGGACTTGGGGCCATCATCGCCCAGTTTGCGGGCGCGTGGGCGCTCGACACAGCGATCTCGAACCCGATGAGCCGCAAGCAGGAGAGCGAGGCGGATTATATTGGGTTGATGATGATGGCGGAGGCATGCTATGATCCCCGGGAGGCGGTGACGTTTTGGGAGAAGATGGAGAGAATGACACAGGGAGAAGTGCCCGAGTGGATGAGCACGCATCCTTCGGTAAGTGTGTACTCCACTTACTCGTGTCGTGTCCTTGATTACTGACGCTGTCGGCACAGCACTCAAACAGAATCGAAAAGATCCTAGAGTGGTTGCCAGAAGCCCTGGAAAAGAGGGAGAGGAGTGATTGCCGTACTACTTCCTCGTTTGCGGACCTCTTCAGGCAGGCGTTGTTGAATGGTGCCATAGAAATTCGCCAGTACTAGACTCATTTCAGAGATTCTATCTACTTCTGTATAGCAGCATGATCGCATAAACAAGGGTACCAATGGGATGAGGTGGTATCATAGGCAGCGACGCGTTTTTTTGTTGGTTTTTTTCCCCTTAAGTTTGGGAGTACCATGGATCTCTGGGCATACACCACTTTGAAAATTACAATAATGTTGGATAAAGGTTAGACCACAGGGTTTTTGTAAAGCAAAGTATTTACGACAGTGGGCCAGGGACAAGTGTCAGGTGGCGACATCTCGGTTTCTTTCACACATAAACACTATCGGCCACCCAACAGGATATTCCCATCTCCGTACCTAGTAACTGGCGTAGCCTATCATCAGTCTTGGTGTTTGGTATTTGAATCTGAATGCAACGGATCTTTGGGGTATCTTCGCCTAAAACACAATAACACCTTCTTTGTTCGGTTCCGAAACCTTAACCCCTACGCTTTCCCTTGCAGTGTCCATCATCAATTCCTGAGACCCCAAGATCTGAGTGCCATACTCATTCAAGGCCCTTACCCAGGAGCCGAAGCCCACTCCAGAGTGCAAAGCATTGCTACCTCTAACCGCACTTCTTTCCCCCCCCTCTCTTAACTCCTCTTCTTCCCAAACAACGGCAACCACCCCGTCGTAAGACTCTTCCACAATCCACCCACCTTACTCCTCGTAGCCGCACTCTCCACCTCCGAATCCCTCTTCAACAAACCCTCACTCCCACCCCTTTCAATTTCCCCCTTCTTCTCCTTATACTCTTTCCTAGTCCTTACCGCCTCCCTAGCCACCTGCTCAAAAACCGCATCGACATTCTCCCCCGTCACGCCCGCCGACGTCTCAAACCACGACTCACCCAGGCCCAGCTTCTTGGCGGCTTCTTTTCCTTCCTTTGTTGACACCTTTCTCTCTCCAATTTCACTGAGTCCGAGTCCGAGTCCACTCAGTGAACCGGCAGCGGCAGCGGCAGTAGCAGCAATAGCAGCGCCGCCCAGGATATCCACGTCATTCTTGTTTCCCACCATCACCATGGCGAAATCTCTGACCACATTTCTGGTCGTCTTCTTGAGGTGAAGATAATGCGCTTTGGATCCTCGGCCGATCGGTTTGTTGAAGGGCACCAAGTCCTCGATGAACTGTGGGAGGGAGGCAAAGTGCTCGCAGATGGCGGAAGCGATGGATGTGGCGTGTTGTAGGGAGGAAGGATCGGTAACGGAGTAGAGGATGAGGGCACCATCATACTCGGTTAGGGTACGTGTCCAGAGATGAGGGTGCGTGGTGCGCGTGGTGGTAGACCAGGGGTGGGGGAGCTCGAGGGTGTGGAGGGTGTAGGTTGTTGAGTTTTCGCCGCTGGAAGAGCTGTTCAAGGGGAGGGTGAGAAGGTATCGGTTGGGTTTCGAGGTGGAGGGGTGGCGATGAGTCTTGGAGAACTGAAGAAAAAGAGTCAAAAGCCGCTTGCGCAAGAGATGGGGAAGATCTTGACTTGACATTCAGAGTCGTTGTCGCCGCTCATCTTGTCGGTGCCCGAATGTGTTCGGCAACAAACGATCGGCAAGTGACCGAGAAGGAAAGGGTTTGGCGCATTTCTGCTTACCTTCTGGACGAGTGCAGTCTTTCCTACTCCCTCTGCACCGAGGATGAGGATCTTTATTTCTTCTTGTTTTGGTGCTTGTGGTGAGGTCGAGCCTTGTGGATCAAGGTTGGAGAGCGCATCGTTTGCGCCACTATCTGAAAGTCGCTTGTATTCTTCCGAGGGGGAATCTTTCCATCGCAAGACGGCTTTGAGGTACTGGAGCTCATCCTCCGTCCAGGCGAGGAGGGAGTTCACCATCTTGGCGGCAGTCGCGAGTAGCGATGGTGCTCGATCGACTGGTGAGGGGGCTTGCGCCGGGAGGAGGATTTTGCTGCGGGGCAGAAAATAGCTTCCTTGTTGACCGCAAAAGAATCTGCGGTTATTTTGGAAAGGGGGCTAAGATTTGCGAAAGAGTGAAACGAAGGTCAAGGGTTTGTGGCTGTCCCTTCTTTGGCAGAAGCGAAGAAGGCGTGTTTCAGGGCCTTCCATCCAATGTGAAGGCGGAGTGAAGGTAAAACTTCCGGGCACAGACGTCCTCTAGGAAGAACTTTGGGTGACTTCTGATATTTCTAGGCCAACTTTCAAGCATGGCTGGCCGTCTTGAAGGAATCTGACCATATCAAGGTGACGGTCTACGCAACACCTCCGCTGGTCCTTGTCGTCGTAGTCGATGCTATGTCTGCGACATCTCGATCAGCTTAGGAATTAGGCAGTTTCGGAGCGTACGAGCTGTCGATACAGGCGATGCGTTTTGTGGATCGGAAAGGAAGAAATATATTGCTTGATCGGTGGGCGACTCAACACTCGGGAATCCGTAGTTTATACACCGTGTTATTTCGACTTCATCAGTAACTGCCGACATCACCCACTTTTGAAGGTGCGGCATAAGGTCGTACACTCGATTTTGCTTTCGGTCTCTATTGTTGCGCCGTCTCGATTAGTCACGATGCCTTTGGATGGCCCGAGGTTGACGTCACCCGGCTACCTGGAATGAAATCTTCTATTTCATCGATGGTGCACACGGATATAAGCAGGTAGGTACATGACCGCATATGATTCGTCTCATGCCTGATATGCCGATCTTGGTAAATAGGAAAGTATCCTCGACAGAACCTGAGGGCACGAATCTGACTGGGAGCGAGGAGCACGCAAATCGTCCTCGATCACATAGTATCAGTAGTTTGGGCGTTCACTGGAGAAGAAACGATCATTAAGGATCAGTCACAGAACGAGCTGGAAAGGAGCCTATCTAGAAGTGTACCAGGATGTTGATATATTGCACTATGGGAGGAAGGGGCCATCATTCAGGTCAATTGCATCTTCTCTGGTGGGCGGAAGGAACCCACGCCTCTTACGGCTATTCATGGAGAGGTGATCCATAGGTTATTGCTGTACCCTGAAGCAGTCCTCCACGCTTGGTGAGTCGACACGAGCGAGCAATAGCTGACTTCGAAAAATGTATTATCCTCGGTCAACTAAGCTCTAAAGATCGCAGCGGTCGAAAATATTATACCAATAGTTCCATCAATTCGATGAGGCGAGACGCCCCTTCCATCATCCTGGCGATGATAATCAAGCATTCCTCAAGTCTTCGGGCTTCCACAAGGACCCGTTCCGTTTGCTCAGCCCAATCCAATGGGAGCAAGTCATCTGGTAGAGCTGCAAGTCCCTTTATCCGAGCGCGTAATGTCTCCAGAGTTGCCCCGATGCGTGACTGCTGATGATCCGCGAGTGTTAGTCCAGTGCTGCCGTTGAGTGAGAGTCCTGCATATGGATGACCTACTTCTTCGCTCAACAGTAAGAGAAGCGCAATTCCTCCCTCAATATACGACTCAAAACTAATATTGACCCCTGTCGATGATCTAAGACCAACGGGTGGCATTTTTCCTATGATCTTTTAGAAGAAGAAGTAATTATTTAACTGGGCACTCAGTGCCCTTTTGCACACTTTGGATGGGAACCTACACGTTCGGAACTCTTCCCTTTACTCTTCGAAAGGCTGCGTCGAAATACTACCGGTGTTGCTGTTACAGACCCTGATGCGTGGAACAGCGTAGCGCGTCAAGGCGATCAAATCTGGTTGAAGAAGAAGAAGAAGATGATCTAGTTAACTATCTGCGTCATGGTCTCTTGACGCTGCGGCTTTATACCATGTCCAGGCTATGCCCGTCAACGCGCCTGCCCTGGTGGCGCCTTGCGGCTTCCTTGATGGAACTGCCGCATCAGACCCAGTTGATCTCCAGCTGGCGAGATCCAGTAGTCAACACTTTTATGGGGAGGGAAGAGGGTGAGTTGTCCAAGTAGGGGCATACAAGAAACATGGGTTCCTTATCGAACATCCGGCAATTTAATATACAGATCCTATGAGTCCCCAGATATCTTGCAGAGGCAGGCAAGAGCTTCATTGGCTTCCCTATCGCCAATATGGGCATTGAATTTACAACTTTACCATTCTACAGACATCTTGCATTGCGCTTGCATCATGGTTAACACCCTCTTGAGGCGAAGGATGAACGTGGCTTGTGCTGGGAAATCTCAAATGACAAGACATTCTGGTGGACACTCCGGAATTATCTCTCAAACAGATAGGTAGCCGACGGCGAATAGCAAAGGCACAAAACCCAAGTTGGAGATGTAAACCATGCAATCGTGAGATAAGCAGTTGGCGCCTGTAGACGCTCATCATTACAGAATGCTAGAGCTGCCTTCTTGCGGCGACTGCTGGCTATTCAAAGCCACAGGAGCTTAGGGCAGGTATACGGCTTTGCGTATGGTTGTTCGATTGAAATATTCACGCCTCTACATGGTCAAGCGATATAGGAGCTAGAAGACCTTGCTCGGTGCGCGGTACTGGTGGTAATTCGTAGGTTTGCATCTGATCAGTCAGGACATGAGCCTGGGCGACCCACTGCAGCTCTTGATATTTTCGATCGTTGTACCCCTTTTTTCATCCCTTTTCAAACTTGATGACGTCGCAGAGATCCCTCCTCAACCTTCCTCCACCTATCGCATGTCGTTGTTGTTGTAGTAGTAGTTTTTTTTGTTGATTTCGTCGTGAAAGGTTTTTTTTTTTCCTTTTTTTTTCGCAACTGATTTGAAAAACATGTCCAAGACGTAGACAAGGGCGATTGACGAGGTCGTGTGGTCAAAGACCTGTAGAAGAAGCGTGAGCAGCCGCTCATATATATGGAAGATCACGGTATCGATCAGGGGGAACCCCAGAGAGCAATACAAGCAGATTGTCATGAAAGCTGACAATGTGGTCAGACAAACGACATCCCAATCCACTCATCGATGCCTTTTTCAGAACATGGAGAAGTCTGGAGCACTGGCCACGTCTTTTCCGTGTCTTCGTGTCAGCCATCCACTCATATCACTCGATATTGTCCGTACCTGGATTCCCAGCGATGCATCTCCAGATATTGGTGGCACAAGCTGCAAGGTTGAAGCTGAATACGGACACCCACCTCTGACATCTCCGCCAAGAAATACTTAGGCCGCGATGCGACGCTGATGATAACACCCCCCGCAGTCCCCAGAAACAAGCTGAATGTCTTGGGCCCTTCTAAGCGCATCTTGAGGGGGTTGAAGCGCCAGCCCTATCGAAAAATGACCCCATGGCCCAACCTACCCTGTTCAGCGTGGAAGACTCTGTCCCTCGTCTCCGGCTCTTCGGTCGTCGCGATAGGAACCGAAGGGTCAGGTGTAATGTTGGACCCGCGCCGGCCCCCCCTCATTGAGATATTGGGGCTGACTGGCTGGCTGGAAGGCTCGTCAGATTCCCCTTCTTCAACATTGCTCCATCTCTATTTTGGATTCTTGAAGCTAACCGCCCTTCGTTTCCCTCTTTTCTCTTACCCCAATCGTTCACGATCTTTTTCGACTCGGGACGGGAGTTTGGGAGCCCAGAGAAGGCGGTTGGCAGGTTTCTCTCGACCAATTACACCAAGGGCAAGCTCAGTTGTTGTTTCGCTACAGAGAAATGACAGCCCATTGACAATCTTCAGCTGCAGCCCGGGATCAAACTGCAGCCGCTTCCCAGCTTGTTGGCTTGGGCCTCATCCATAGTTCAATTCTACAGGTACAGGTAGTCAGAGACCCTCAACTTCAATAACTACTCCTCTTCTTTTTCCCTTCCTCCTTTCGTTGATCTCCTCAATCCTATCGAGACCTCTTACCATCTTCGCCCTTGACGTCGCGTTCTTTAGCGCTCCGGGACGCTGAAACTAGCCGCCGATGGATTACCTCTATGCGCCGCATCCACAGGCGCGGCCCCCGCTGCACTCTGCCCACTCGACAGGCTCCTTCAGCCGAATATCGACCGTGTCGGATCTTACAGAGTTCGACAACGTACAACCACGTCCATCGCTGGTCTCTCTTCAGTCAGAATACGACAATGTGGGATCCAATCATCCAGATTATGACGCCCAAAGAGAGAGCGGACATGTCTACACAGGAGCTCATACTGGCTGGTCTGCGCTAGTAAACTTGCCAAGTTTGGGAGGGGGAGGCGCTAGAAACAGCAGCTACGAGCCGGTGCAGGGGCAGTTCTCGGAACACTCATCACCAACCCAACATCAAAATCCACCATTCCAGCGCCACCGACATAGTCAGGGCCGCTCCTTTGCCGCCCGCGCTGCTCATTTGAACCGACGACATGATGCGATTCCGGAAGAGGATGGCATCGATCTCGGCCTCATCCAGTCCGCCGCGCCCCTAGGCGGCAGCCCGGCTCCAACTCTAGTTCCCAACCTACGCGTGGAGCCTGTCTTCGATGTCAGTGCAGCCTTGGGTCCGTCCACTGATGCGGACGATAAGTTCATCAGGTCACTACAGGAACAGGAAGCCCAGGGCAAACTCACCGGGGGCTTGGGTGCTGGAATTCGCACAGATGCCGTCGTGACCGAATCGGCTCTACTGGCTACAAGTCCCATTGCTGACCGAGGCTCCGGCGCCTCTATGCGACGCTCATTCACCCGAGCTGCTGCACGTCTAAGCCGGCGTGACACCGTCAAGCAGTTGGCGCAGCAGGAGGCTAACAAAAGAGGGAAAGTGATTGAGGTGGTGATGGACGACAACGTGGTTAGCAGCTTGGGAAAGTTTGACTTGAGCGTCATGGCTGGACCAGACGGGGGATCCAAGAGTCCGTATGGGCAAATGCGGCAGACGACGTTTCCTACAATAAAGAGGACGGAAAAGCATGTGTTCTACCCAACGCCTAATTGGAAGCCCTTTTCTATGAGATGGCCATATCTGGTGTCCCTCATTGTTGTTTCCATCGTTGCGGCCGGCGGCGTGGAAGTCCTCTACCAAAGATCAGCCAAGCAGCCGTTGGTGGTTTTCAAGTCCCCCACCGATATTACACCTACGGCGTATTTCTGCGTCAAATTCCTGCCGACGCTCATCGCCGTCACGTATGGTGTGCTCTGGCAGATCACCAACTTCGAAGTGATGCGTCTTGAGGCTTTCTACCAGCTCTCGAAGGAGGACGGTTCCCTCGCTTCAGAATCCATCAACGTGGACTACTTTACCTTCTTCAACCTCTTCCGACCCTTTCGTGCCCTTCATTATAAACACTATGCGGTAGCGGTTTCTACCATAGCAAGTCTCCTCGCCAACGCGCTGGTTCCAACTCTCTGCTCCGCCTGCATCATCCCCTCACCCGACCGCGACACTCGCCTCCTGAACCCGAACGACGAAAAGCGTATTTCCATCCACGCCGTCTGGTCACGCATTCTTACCCTCACGCTCGTCACAATTGCCGTATTCGGTTGCGTTCTCTTCTACCAACTGCAAAGCCGTCGCTCCGGCCTCCTCGCCGACGTCAAGGGCATCGCCGGTCTCGCTCCCATGGCCACCGTCAGTCACATCCTCATGGACTTCAAAGACATGGACGTGGCCACGCACAAGGACATCCACAACAAGCTCAAGAATCACCGCTACGTTCTGCGCAACTCAGCCCTCGCGCCTGCCGACGAAGTCTACAACAAACCGTTGTCCAAGAAGGAACAAGACCGCGAGCGCTACGCAGGCAGCCACCTCGACGAGAACCCACACCCGCTCTCCCTGCGCGCTGCGGGCGCTATCCCTTTTATTACCTTCATCACCCTCTTCTCCGTCCTAATACCCTGCGTTCTCTTCACGCCCGCCAACGTCCTGGCCGACCGCGCGCCCTGGGTGATCACGGCCCTAGCCGTTTGCCTCAAGCTCAGCTGGGGCGCCATGGAAGCGGACGTACGAATGATGGAGCCCTACTACATCCTCTCTACGAAGCGGCATGCGCCGCCCAAGACACTGACGCTTGACTACAGGTCCATGCCCTTCGGCGGGTGGGTCGCGCTCAAGGGGGCCATTAACGGACACTGGCTAGTGAGCTTTGTCGGGCTTGGCAGCGTCATGGCGGAGTTTTTGACGGTGTTGGCTACGAGCTTAGCAAGCGTCGAGGGGAGGGTGTTTGTGGATGCCACGAAGGAGGCGTTGTTGCTTAATGGGAAATCTAATTCCATTCAGGCCAGAGACGGCGATGAAAATGATACGGACTCAATCAACGCGTGGCAGGAAACGCCGCTTTCCTTTTGGATCTCACTGTGTTTGGCGGACTTTGTTCTGCTTTACATGGGAGTAACAGCAATGGTCGTGTTCATCCGGCGGCGCCGTGTGTTTTTGCCGCGGCAGCCGAATACCATTGCCAGTGTGTTGGCGTATATCCACCAAAGCAAGATGTTGTACGACTTTGTGGGGACGAATAAACTGAGTAACGCCGAAATGGTGAAAAAGCTGGAGAACCAGGTGGGCAAGACATATGGGTTGGGGTGGTTCCAGGGACGAGATGGGCAGATTCATTGTGGTGTGGATGAAGAGGAGTTGTTGACGGGGTATAAGAGGGGGATGGATTATTCGAAGGCTACAAAACCGTGGGAGGAGGGGGTGGAGTGGCTGTGATCTATTTTGGTGTTTGGATCCTGGCCTTTCAGGGGCTTTGTGAACATAAATTCCTGAAAAAAGGCCTTGGGTATGCCTAAGTTGCGTCCTACTCTCCATGAATCAGATCACGAGGCCGAAGTATAGAAGTCCCACTCGTGTCATAACCCATCGATACCAAACCAACAGCTTCTCGTCCCGTACTTTCAACAGTATGTCGGGCATCGACAATGACTTCCATACCTCATTGTACGACCACGAAAGAAACTCCACATACAATAACGACTTCATATTCACATTATGCAAAATCTACCGTCAATGAGTCTTTTGCTTGGGAGATACTCACAAGACAGAAATAGTCCGGACCACCATCAATAGAAATGTATAAATTCCATATCGCAGCAGTTTCCAGAGGAGAAGAACAATGATAACTCGTCCTGTGAATGCGGCACAGTCGACTTGCTCCTTCTTCCACCCGTCATTGACTCTGACCTAGAAAAACTTGTACGGGTGTATCGGGGAAGAGACGGTGTTGGGGGAAAGGGTGATGTTTTCGAAGAGGGTTATTGAGGAGGAGGATGCGGGAAAGATTCGTTGGAGGTGATGAAGCACATACCTATGAGAACGACACATCCGATGAGTACCGAGTTGTTGATGGAAATGACCAGCATGTAAGTTGTAGGTGATTTTCCAGCGCTAGAAATCCTGTCCATCCTTTCTCAAAAATCCAAGCGTGTGCTGCCGATTACTGATGAAGATTTGCTCAGGTGGCATTTCCCCCCGCGTCCGACCTCGAGGAGGTCTGATCCTCCTGCCACCATATTGTTGGTGAATCTCTTGTATCATCTGTTTATCGATCTGTTTGAGTTGAGGCATAGGTTCTTGTGAGCCTTGAAAGAGGGTGAAGTCGCGTTCTCATCGACCATCGACCATCGAAAATCGACTGTGAACCCCTGGCGGTTCAGCAGATTCACTTCGTCGGATATTGTCTGCTGCTGTTGTTTTGCTTCTCCGGGCACACGTTTGTCAAGTAACTAGTATTCCACGGCTGAGCGATTGAAAGAGAGGAAGACATTGGTGTGAGGCCGTCAGTCAGTAAAGAGCTAAAACACAGTTAGGGAGCCCCGCCGGCCGGTGTAAGAGACGATATGAAGCCTGAGAGAGCTACATAGACCACTCAAAGAAACCTCTTCTCATGGCTCATCGCCGACATCCGACATCCGACATCTACTTCTGATCCAAGGAAACCAGCCGTTGGATTCCCACGCTGCTGCCATGTGTGCGCGACTCTCTTGTCCGGAAAGGATGGAGGATGGGTTGCGACAACAACCCCCCAAGGTCCCAATCCCAGCTTTTCAAGGTCGAATCGCAACCCAGATCCGGCACAAGAGGGAAGTGAAACAAGGGTCAGGTTGATTTCAGAGACTGAAGGTGCGACTTGGACCGAAGCCCTCCATGTATTGGGGCTGCCATGAACAGTTGCCAATGGCCAATGAATTGAGCACGCGCTGCATACTCCCCCCTTTTTATAGCCAGACGCTCTGCCATCGTGCCAGCGGACAGGTGTTAAAGGCAGTTTTATAGATTGCCATTTGTTCATGGCCAACGACCTCAATCAAACCTTGGATACGAATCGTGTCTAGATATTTGGTTCCATGTGCTTCCGCTCAAATGGACTGTGTTCACTCGGTGAGTAGGAAAAGGAAAAACGTGGAAAACGAAGTTTCTTCGTCGCAAACTTCGAATGGTAGTATGTAGCATGACACAAAAAAGTTGCGATACAATCAATGGACTGTACTGTACTGTCTGTTTGGAATGAATAGAAGCATGGAGACAGGACACAAGTTCGTGGAAAAGCACAAGCACAAGGACAAGGATACGAACGCACCTTGCATGTGCATTTCCCCATCTATCAGGGTCAATGTGACAAAGATGCATTAATAACACCATCCGCGTCGTAATCGCAATGGATCAAGTGTACAAGGCCATGCGATAGGGGAGGGAGAAAAAAAAAAAGGGAAAACGGAAGAGAGGAGCAAAAAATATCGCCAAGGGGGGGTCCGATTTCCCGCAGCGCTATTCCCACGCCAGTGCCGAGTAGCGGTCTCGTTAACGAATCAAGACGCGCACGGAGGACAAGCCTCAGGGACCCCCAGACGGAGCGGCTTTTCCAAACACGGAAGCTCCCTTTGGCTTCCTCAGTTGCTTTCCCCATTTTCACGGATTTCATGCATCATTTGCCGAACCTGGCTGGGCCCTTAAACGGCTGGGATTTTGAGTGTGTTTTTTGGCCATCTTCAGGCCTGGCTTTTAGAAGCCTGAACCTCTCTCATATCTTCTTTCCCAAAGACATGGCCGAAGTCTAGAGCCTATCAGGGTGCAGTGTTCTCTCCTCGTGGGAATCTGGATGGCAACCGCAACGTCGTATCTCTTTTGGACAGAAGATTTGTGAGGACGTTTTCAGTACGTTATTTGCTTGCTGTTGTTCGTTCAAGTAAATTGCGGGGAAGGTTTGTCAGAGGCCATGAAACGTGCCTGGAGCGTCTGGCGGATATGAAAGGAGTGACATGATTATCCAGTCACGATCAAGAGCTGGACGTTCTACATATATACCTTTGTACCACTAAACTTGTGAACCCACTATCACCACTTTTCGCAACGAAATCAATCAATGCAGCGGAGTTCCAAGAGATCAATCATTCCAGGAGATCTGCCGTGCTGCTTCTTTCGCGGTGTACACTACATAGCTGGGTGCCTCCCGAGACCATAATCAACTCATGTGGGTGACTAGGTATGTACTATTGTGTATCCGTCGCTTATCGCCATGCTTTCAACAACACATGAGGAGAGAGGAGATACACTTATCTCGTCCGCTCACCATGTAACTGTAGTTCCCCATCATCCCCTTCTGATCTGCGCATCTAATCCGGCAGTCTTACCCATTCATCCACCCACGACACCATACACACACTCACACCCACCCACCGCTTAAGTACATGGCTGCTACCCACATTTCAAGATGCAGGAACCTTCCCTTTTAGGACATGCCAGCGATGGATGGACAAATAAACACACGTTATGGGCCGAACGCCTGTGAGGTTCACCAGGAGGACTGGGGTATACAAGAAATATAAAAGACGCCAGGCCATCAAGGTCCATCTGGTAATCGAAACTCCTCGTCCTTCAGTTCCACCGTTGTGATACCCGTTTCGTTTCGTTCCTCATCTCATCTCATCCCATTCCACCAAACCAACTCAAACAAGCCGTCAAAATGGTCCAGCTCCTCTCCGCCCTTGTCTCCCTCCTCTCCGTCGTCGCCGTTTCTGGCGCGGCCATCCCGGCTTCTGCCCCCGAGGCTGTCGCTGATGTTGCCGCTGCCGAATCCGCTCCTGTCGCGACTACCGGCAACTTCACGGCCCAGGCCTGCATGTATACCTGCGGCTCAGTCTGCTATTCCTCTTCTGCCGTATCTGCCGCTCTGAACCAGGGTTACTCTTATTACCAGTCCGGAGACACCGCTGGAAGCAGTATGTTTCTTGTCTTTTTATCTTCTTTCCTTTTCTTTCCTTTCTTGCCTTTTCGTTGCTTTATCCACCCCCAATCTTGTTTTTTCTTCTTCTCCTTCTTTTTCTCTTCCTCCTCCTTCTTGGGTCCCTTCTCTTTTCTTTCAAAACAAAGCTAACAAGTTCCAACAGGCAGCTACCCCCACCGATACAACAACTACGAGGGCTTTAGCTTCCCAACCGCCAAGCCCTGGTACGAGTTCCCGATCCTGTCGTCCGGCCGCGTCTACACTGGCGGCTCTCCTGGTGCTGATCGCGTTATCTTTGACTCCTATGGCAACTTGGACATGCTCCTCACCCACCATGGTGCTAGCGGTAACAACTTTGTTGCTTGCAACTAAGCAATTACCTTTCGGATTGGGAATGAGAATAGTAATGGGAGGGGAGATGATAGCTTACGAATGGATGAGATGATGGGATGGAACGGAATGGAATCAGGAGGGGCCGAGTCCTAGCGTCAGGATCGAGCTGGATTGGACCGGACCTTGACGGGCGCGTGGTGTACATAGCACAAGTATGTGCAAACCTTGCTAGTCTGTACATATTGAACTTACCCTGCAGCGGAAGTTCGGTTGTTAGCATTTCAAGTAATTACAGGAGAGATCCAATACCCTACACAGCGTATGATCATTTGGTTCCCAACACTGACTTTACTTACACTTGATGAAGCGGCGGTTCAGTCATCAGCAGTCACCCCGTACTGCCCATCTTCATACAAAGCACCGATAGACACCCCCTTGTTATCGGCAATGAGGCCAATGAGCTGCTGGCCAATGTCCTTCATGTCGTTGTACTCTTTCAACAAGGCGATGTGTGTTTGTACTGTTTCCTCTGGTGGTTGACTACCGGTGCTCACATGTTAGCCAAGTTGCCTTGTCGGTGACGAGGGGGTTTTGGACCCCTTTAACAGCGAAACAAGTACCTGAGGGCTGCCCTTTCCTCTTCTATCTTTCTTGACATGCTGAATAGTTGAATGAGATCCATTTCGGCTTGTTCAAAGGCTTGGAACACCTTGGTGATGTAGCCAAAGTACTTGTCCTGACAAACGTATGATCAGCATTCTATTCTTGGCGATAAATGGCCCTGTAGAATTAAATCTTTCAACACACACCCTCATAACTGATTTCAGTTGATCTCGGGTCTCAAACTTGACCTCAACAGTCAGGTCATCCCCACCAATCGTTAGAATGAGCATCGGCTCGACAGATTTACTTTCGTGCACTTGCAGCTTCCAAATATTGTCGAGAACTGCGCCGTCTTGATCTTCATTTAGGGCTTGAATCGGCTCTCCGTCGAAGTATTTTAGCTTCAAATCCTCGATTCGGATCTTATATTCAGCAACATGTGCTATAAGTTTTGTGCTGACCTCGCGCCACAATGAATCATTGCATCCAATCGGGGTGTGGTTGTCGAGCCAAAGCCGACACGACGCGATGAGATCAATTTGAGTTTGCGCAGCTTGAGCGAGATCTTCAGGCAGGTCAATGACGCTTGACTGTGACAGTGGCCATGAAGCTTGGGAAGATTTTGCGGGCGTCATGTTTGTGTTGTCGACCCGTGCCAGTAAGAGAGGATGCAAAGAGGAAGAAGAGGACGAGCAACGGTCGAACAATTCAATGATAGGTACTTGGTACTGATGATGGCAGCACAGTTAGGCGGACGCAGTTCACACAGTGTATGGCAAGAATCGCAGTACCGATGTCTTCAGAAACGTCGTCATGGTTTCTGGAGGGCAACTCGCTAAGCATACAAGCACAACATGTAGCCCATTGTGATATCGCTGTTGATGTTCGATATTTTGCTGTAAGAAGTTTTTGTCAGGCGTTGCTCTGCTCCCTAACCTCTCCCATGCCTTTGATTGCTTTGAGCACCAAATAAGTCATTGATGTGTAGCTGCCTCCCCGCCAGAGAACTCCCTTCACTATTTTCACCGAACGCTCCCAGAGATGCCCATGGTGCTGGCGCTTGTGCGCGATCTCCGACGGTAGCCCCATTGTTCGGCACGCTTTGCTCATACTGAGCGCCGACAACCTGGTTGTTAACCGCGCTCAAAGCTGCCCTTGCCTTCTCCCATTGGGCTTCAATAAGACTCCAGTCGGGATACTCCACGGGAAACAGACCCTGGGAGTCTCCGGTCCCCTTGTCCTCGGTGCTGTGTAAATGGAAGCCGAGTGCTCTCCCGGGTCCCGCTTCGTCGGCCTCCATTTTCAGACTTAGAAACTTTTCGTTTGTGGCCTCGTACATCTCGACTTTTGACAGGTTGATGGTGAGGTTCTCCATACTACGTCGGTTCAGCACAAAGAGGTTGACCTGTGGTAGTTCGTGGCCGGTGGGGAGCACGATCGGGTCGCACTCGCAAAGAAACATGGGACCCTCGACATCGCGCAGTTCCCACGAGTTTGTTGTCGAAGACCACTCGTAGAGACGGACGAAGGAGCAGGTCAAGGGGATGGCGCGGAGGCCAGAGACGTAGCGCTTCAGTACGGACATGTTGAGTTCGTAGTTGGTACGAGTGGTGGTGTGCACATAGGTAGCCGACTCGTCCGCTTCTGGCACGTAGTTCTTGGGGTCGTACATGCGGTTCTCGGCATCTCTAGGCTGGACTGCATAGCTGGTGTTGACGGCGTCACTATCGTAATCGGATTGCTGGGCGTAGCGGGGGCCGCTTTCTCGGGGGCCGCCATTGTTGTACGAGTGGTTGTTGCGGCTGCGCCCCTTGCGAGGGGGTGGTCTCCCGCTCATGGTGGCAACTCTTGGTTGGTTATGGGGGGGGATTTCGGTTATCGAGAAGAGTGATGGCTTGAGGTTGACGATGGTCGGTGAGCTGGACGGACTCGAAATGCACGGCTTTGATGAGGGACGTCGATGATAGAGAACGATTATGACGAGTGCAATGGTTATCGCCTCAGCTGAGTGATTGTATCGGCGCGAAACACTCTGCTAGAGGCAAAGACGTAACCGTCAATGGTATATACCGGTATTGCAAGGCGTAGAGGTGATGGCTATCGATGCAATTTTGTGTGGTAGGTAGCGACAGAACTAGGTAATGTATAACGGATGAGATGAATTCCAATGGATGTGTTGGGCGTCAACTGAAGCACGGCAGCGCTGAAGTGCCTGCCGCGCGAGTAGGTAACTTGGCGGGGTGAATAGGTATGGGGAGCTCCATAGACTGACCACTCAAAGGCAAGCGATACGGACTGCCGTCGTTAGGTAGAAGTGGGACAGAACTGATAACGACAGGGGCAGTGGACAAGCTAGGTCGAAATAGCGTCATCGCCCACTGGACCAGCAACCCTGATCTCCCTGTGGACAGGACCAGGCACTCTCTGTGACAGCCCGAGGCGACCCCCTTGCAACCCGCATGCCTGGCCAACATTTTCTCCGTGATCAACACCACCATGACTCGGCATTGGTAGAGACGTGACACTCTTCCATGTTGTTTTGCATCTTGTATATAACCACCAATAGACGAAAGGCGTTATCGAGTCTACAGCATCTGGCTGTCATCTAGTCCCCACCGCTCCATACCTGCCCGCTATTCGAGGCCTGCCCAGCCGCCTTGGTAACATCCAACTACCACGACCTACCAGCTGACCAAGTCTTGCGCAAGCGCAACAACGCGTCGGCGCCGTCATATCTCTTTTTTACAGGGCATCCCTTACGGAATCATGAGCACGTCGAACAAGTCATCTCGACATCTATAACACCGGCCGCCACCATGCCCTCCTCCGAAGGACCACCACCCCTTAGTCGCACGCGCACCGGGTCCGCCGCCACTGACCCCGCCGATCTGGGTACAGGAAATCCTCATTCGTTACACCAAGCTATCTACGCCCGGCGCGAAGAGTATACCCGCCCCCATCGGATACGCGTCAAGGTCGGAACGTGGAATGTTGCGGCTTGCCCTGGTACGGATAAAGACCTGGCCAGCTGGTTTGTTGACGGCAAGGGAATCGACACTGCGCTAGCCACTCTCGATCTTAACCGGAACGCGGCTATCGAGGGGGACACCGATGGAGAGGACGGGGTACATATACTGGGCAGAGACAAGATCGGCCTCTACGTTCTGGGATTACAAGAGGTGGTTGACCTGAACACGGCAAGCCAGTACGTCAGTCGCGTGTACGCTGGAGATGAGGGGGTTACCCAGAAGTGGAAGACTGCGCTCAACACCGCTCTACCTCCGGGTTACAAGCTCGTTGCCTCTGAACAAATGACGGGCCTCCTGCTCCTCATCTATGCCTCTCCAGAGGTTGCGCCGACCATCAGCAACGTGAGCACTGTCACCGTCGGCACAGGCCTCCTCGGCTACATGGGCAACAAGGGCGCTGTCGTCACTCGCATTATCCTCGGCGAGTCCACCAGGCTGGTCTTTGTCAACTGCCACCTTGCCAGCGGTATCGAGGGCACATACAACGAGCGCCGCATCTGGGACGTTGGCCAGATTCTCGGCCGCACCCGCTTCAAGCCCGTCAGCTTTGCTGGTGTGGCAGAGGACTATGAAGAGAAGATTGGCGACGAGGACTTTGCCTTCTGGTTTGGCGACCTCAACTTCCGTCTCGATGGTCTTCCTGGCGACGACATCCGACACCTCTTGATGTTGCACACAAAGGGAGAATATGGTGCTCCTAGGCCAAAGTTGAGGCGCGACAATTCTCTGGAGGGAGAACCGATTCTTGTGCACGCTGACAAGTCATCCGACGCTGGCGACGAGACAAACGATGGCAACTCGACGACGACCCACTCTACGGGAGACACCAAGGCTACCGACTATGACAGCGATTCTGATTTGGATGCGCTTCCTGATCCTGATGACTTTTTGCCCGACCCCCACGATGATCCTACTTCACTGCAAGCAACGCTGGACTCGTTGCTTCCCCACGATCAGCTCACGCGCTTGATAAAGCAGAAGAAGGTGTTCCATGACGGATGGCATGAGGGCGCCATCTCCTTTCTCCCATCCTACAAGTACGACGTTGGCACGGTCGGCCTCTTCGACTCGAGCGAGAAAAGGCGGGCACCGAGTTGGTGTGATCGAATCCTCTACCGCACCCGTAAGGATAAGGAGGCGTATGACAAGAAGATCAAGGAGGCCGAAGACGCACGCAAAAAAGATGAGGAGATGAAAGCTCGCGGTATCGACCAGGCCGGAGATGATGACGAGGTGCTTTTTGACTATGACCCGGATAACGACGGCGACGACGATCACTCTCCCGATGTGTCACGGCTGGAATACGATGAATACGATGAAGGCGAGGACGGTGACAACCAACACAACAGAGATGACTGGGTGGATAGGATACGCCAGGACATCTACACGTCTCACCAAAGGATCACGTCTTCCGACCACAAGCCCATCATATCCATCTTTACCCTAAACTACGACGCTGTGGTGCCGGACTTGAAAGCAAAGGTCCACGCAGAGGTGGCCTGGGAACTGGATCGCGCCGAAAATGAGGGCCGCCCCTCTCTGACCGTAGTTAACGACTCGCGCGACACCAGTGGACCGGGGCGTCCTGGTGGCTCTCAAGATTCCGCTGAAGAGCTCGTCGACTTTGGAGAAGTGCGCTTCTTGCAAAAGCAAAGCGCCACCCTCACCCTTGCAAACACGGGCCGAGTTGCATGCACCTTCTCGTTCGTCGAAAAGCCCTCTCCTGCTAAAGAAAATGGCCCGATCCCGCCCTCCTGGCTGAAAACGTCCTTCGTCTCTTCAGAACCAGCCATCGATGAATCACAATTACCAGATCTCGGCAAGGAAGTTACTCTGGAGCCCGGTGAAACGGTCCGGGCGCGATTACAGATCAACATCGACGATGTAGAGCAGGCGAGGGTGCTCAACAGTGGGAGGAGCAGGTTAGAGGAAGTCCTCATTCTTCGAGTCACCGATGGCCGGGATCACTTTATTCCTGTGCGTGGTGTTTGGATGCCTACGTGCATCGGTCGCTCCATTGACGAGCTCATCCGGGTACCCGAGGGAGGTCTTCGCAAGTTCGCCCACTCCTTGACCGCGAAGAACAGCGGTAAGGTCATGTCCGTCCCAGAAGAAATGGATGTCCATTGCGCCGCGCCCAGAGAGTTGTTCAAACTCACCGAAGCCCTTGAGTCGGTAACAGGGCGTGTCTTGGCAGACGAGCAGATGCTGGAAGAGTGTAAGGTCCCTAGAGCGTCGGGCTGGCCCTTTGAAGAAGATACTTGGCGAGTCACTGACAAGTCCCTCCGTGCCTCTCGCGCCGCCGACCTTGTTGACGCCCTCGACGAAGGCATGGCCGACATCGTGGACGCCTTTTCTGCCGAGGTCCCCGCTGTCGAGCGTATTGAGACTGTTGCCGAAGTTCTCATGCTCTTCCTCCGCGGCCTCACGGACGGTATCATCACCACGTCCCTTTGGTCACGGATCGAACAAACTTCTCTCGTCTCCATAGGTCAAGGGGCAGCTGCAGCCTCCAAGGCTCTACCCCAAGAGGCAGCCTATGAACAAGACAAGGGTACAATCCTCGATATCCTCTCTACGGCGCCCAACCACAACATCTCCTTCGTCTTTCTCACAGCCACCCTAGCCAAGGTCACCACTGACCTTTCTCCCATCACAAAATCTGACCTGGAACTCCTTAAATCGGACACTCCTGTGCGGATTAGTATGTTGAACAGGCGGTCACTCACCGCAGGACTGGTCAAACGGAATACTTCGTCTGGGTCCTCGGGGCAAGCCATGGCAGCAATGGCCGCGAGGCAGGCGAAGGAAAGGAGCTTTGCTGAGGTGTTCGGAGAGCTGGTGTGTAGAGCGCCAGTGCAGAAGGGTATGAAGGATAAGGAGAGGAAGGCCGTAGAGGAGAAACAGCAAGCTGTACTGGAATTGTTTCTGAGGAGGAGAGGGGACTGAAATGTGAGGACAGATTGATGGAAGGGATGCTTTGGATGGATGCTTTGGAGTAGTGCGGCACATATGGGAAGCATGCTTGGCGTACGGGAACTACTGATGGCTTCTCACTGAGAAAGGGTTGAGCTTTGCGTTTGAGTTGTACTACAATGTTTGTTGGCATAGTGTAATACTGCATTAGTCAGAGGGTAGTTGTGATACCTTGTCGTTTGTCTATCGGAGTTCTGGTTGTTTCGGGTCATCCTTATTTGGGACGGTGTTGCCAATGATGGTGATCAGTTTGCTCACCGGAGAAAGGTTAAGAAGGCGACGAAAGCTTGGCTGCGATCATCAGACCACCACGAGACTGAGCTGAAGTGTCATGCAGAGGTTGCAATGAAGCTCTCCACATGGCCAAGACCGTCAGACCGTCAAAGGGGAAAGAGCAGAGTGAACGGAACGCTATTTGTGGTCGTTGCGCCTTCCCAAGCGACAGGCTCTGTACTAGCCGTCGGAATTGGTGTTGCCGTTGAGTTATTCGGGTTGAGAACACTGCATCATCATCCACGTGGTCAGTCATAGCAACCTAGGTAGGTTAGGAGGAAAGAAGAAAGGACTCACCCATCAACAACATGCACCACCCCATTCTCCACCAGCACATCACTCTTGACCACTCTCGCCCCATTTACAAATACCTGCTTGCCACTTCCATTTGTATCATCATCATCATCAGCAGCAGCAGCAGCAGCAGCTTTTATCCCACCCTCCGGTGATGTCGACCCATCGACAACCCTTACTTTGACCGTGCCTCCTTCCACGGTCTCATAGTTCTTCTCAAATTCATCCTCTCCGTCTGACCCGCCGCTATCCCCATCGCTGTGATCATTCTGCTCCAACAAATCACTATAGAATACCTTTCCCTTTTGACCCTTCAGCACGTGATAGCCCATGATGTCGGCCAGCTCGTCCTCACCCATGTCCGACACCACGCTTCCTACCGCGTTCCAGGCGTCGTTGGAGGGGATGAATATGGTGATGTCTTGTTTGGCGTTGAAGACGTCTGTGAGATTGGCTCTACTTAAAGCACCAACGGAGGCGGTTAGGGAGAGGAGGGAGGAAGCGGAGGATATCTCGTCGTCTTGGTTGGTTGACGAAGCAAAAGGGCCAAAAGAGGCGAGGGTATCGTTAAGTCGTGAAGGGAGAGAGAGGACATGGTCGATTATGTGAATGGTGCCCCCGGAAAAATTGAAGTTGGCTTGGGTTATTGTTGATTTGGTTATCTGCTGTGAACCACCAGACCCGCTGATGCCGGAGTAGAAGGTCACCACCGGCTCACCACCACCACCACCACCACCACCACCATCACTAGGGAAACTCGAACGAGCGATGACTCGTTGGCCACCAGACACATTAGCATAGGGCGTGATATCTGGCGCCAACAAGGTTGGAATGAAGAGCGAGTTCCCGTCTATGCCGCTTCCATCACCACCCTCGCTATCATCCCTCTTACTCCTTCTTCTCTTTGCCGCCGCCGCCGCAGCACTACCACCGGTACCAGCAGTCAAGTTACTCGTCCACCACACCCCCCTTAAAACATGATAATTCCAAAACGCCTCGACCAGCTGCGGATCAGAGTTATTCAAGTCATCCATGGTCACGGCTTCCCCGCCGCCGCCGCCGCCGCTGCCGCCGAGCAGCCCGGCCATCGCATCGTTGCTGGGCGCTAATATGGTGATGCCTGAGGTCCCGTTGATGGCGGCAAATAAATACTGTTGGGTTTGGATGTAGCTATTGAGTATCGAGAGGCTATCGTTGAGGGCCTGGAGGGTCTCGGTTAGAGTCGGGGTGCGTTGGCCGCTCTGGGCGGTTTGGGCGGAGGCGGTGGGTAATGTCGTGGCTATGACTATTGTGGGAAAGGTGCGTTTGGGTTTCATTGTGGTGTTTTGGGGGTAGAATATGATGTGGCCCGGAGAGCGAAATTTGGTGATGGTGGTGGTTATAGTAGTAGTGGTGGAGTGACGGATATCAAAGATGGTCACGATGTCGGGCGGTGACATGAGAGCTGAGCAGGTCGTGGATGGGGATACAATACAGTCGGACGAGGAGTCGGGCAAGCTCTCGAACTGAAGATAAAGCTCAACATCGTTATATTGCACGTATTAACTCTCGATCATTCCCAACCATCACGACCACCATCATGATCAACCGACTTGTCATCACCCACTCGTCATCCCTTCCTCCATGTTCCATCATCTCAGATATCCACAGAGGGCAAAGTTGAACCTTTGCCGCGCCCTCCTATACGAAGATGACTTGCAAACAGTGATCTCGAGTGCAGTCATCTTGATGGCAATGTTGGAAAGTTCGAAGTGTGAAGAACCGAGGGACAATTATTGGGAAGCGCGGAAGAAACAAAAGGTCGAAAAACATGGGAGATTTTCTTCCAAATAAAGTCCTAGACCTCATACTTCGCGAGGAGCAAATTACCGTTGAGCTGGCTAACTAGCTGACTGAAAGGATGTTAGGAGAATGGAACCCGCATCTCTCACTCCACATGACCTGCACATTGGTGATTGTGGTGGTCATGATGATATATCACAAGCGGACGATTCGCCTCCCGAGCCGTGGCTTTGGGTTTGAATCCTGCGTGATGTTTGCACAAAGTCGCCAAAATCTAGGGAAACTGTACCTCGCAAGGTGCATGATGGCTGGGTGCAAGCAGCTGTCGCTGCAGATATCTCCTTCTGGACTCCCATAACCTGCGTGCCTACCTTGAATGGTTTGTTGATTGTTGCAATTATCAGACGAGGAAGGTGAGAATTTTCTACTTATGATGCTCTGTCTGCATAGACCTCGATAATACAGTTACGCACAGCCAGCTGAGTATCGTTCCTTGCTTCTGAAAGTCCCTGTCTTTGGCCTGGGGAAGTATGAGTCGAGTTTACCTTGCGATGGTGCATCTAGCGATGAAAGAAAATGACGACCCTCACCAAATCAAAAGAATTACCATCATCAGTTCCGGGCCGCTTGACCTCTACATTGGAAGACTTGTGTAAGAAATGGGAGATGTTATGCAACCTTCTTCACACATTAATGTGAAGTGCCCTTGTACTCCGCCTTCATCGCCCAGTCGAAGTGATGAGGATCGCTACCTTTTGGATCAAAGTACCACAGCATAATGCCATAGCCAAGACATTGTCCTCACGCAGAGTTTTACTAAAAAAGTGATCATGCCTCTTCCATAAGGCCCGGGGGCCGGTTGTGACATCCCAGTTGCGGGTTTGGGACCGGAGTTTCGGAAGAGCCTCCTTAGGAATCACAACCTCTATCGATTTCCAAGCCACAGCCAAGATGCCTGAATCAAGATATGATGATGCATTCTAACAGTGAATGAAGTTCGAAAAACGAGCCCAGAACCTTGGCTCTGCCACTTGCGGGGGATACGGGTAAGGCTGCCGAGACATATCCAAACTCGGGCCGGACCGTCATCCTCCGGTTGGGGGTTCCAAGAACGCGGGGGCTGCCACTCTGACTGCCTTACACCAACCTGGAATAGTCGCCCAGACGGCAAGATTCATGATGGGATCCGTCAACCATGCATCTCTTTGTGATGCCAATGTTTTGTCGTTTCTTGACAGCCAACAAAGCCGTGAACCGCTGAGGTTGGTCCCATCGAACAAAAACTGAGAAGTTCGGGGGAGGAAAATTGAACGGACCGTAGGGGAAAAGAAATCGAGTATAAGTATGCCCACGATGACCTCAACCACATCATTTCCTGCTGAACCACAACGAGCAAGTTTGAGCAAGTTCCAATCTCATCCATCCACCCTCTCGTCACCATGAAGGTCCTCACCCCTCTCGTACTTGCAAGCGCGGCCAGCGCTCACACCATCTTCTCCTCCCTCGAAGTCAACGGCGTCAATCAAGGGCTGGGAGAGGGCGTTCGCGTGCCCACCTACAACGGTCCCATCGAGGACGTCACCTCGGCATCCATCGCCTGCAACGGCTCGCCCAACACCGTCACCTCCACCTCCAAGGTGATTACCGTGCAGGCCGGCACGAACGTAACAGCCATCTGGCGCTACATGCTCAGCACTACGGGCGACTCGCGGGCGGACGTCATGGACAGCTCGCACAAGGGCCCCACCATCGCCTACCTCAAGAAGGTCAACAACGCCGCCACCGACAGCGGAGTTGGAAATGGCTGGTTCAAGATCCAGCAGGACGGCATGGACAGCAGCGGCGTCTGGGGCACCGAGCGCGTGATCAACGGCAAGGGCCGCCACAGCATCAAAATCCCTGAGTGTATTGCTCCGGGACAGTACCTACTCAGGGCTGAGATGATTGCGCTGCACGCGGCGGGCAACTACCCTGGTGCGCAGTTCTATATGGAGTGCGCGCAGCTTAATGTCGTGGGTGGTACGGGTGCTAAGACCCCTTCGACCGTCAGCTTTCCTGGGGCTTACTCGGTAATGCACAACCCTGTTTTTTCACGCCGAGTGTCGTTAGATGTAGGGAGTGAGATGATTGCTAACAGATGTTCTTCACAGGGCTCTGACCCCGGAGTCAAGATCAACATCTACTGGCCTCCGGTAACATCTTATACCGTCCCTGGTCCCAGCGTTTTCACTTGCTGAATAACTCAACGGCATACGACTTGGTGGAAAAGTGGTCGTACACCGTTGAACAGGTGAAAGTGACTACTGTTGACTTTACCTTGTGTGCACAAACTTAGCAGCATCACTTGGTCAAGCGGATGGGAGCTTCCTTTTACTTCGCACACTATCCACATTCTTGTACATATATATATCTCTAGCTTCGTCACCAACTCCGTACATCACATAGGTACCTACCTACTTGGCGAACACATGATTAACGCATCAATCACCCTCTGATCCACCACCAAAATAAGCTGTCTCTACCGACCTACTCCTCCGTCTTCCTAAAATTCGGCGCCTCCCTCCAATACTCCTCATCTCTCAACTGATGCTCCCTCGTCCATTCCTGGATCCTCTCAAAGTTTCTACACTGATGTTCTACATCCCACAACAACGCAGTCCCATACGCCCTTTCCTTCTTATCCATCCGCAAATACTCCTCTGTGTACCTCTCCTCTGTTGTATCCTCGTCAACATAGGTATAATTCTTGTTCCACCAATACGTCATTTGCACATCTCCATTACACATGATAGCCTGCCTGAGAAAATCGAGACAATGCGCCCGGTGGTCATGGAATTCCTCGTCCGAGGTGTTGGGGAAGTAGTGTTCTCGCCAGAAGGAGCGCCGGAGGATGTCGAGGCAGTGGAGCTGGTGAAACATGGAGACGCCGTAGATGTAGGAACCCGGGGCATAGTAGATCTCGGAGGAGGGGTAGCCTATTCTTTGGGAGGTTAGGAGGGGGAGGCGTACTATGCCGTCGCTTGCTGGAGGTGGGCTCGGTTAGTGTGGTGAGGAACGGGAAAGAGCAAGTTCTGGGTGGGTTGGAAGAAGGAGAGGAGGAAGAGGGAATGTGCGAAAAGGGGGGAAGGGAGTCTCACGACCGAGGATGGATTCCCATGCTTTGTCGACGGAGGGGGAGGGGTCCTCTTGGAAGATGCGATTGGGATGAAAGCGCTTATTTTCGTACTCGATAACACCGTCATCGAGGAGGGGCGCTGTTTGTTGCGGTTTTGTTAGCTCAACAACCGTGATAGATGCATAGGGCTCGGTGTCTTTTTGTCTTACAGTATGGAGGTTTCGGTGCTCGGTAGAACGGGGAAGAATGTATTCTCCATAGCGTGTGGAGATAGAGACCCAAGAGTAGGATGCTCAGAGCTGCATTGATGGCGAGGAGAACTCTCGCCGGCCTAGGCCATTCATCACGCAGTGATCTCCAAGCTCTTTTACGCTTTGGTTCTCGGATGCATCGGTGTTGTTCGTAGCGGTCGGGTGTAGCGCTGGGGTGTAAAAGAGATTCCGAAGAGCACTCGACGTCGGGGACCTTCTCGTATTGCATCGTGATCAAGCTATCAACCCTAAACTCACAAGGAGACAAGAAGAGGAAGAAGAAGAGGAAGCACCGCGAAATTTGTTGAGGTGCTGTGCTAAGCAGAGGGAGTTTGATGCTTCTCATATCATTTATGAAGTGGGAAAGCTCTTGGTTCTGGTGCTTCGGATGTTGGCTCAGGGAGACAGCTCAAAGTGGACATATTCCGCATTGTTGGAATTCAATCAGATGTCTCCGCAAATCTATAGCGTAGGTCGGATACTCGTGATTCGTTCAGGTTGCAAGGGGAAATAAAATGATTCATCGTCCATGTGCTTCCTCTAAACTCCGTGGTGTATCGGAAAATACGAGTGGTGGTGGTGCACCTACCCGTTCTGGTGCAACGGCTGAAGCTGACATCACATCTGACAGCTCGCGCAACAACCCCGACAACAGCCGGTGTATCGGTTACTCGAGATCATGTACTCGGATCCTACCAAGCACGTGATAAACGGCACAAGGTAAGCCTGCTAGAAAGTGTGGTCTTACCAAAAGGAGCATTATGAAGCCATCACCATCGGACTTAGACCAATCCTGTCCCTTCTTCCGAATGCTCGGGTGTTTTTGCTCATTCAACCAAACGGCTGGGCGATGCCAAGACGGAGTATATCCAAAAGGGTTCACAGCACACCATTTGTTTTCATATGTCGGCCCCAGCTTTCACAGCAAAAATACCGTGTTGCGACTTCTCCGATCTGGCGGTAAGCGTCAAGAGATGCAAAGGTCGAGTCCTGGACTTCGTTAATTGATGAGTATGGTGATCTGGTCTCCACACTGTCGTCCCAGGAACATTCGGTCCCGAGTATTCGAGGATCTGAGAGAAAACGGCATCAGTTTGTGATCGTGGGTCGGTAACACCGTAATCACTCTTGCATCACGCAGTCAAGCACTTGGTTACTGTTCACCAACCTTGGCCCAGAATTGATGCACCTCAACGTTCCCCTCTTGAGCAAGCAAGTATAAGGATCCAACCTCACCCTTCACTGGTGAGTCTGGATCATCAACATCAGAATCAGCATCAACAGTAGCGTCACCAACTGCCACCAGCACCACTACCACCTTTAACATCCCACAAACTCAAAGAAATGCGGTTCGTTATCCTCCTCTCTCTCCTCACGGCTCTCGCCGCCGCCTCTCCCATCAGCTCCCGTCGGAGCCCCAATACTGCGCTCGCACCGATCAACAAGCGCTTCGAAGCCAGTGTCCCCTGGATCTGGCGCCCTAAGAAGACGGACTTTGAGCAGTTTGAAGATGAGGGCGACGAGATAGCCCCCACCGAGACTAATGGCGACACCAATGCCGTGATCAACAAGCGTAACAACGGCCCCTGGCACTGGCAAACCTCAAAGGTCGCTGAGCAGACCGAAGACAACGAGGCCAATTCAATTGATACCGTAATCAGCAAGCGTAACAACGGCCCATGGCACTGGCAAACCTCAAAGGAGGTCTCTGAGCAGTTCAAGGATGGCGTCGATGATGATGGTGAGTAATTTGGTCGATATCGATGCCCTGCCGAGGAGTAAGGAGTATTGACTGGGTACTAATGTTCGCGCTAGTTGCCATCGAGTGAAGGGGCTTTGATTTTTTTGGGACGGGTTCGTGTTGGACGGCCTGGGATAGTGTGTGGGGCTAGGAGGGAGACGTGATGGCTCGAAGCGGTAGGTAAGGTACCCTCGATCGTTTTTTTGGCGATCGAAAGCTAGGTTGAATAGTCTGAGGAAAGATTTGGAGGGAAGCGTTATTATGACAGTTTTTTTTTTACTTACAACTCGGGAGGTTCTGGGATGCTTGTCGTTATTCAACATAGGACACACCGAACCTTTCTTCATTTTTTTCATTTTTTTATTTTTTTCAAGTTAGAGCAGGTATAAGCAATTTTTCTCTTGTGCTTTGCTTCATCTTAATCAATGAGTGATCTCATGTAAGGTGCCGAGTGAGGAAAAGCGGTCGAAACAAGTTGGGGGGGAGAGAGACTGTGAAGACCGCCAAAACCATGGGGGCTGTGAACAGTGCGGAGTACGATGCCGTGAATTGGCAAAAAATAAATGCAAAGATAATTCGTTGCTACCCTGTGTTTGGGGGTTTCAAGTTGTGAAGCTAGAGAAACCCTTCTGTTGGCATTGGTTACCAAAGGGCAGCGACGCAATAAAAGCGGAAGAGAGAAGGAACTAAGAAAGATGAAGATTCTAGACAGCGCATAGAGTACGGGGTAACATTGAATATGCTGAGTGATATGTTGCCAGGGTCGATGGAGAAAATTTGATGCTCATGTTGAGGAGATGACGCAGAAGAGGCTGGTGGTAACGCAGGAGGCGAGGAAGCTGGCGAAACACTGTTGTGGAAAATGAAGGTGTTTATGGCGTTGGGTTGTCGCCGAATCCAAGGGAGGGGTATGGGTTGCCGGATCCAAAGGGGTGAAGTGGTGGTGAGTGTCGGGGTATTATGTGGTACTGGCTTGGGTTGTTGAGTTGGTATCTAGGTATGCAGCTATCCTGCCGCTCATCCAAACATGCTTACTCAATTGTTTATCCATAACCTGAATATCGTTCTTCGCATCTTGTTCCATAGCTTCAAATCATCTCCCGTCGATCTGTTCCTTGCCCGCCGTGACATATATCTCACTTTTCCGGAACAAACATCGACCCCATCCAACCGTATGCCCTGTTTAAGCGCCTACCGATCCGCCTCGCCATCATGAAGGTGAGCTTCCCTTTAGGATGTGGTTCGTGGAACTGGATGGCCCTTTCAACATCCAAGCTGGTCGGACGAAACTGCCAGACGGATCCATACAGCTTCTCGGCCATAAATCCAGTACAAGTCATTGCATGTAGGAAGTCGCTCCAGGGAATCTCGCCAGGGCTGGAGGTAATGTTGGGGTTGTAGAACAGCGTGCGAAAAACCTTGATGGATCTAGCATCAACGGAAAAAGTAGGCTGTTCATTATCGGTAATCAGGTCGGGGGTGGGGGTTTGTTCAGTAGCGGTAGGCTCCGTTGGGGCGTTTGTTGTTCCACGGGTCTTAACCTTGATCTTTGGAAACGGGGTAGGAGGCTCGGATTTGGGAACGGTGAGGCCAAAAAAGAAAGAAGAGAAGGGGATGATCAAGTCATCCACATTCGCGACAGTTGTTTTCGCCCCTTTGTTGTCTGCACATGGCGCGGGAGACTCAACCCACTCGGGTGTGCGTTGAAGACTGCGCGATTGGGTAAGGAGTCTTCGAACGAATGTGTTCTCAAGGTTGTTTGCGTCCTGGTACATGATTCGGTCCACACCCTTCCAGAATTCGTCGAGGTTGCCTTCTGCACTTCTCAGAGCTTCCACATTCTCCTTGGTGCGGCGCTTGTCGACGGGGTAGAAAAATCTCTTAGAGGCCGGCTTACCCAGCCGGACAAGCGAATGAAACCTACCCTGCTTCTCACTGGTAGCCCTGACAATAGCTGCCCAAGGTTTGCTGGTTTCGGCAAACGCAGCCTTGATGCTATCCTCATGATCAAGATTCAAAGTCTCAAAGCTGCGAGCCCATGGTTGGTAGCAGTCAAGCTGTCTCATGCACTGGGTGATGATGGAAAGTTGTCCGATTAAGCCAGCAACATAGGACGATATCATCCGGCTAGCTTCCTTCTCAGTTTCCAGGAGGCGCTCCAGCTCGTCCACAATAATGGGCTGCGAGGCTAGGAACAGATCCATGCCGTCCTCCCACAGCGTCCTCAGAAGCCAGACCAACCGCGTCTCTACTGGCGTCATCTTGTGGTGAGGGTTGAAGGCGACTGCAACCGCGTTCAGGTCCCGCAGCGATCCCTGGGCTCTGCATGAGAGATATCTCATGGGCGGCGATGACATGACTGTCTGTTTCAGTTCGCCAAGGACACCCTTGGTGGCCTGGTAGAGGTAGAAACGGAATTTGAGTAGGGCCCTGAGATACTCCCTGGGCAAGTCCTCCTTGACTGATATGGCCTTTGCGTATTTTTCCTGGAGACCTTGCAACTCTTTTGCTTGGCGATGAAGCTCGTTGTATACCTCAACCTCCATGTACGCCGTGTTGACAAGACTGGATAAGATACGTGACCACAGAACCTCCTCGTTGACTGGATAGGATTTGCCCCAGCGGTCTTTCAGGGTCTCCGGGCGATGTTCCTGCAAATCGAGGGCCTTGTCGACGAAATAGTTGGGATCCTCACGTAGGGACCACAGGTGATCTTCACTGGATGCCGCTTGAGCGCCCAAAAGGGACTCGATGCGTCCAAAGTCAAGTTTGGCGGGCACTCTGTAAGGGGCTTCAGCAGCCAGAATCGCAAAAGAATCGAACCCGGTTGTCTCACTTTCTTCTTTCATGTGTGGCTCGGGCTGGACGGGATACGAGCTGCTCAAAAGCTGATCTTTGGGGATCTCGTGGAGAATCTCGGTGCAGCATTTGACCAAGAACGACAGCAGGCGATCCTGAACTTCCAGCACAATAAGTCCTTCACCGGGTAGGAACTGTCTCTGACTCATGGCCAACTCGAAGTTGCTGGGGTGTTCATCCCAGGACAAAAGCTTACCATAATCGTCAGGCTGCCTTTCATCGACGCCGTTGAGGATCATGGTGTGCTCGTTCAGGAAAATGGGGACAACGGCTTTCGTAACAAACGCGAACTTTGTATTGGTGGCATCAATGCCGGCAAAGGTACAAGGGTGGTGGCGTCCGCGCGAGTTTAGCAGCAGTGGCAGTAAACGGGGACGAGAGAGATCCTCTTGGTTGATATAAGGCCACATGAACCACTCTTTGTACTTGGTGCCCAACATGCGCTGTTGCTCAGACTCCTTGAGGAAGGCCTCAAAGTCAGGGCGATGATTGGGGGCCATGTTGGGCCATGCCTTGAGCAGGATCTGGAGACGCTGTGCCTTCTTCTTTTTGGCCCAGCGCTTCTGGATGGTGTCTTCATGTCGTTCAAGGATATCGTGCAACTTTGCGTAGGAAGCGAATATCCTGTCACGTCTCTCCTTGGCCGTACGGCGGACGGAATCTGGGGATTGGGATTCAGGAATGGGAAGTCCGCCGGGGCCGCCGCCGCCCAGGGCCTTGAAGATGCTCGCAGGGTCATTGAAGTCGATATCGTCGAAGTTGATACCAGGACCGTCAAAACGGTCGACATTAGAACTCCAAGGGTCAAATTGATGTCTTGGACGGAGATCCATAATTGCCCGCCGCCTCTCAAAGCAGAGTTTGGATAGAGATGGAGAGGGATGGCGTGTAAGTGGTGAGGGGATCCCAGTGAGGTGATGGTCAAAATCGGAACTGGAAAGCAGCTTGGTCACGTCAAGGTAGCCGTCCCCACCAGAAAAGCGGGTCCCTAACAGCTGTATGAGCTGGAGCTGTCCCAAACTTGCCGAACTTGGCAGGTGTTTGACAACTGTCCTTGTCTGCGACGTGCTCTGCAATATTGGATGGAGAGGACTTATCGTTTGCACATCATTTTTGCTTCGCTCAACATGGTCGGCTTGCTAAACAAGAACTAAACAGGCTCAACGCATATTGTTGCATTCAACTTGGCAAACTTGCAGATCTGAGTCAGAATTATATCGTCGATGCTTTTCAAAGCTGATCCGCGTTGTATGACCCTCGGTCCTTTGCTGCATCTCGCTGTCTTCTCGTTTGCAATCAGCTCATCCACCTCACTCATCACAACTCAGCAACTACCAACACATGTTTTCATCTGTCTCTTTCTTCCTCTGGTTCTCGCTATGAACACCCATTCTTTATTACCCCACGCCGTAGCTGGTTTACCACAGCATCGACCTCCTCCTCCTCTTCCTCCTCTTCCTCCTCTTCCTCCTCCCATTTTACGCCATCAATGGTCATTAACCTCCACGTTTCTTCTTCTTCCCTGAATCTAACTCCCTCCCATCGCAAGCAACAATCAACAACTTATCAACCCTGATGACCTCAGGTTCCTTGCCACCATCATCTTCTTTACCCTGGTCCATTCCATCACCACCACCACCATCCTTCCTTCTCTTCCCGGGCCTCTCTTCACTGTCCCCATCCCCACCTCCATCCCCATCCCCATCTCCATATCCGTCTCTCTTTCTCTTACCACCCAACTCTTCCTTCCCGATACCTCCACCGCTTCCACCACCTCTCAAATCCGCCTTAATGTTTTTGTGCACTCCTCTCCTCCTCCGCCTCTTCTGCGAACCAACAGCAATCTCAACATTCTCCACCCAAAACTTCCAAATATCGTCCACTAGCCTGTACTGCTTCAGGTTCCCCTTCATCTTGATCGCCGGTGTTTTCTTGATAACTTCAACATGTGTGGCGAGCGTTTGGGTGATTACACGGTCGAAGGTTGTGAGGAGATGATTGGTTAGTTTGTGGGTTAGGGAGACGAGGGACTGCTGTTGCTGTGGCTGGGGCTTGAGTTGTGGTCTTGAGTCTGTTGTCGTGGTGCATGAGGAGGAGGGAGAAGAAGAACGGGTGCTGGTGCCGGTGTTTGAGCTGATAGTTGGAGACGATGACTCAGTTGTGGCTGTGGTGCCGGTTGGATCAATGGAATTGACTGCTTCGCTACCAGTCGGCTCACTTGACAGGTTGATAGGATGGTCCAGGGCGGCGCCGGGGATGAATGGGAAACGGCCGGCGGTGATGAGCTCGTCGATCGCTTCGATTAGGGCGCTGCCGAGGCTGCCATCGCGGTAAAGTGTGAGGTACTCTTTGAGAGCGCTGGAGTTTGAGGACATCTTTTTGGCTGTAGTGAGCTTGCGTATGTGTACGTACTATGCACCTGTTTCTGTCGTTGTCTTCCTACCCAGCGGTCAAGATTTCAGTGGTAGAAGTTCCCACGAGTTTGGCCTCAGTAGCGTAGTTTATATACGACTAGGTGGGAATTTCACGGAAACTGGGAATTGGGCGGGTGGGAAGAGCGTGAATAGGACTGGTGGGTAAGTTGGAAATATGTACGGACTGTGATCCACCAGATTACTGGCTACTGAGCCATTGCTATTGTTGGACCGCACTGCCATTCACGTGGTGAGCTTTTGCAGGCCATCAAGGGACCTTGATGGATGCAAGGTTTGGGCAAGAATCTGAAGGTTCAGCGCTATTGCCAGAAGCAAAAAGGGGAAGAGTGATCCCAACACCTTTCATCTCTGAAAAACCTTTATGCTGACACAATGATTCTTTGCTTAACGAGCCACAGCAGTTTCTAACGGCTCCCTCAATCCAAGTTTAGTGCCGCTGGAAGCAAACGGCGCAGCATTGCCGGACCCTCGTCGAGTGAAGCGAATCCAGAAGTTTTGCACCAAGCACAACACCTGAGGAGCTCGCTAGTTTGGATATTGGTGAATTGCGCCAGCCAAGCTCTGTTTCCGATGACTCGTTTGGAAGGTAAATCATTCAGATAATCGGCACCGATTTAATTAGTTCCTCTGCCGGGAACGATACTTATCTAAAAGGACGTGTTCACCTAGAACCATCTGGTTACCTCGAGAGTCATGATAAACATGGCGGTTTTGTGGATGTTTGACTTGCTGGATTCGACATAGCCCTTAACATATACAATCTTTTTCGATGCAGCCAAAGGCCTTGCCAAGAGACTCCTCACTGATCACATCGACAGTGAAGTATCGAGATTCGCGTCCGAAATCCAGTAGCCGGAATTGTGCCCCAATTAAGATGTACTTGTCTTCAACAAGCTTGATGAAGGCAGCTACTCGGTTGTCTGATCCCGCTTCTATCGAGCCGTAGTCCTTGCCAAACTACCTATTGGAGTGAACTGGTGGTTAGTATTAAATGCGTCATGTCGTGCTCAAGTCATCTGTCAAGACGGTCTTGGGCGCAATGCGTCAGTCGACGCGTTTTGGTTGCACGGCTGATCAGAGATCCGGATGATTATGTAGGTGTTGCACTTGACATCCCTATCGTGATACTCCGTTGCAGCATGGGGTCTGGTTGCTGCCATTTCAAGGCCGCCGTAGGGTACGCATTTCATTACCAGAGGACAATGGAGTTCACGATGGATGTGTAATGGGTTCTGAGCACGTCATAGTCTCAACAGCGATAGATAGCACACACTGGAAGATGACCCTGGGGTTGTGAAGGCGAGCCGAAATGTGCCGGGGGTTAAGGAGGTCATCTACTATTACAGAGACCTCTATCGAGCAAAAGACATCGAAAACAGGGAGAAGGAAGTTTCAGGTTAGTACAATCAAACTTTGAAGGAGGTACGTCGTCAGCATTCAAGATCTTACCGTAACGTAGTAGTTGAATGCAGACAATTTCGGGCACTATGCAGAACAACTCGCGACATTTGCACCCAATGGAGTTTTTGCGCTTGCCGGTGCTTCTCACCCATACGAAACTGGGAATCCCGACTACCAAAATGAAGTTTGACTTCATGGATCACCTTGCGTATTTTTACCGAAGGGGGTTTTGCACTTATAGGGGACATTGCCATATTGCCCGACAGGGGGAAGATGTCCACCAGTGCATGCCCCAAGAGGCTCGGCATTTACTCTGGCCCATTGAAGCACGCACGTGGCGGCATCAGTTACATGGAAGGCGTGCTTCAGGGCTGACCACGCTATAGAGCTCTTTCATCTTGTCGTCCTCAATCAATGACTTCGCGAATACATCTGCCCAGCATCATCATTTTTTTTCGGAGTCCGTAACGAAGGCAGATGGTAGGAGCACGCTGACCCTGTCAAAGATCCCGTCAGCAGTAGCCCGGTAACACCAAGGGAGAGAACATACCTACCTACCTACCTCTACGTTCAGCGAGAGGATACAGAGCTCAGCAGGGGCCAATACGCGCCTTTCATACAGCTTAGTGCAACCCCGCACCACTAAAACACCACTACGAAAGATCACCAAGCGTCTCGCGGTACATTGAACGACAAGGGACGAAGGGGGGGAGAAGTTCATACGATAACGATGTCACCTCAACCTCCAGTACCTCTCAACCTCGCCGGTCGTGCGACAGCGCTGGCATCGCGAAGCTGGAAGGTCTTCCGCGTCAACTGGCACTTGGGCTTCACGGCTTTTGGTGGGCCACCGGTCCACTTCAGGATAGTGAGTGCCTGTACGGAAACGGCCTGAACTGCACTGACTCAATGAGTCTCCTCAATACTGGCAAACCTGCACGTCCACGGGCTGACGAGGAGACGATTAAAGTTTAATGACAAATTCGTACAAAAGACCAAATGGATCGATGAGCAGGTGTACTAAGAGCTCTTCAGCGTCTCGCAGGCCCTCTCCGGACCAGGCAGCACCAAAATGCTGTACTGTATCAACTTGATACAGGACGGATTCCTTGCCGCTGTTTTTAGCTTCCTGCTGTGGAGGTAAGTCGCAACATCCATCCAACAATCAAAAAAATACCTCTACCGGGCGTGAACGACGGTCTGATAAGGCGCAACCAGTTTACCGGGTGCCATAGGCATGTACGGGCTCGCTGTCGGCGTCTCAAAAATCGACGAAACCCTCCCGAGACCGGTGTATGCTCTACTGTCGGGCCTTAACGCCGGTACTGTCGGCGTCATCGCCCTTGCTGCCGTCGAACTATCTGAGAAGGCCATCACGGATCGGCTGACGAGAATCCTGGTCTTTCTCGGCGCCACTGCTGGCATGCTGTACAATGCCCTTTGGTATTTCCCGGTTTTGATGTTAGCATCTGGCATCGCGACACTTGTACATGACTTGAGATGGATGCATCAACCGGTTTCGGCCATCGTCGGTTTCGGTACAAACCTCAAGGGCAAGCTCATCAGGGCATGGCCTTTTGGAAATTGGCCCGGATCAACTTCAAATGCGGGTAACGACAACAATGCCGCGGGGCGAGGGAGAAGGAACAGTGCAGACGATGAAGAAAGCATCAAAATGTCGAGCGTGGCAAAGACAACAGCGACGGCGTCAAGCAGCTCGGGTGCCCGACCAAGAGCCGGACCACAGCCGCAGCTGTCCGACCTTCCAGTGACCGAACAAGAAGCCTCCACGTCCTCCACAGCCGAAAGTGAGCCACGCATCATTCCAAGCGAGTTCCGGCTCGACTTTTCCTGGAAGATCGGAACGGCCATCGTCGCTTGCTTCTTCGCCACCTTCGTTGCTGTTATGGTCACTCGCGGCGTCTTCCTGAATCCGCCTGGAATTCCCCTCCTGTACCACTTGTTCGCCAACATGTATCTTGCCGGAACAATCATCTTTGGCGGTGGCCCTGTCGTTATTCCTCTGTTGCGGGAATACGTCGTTGCCGAGGGTTGGGTAAATCCCCGCGACTTTCTCATCGGACTTGCTCTGATCCAGGCTTTCCCAGGGCCCAACTTCAACTTTGCCGTGTTCTTGGGGGCCCTGACCGCCATCGGCAGCGGTGATAACCCGGTAGCAGGCGCGGTCATTGCCTGGGTGGGTATTTTCAGCCCGGGTCTGATCTTGGTCCATGGTACAATGGGGATATGGAGTGCGGTAAGGAGCAAGAGATGGGTAAAGGCCGTGCTCAGGGGCGTGAATGCTAGCGCAGTCGGGCTGATCTATACCGCCGTTTACCGGATTTGGTGTGTTGGCTACATTGATGAGGGCTTTCAGTATGGTAAGAGCTTGGGCGCTGACCCGTGGTGGGTCGTGGTAACGGCGACGAGCTACGTCGGTGGGCGCTGGTTCAACCTCAAGGCACCCTTAGCAATCATGCTTGGTGCAATCATGGGGTTGATCAGGTATGGTGTTGTGTCCGCTTGAGCGATACTCTTATCCTCAAAATCTACGAATGAGCCTCAAGCTTGCAACAGCGAGCTATAGAACCGGGGAACATTGTGATGATCGGAGGGGCGCCGATGCGATAGGAAGCTCTAGAAATCTCTAGCAGTCTCTTACAGGGCCATGTGGCTCTCTAATTTTATTGAACATGGCGTGCATAAATTGAGAGCTGTGAAAGTGAGTCTGCTAAGAGGCGTAGCCATTCGGAACCTAATACAGCGGCATCAACCGTATCCCGTCACCCAACCTCATGGTTCGTTAATCGGCGAGAATATATCCCTCTGTTCCTGCATGAGATCTATCCATCCGCTGCCGAATTCTATTCCAGTCAACTCTCTCAAGCGTCCGTACGTTCAAGGGCTGCAACCTCAAGTTCACCTCGACAATCGTCTTCATCACCTTGTATCGCTCAGGATCTTGTTCCTCGAGACTCTTCAGCCTTTCTGCGAGATCGGGAGGCCCATAAACCATCATGAATACCATGACACCGCAAGTTGAACAGTGCCGGAGACCGCACGCCCGCCGGTTATATAAGTACTCGAAGGTCTCGTTGAATGCTTCTCCGGAAAAGACGACATAGTCCTTGGTGGGATAGATCCCGACGAAGGCATCCTGAGGTTTGGTGAACGCAACGATTAGTAGCTCTTGATGGCAGCGTACAGATACAGGGTGCTTCTAACTCTCACACATGAACTGCAGTTGTCCTCTTTGATTGGCCATGGAATTTCCAGGTCTTGCCCAGTCTTCTTCAGCTCGAACTGAACTTTCCCACAGTGGCAGCTACCATGGCACAAGACATCTGGACTCCCAGACAATGGTTCGAGGGGTCCTTCCTCTTCGAGATTGACTGTCTTGACAACCGACCTGGAAGACTGGTTAGTGAATCTTGATATTTGCTGACCTGCCAAAATGAAGTAGGTAGGTAGCGTCTTTCATACTCAAGGAAGAAGGTATTGACACCCTGAATAGCCCGCACGTTGACTAACAGTTGTCCCTTCAGAGGTCCATGCAAATGCATGCCTACCACTCCTGTGCCACAGTTGCTGCAGAACTTCAAAGATGTTCGGTATCAGCAATACGCACTATACTTTATGCAAACTTGATCTGTAATTCATTGTGCACTCACCTGATCCCACATCAAAGAAGTTTGATATTTGCTCAAACAGCCATCATCCCGTGTCCATCTCAATTTGCCCTCGTCAGGCATTGAAGGGCTAGGAAGCCAAATGTAGCCCTTCTTGGAACAGAGCGTGCAGGTGCATTTCACAGCTGTGTCGTCGAGCCTATGGCCATCGGGGAGCGAATATTCGAAGCGGAACCGGCCGCAGTGGCAGTTGCCCTTCAGGACTGCCCAGTCGGTTGTTTGTGTGATCGTCTCCATCTCGGCGATGCAGTTGGCGATGTAGAGCTCGGGGTCCACGATTCAGAGTTCGGGGTTTGCGGATCACTGCTCGAGTCCAAACGGCGGAGTGATTATGGTGGAAAAACTGATGGTCGATGGAAAGAATGACGACTAATGTCGAGTTCAAGTGGAATTGTTGATGGCTAACATCGAGTGTAGATGTCCACTGTCTTACAACATGCATTAAATACCTACACAGCCCTGGAAAATGCAACATAACAGGCCAAAAAGGGAAGGTGAAACCATCCCACCACAGCGGCAGTACCACTGCAGCCCCTACTAACAGTCGTTTCTCTCAGGCTTTACTACCTACCTGGCCAGGCCATCTTTGCCAGCGATCCTCATATTCCCAAGGAAGGCATCATCTACAGCGACCAAGTATCTCTAGGTATCTACAACTATCCCGTCTTCAACGTCCATGAGCTCTGGGGTAGGACCTCGATGCCGACTTGGAGCTGATGTTAACGAGGTACGCCATGGTTACACCACTCAAGAAAACGTGTCTCAAACTAGGTTATCTTTGCATTGCTAAGGTAGGTACCTTGCCGCCGCAAATACACGTCACTATCACTTCGTATCATAGCGAGTTGGACTCTATCCTCAATGGATCGTATCTCGGCTCCAAGGAACACGTAAACAAGACTATCTGATAATCAGTATGGTGGTCATCATCCGCACACCCTTCCAACACTGCTCCCCCTCCAGATCCAACCCTCGCCGCTCGCAAATCTTCTTACAACCATACATACAATTCAATACTCGTAACTCCCGAGTGGCATCCAGCATTCTCCCATTTGCCCGCCATGAATTCCTCAAACGGCGTTGTAGAGTTATGATCTTCATCCTGGTAGAACAACCCCCAGTCTTCTTGGTGGGAAAACAACTCGCAGGCCAGATCGACATTGTGGCACCGGACGGGGACCCAGCCCATAAAAATGAGATCGAAGAGGCAGTTGAATTGACGACGGAGCGAAGGTGGGCGAGAGGCCGCAGTCTTCCAGGTCGAGGGGTGGAAGTGAAAGCGATGTCTGCTGCCACCCCGTCGCTTCTGCCCTGCAGTACCTATGCTTTATCGCTGACTTGCAAGACCAACAACTGTGTTGCACAGTGGGGTATGCCTCGCCGGGAAGGACATGCCGAAGCCGGCCACTGCACTTTTCTTTCCAAATCATCGAACGAAACATCTCACCTGTTCGTAATTCTTCCTGGTTTTATTTCACATCTCGAAACCTCCACTCATTCATCGCAAGCAAGTTCACCATGTCGCTCTGCGCTAATTTCCCTTAACCAGGGTCGCCATGTCTGGAAGTCCCAAAAAAAAAAAAAAAAAAAAAAAAAAAAAAAAAAAAAAAAGCGTGTAAGACTATTGGCTGGTCGATCCCAGAATGTGAAATAATCGTCCTTGTCAGTTCGTTAGTGCAGGGGCGTCGTCAAAGCCACTACGGTGCATCTTGCAGGGTGTCCAGCTAACACGAACACCCTATAACGCCTGAAGCTCGCCATTTTGCGTGGACTGCACCGATTTCACAGCCGCACATTGGCAGGCAAGGGAACCGAATTCTCCGGGGGAACATTCGGCTTCCATGCCTCTTATCGCGACACCGGGCCCCGTCTATGAGCCGGACACGACGTCTAACAGAGAGTTGACCGACAAAATGTGAGTTGGGGTATTATCGCGATTGCCTCCCCCGCGAAGAGTTTACAATAAACTTCTGCATGCGATTGAGTTCGGGCTGGAGGATGGTGAAGAGGAGGCGATTAGGTGCGGTCCTCCAGGCTGAACCTGGGCTGTGGTCCTGGACAGCTTCGTGTTCCGTCGCTTCCAGTCTCCATACGTCTTCTAGACCCGGAAAACCCGCCGCCTCTTGAGCTTTTGCGTTCCAGCAACGCCTCATCCGGCTCTGGGAATACACACACGAGATGTAGTCCAAGTACGTCCTGTATTCCTGGCTGCGAGACGCCAATGCCTGCATTGCGTTAAACGAACACCCTCGAGCGGCAGAGTCGGACGGGAAGCTGGGCACAGAATAGCTGCATATCCCCGAGAGCGAAGCAGACACTAACGGGGCTTTACGAGAGCAGCTTCAACGACTCAGACTGGCAGTATTTGTCTTGTTAAGCTCACTGGTCTTGGTTACTCTTGGCTGGGTTGGTCGAGAATTGACATCTCGGACTATGATAATGGAGTCACAACTCGCCGGTAACATCCCCATCGAAGCTTTCAAGACATGACATTAGTGAAGAGCCAAAAGCTGAGGAATATCTGGTTTGCAAGTTACGTTCTGATGAAGTTTACCAGTTTCGCCCAGCCATCAAATGATGTCCGCTGGCAGGGGCCGCCGAACGACGAGATCGGCAAGGTTAGGGGACATCTGTACATCGACATTGGGGTTATCGAAACTTCAAGAGGATTGCGCAAAATCTGCCGAACCAGACCCTTTCAACTCCGAGAGAATAGTATAGGTACATCATCGGGTGGGGGGCTTTCCCAAGTTCACTGCTTGGTATGTCATTTCTCCCTGACGTAGCTCCTCTAGTATATTTACTAACGACCTCTTACCCAGACTAAGACCTTATCAGACAAAGTTTCTGCCCCGACCGCCACAGCGGTGACAGAGACATGATGGAGCAGTAGCGCAAGGAGTACGGGATTCGTCTTTGTGAGTACTTGCAGTACTGATCCCAACAATATGGCAACTTAACTGACATGTTCAACCAACAGAACACTGTATCAATCACCTCCGCCAGACGGTCATGTGCTACTCCGACATCGGCACCATCCCCTGGATATATATCGACAATTGCACGTCAACTTCCCCTCAGCCAAGATGACTTACATCTACGGCAGTTTCGACAAGCTTACGGAGTGGTTGCTGCAACTCGATAATATTTTCCACAGGAGAACCATCAGTTTCGGCTCAAGGCGTTGCAGGCTGGTGCACTCGTTGCGAGCGAGAAGCAATTTTGATGTCCTGTCTATTGATGATGCTAGGATGAATTCGAATGAAGGCTCATGTGGATATGAGAAAGGATTGGTTATTCCAGGCGAGCATGCCGAGCATGATGCATTAGATCTTGACGTACATACCGTACGGACTCGGTTCGTTGATTTTCAACTTTCAGGGAATTCGGGCATTAGCAGTAAGCAGAGTGCAACATTTATGCCCACCAGAAATTGTATGCAAGATGGTATTTCGACTCTCCCCAGGCCTTAGCGCCCTTGAGAAAACAGGTAGAAAGAAGAGGGGAAAACAAGAATCGAATTCATAGTGCTCCGAGGCGGCAACATGACTCCTCCATTCATTTTGGTGGGCATAAAACGTCCATATTCGGGAGAAATGTTCACAGCTTACGCCTAACTTCTTCTCTGGAGTTTCAAAATCAACGAACCGAGTTCATACGGCATCTTCCACCAACTTAACTTACGATACATCTGTCAAGATACAAAAACCCTTAAGAATCCAACAAAAAAGGTGAAGTACAAAAATAGTAAAAACTCTTCTTACCCTTCATACCATCTTAACTGCTCACATACAATTAGTCTTTGCATACCTATAGGGATATCCAAAATGTGCACGAACCATGTTCTGCATCGGGTGTGTAGGACGTGCGAGAACATAGTCTTCATCGCCGCCACAGAGGTTCCTTGCGAACTGGTCAGGAACGATCTTACCAAGCTTTGGGGCGATTGCGGAACATCTGCCAACAAGCTGACAACTGATTTAATTCTCTTTTGTCTTCTGTGTGAGGAAAAGTTCGATACACCAGTGTAGACATGGAATGGGGCAGATCTTGGCATGACCAATCAAAAGTCACTGGCAATCAAGGCTTGAGGGAGAGTAGCTGGAATAGTCAAGAAATACAAAATCGTTCCGGCTAGCCAGGAATACAGACCAAGGTCGCATACTTTCTCTGATGGGTGGGCCAGACAGAATATGAGCATTGCAAGGAGTACAGCAACACACAAGATGCAGCAGTCAAACATTATTGTTCGTAACTCAATGCCATTCATGCTATATCATGTCCTGTCATCTAGAACTCTGTCTGTCTCTGGTGTAGATCTCCGAAGAGGCTTCCTGCTACTTTGCAGGTATATCGTGCCGCGCCCTGAACTTTTCGTTTTCCAACTAGTCGCCGCCATTCATATGTACAAAGAAGAAGGCAACGAATTGTTACATTCGGAAGAAGTGGAGTAAAAGGAAGGAGATATCAAAACCAATGCTTCACTCGGCGTCGAGAGGAGCCTTGGGAGGGGTGTCGTTCACCTGGATACCGCCGCGCTTCTTCTCGTCGCTGTCAGGCATGGGAAGAGCCCAGCCGCCCTCGCTCTCGGGGGTGGCGAGCCAGAGACGGAGAAGGTGACGACGGGGAGCAGGAGGGGCGAAGTCTGTTTTGGAAAATGTCAGTCAGTACCTACCAAAACCATTCAAGTACCTATACACGCAACTGAAAATTGGAGAAACACAATCAAACAAGAGAACCCACCCTTATAAGCAGTACGAGCATGCAACAAATGTGCGTTGCTCAAGAACTGGATATCGCCAACTTCAAGAACCATATGCAGCGCCAGCCTCTGGCACGTCTCCTCCAGGATCTGCATTGCCCTCAACTGCTCCTCGCTCAACGCAGGAATCAAGCCCTTGTCGCTGAAGCGAGTCAGCGATTTGACATAGTAAGGATCCCACTTGCAGTACAGCCTTCCCTTGCCGCCGTTCTCAAGATACACAACCGGCTGACGGACCCATTCCTGCTGGCCCTCCGACACCTCGCCCTTGCGGTCAAAGTACCAGATGGGCTTGGTCAGGAGCTCGGCCACATCCGGGTGCTCCTGCTGCAACGTGTTCCAGACGTGATGGACAGAGACGATATCGCTCTCGCCGCCCTCCTGCGCACGGTGCACGCACAACAGGCCGACAATGTCGCCGTCGTCCGCGTGGAAGAACTGCCGCGCGGTGGTGCGGTAGATGCGCACCGTGTGGATCTGGGTCGGGTCGTCACCGACGTCCTTGACGTGGCCCAGCACGTGGCCGCGCCCGTTTTGCGAGAGGAAGTAGCCCAGGAAGGTGCCCAAGCCCATGTAGGCGACCGCGTTCTTCTCGGGGCCCCAGACGTCGGCGGGGAACCGCTTAAACAAGATGAAGCCCTTGCCATTGAGCAGGTCGTCGCGGAGGTTGGTGAGGACTTTGCCGAGCTTGGGGAGAGGGAAGTTTTCCTGCGATATGCCCGTAAGGGGAGTGCCGGAGGCAATGAAGGCATCCGCCGTGTCGGAGAGTTCTTGTACTTCATCATCGGTGAAGGGGTGAACCCAGCGCTCGGGGTTGTTGACAAAGTCCTCACGCTTCCAGACGGTCGGGCCGGTGATCTCCCTGGGAAAGTCGGAGTAAGGCTTGAGGACGTCGTAAAGGGGAGGGTGCTGGCCCGAGGTGCGGATACCGTCGGGGAAGATGTCGCGTGGGGCATTTTGGTTGTGATAGGTGTTCTTGTGCTTGAACACGGCGGGAGAAGCAGCCACGGAGGGCTGGGCCTCATCGACGAGAACTCCGGGAGCCATTGTATCTGAGGGTATATGTGGGTGAAGATGGGAGGTGCGGTTGAGTGATTGGAGTAAGTGGCTATTTCAGAAGACAAGAGAAATGAGATGTCTTTTAGAACAAGGTGTGGGTGATGGATGGCCGCCAGATTCAACACGGAACTAAATAGAGAGGGTATAACGATGATATAAGAAACTATTCGCCTGGTTCAAGACAGCAAATGAACGTTGACATTCACCTCGACCACCATCACGTTTACATATAATAGTGGTTGTGCTGCTTGTTGGTGTCGATTGCGTGATCATTAGTCGGCGAGGTTGTGACTAACCAAAACCGAACACTCCTGTCACATATTCGGCCAGTCAAGCGAGATGTATCCAACCAAGTGGGCGGTTCTGGTGCAGCGACCACAAACCATTGCGATATCCCGAGAAACGATGACGTGCTTAACTGATGAGACATGAAGCTTCGACCCCGCAATTCCCCCAAACACTTTCGGGACCGTGATTGCCTTGTTCGCCAGGAGGTTTCATTGAAATAAGGAAGGATATGCAGCTCCCAGACTTTCAAATCAGATGCCGTTTCTGCGTCCATCGCATCTCTGCCCCCACGTTAGACGTTGAGGGGAGAAAGGGTGGTTGTTTGGCAGACAAGGGTTAGGGTTGAGTATGTGCCTTGGCGGGCATTGCGCCATCGACCCGATCTACAACCATGGAAGGATGTATTGTACTGGTCCCCTCGTAGACGATGCCTTTCCCGCTTGGCTGTTGTTACGGATTGGCCAACGGGATGACGTCGAGCCGCGAAATTCTCCGAGCTCGAGTGTCTGGGATGCTGAGTATCGGAGGACGAGTCATGCTCTTGTCCATTGTCGTGCTAGATTTGTGTGTTCGAAAGGGATCAGATACAAAGAGGTGGCTCACTGAAGGTCCGCCTCGCCACGAGCACGACATGTTGACGGCCTCCGAAACCGTTTCACTGCAGCCATCATTTTCCATTGGCATTAGGTACTTTGGCTGCTGTTGTAGTCACCAAGAATCTTGCAATCTACGTACCAACAAACCTCCCTATCGATCCCCCATGTACGCCTTGCATGTAGATCCTTGAACTTGTCTTCATCTAGAACTGATCAGTTATTCCCGCGGTCTTTCCTCATCAACCCTTCTTCCTAACTAGAGTCTCAGTTCTGACAGGACGTTTGACAGCGATGGAACTGCGTCTCTTTCAGAATGAGCACTCGTTACCAAATCCTGCTTCCTCATGCTTGCAGTTTTCCATCAACCTCTGGACTTCTTCCGCATGCTCTTGGGACAACGAAACTTCCAGAGCGCGCCGTTTCAACCTTTCGAGAAGTGCCGGATCGGAAGTGACAAGCTGAGGTATTTCACCGGTTGGATAGATGACTGCACCATCATCTGGGTAATACATTTCCTCTCCATGTTCGTCGCCCAAGTATCTCACAATCTCCGGATGATTAGCTTGTCTAAAGTCAATTCCCTTTCCGTCTTGGACAAGCATCTCCCAACGTCTCTCGAATTCGTCGCCATACGCGAGGAGCCCGTCGGCGCCCTGGACTCGATGAAGCCCTCGGACATCCTCAGTCGTGACTAGGAAGTTGAAGTACTCCTGATATGGTATGCGACCGAAGCGCGTAAGTTCGAGATTTGCCCATTGAGCTTCTGGTGTCGGGCTGCCGTTGACGAATCCTAGTAGGCCTTCAGGAGTGATGAACTCAAAGACTCTTGTCCAACGGCCCCCAAGAGATCTGTATTGTCCATCTCTAGTTCTCCTGATATCCTGAATCATCCACGCAACCGAGGTCACTGCGAATTTGTCGAGTTGCAAGCCCAGTGTGGCTAGACGCTTTACCGTGTCGAACTCCAGGCGGCAGTCCGACAACTCGAGAACACGAAGAGTGTCGGCATGACGGGCGATGAATTTCTCGAGACTCGCCTGGCTGTAACTGATGCTTTCAAGACTCAGAGAGTTGAGATGGGGCAGGTAGAGTTCACCGGTGTTGGGGCCAGCCACTTGTCCAACCAGCAGATCGAAGAAGTAATGGTCGCCGGCCTTCTTGGCGCAGGGCCATGCAACTGGAAACCTTTGGTATGCTGTGAGACGTAGGGTGCGCAGGTTCTGAGCGTTTGCGAGGCAAGCAAGCAGTTTGTGCTGCATCTCGAGGTGACGTTGACGACGCCCCGGCTCCCCACCAGGACAGTCAACCATTCCAATGTTGAATGTAAATTTGACTAGAGTTTCGGAGATCGGTGGTACATGCGTTAGTTGAAGGGGAATTTGTGGTTTCTTATACTCAAAGTAAGTACTGTTGAGCCAATGCAGCCGAAGCCACCTGTTGCCGACCGCATTTCTCTGTGCCAGAGCGGGAAGAACGTAGAGCTCGGTCCCTTTCAAGAAGACATTGCTTGCTGGAGCATCTTCGCCAGGTACGGTTGGCAGCCGACTGGTACACTTCCAGCGCTGGCTCCGCAGATCTCTGGAACGGGCCATAGTAATGTCTCTGCCACAGCGGAGATGGAATGTTTTGAAGTTCATGGAAGTGGATGTAAAGGTACGGAGTTTTGGCATCCGCGCAATAGCCTGGAGGAAAACGGGCAAAAGTCCGTCGCGTACAGTGTACGGTTGTTCCTCGCCACTACCACTTGGCACATCCAAAGGCGAGTAAGAGTGCCAAAATAAACTGTTCTTTTGGCATTCAACCATCTGATCCCAGGATGGTATCGAGATGGGCGGCAAAGGCCACTGAATCCCGTTCCTCTCAACAGTGGGACAGTCCAGCTCGAGCCAGATCAGCTCCTGGACATGTCGACTGAGCCTAGGGCTATAGGCAATGCGCAGAAATGTTGCAAGATCATTTCCAACAGGAGAGACCGCCACCTGGCGAAAGAGGTATTGAGAAGCGACAGCCTCGAACGACCGGCAGGTCTGACGGAGAGAGAGGTAGTCAGCCTGATGAGTAACTTGACCAAAGATCAGGAGGAGAAGATCCTTGTCGCGAAGCAGAGCGTGAGACATGCTAAAAGGATTTCGTAGGGTATCGCTGTCGAGAAGGAGCGCGTGAAGAATGGCGATGCGTGATTTGACCAAGGACCAAAAGCAGGAGATCGCTATCGTTGTTCAGAGGAGGGCGTATAATGTGGTGGTGATTGTGACTTGACTGAATCCTGATGTGCAAGCTGACTTGGCCAAAGATCAGAAGGAGAGGCGGGGCTCTGGTGCGCATGGCAACTTGACCGAATAGTAAATAGGAAAGATCGTTGTCGAGAAGGAGGGCCTGAGAGATGGTGCTTGTTCTTGAACTGCGTTCTGACGTGCAAGTGAATGGCAGCGCGTCGACTAGACTAGGAGCGGTACCTAGGTAGTTTAGCGCTTAAAAATGGTTTTCTTCCATCTGGTTGTCAAGTGAATGGTCGGAACTAGTGAAGTGCGCGTTTGGAAAGCCGCCTCATCATGAATGCTCACATGTGCAGTAGCCATTCGATTAGTTTTATTAGACATTAGTTGAGTTGAAAAGCATATCAAGTTCTCCAGTTGTATCTGTAGGTATACGGGGCCGCTTCCAAGACGTAATATCTAGGAATCTTGTAGCATGGCACCCGCGACGATGTGAAGGGTTCCATGTCACAGAACAAGGCGCTTGAATGGATGTGCCTCTGTGTTGAAGACGTATTCATCGAGATTGATGAGATTCGGCTCGCTGAACATGAGATAGAAGTACTTGAGTGTCTCTCCAAGCCAGAAGCTCTCCATGGAATGGCTCATGGGTGGTTTGCCCCCCTTTATGGTAACGTCGAGCAGCGCTGAATTGGCCAGTTCGGTCCTGGTGTTGGAGTCAATGGCCTGGAACATAGCCCAGGCTGAGTCTGGAAGGTCACGACGGCCCGTGATGCGGTAAAGGAGAAAGACGCTCTCGATAGCTTCGGGGCGAAGGATGTAGCGCGCGTCTGGAATCGACACGAAACCTTTGGGTAGCCGCTTGTAGTTGATGATTCTGTTCGCTTTGTGCAGGTCATTCTCTTTATTCTCGGACAATCCCCAGCCAGCCTCTTCAACGACGGCCAACTTCCATTTTGCCTCATCCCACGGACAGTGATCGGTCGAGTCACAGGGTAGCACGTGGAAGACCTCGGGCATGATACCCAAGGGCATGGATTTGTACGCCCACACGCATCCGTCCATGAGCTGCTGCCCCTTGCGGACATGGGTGTCATTCTGAATGAGTTTGCCTCCAAGAGCAAGCATGCCGCCGGTGAAACAAGCGAGATGTTGGCCTTCTGGACGCAGCTGTGTCACTCTCTTTCCATTTTCAGACCCGACCAGGACCATGCCCGTCATTAACACGTCTTCCTGATCAGGCAGCATAGGACGGAAAAGGTTGTAGCGAATGGCTGTGTCCATGGCTGCCTTGTACATGTCGGCGTACATGGGAAGCAAGCCGCCGACAAGGGCATGGGTCTTGGGGAGGTATTCGTAGAGCGAGTCGGCCATTGCACCTAGCGTGTATTGGTGGTGCCTGCCAAAGTCCTGCCGTCTTGCATCGACTACGACAGGCCACATACCAGGAAGACGTGTCCTTTGCTGTTGTTTCTGGAGAGCCTCCATGATATTTTGCACAGCATCAAACCACTTGGGATCGCCCGTCAACATGGAGAGCCGAATGAACTCGAGAGAGAAGGAACCAAGCTCGGCAAGGAGGACAGCATCATGGGCGACTTGTCGCTCTCCACGCGAAGCATCATGGAAGTTCCATCTCGTCTGGGGCATCCTGTTGGGAGTGTCGAAGGCCAGGTACAAGACCTCACCCACTTCCTTGGCCTTTTGCAGCAACCTCTTGTCTCCACTAAGGTCGAATGCTGCGAGGAAGCCGCCCAGGTACCGGATATTTGTCTCGAAGACGTTGATTTCGGCTCGGGAGGTGGTCTCGAAGCTGATGTTGGCTGCCGCAGCAACGGCCTCGTAGAACTGATCCTTCAAACCCATGATCCATAGAGTGTCAAGGCTATCAACTAGTGTCGCTCCCCATCCTCCAAAGGTCTCCTTTCGGCCGCCGTTAACTGGCTCCAGCTCGTCACTCATCCATGCCTTGGTGCGGTACGAGTTCCAGCAGCGAAGAAAGGCATCTTTGACAGCGCTTTGTCGCTCGAGGCGTACCTCTCGGTCATTGGCAGACTCCGGGCCGAAGGTGGTCTGTACTGTGGGCAGTCTCGAGGGGGGCCCTGTTGGCAGCTGTCTCATCTTGGTGACGGGGTACTGGGGAGGTTTCTGCAGCCTATCCCGTATGGATACGGGGGGTGAGCCCCTATCTGAGTCCGCTCCTGCATCAGCGGAGGAAGAGGAGGAGGAGAATTTGAGCCTGGCCAGCTCGAGGTTGCGGTGCGAAGTAAAAAGGATGAAGCAAGTGACACAAGCAATCAACAGTGCCGCTCCCCACCGCCGAGCAAGGGGCGGCATTTTGGGAGCTGAAAATGGAATTTTGGAACTGGAAGCGTGATGATCGACAATTCGCGGGCTTGGAGGTGTCAAAAGCTGAGATGTTGTAGTCTAGAGAATATGGACTAACAACCTTCCACTCCCAACCTACTGGAAGGCGGTTTGTTGTACGAGGGAGCAAGTTGTCACCGTCTGCGTCTTTATTTCAGGAGACTATTGCTGTTCACGATATCCGTAACATACAGCGCATCGTATGTATTGTTACGTTATCTGGACATACCATTGTCGTATTATCATGCAAGTGGTGAGCAAATATGTAATGCATTTACCGTATGAATGCGTAGTTTGTTCGGTAGTGACATCCGCTAACTGTGGGGATGTTCAGGGACCGACCGCCCTTGTCTTTGGCAGCCAAGATGTGAAATGTATCATAGCGGCCCGAGATCTTAGCGTCGTTCCCGGCAGGGGCATCGTAGCACACACCCCGCCATTACCGCCTGCGTAACTTTCAACGTCATTCAATTTATTCCCTCTTACCTCTGGACCGGAGAGCAGCCCGCTTCTTCCATTTCCGAAACAACACGACTTGCGAGGGCAGCCCGCGATCGAGGACACTCATCACAACCTCGACTTCCTTGCTCAAGTACCTCTACTGCTTTCGATACTATTGCAAGATGCCGACTGTCAAACACCCCCCGATCACTTCGACAACGCCATGCATGCCTCGAGTAGCAAAGATGCTAGAGTACCACCGCATCACCACGGCATTGGTCGAGAACCAGTTCAGCCTACAGTCGACATGTGTCTCGGATCCGCACATAAAAGCTAACCGTGACCCCCGACTAATCTTTGCGAGGACATCTGGTACTCTACTAACAAGCAACCCACCATATCCGGCGCAGCTCACGAGATGCTGTAGGCTCAAAGTACGAAATATCCGGACAGTTTGTGGCACAAAAGCTTTCTTCTACTCGACCTGCCTTGGAAACTCAGGCCGGAAGCCACGCACAAGGCATTCACTTACCCAGACGAATCTGGCCAAGTTGTTCACTCTTGGTCCTGGGCTTCGATGGAGAGAGGCGTTACCTGGAACTCTCTTCAAAGACATTTCGACAAAGGGGCGTGAAGGATTGGAGACGAGTATTATATGATGAGTCGAAAGGCTCTGCTTGGACAACTCGCTAATGTTTCCATGAAGCTTAAGGTATGTACTAGACGTAAAACCTCCAAGTTTTTGTGCTCTAAACCTATCGTGAACTTTAGAGATGCCCTATGTGGATGGTTATGGGATTGGAAGCGAGATGGACAGAAAACCGAGGAATATACAACTGTCCAAACTGTTTGCAGCCATCCAAGCAACATGAAATAGATATTGGCATCAGGTGCACACAGCTGATAAATTCCTCCATACATCATGAACCTCACGTCTTGATGCACGGTCTTACTGGCCCCCGAAAGCCACCGGCGATCAACGCACGACCCAATGCAACGGAAGCTACCGAACGCTAGCATATGCTATACATAGTATGAGGTTACCGGATCTTCGGGGCCGGGATTGTCCATATCCCGGCACGATCCACATGCGATGAACCCGACATCGCGATCGCGCGATCATTTCGTACGAACAACGTCATACATATGCGATGACGCGCATGATACAATCGTGGCTATGGAAGCTGAGATGACTTCGGCTGACAAGGAACCGAAACTCAAGAGGACTGATTGTTGTGCTTCGATCCAAACGCGATTGACTTTTTCGCTTTCATGTTCATCCGCCTTTCTTCCTGGTGAACTACTCATTCCTCATTTTTACGAGAACAACTCCAATCGCGCATCACGACCACGGAAGAACCTACAAAGCGAACTGAGCTACACCATCCACCACCGCAGATAGCCACACACAACCACCATACACAACACCCCAAAGCCCTCCACTACCTACCTCTACGCAACCACCATGAACATGACTTCCCAAGACAAGAAACCCCTCCGGCAAGTCGCCGCCGAAAAGGTCAACGGCCCCAACGCCAACCCTTCCCAACTAGGCGATCCCATCTCCCTCAAGGCTGAGACCAACCAAGCTTCTCCCGACAAAGTCAATTACGACCCTGAGGGAGCCGAGGTTCCCCCTTCTTCGTCGTCTCGCTCCCCTTCAAACAAATCGCCATCCGCATCGAACGCGCAGCGAACAAAGGCGTACGGTGTTCCGAGGAATGACCCCACGAATGCCAGTCTAGGTGGGGGAAAGGGGAAGAAGGGTTCAGGTGGGGCGAGGACTGCTTCAGGAAAGCAAATCCCTCTGGAGGGCGACCCGACGAGTCTAGAGCGCGAGCAGGTGGTTGAAGATGGGAGTGGAAAGGGGAGGGGGAGGGGGGAAAGTAAACTTTGAAAGTGACATCGCATGTATGTGCGAATTACTGTGGGAGCTGAGTTGATGAGTAACACATTTGGACCATCCAAATATCAAAATCATCAAGCCCGCATGGCTCAGTGGTAGAGCGCATCACTAGTAATGATGAGGTCGTCAGTTCGATTCTGGCTGTGGGCAAATCGCCTTTCTTTTGCCAATTTTGGTGACAATTTTTTTGTTCTTGGCGCAGTTGCTATTTCTCATGTCTTCTTTTTGTCGTCTTTTTCCTTTGTTCCTGTATCTAGCCAAGGTTGTTCTAATAATGTCATTAGCATTCCAGCTTATTGATTCCCAGATGTGCATGTATCGGTATACTAGCGAAAGTGAATCGCAAACGGTTTTCGAATCACCTTCCTCATCATGCTCCATAACAACATTCTTGCCAGTCAAAAAGGGCCACCAACGTACTGAAACTGCACGTGTTAGTTCAAAGATCACCAACCAACGATCAACCCACCATGCGACTATTATCAAAAGTCTCCCGTATCCCTTCGGCATTAACGCATGTTTCTGATCGCCGCGGGAATCTTGGTTGTGTAAGTAAGCACAGAGTAACATTTCGGAACCGAAATGGCAAACGGCTCTAACCACCCTGACGGAACTTCAAGTCCATAACACCGAATGGCCTCGTAGATCTGATGTGAGATGACGGCTAAAGAATGGCAGCTTGACCTTCATGAGAAAAGCAACATGTATAGAGTCTTGCATATGAGATGTATAGATCCCGCGATCATAACCTTGAGCTGAAAAGCAAGTTAACGCCAGTCACCTTCTCGATTAGAATTACTCAACCCACCTTGAACGTAATCCCTGGATATATCCCCCAACCACATCATACTTACTAGCCCCTCCACATCACCGAAGGAATAGCATCAGCATTGTCCACCTCCTCTTCCTCCACACAGCCCGAACTCCCTTCCGGCATCAGCCCCTGCTGCCTCACCGGCTTCCGCTGGTCTGGCACCCCCACAGGTACTGCCCTCCCTGCAGGTTCCATCCCAGGTACCACCAACGCCGTCTACAAAACCGGCACGAACCCGCGCGTCGCCATCCTACTCATCCACGACCTCCTCGGCTGGACCTTCCCCAACGTCCGCCTGCTGGCCGACCACTACGCTGCCGAAGCGAACGCCACCGTCTTCGTCCCAGACTTCTTCGACGGTTTTGTCTGTCCGCCTGAGCTGGTGTTGGAGGAGCGCTGGGCGGAGATCGACCTCGAGCGCTTCGCGAAAGAAAACGCGCGCGAGGTGCGCGAGCCCGAGATCTTTGCGTTTGCGAAGGCGTTGAAGAGTGCGGAAGGGGGCGGGTTTGACAAGGTTGGGGCCGTGGGGTACTGTTATGGTGGATGGGCAGTTTTTCGCCTGGCTGCTGCTGAGCATAAGGCCCAGGGTCCTGGGGATTCGGAGGGGAACGGCAAGAAGTTGGTGGACGCAATAACGACTGGTCATCCTACCTATTTGACAAAGGAGGACGTTGAGGGGGTTTCAAAGAACGTGCCGGTGCAGGTGTTGGCGCCGGAGTTTGATCCAATGTATACGGCGGAGTTGAAGACGCACACGTTCCTGACGCTGCAGAAGCTGGGAGTGCCGTTTCAGTATTCGCATTTTCCGGGGGTGTTTCACAGTTGCTTTGTCAGAGGCGATGAGAGGAAGGAGGGCGAGAGGGAGGCGATGGTTAGGGGAAAGAATGCAGCGGTTGCGTGGATGAAGCAGTGGTTGCATGGTAACTGAGACTTTAACGAGACTGGATCGTATCAGGAAGATTTGCATGGGGATGTTCTCGGCTGTAAGGCATTCTCAAGCCACAAGCTGAGCTGTTGAGATCTGGATCCAGGCCTTGCTATCGTTCCATGGGTCCAGTTGTGAAGGGACGAACGGCGTTTGCTTGTGAGTGTAGTTGCCGAGTCTTTGCTCGTGGCTTTCGATATCACGTCAATGAGCAACATCACTTAGTGATCCATATGTGTGATGCAACATCAACTTTGACGCTTATCACCACGGAGTAATGAGCAATGACGAAGGCGAGTAAGTGGCTCTGTGACAGCAAGTAACAAGTGAGCATCGGCTGAAAGGTCATTGACTCAGCAGACTGTAACAATGTCGCCCACTCTCTACTTTCAACCACTATCATCTTTGCGAAGTGGTCGAACCGCCAAGGCCCTGCCAGGACATTAGCCGGTCAGGAAATTTAGCAATATATTGAGCCTTTAATCTCATGGTGACGAGGTTTCGCTCAGTTACCAGCCTACCAAGACGTGGAAAAAAAGATGGATTTCTTTTAATTGAGCCCATGCCTGATATCTGCAAGCAAAAGTGATTTCTTTTTTGGGGATTAAAACCGGGATTGAGTCCTCTCAAAATGAAAACAATAGGTTGATGCATCCGAAATTGGTTGGTATAGCGCAGGCAGATCGCCCAAGTTAAACCAACAATAACATCTCAAAGTCCAGCGTACAGAACGACGGTCCGATTGACTGATGTCAGGGCACAATATACTTGATATACTTCCCGCTGATAAGAGGCGAACCGGGAAGGACAATGTTGATTTTTCCCGGTGTCGGTTTGCGTTCGCCGATCAGAGCATATCCATCACTCGATGCCAGATTCCTCTTCGCTCGATGCGGGGGTTATCTTTTTTGAGCGGAAGAGTTGTGGGGAACAGGGTTGAGCAGAGCGCCTAGAAGTCAGGGTAGATTGCACAGAAATTATGGTAACAGCCGGCAGTTGATGCCAACTCACCCAAGGATGCATTGTTGCCATCATCCGTAGTATAGCCGCCTGCAACAAACTTGGCCCTCACAGCAGAATGACAACGCGGCGTGAGAATGCGAGCGACCGTTGTATTCTCTGATAGAACCCATTTCTGTGGCCCGGCCCAAGGTACGGATGCGGCTCGTAAGGAGTTAATGAAAACGAACCAAAGAAGGAACAATGGTGATGGATAAGCCCGGCCAGATCTCGTAGGATAAAGCGTCGTGCTTCCCTCTAAATCATAGGTGTTAGCCGGTTTGCCTGTGGTGTTCTTCTCACACATAAATCTTTGAGTGTCTGCTGGTCATCATCTTCCGTTCCAGGAGACACCCAAAGCCAAAACAGAGACTTTAGACGGATAGTCCCTGCTTCAACACTACATAAATAACGCCTTGGTTGATTCATTGACAGGGGAGACAAGATGCACTGGAGTTCACTTACGGCGCTCGCGCTTGTTGCGCCTTCGACGGCGTTGATAAGGTTCGGTTGCTCGCAGCTTACCGTCCAGCGGGTAGATCCGCTCGTCAACCCCGGAATCTCTCCCTCTCCACATCTTCACCAGATCATCGGTGGCGTACGGCTTCTCTCCCTTTGCCCTTGACAACCCTTGTTCCGATAACTAACAGTCCATCAAGAATGCCTTCAACATCTCCATGGATCCACAAGAAGACATCGGAGAGAAAGCCACATGCACAACCTGTCAATTTTCCGAAGACTTCTCCAACTATTGGACAGCTGTGCTCTTCTTCCGTGCCCGTAACGGTTCCTACCACCGGGTCCCACAGGTCCCCAACATCGGATTCGAAGGCTCCAACGGGGGCATGACCGTGTACTACATGCAGGACGGGCTGGCCAACTACCAGCAGACGTCCAAGGTAACGGCCTTCAAGCAAGGATTTCGCATGCTCATCGGCGAAGCTTCGTACCGGAGCAAGCAGCAAGCCACTAGGTTCCGGCAGATCACGTATACATGTCTCCAGGACCTTGGCACCCGGTTCCCCGAGTCCATGAACTTCCCAACCAAGCCGTGCCCGGCCGGCATCATGGCCAATGTGAGGTTCCCAACCTGCTGGGATGGCAAGAACCTCGATGCGCCGGATCACATGAGTCACATGGCGTATCCGGAGTCTGGGACCTTTGAGAGCGGTGGTCCTTGCCCAGCTAGTCATCCAGTGCGGGTACCCCAGTTGATGTACGAGACCATCTGGGACACAAGCAGATTCAACGACAAGGAGCTTTGGCCTGAGGACGGAAGCCAGCCTTTTGTTTGGTCTATGGGCGATCAGTATGCTACCATCTCAGGATAGTCATTGGGAGCAAAAGTGATAACTAAAGGTGACAAACAGTACCGGCTTCGGATCCCACGGCGACTACGTCTTTGGTTGGAAGGGCGATTCTCTGCAGCGGGCCATGGACTCGGCGTGCTATGTCAATTGCCCGACCCTGAAGACGCAGAGCGTGTCGGCGATGAACAAGTGCAAGTACAATGAGGTACTCGTGGATGAGCCAATCGACGGATGTAAGTTTGCATGCGACAGAGAGTTCAGGAGTAACACCTGCTGATATGACTCGTCTACCTCAGGGCTCGATTCCATTCCCGGAAACCCGATGGAGGGGATGAAGATGAAGTAAATGGCGGAAACGAGAGATGAGTTGAAGAGAGTAGTACTCAAGCCAGCCTCGGTAGACGAGGTAGGGGGGAACGGGTTGGTATGATGTCGATGCTAATGGCGGATGCGATAGGATTGATGCTGTTTGTGCAATTGTCACATAGAAATCTTGGATGAGATGTATGATGCACTTCTTCTTGGCCATTGCATGTGGTGAATGGCGATCATGTTGATGAGTGATACTGCCATGTCTGCAGTAAAAGTCGCGATCCGAACAAACAAAGTAAACTGGGGGTAGATGACATCGCATCTGCTGCGGTGCCGAGCTGTCAGGTACGGATTTGCGGCATCGTCGCCAAGGAGATGCCAGGAAGACCGCCATACGGTCAAAACTAGACGTTTCTGTCGTCATTGTCTTTTCCTCACCTCCTTTTCTCGACCGTCTTCCCGTCGTCTTTCCACGTCGTACTCTTGGTGTGCAAGTCTGTGTATCATGGTGGCCGGTATCGTGGATGGCCAGTTCACCCCAGCCGCGGCCAGCAGGGTCGTAAATGCGAGAAAGGCGTCCATCCGTTCTATTCGGGTTCCACGATGCTTCGATGCTTGGTGTGGCACTGCCGCCCTGGATCGTCGGCTGCTGCACGTAATGGTCTGGGCACTGAATGGATGGCTGAATGGCAGCTTGTTCTTCCCGGAAGGCCGACGGGAGGTTCGGGAACGGCCCAATGGCCGCTGCCGGGAGGTTGGGTACATAGAGGTGAGTACGGTTACCTCCGAGAAGAAGTGACAAAAATAGATGGGACTGGTGGCGGCAATGGTAATGGCTTCGGATCTTTGCATGGACACTTGGCGAAGCCGACGGATGGGCCGGCAGCTCAGCCGTCTATCATGACGGGGGATTGGGGTTGTGGTTGAAGAAATGGAAGGCCCTTTCCTGGCATGGAGAGGCAGCGACGTAAGTACGGCGGGGATGTGTAGATCTTCTTGGGCTGGGCAGCGTACAGAATATTATCATTAGTGGTGTGCAACCATTGGAGAACTTGCCCAATTCCTGTAGACTAATTCGCCTGTTACCCCGCGTACCCCTAAGTAGAGGTAGTGTAGAGCAAACCGCTAATACCTGCAAAGGCCATGGCGCAAGAAACTCGGGCACCGTCTGTGTCTTGCAGGTCTCTCACGTGGGCTACAAATCTCAATCTAGCAAAACCTCAGACAACACAGCATGAAGCAGAATGGGCAACAGATCGGGGCTGCGAGGGTGACATCGCACCTTCATGCGGAAGATACAAGCTACATACTACATTCAGTTTTCCACATTAACCTGACGAGCCTGGGAATACGAGCCCCCAAGGAGGCATAACTCGACCACTAAAGGGGCGGGAAGGATACGCACCGGTTTATATTCCGGTATCTCGATACCTCTACCCATCCCGAGGCAAAAGGGGAGAAGGACTGGATAGATAGACACCGCATCTTTCTGGTGGTAGCTGCGTCACCATCCCTTCACCTTTTTCATGCGTGCACACAGCATGAACAACAACACCGTTAGGTAGCAATACTTTTGCTTGTACAAGCTCAACCCAGGGTATACCATGGCATGGTTACCGAATCTACCTCTACACCGACATCTGGCACGCACACGAGGAGGGGTCTCGGAGATCTGCAGCCCCAAGTACCGGCGGGGATCGTGGGATCGGACGATGGGACTTGGCCACCACCAAACCATAAAGAAGTGTAGGTCAGGAAACCACAAACGGCGGCACCGACGGCCGACCGCCTTTCCGGGTCTTTTCACTTCGTTTGACTCGTCCCATAACGTTACAGTTGCATATTGGAACACGAGACGCAAGCCGACTTGGGTTCAGCTATCAATAGGTAACATCATTTGTTGACCATTGGCAAACCTGGTGATAGTATTTTGATTCACGTTGCTCTCCCTACCTACACTACACTTCAGCTGGCATCAAATTTGTTAGCACGGTGATTTGCAATGTGGCAACAACTCCACTTTTTAAACAAAAGATGACTGGTTTGACCACCTTTAAACCCTTGAATACTGTAAGGTGGCGGTACCGCGCTAACAGGTTTAATGCCTGCAGAGGTGTCACTGGCTGCTACAACAAAGCTATAAAGCGGCAGCTAAGGAACCTGACGATGCACCACACAGACTAGCATGTCTTGAATAAGAGATCACGATCTGCGCCACAAGAACCTGATATACCCGATCTCTCTCTTCTCCCAGCCTTCCAAAGAAACAAACATTCAGGACCCCTAGTATCAATATTGCTCTTTGCTACTGATACATCTCGACCTCATCTCATCGGGAACTACACCACGGCCACATCACCACCAAACTCGACTTCACCACCTAACATCAACCATCTAAAGATGCTCACAACAACACTCACCACCGCCCTTGCGGCCCTCCTCCTCCTCCCAATCTCCTCAGCTACCCCCATCGCCATCCGCGAGGAAAGTACAACCACCACCACTCCACCAACAAACCGAACCTCTTGTGGCGCCACCTCCTTTGGGAACTTCACCTGGGCCCTCTCCGCCTTCGACTACCACGCCTCCTATATCTTCACCAATCCCGCCCACCAAAACTCCTGGGGATACGTCAACTTCAATCTGACCAACCCAGCCATCGGGCCCTCGGTGACCACTGTCTGCAGCGCTTCAAGCAGCCAGCTCTCCGACTTCTTTTACGGAACCGTAAAGTACACGTGCACCAACACGCCCGCGGGTATCAAGAGTGACCTGGGCAAGACGACGTTTGATTTCAACCGGCCGACGGGGGAGCTGAGGTTCAACCAGAGCTGGACTTGCCGGGATGGTGATCCCAAGTATCCGTGAGTACCCCATCTATCATTCACTTTTCAAACATCTTGGACTAGATTAGCTACCTTGTATGAAATTGGGTCCAAAGACGGCTAACACAATGATGGTCATGGTAGTACCACGTTTACTGGCTATGCGGCTGTTAACCTCCACTTGAACTGCACCGAGTCGAGGTGGCAGAACCGGAGCTGGCAGCAGGGTCAGATCTACTCGACGAGGGATGTGAGGTGCTCGCCTGTTAATGTGACAGTTGGTCCCAAGGAGATGACTGCTATCGCCTAAAAGGTACTAGTCATCTGTTGGAATTCAGGGAGCAATGTGTGGCTCTGTTGGTGTTGTCTGTTAGTGTGCTGGTTGTGAGAGTGGCCGGTGGAGGTAATGAACGTGTTTTTTACGGCATTCATATGGCTCATGACAGGTTATACGGATGATAGGTATCTTAGCGGGAGCACAGGTAGAATAGATAGATAGTGCTTAATGGTAACGCCAGGAAAGGCGTGTTCAAGAATTCTAAATCATCACGCAATTCTAAGCTCAATTTCAGCGTATATAACGATGATTACCTGAACCACATATCAATGCCAATGGCAGGGGTGGGTACGCTTTTGATGCACCGTATAGAGTGGCATTGAAGGTGCATGTAAACCTGGTCTGCTAGAAAGCAGAGAGGTAGGCAACGGCGGGAAAGGATTCCTTCTTGATATTCCAAGCCTTGGCGTCCCATCATGGCTGGCCGAGTTGACGGTCAATATCCGTCCGAGGTAGGACCAAGCTACATGATCCAATACCGACAGATCGTTGGCAAGGTTGCCGATGGTGCATTGAGCAATGATGCAACTAGGTATCGTTTGATTACATCAATATCAACTTGCTGCCCTAGAGGTCGGAGAGTGACTTTGTCTGTAAAAACATTCGGGTCCTCTAGATACATCATCAGTAGGTGACGTAGAGTACTACGTTCGAACCATTCCTCGTGTTTTGCTGTTTGGAAGCAATTTAGTTGAAATCAATTTCTTGACATGACCTTCACAGACCGTGTTTGCCTGGACTTCTTTCATCTAGACTCCCTTCATCTGGACTCTTTCGGCTCGATTTCTGATGATATCGAGTCTTTTTGACCGAGGTCTGCTAGAATGGGATCCATCGATATTAGTTGAGTGTAGGTAGTCTATGGATATCCCGGTTAGCGAACCATACCCCTAATGTGTAACAATTCAATGATGCATCTGCAATTACTCTATACGGTACCTGATGGACAAGAATATTTGATATCCTCGTTTGGGGTCTGATGTCGGCACCACATTGTTGTCTTGTGCTCCAAAGAAGCCCTGAACCCTCCGTAACGCATTTTCCAGCCCAAAAGGAAGGGACACCTTATATGCCCAGCTTATTTGTGCACGCGTTTCTCGGAGGACATACCGGCCTTTCATGCCTCATCACTTGCAACGGCTTTGTACTTTAATGAGTTCGCATTTTTCGCTGACTTCACCTTCATAAAACACTGTCAATCCATAGCACTTCCTCGAGCTCCCCCACGTCTCGACCATTATCACATTCACGAGTGCTGGCTGCTACGATAGACCCAATGTCGCACTCCAGCAATGTCTTAACCAGCAGCAGCCCGACTCCCATACAACTTCTCCGCGGCACTCTTACTAACAGGTTTGTTCCTCAACGCCTCCTGCGTCTCGCTCCCTCCCAGCTCTTCAATCACCTTTTCGCTGTTTCTTTTGGATTCCTCGCTTGTATCTAAGTGACCGCCGATGCCAATTCCCGTCAGTTCCTTTCTTTCTTTCTCTCCACAGGAAAAAACAACGCCATTGAATTGAAGTGAATGGTCATGGGGCCGGGAAGTGAGCATGAAGGAGGGCGGGTAGGAAAGGAAGAAGGAAAGAAGGTGGAGGAGGAAGGAGAGGGGGGGATGGCGACAGGGAAAGGTGATCGGATGGAAGGAAGGCACATACTCGGATTTGCAAGATTGGCTTTATGTCCCCTAATCTCGTTGGAAGTGTGTTCCTTCCCTTCGCTGAGCTCTTTCATGTCGTTGGACATGGCGGATTTGGCACCTTGCGAGGAAAGTTGACCGGTGGGTTCTGGCATCTTGGTTCAGTGAGCCACGCAAGCGTGGTGTGCAGATCTGATGCCAAAGTTATTTTTTTGGTAGGTAAAGAAGTGAAGATGATCCTTAAAGGTGTTGATCAGAAGCAAAAAGTATCCAAGTCCGTATTTTCCGAGAGAGCGACTGAAGGATCGTATGTCGTTGTTCGGTAGGCTTATAGCAGCTTGATATACATGCGCAGTTGTATGTCTTCCCCTTTTGGTTCTGGTAATTGGATGACGTCTTTCCAAGCCTTTCGTCCTCCCGTCGTCGGCTTGGGAGAAGACTGCATTCCTGTTTGTCAATGTCCCAAGGTAAAGATTCACAGTTGACGTCATCCGTGGCTCGTCTTGGCGCTCAAGAGCTCATTGATTTTAACTGATAACACTACCAAGACACTTCTGCCTTTCGCGGGACATTCAGTGGAGAGCGCTTAAAATAAGGTACTACGCTTTACATATAGGGATTTAAGGATCCGGAGGCCGGGCCGTGAGACCAAAGGACAACTGATCATCGGATGCGCAGACGCCAAAAGCCCATCACACAAAGGTAAAGACAGGTCCAACAACAGTAACAGAACACAAGCAGGTCGATTACGACGAACCTTAAACTGGTATCAATAAGAAAGTTACATGGTATCATTGGTGTGAACAATCATCCCCCACAAACAAACCCCCTTCATCTGCTCCAATGTCTTCATCCACATATCCACATTAAAACGCCCAGACAAGCCACCCGTCCAGGTTCAGTCTTTATATGCATTTACATCATCAAATCCACTGCTTCACACAGCTACTGCAACAGTTCAAACCTGCTTCTCAGGGTCCCTCCCGCTGATACTACCAGCCGTGCTGTTGGGAGCAGTCATTCCAGGAATAACATCCAAGCTGCGAGTGACCTCCACATAATCGTACGCGAACTCGCCAAGCTGGTCGTCGTCAAGACCAATCTCCTCCTGGTGGTGGTCAACACGGAGCGAGAGGCCGGGAACGAGGTTGAGGAGGAAGAGGATGACGCAGGTCATGACGAAGGAGTAAGAGAAGCCGGCGACGCTGTCGGCGAGCTGGTAGGCGAGCTGGATGTAGTGGTGGTTGACCCAGCCGCCGGCAATGGCAGAGTCACCAATGGAAACACCGTCGAGAGCGGCGATGTAGTCACTATAGCGGAGAAAAGTTAGTCATGGGTCTCTTGAAGAGGGAAGATGGAATATGGGATAAGGGGTGAGCCATACGCAGCAAAGATACCCGTCAACAAGTTGCCGACAATACCTCCAACACCGTGCTCAGCAAACACATCGAGCGCCTCATCGATACCCAGAAGGAACTTGAGCTTAGTAGCAAAGTTGCAGCTGATACCGCCGACAACACCAAAGATGAAAGCTGACCAGGGAGGCACGTAACCCGCAGCAGGGGTGATGGCGACAAGACCAGCAATGGCACCGGAGCAGAAGCCGACGGTGCTCCACTTCCTCTCCAGCCGGTAATCAAGCAAGACCCAAGTCAAGCCACCGACGCAGGCAGCAATGTGAGTGACGATGCAGGCCATGACGGCGCGGAGGTTGGCGGCCAGGGCGCTACCGGCATTGAAACCGAACCAGCCGACCCAGAGGAACACGGTGCCTAGAACGACGTGGGTGACGTTGTGGGGGCGATAGGGCAGGCCGTTGACCTTGTTGTAGCCATTGCGCTTGCCGAGCATGAGCGAGTAGGCGAGGGCAGCGGCACCGGAGCTGATGTGCACGGGGGTGCCGCCCGCAAAGTCGAGACCGCCCATCTTGAAGGACCAGCCGTTGGCGTTCCAGGTCCAGTAGGCGATGGGGTCATAGACGATGGTGGTCCAGATGAACATGAAGACCAGGGCGGGAAGCATACGGCCGCGATCAGCGCACGCGCCAATAGCGAGGGCGGGACTAGTAGGGTTAGGTGTTAACTTGAGGTTGTGAGGAAGACAAGGGAATAGAGGTAGGGAATGAAAAGAAAACCACGTACGTGATGGCAGCGAACATGCCCTGATAGAGGCAGAAAAGAATGTCGGGAATCTTGGTGCTGCCAACGCTTGGCTGGGCGAGGGTCTTCATGAGACCAAAGTTGGAGAGGTTGCCGATGTAGGCGCTGCCGGTGTGGGAGAAGGCGAGTGAGTAACCCCAGAAGAACCATTGGAACCCCACGATGGCTATCGACATGAGGGACAGCCAGATGAGGGCCAAGGCTGACTTTCTTCGTGCAAGACCGCTGTAGAAGAAACCGACACCGGGAACCATGAGCAGCACGAGGGCTGTACATGTCATGATCCATCCGAAATCTCCGGCCTGGGTGGTGTAAGTCACAGGTTAGCCACTAGTGTTCCTCCCTGGCACTCCTTCATCAGATGGCATGGTGGCGTCGTACAGAATAATACCGGTTGAGGTCTTCGAGAAGGGGGTTGCCTCCATTGTTGGCGGCGCCGGTCACCCCCTCGTACGTCTCAACGGGGCCGGACGACATGTTGGAGATTGATACAATCCCAACCCCGACTCGGTACAAACTATGTCGAGATCAAGTGAACACGTCCGATGGTGTTGTGGCTGACTAGAGCACTTGTTGCTGAAACCCTATACGAACCAAGCCCTCGGTGCCGTCTGATGTCGATGAGATGATGACTTGAGGTTGCAGAGAAGATGAGTTTACGAAGAGAGGGATCTGCAGGGTAAATAAAGGAACAGACCCAGGACCAAGGGCGAGGAGCCGTGAGACATGTCAACCATGTGTGGCATTCATGTCAGCCCCATGCACTCCAAGCTGCAGTTATCAGTGTTGGCGCTCCTCAATCCCCTGTTGATGGTGTCGAGGTAGGGCTCCATTCCGTTCTAGGAAACCTTCCCATTGCCGCCAAGACCTCAGCTTTGATGGATGGGTGGGCCACAGAGATAAGAAACCCGAACGCCATGAGCGGACGGTGGGGGTTCAACCTGTGGCATTCCGATCCATTTTAGGCCATTGTAAGCGGTTGTACTGGGCGTGTTGCTCAAAGAGTGTCGAAGGAAGGAAAGCCTCATTCAAGTGGAAGAAGCAGCAGAGATACCTCCCGCTAGTGATACACAGCAGTCGCTGACGAGCGCTAGTCCAAACCTTTAATAACATTCAATCCGACGGAATACCTACCTAGTATCGAAAAGGGAGGACTGGAACAGCCGGCGGGGAGTGTACATTGAAGGACTGTCGAATCTTACTTTATCGTATTCACGGACCAATTATGGCCTGTCGGGCAAAAGAGAAACTCGGAGCAATCGATGTGACCTAAACTCTGTTCTGGGTATCAAGTGGTTACACTGTTCCAACGTGATGAGGTAGAAACAAACTTTTGACGATGCCTTGTCGTACCAGGCGTACACTAGTCAGGGAATCGTCGAAACCGTCAAACTGTGATCATGCCCTTTTCGGCCTTTACTTGATCGATCTGGCCGAGTGATGCAGGCAACCTTTTGGGTTACATGATCATCCTGCAGTTTACCTAGGAGCCGTTTCCCTCGTGGAGAAACAAGGAGTAGTTCTAGATAAGTAGTCATCGACAGACAGCCTTTGATACCTTGAATGTGGCTCAATCAAGGATCATAGTAATCCGGGGTACGTTGAGTGTAGCACCACATGGGAGATGTGCCTCGGCGGCGGCGGCGGCGGCAGCGGCGGGAGAATCAGCTGCCGTCAGCAATCTCCTGCAATCCGCGACATTAGTCTGGATGAAGAAACTGCCGCCTGATGGTGTCGTCGACAACTTCAGCGTCACTGATCTGACGAGTTTCTGGTGTCAATAGACGGAAGGACCCAATGGTGATGGACGGGATATCGAACGGCAGACTCCTCCTGTCCGTAGGATCCCGATGCCAAGACAGTTAGCATTTGGATGGCACCCGATCAAGCTCGCTTGCGGCCGGTTTGGACTGAGTCAAAGCAAGCAGAAAATAGAAGCTGATAAAGATGAGGAACAGTGGAAGAAATGTGTTGTTCGGACGGGACTTACGAGAATGCATTGCTCCATAGTCCTTATCAGTTTGGTCAACCACGCCCTGTTAATCACCCAGGGTGTCCACTTCAGCCTACTGCGGAGTGTAACCCGGGGAAGGGTCAGGGTTTGGGCAGGGCTCTGCCTGGGGGCGGGCACCCAGACCTTCCACTGTGTAAGGTAGGGTAGATTTTGGTTCCACCTGATGACTGTCTCCCCAGCGTGGCGCCCCACCTGTACCTCTACACTACGTATGAGAGTCCACATCAACCATTGCAGACACTCAGAACGTGTGCATCTCGTGAATCCTTCACATTTAAAATGAATGCTGAACACGGAGGTTCTGCGCTTTGACAAAGCCACAAGTGGTCGGATTGCGCATTCATAACTACCAATACCGGCCGGTAAGAGACGAGGCGTTCTTGCCATTGGTGCTGTCTCTTATCTCTCGGCAGAGTGGGTCCCGCCTTGGCTCTCTTGGCATTGGGCTGTTGCCTGGTCGACTTTAACTGTTAGATCGATGATGGGAAAATATGAAAGTTTACAGATATGTACACTAGGTAGAAATCAAAGAGAAAGCTATTCACCAAAAGTCAAAGGTGCTAGTAGGTAGTTACAAATAATTCAAAGTCCGCAAGACTTCAGGATCACTAGGTAGTCTCACTCTTCATGATGCAAAGACGTCCTCAGTCTTACGGTTCGAAGCACCGATGCACAACAGCCATTTTGGTGAATGTCCGCACTTTCCGCAACACTTGACCACAGCGTCGACCTATGTATCTCATGGAAGTTCTTCGGGTTTTCAGATTAAATGGCGGTACGTAACAATCAGATTTACCCTGGACAACAACCAGTGACTTGACAAAACATTCCAAGGGGGATGCCGATATTCGGAACCAAAACCATCCTTCAACTTCTTTGTGATCTACCAAACTCTCTTATCGGGTTGGGCAGATAAACCCGTCTCCGGAATGTCATCTTGTTCTGGAAATATTCCCTAGCCGAAGAGGAGCATCCAAAGGGAACTTCCTTGGTTAACGAACCTGGAATGAACTGACGATTGGTGTCGGGTTGAGGAGTAAAGATAAGAAGCTGACAAGTGGTGTCCCTAGTGTATCATGCCGAACCCGGACCACCTGGCAGTGCCTGGGCTGATTGCCTACGGTCCACTGCACTCCCCTCTAGCGACCCGACGCTAACGCTTCTCCATTGCCCTGTGTCCACTGCATCCGCTGTTAGGTACCCATCCCCGTCATCTTGGCGTGGACTTAGCTGACGCTTATTTTGTGGGTTCGGTTCTTTGATGTCTGGAAGGGAACTGGGCATGTGGGGTTTCCTTTTTTTTTTCTATCAACACCATCGTCGACATCATTTAGCATCGCCAGTATGAAGGATATTACCAGCCTGACCGAATGATATGGCACTTCTCGAAAGAGTGACCACGAGATTCACCGCAGGATCCTACACCACTTTTTGCTCGGGCACCATGTCCGCACATGGACACCGTGACACACAAGACGTCGCGATCCTCAAGGAGGAACAAGGGACCGTCTGCCTCCTGCTTTTGACACGCCTCCGCATCTCGCATCATCAGTGCATGAACTTCCACTTTTGCTGCAACCTGCCTCACTGCAACGAGATATCACCATGAAAAGCAGGAGCAAGAGTTGTTTAGCAAGTCACATACGACAGAGGCCAGTCCAGTGCAAAAAGTTAAGACAGTTGCATTACTAAACTCATAAACATCATGTCTATCCCATCATCAAAGTCATCAAATCAGGACTTGCTACTGGCCTCGAGGTTGCCAAACAGAGTCGATATCCAATAGCCCACCTATGAATCGCCCTTCCTCCCCTATTTTTGTTTCCTTCCTTGATCACACCAGGAGGAGGACATTATACATCAATCCACCTAGCCATCCACTTGTCCACGGTTGCCTTCGCCTCATCCACCAATCCCAACTCCAACAATAACTGCACACTCCCTCTAATCCCGCTCTCCAACGCCGAAGCAATCCACGCGTGCGTATAACTCGTATGCTCGCCCACAAACACCAAGTTATTTCTCGTCTGGAAGTACTCTGGCAGATACAGTTCGTGTTGTCCCACCGTCGGACTCGCCCACGACGCACTCTCGAGGGGGTCCAGCGCCCAGCAGCGTCTGTTGAATTTGCCCGTGTACTGCTCCTTGACCAGCTCCTCGCCGTGGATCTCCGCCATGGCGTTGAGCACGTACTGCACATGCTCTTCTTCCGGAGTCGAAACCCAGCGGTCGCCCCAGCCTGATCCCGAGATGTACGAGCCGATGATGGAGGCGGGGCCATCGGTGCCATTGATGTTATAAGAGGGGTAGCAGATGGAGCCAATGCCGGGAATGTCGGAAGAGGTGGAACATGACCCGTAGATGGGCTGGGGCAAATGTTCCCAGAAACGGGTGCGGAACTCGAGCGCAACCTTGCAGGCGGATGTGTACTCGAGGTTTTCGATGGCATGGGCCAGGGTGGGTGCTGTCAGGTCCAAGGCGGGCGAGAAGCGCCATTTCCTGACGATGGAGAAGGGGGCGGCGATCACGGCGTAGTCATGCTCGGAAGACTCGAAGGAGTCTTTGTAGCTGTTGCGGCTGTGGAGCATGACTTTCTTGGTTTCGGCATCGAATTCAACGCGCTCCACGCGGCGGTTCAAGGTGGTGGCGTTGTCGACGAGCGGGTGGAAGGAGAGGGGCAACCGGTTGAGACCGCCATCGATGGTCTTCCAGGTCGACGCGGAAAAGTACATTCCTTCATACAGCGTGTCCCAGTAGGAGTGAGCGCTGGCGCTTAGGAAGGCCGTGTCGTTGAGCGACCCGCGCAGGTAGTTCACCATGAAGCCGAACTCGCTCCATTGGTCGCCGGGCAAACCGCCCAGGCCGCCGCTTACCCAGTCGGCGTGCGCTTTAAACATGTTCTGCGCCATCTCGGCAAAGAACTTGTCGGTGTCGGGGAGAAAGGCGTCAACCTTCTGGCTAAGGGACTTGGTCGAGTTGTTGGAGACGCGGGTGAGCGCCAGCGATGAGTTTGCGGCAAGCTCGGTGAGGGTAGGCGGTAGACCGGTCTCAGGGTTCTTGATGCCATCGTGGTAGTAGAGGCCGTTGGGGTTGGACTGGTACCAGGGGATAAAGTCAACGCTCAGGTTCTTGGCGTGGCCGTTGAGGCTGTTCATCTCCTCGGCCAGCTGGAAGACGAGCTGGTGGTCGCTGACGTTGTACGTCTCGTTGCCGAGCGTGATGGTGTTGGGGAAACGCATGGGCCCCATCTCCTGGTAGCTGTAGTCAAAGGGTCCGCCGGAAAGGTACTCGGTGTCCACACGGCCGCCGAGCCGGTTGCCACCCTCGATGATGCTGACATTGTTCATGCCGGCTTGTGTCAGGCAGAGGTAGGTCATCAGACCGGCCATGCCGGCGCCGACGATGGCGATGTTCTTGCTCTTGGCCTTTTCAACGTCAACGGGGGAAATCTCCTTGTCCGCAAGTAGCTTGACGCCGTCGAACCAGGGTCCCCATGGGTTGATGCCGTTGTCCGTACTCATTTGGATGGCGACCGAGTCTGACGAATTTGTAGCGCGGGCCTTGAGGTCACGGCGCATCTTGATAGACTTGAAGTCAAAGGATTGAGGCCTGCTGCGACCGACGAGACGGCCGTTGGCGCGGCTCCAAGCTGAGATACAGCCACCGGACTGAACATTTTCGGGAATCACCCAGACGAGACGGTCGTGGTGAGCGTCAGTGGGCTGGCTGATGGAGTGGTGAGCTTCTTCTTCACGCTTGGCCTGGCATGAACCGTAGGTATAGCTGACGGCACCCTCCACGGATGCTGAACGCTCAACATGGATGTTGGAAAGACGAGAGTTGAGTGACGACCGAGTCTCGAGCTTGAGAGGAAGAGATGCGGTGACTGCAGAGTTGGCCGGTAGGGCGAGCAGTGCCGCACCCGCGGCAGCAGACCACTTCATCGTGTATGAATGTAAAGAGACGGAAGGATGAGAATCTCTTGTAGTCCTTAGGGGGTCAAGAGATTCGAAAAGAAGGAGGGGGGCCTGAGGGATGAGGGATGAGGAGTCAATGACACGACTTGATATTGCCTTTCAATGAGAGCGAGGGAAGATAGTTCTTATACAGAGTACCATCCAAGCACCCAGGAGTGTATCACCAACGAGACCTGACATTATCCAGGCCTGGCCTGAGCCCGTTTCTCCTCCTGAAGCTCCATATCGAGAGAAGGTCGGTTGTACGTAACTGATCACCCCAGTGAGCAAGTTAGCCAGGCTCTCCGCGGACCCTGCCTACGGCGGCTCATGGGGAAGGAGGGGCTGGAGGGGAAGTACACTACAGTATCGGCGTTGCCTTCAACCTTGACGTTCCATTCATGACCCCTTGCGGTCTAGGTTGAAAGAACTGATAACCAGCCGATGGCCGGGTTCCGAGTAGCTAGTGTGCCGTATCTTTGAATCCCAGGTCTCGGCTTCGAGGAGTGGAGGTGGGTTGGATCGGATATCGGACTACAACTACATCCGTGCAACCTAATACATATGATTAAGGCTGAACGGTTGGGGTGCACGCTGACACCCATGCACACGTGGAGATCCATGCCTAGAGGCATACATATTGCTACCATATTCGGTAGGTAGGCGAGAACCCCCCCTAGGCCGATATTAATTTGATTTTACGAATTGTGTGTCTTTTTTCCGGGAACTACCATAGGTGTTTATCAGTCGGTATCGAGAACAAGATTCATTAACATGGATTTCCATTCTTCTTGTTTTTTTTTTCTCACTAAGCCATATTGCCAAGCTGTGACCGTGAGAAACTCGTCGTCTGTACGCCCTTTGCTTCACCTCAAGGCTGACACTACGTCCTTGTCAGATTCACAGTCAATTGAGCGAGGCTGTCATAGAGATGTACCTCGTCCCTTGGACAAATTTGTTGAGACCCAGTTGACCCTGATCGCCCGCCAAAAAATGCGGCCAAAGGTCTCAACATTTTGTTCAGGAATAGAGAACATAGGATGGCAATTCCGAAGGAGTGGAATCCTCCATGCGGCGCTGTGAGTCAATAAAAAACCGGGTCAATAGTCCATCCGGTTCAGAGAGTGAGTTTTTACATAATTGCCAATGCCCAAGACGGGACCCCGTGAGCCTTGGAGACGAACGAAGGATCCAGATGCAGATGATAGTGCTAGCAACGGAAATGCGAGAAACCTTTGTGAGTTGCGGCGCTACTGCAACCCCCTGTAACTCCTCAATGCGTGCCAAGACATGGTCGAAGTCCAAAGAAGCTAGATAGAAAGAAGGAAAGAAGACCTTGTTGTTGTTGTTGTTGTCAACCGGAAGGGCGTGCTCTCATGTTCCCGGGAGTCATCGAAGGTATCCCTGACTCGGGTGTGGAGCAAGTAGAGCCGGCTTGCTTTCGAAGGCGCGGGTGGGATTCGGTCGGAAGGGGTTGGGGTTTGATGGAGCTTCGTGTCCGGGGTCCAACCCCAACCGATGTCGGCCCGGGACGCTTATCTTCAATCGAGTTGGCTCTCCGAGATACCTTCCACTTCAGACTTGTATGATAACGGTTGAGAGATATGATATGTATCCGCAATCAACCGAGGACGCTGACAACAACACAACAAACTATGTGACCAACAACACAGCAATCCTCGGCGAGGAACTAAATCTTAGGGTACTTCTGTCTTCTTAATGGCAGGATCCACTGATTTCGACGTTGGGGAATTTTCCACCTGGACACGCTGATATGTAGACAATTGACTACGTAACGAAAAGCCAAGATAGCAACCGCAGGAACGAGAAGGGAAGTGGTGGAAGTGGAGGCAAAAAATATGATAGGATGGAAACCAGGAAAGCTTCCCGCAAAGAGACAAGACCATTTTGAAAAGCTTGGCATGACCGAGAAGACAGCTCTGGGATAAGCAAAAGTACAACGTCTGGTCTTGGCTCTTTGCCGACCGAGCCTCCTCTTTTTCTGCTCGGAAGGGGGTTACGTGTAACTTTCGAGCTCTTCAACTGTCCGAACCGCCGGCTTGGGTTCGGTCACGAAGGTGGTCTTTGGTGCGGAAGTCCTCAAGAAAACACTTGGAACAAACAAGAATTGCTGTGCTTCAATTTCCGTCGAATGCAGTAGTTAGGGAGCAAGGGGAAAGATTATTTGAAGAAGCGGGAAAGATAGTCTTGAGATAATGGTGGTTGACCGATGCTCACCGCCGAAGATAGTAGGCAACATCCACAAAGCAAAGAGGTCTGATGAGCATCCAGAGGAGTGTAAGAACAAGTAAATCGCTTCATATTCTGTCTATACGTACCCCCAAAACCCACAAAAACAACGCCTGCCGATCTGAACCGAGTCTCCATCGGTATATGCAAGTCTAAAAAACCATGAAATCCGATCATATAGGTATATCATCACACCAATCTACCGTTAGGTGGTTTCGTCAACCCACGTATTCAAAGCGGGCCGCCAAACGGATCTTCCAACCCATTCCCATCAACTTTCCTCCTCTTCTTTTCCGGCGCATCGGCTGACAGATCGCCGCCAAAGATAGCAGCATCCTTGGTCCCGTTGCTGGCTGTAGGGCGCTCCTCTGAATCGGCACGCCTGACTCCTGCCTCTCGGCGTTGGCGTTGAAGCTCCGAGAGATTCCAGCGATCGGGGTCGCGACATTTCGTCAGCTTCTTGCGAATGGGCCGGATTTGGGATTTGAAGATTGATTCCTGCGAGGAGGGATGATGCGTTAGCTGGTACTGCGATGGAGGTACAGCGAAGACAAAGGGAGTAGAGCCACTTACACTAGTCCAGTGAGACTTTCTCTCCGGAAGTTCGTTGGAAAGCATGTTCCTGCATGCCTCGATAGTGCCCATAACCTTATCTCGGATCCCTGGGCCAACTATGGCTGCACGCTCATCGTTGGTCGTTATCCCCTTGTTACCACCCTCCTTTCGGGCTATCCCCGAATTCTCCAAACCAGGTAGTGGTGTCACGGCAGGGGTGTTATCGTTGTTGGTAGTGGGCGGGACAAAGTGGAAAGTCTCCTGAATCAGGCGCTCAGCCAGCCCGCGGTCTGCAAGGGATAGTGCTGCGAACATGATCTGCGATGGCGTGTAGTGAAAGTAGGCATCGGTCATGAGAGGGCTGAAGAGCAGGATCTCGTGGGCGCGCTTTTCTGCTGCTAGAATGCGTTGTTCCTGTGTTGAAAGAGACGACGTCAGTGATGGCTAGGTTGGGGGCAAAGTGATGACAATATATCTTACGTCGATATCCCCGTAACTCCTCAACTCCATCATCGCTCCCATCAACGCCCTGAACGGGTGTCTGACCTCAAAGTTGAACCGGTTGCCCTGGCAGAGCAGAAACTCGCCAGCGAGGATATCCTGCTTCGTATTGAACTTTTGTTGAAACTCAATAATCCGAGGAAATCTTCCCTCCGCCTTACTTCCCACAAACAACGCGACGAGTATCATCTCCTGTGGTGGGTACGTCATGATGCTGTTCGTCAGGAAGAACCTCCTGAAGAAGACCGTCGCTGTCGCTCTAACTTCGTCTGGCGCTCCGAGATGGTCCGCCGCGCGCAATAATTCGGATACGTAAAAGGACACAAGCAAGGCCTCTTCTTCAGGTTTCAGGAAGTCGGGTAAGGCCGGTGTGCTGTTCTCGGTGGGGTTGGGAGTCCCATGTCCAGACAGGTCTGGCGTGTTCGCATGGGATGTGTTATTCGAAGTCGGCGGATTCGAGGCTGATGCTAATATGCGCTCGGCTATTCTTTGACGGGCGATGGCGTTGGTTTTCTCGCGCATAGCAGCAAGCTGGGCGGGCGAGAAGGACCATGCTTGGAACTGCGAGGTTTCGCGGTATCGCGCGTCTTCGGACGCCATTCTGGGCGGCTTGTAAGCTCCCACGGGAGTTTATTTTAGAAAGAATATTGACAATTTAGTTTCGGTGTCGTCGTGGCTTAGCTGGATGTCGTAGGACCGTCTAGCGGAGCAGAGAGCAAAAGAGCGGCGTGCAGGTGCTGCTTGGAGGATAGCAGTTTGGAGATTCTGCAAAGGTAATTCTTCCTAGGAAGTCGAACGGGTTGATGTCAAGAATAGGGGTTGTCTTTAAGCTCAGAATATCTCCAGTTTCCAGCAGCGACAAACAATTGAAGGTGATGTGTTGGAAGTTAGAGGGATGGAACGGCCAGACGATGACGGGAGTGGAACCCGGCCGGCCCTCGACGTAGCATTGAGTGGGTCCAGCAAGCTACGGCAGGCAATGAGGTGTCAGTGCGTTACGACGTGTTTGTTCATCACATGAGCCACACACCCTCTTCTTTTTCTCCTCGCCATCGTCAAACAAATCATTCAAATCTGATACCTCAATTTCTTAATCTCTACCGTTTTCCATCCCATAAGACCATACTAGGTTCAAACCCACCGTTTACTCGTTCGATAACCGCTGCACGAAGTCGGGGCTCCTGTCCACAAAAATAAAAAAGCTAGCCATGGCCTTACCGCCCAACCCTATTGTATACTTTACGCCAAACGCCTGCCAGTCGCAATATCAATGTTTATGCCTCGCCATCCACCCGGCCTCATGATCGACTCTGTCGTAACACCTCAACTCAATGTCAAGAAAGAGTGATGTCGTTCATGCCCGATCCTGATACATCTAGTATGTGGATCCGAGATCCCGTCTGGCAGGCACCGGCGGGGGAGGCTTTTTGGAACGGCAAGGAGGCGGTGGAGGAGGAGCCTTACGAATGCCCAAGCCGCTGTTAACCACCGTGTTGCTGGTCGTCCTTGTCAAGCTACCGATACTAGTAGCTGGGCTCGCGCTGCGGGTACACCAGTTGTCTGGACTTCCCGTGTCACTGGTGTTGTCATCGTCCCGGTCTGCAAATACGTTTTCATTCGTTACGATCCGGTGGACAGGGCGCAGTTGGCCACGTAGGCTGCTCACGTTGGGTACGTTTTGGTTGACTCCATAAGTTGATCCGGACGTGGTGGTCCCGGATCCAGTACCAGAGATAGGACCTCCGATGCGCTCGCGCTCCAAGTTCGTCCCGCTCAGGAAGGTGGCAACAGTATTGGACCTGCCAATGACGGGGCGTGGTGCGGTATCGACCTGCGGGTTCTGCGACTGCACAGACAGGGGAGCCCGAGAAAGGGCACTGCGGTAAGGCATACGCACGGGCGGGGCCTCGGTCTCAATCTCCTGCTCCTCATAAATGTTGCGGCTGTTGGTACGGGACAAGCGATCGGTAAAGCTTTGTGCAGTGCTTGGCCTGCTTCTGCCATCACCGCTGGAAGCAGTTGGTCGCCGTTGGAGGCCAGCACCATAGCCGTTCATACCATAGGAGGAGGAGGTAGCACCGCCGGTCCAGCTTTGGCGCACTTTCCGCAACTCATCGGCGCATCTTTCGTGATATTCGAGCTCGGCGTCAAGGAATTGGGTCAAATCGCGGACGCTATCGACCTCGCTGTCGCGGATATCCTGCATTCTGCGGCCGACATCTTCGGACGCTTCTTCGTACTTGGCCTTAGCGCCCCGAAGCTCTTCCTCGATACGGAAGTCATCACGACGTGCTTTTTGGATCTTGGTTGTCGTTGCATCGTAGGCCAGACGCCGGCTCTCGAGCTTCTTACGAGCAGCCTATATCATCTGTTAGCTCCAAGTCAAACTTGACAGCGAGCCGTGTGTACTGACCTGGTACTCCTTCATCATGGCTAGAGACCTCTCGAGAGACTCGAGCCAAGTAGTTGTCGCCTCACTCACGAAGGTCTCCTGAATCTGCCCAATCCTCTCATTGGCACGGCCCATTGAAACAAGGCAGCTTCCGAATTCGGAGTCGGACGCAAAGTCCTCGCCATGTCCGATCATGGTCTTCCCGAGATACATGGTGGGAATGGACTTGTCCTTGTCTTCGGACGAGTCGCAGCGACGGCCAAGCCACTTAACATAGAGGTTCATAGATTTTTGCAGTCGGTCCATGCCTAGCGGTAATAGTGTGTCAGATTGTGCCCACAATTAGAATCTTGGAGTAAAAAGTAAAAGGCATACCTTCAAAGCGAAGTGCCATCTCCATCTCAAGTTGCTTGAAGTCCTCAGACATAGTCGTCTTTTGCTCGGCGCCCATCTTTTCGCCGGCCCATTGAAAGGCGCGGTCAAACTTTTTGGTGATATTCATAGTGTTTGAGTTGTCGACAGATGCAATCGAGGCGCAATGGACTATTCCTGACAAGAAGGTCGTGGAGGTTGTCGGCTTCTGTAATGTGAGATCGCAGTTATGGACGTTCTGTTAGTGCCAGGGACAGTCTGCCAGTAAAGAACAGACAATGGTGAGCGTAGCTGGTAACGAATGACAGCTCCCAAAGAGTGATGGTGGAGAGATGGATAATGAAAAAACAAACGAGCAACGAAAGCAGACGAGGTCGAAAGGGAGGTTGATGATCCGGGCGAAGGTGGCTAGATAAGTACACAGCAGCCGGTTCGATAGTAGCGAGTGTGTGGGAATCTTGAGTGGCAAGAATGGCGTGTGTGTGGATGTTGTCTCAAGGTAAGGTATTGTGCCCGTCGAATGGACGTTGATGGATCCGCAGTCGCAAACGTGGTTTTAGACTCGTCTGGGAGCAGTTGCCCCGTTCGTATCTAGCCCCGTCGTATCGCGACAGGAACAAGGGGGAAAGGTTGAAAATAGATGGCAGAATGGAAAGAAAGCATGGATGTCGAGGCACGCCAGTGTCCAATCGAGCAGAAACCTTGACGGCTCAATGCGTCCTTGCAGCGCGCTAAGGCAGGAGGCGAGAAACAGGCAGGCCCCGTCAGGTGGTGTACACTAAAAAGGTCCGGACTCTCGCTGGGCCTGGTTTTTGGTAGAAGCGTGTCCGGACTTTTTTCCACACCACCTGCTCGTCCATGGCTTCTGCGGGGGAGGCCCAGATTCAATACAGGCAGTGCAGATGCTAAACAGGGGCATCCGAGGTAGGAACCTGGAACGCGGGGGAAGTGACTCCTTCCCAACGTCAACAGAACACGAACGAAGATCAACAATTAAGTGTAGATGGAGCTTCCCAACCAAGTGGAAGTCATCTCGAGAGCGATTGCTCGTCTTGATTGGTTAAGGATATCATCGAGAGCTAGTACCACCTCCGGATTATGCCGAAGAAAAAAAAAGAAAAAAAAAGAAGAAAAAAAAACCTTTGGGGCGTATCCGACGACCTGAAAATCTGGCTTGAAAACCTTCCAGGCCATTTTCTTCCAAATGCTGTTGGACAACACTTGGAAAAGCCTTCCACGTGAAAATTCCCCAATTCTATATAGGACGTGGAAGTCGGTCTGCTTTTTTTTTTTTTCCTTTTTAAATAACTGCCTAACATACCAATCAGAGAATAGCTTCCCGACCCCCGGACCTTTGGAATCTGACCTAATTACATAGCATTCTCAGTTTACCTGTGCTTGGCTCCCAAAATCCATCTTCGAGCCGCATTCTTGAGTCATCGGACACGCCATCAAGTCCGGGCTGATTTGAAGAGAGTTCTATGGAGACTCAGCTCGAGAGAGATCATGATTCCATCTGAACAACAAGATCAGGCGGGCAGATCGAATCTTTGGTGCATATTCTCGTACTGATCGATGTTTACGTTGCATGCGAAAAGGGATCGACGAATCGCCATCAACCCAGCCCTTCTTGATTTGGGGGCGCAAAGTACCTAGCCTCCTTCCTTCCTCGTTAACGTGCGTCCATTTCACAACAAAGCATCCTTTGAAGCTGACAACCTTCACATCGTTGTAAACGTCACTTCACAGCTTTATTCGCTCACACAAAGCTTGTGTTGATGTTGGTACAACCAACAGTGCCCAATTTTCATCCGAACATCTGAGCATTATCACAAACACCTTACCTTGGCTCTGAGCAAGTAATGTTGTCAACCGCCAACTCATCCAGCCGTAGTGGCAACCAACCCGATTCCGATTCAGCAAGTGCGCCCACTGCACATTCATGCACGCAGGCAGTCGGATAACATGCCAACCACGAGGTTCCTTGCTTTTACCAAAGAAGCATATTGAAAAAGGCCAACATCATCACGGTGTCTCAGCCGCCACGACTGCAAGCCACTCACCACACCACATTGGTCCGAAAAAACGGTATAGCCTGAATGGAACAAATTGCGTTTGAGGACATCATTAGGGATTACTACAGGTCGATAATCTTGATGAATTCAAGACCTCGACAAAAAAAGATTTCCGCAATCGCCGTCGCCAAGGCACGCCAGAAACATCTGGGCTTGGTGCTAGAAGCCACTATCTGATAATCGGTTGTAAGAGTCTACCTTCATTTGACACAATTCTCTCGTCTCGAGCTGTCGGGGGGTGTGTATTGTATGTCAATGCTGTGGAACACGACCGAGACGCCCGATCCGCCTCCAAAGAGCTGTACTTATCGAATGACACCTCCGCCATTGAAACGGCATTAGAAAGACTGACGAAAACTTGAACGCTGCAGGCTAATTCTCAACTTTAAGACCGCAGGTAGGCTGGGCGGCAGTTTCTACACTAACCTTTTCAGCAAAAGAGAAGAACCAAGGGTTGAACAAACAAACCCCTGTAGTTTAGAGTTTAGTTGGTGGAGACCTCTCTTTGAGGTTGTTTCAGCCCTAAAATCGGGTCGCCAATCGCGGTCGCTCAGGGGTTAAAGCTCAAGGGGGCGAGCGGCGCATGGCTGATGGGGGAGTGTCCGATGATTCATGATCCATTCATCAACCGACGACTACAATTGGAATTCGACAAGTGGAATAAAGCGAAGATAGAGTACTGGAGTCTACAAATCGGGTTGGACATTTCCAACCGTCATTTTGCTTTCCTCGACAGCACATGCGCGCGTCTAAGGATGACCTTTCTGTCAACCATCTTAGTCCTCGACGAAATCAAGGTAAAACTTAATGCTGATGTCTTATTAATCCCAAGCGAGATTCACCTTTCGCTCGTCAGAACGGATCACTCCCATTCCCCTTGGACAGCGTATCAGTTCAATGGCAACCCCTCGTTGACATCTATCCTGTAGTGTACATCTTTCAAGCACAGCCCAAAACAACGGGTCCCTACCGTTTCAGACATCAGGGGAACCTTTCTGCACACCACCAGGCCTTGCAAGCACTCGCTTTCCCTCGAGACTGTCCTTCTAATCTTCCCTTGCATGAGCAATGCGGAGCCGCGCGTCCGTTCCATTGAGATGGATATTAGTGTACAGATTCAGACGCGAACCCTAGTGTAGACTAGAACAGACCCCGGACCCAGTATCTGGAAACAGTACATATGCACGAGGCGAACCGTGACCTCCGTATCGACAAGCTGACGGCTTGCTCACGGACCTCGTCTCTTCAAGACCTCGAAATGTTTACGTGTTTGTTGGCACATTCAAAATTACGACCGTCGTGGCCGTCCATCCTTTCTTTTTCCACTGTTCGTACACTAGGTCGCCCTGCAGGCCTGGACCATCTACCAAGATTAAGGTTTTCCGAGCCAACCGGACCGACAGGACTAACGAATGGGACTTACACCGGCTTTACACCGCTCTTGCCATGACTCAGGTCCTAACCGTGTCTTGCACAATCCGTAGCTTTGGAACTCTGGATGCTCCCATACAAAAAGAAATCTGTGCTGTATACATCGGATGAAGAACTGCTCTGGGGAAATACAGCTTTCGCTCAGTGAGACAGAATCCAACGCGCAGTGACCGCCTGAAGTTTGGGCTGTGGTGGACGATGCATTGCGGGGCACATCCGAATGCAACGTCATGTTCCTTGAAATATGTGTGGCGCCTGTAACCTGTCTGTCTCTTCTCATCCGTAGTAAACAAGGTCTAAACCCATACCCTCATACCTTGTACGCCATATTAAGCAATATCGAAGAAAAAAAGTAACGAGGTATATGTCGTCATGAATGGTTGATGGTGATAGTCTTCCTTCTGTTCCCCGATTCTTCCCAATCCCCCAATTCCAACTTATCACACATGAGAACCAATCCGCGGGACACGTAGTATTATGTCGTCCTGTACCTTTCCGCGTCCGCCGCGCCTGGTTATTTTAAACAGTTCCACTGATACTCAGTTCCCTGATCTCCTGTAACACCTGCTCGACCCTAGTGTCTAGCTGACCCTGGGCGTACTGCTCCCGCGTGTCTGGATCGAGGTACTGCTGTACTTGAGCCATGCGGCTGTAGGCTTCGGCGCAGAATCGGAGCTGAATCTTGACGAGAGCCTCGAACGACGGGTCGAGGTAAGGAACGCGGAGGTCGATAAGCTGCGGTAGCTCGGTGCACAACTGCTCGTTGAGCTGCTCGTAGGCTGCTTTGGCCATCTCCATCTCTTTCTCGGCGCGTGGGAGCTTCGTCACATCCTTGTCGGGCTTCTCAACCAGTTTCTTGACTTTGGCGCGGAGGGCGTCGTAATCGAGGAGTTTGTGGCCGCGCTTCTTGATGCCTGTTTTTTGAGTTTATTGCGGTCAGTGAATGTAGGAACAACAAGGGTGGTGTCGATACAGAAAAGAGGAGGAATGTATTTCGGGCGGACAAGAGCAATTAATTGATTGCCAGGGAGATGAAGAGGTGGAGACGGCCGAGACATACATTCGTTAACGTCGGGGAAATAGGCACAGAATCTGGAAATCGGTTCTAGGACTGTTGTCCTATATGGTCCGTCCAAGGCCTTGATCGTTTCGGCGTCCAGGTCTTCCACTGCTTGCTTGTAACTCCGACTGACTCCGTCTTTAGCACCAGCATCACCGTAGAAAGCGTCAATAGTTTCTGCGATGCGCATCTGTGAGGCCGTCATTGCTGTTCCGGGACATGGACGTTAGCTCACATGTTTCTTCTGCCAAAGCGACGGGTAGGGGTCTAACATACCTCGTAGTGAATCAAGATAACCCTTGGCCTCTTTTTGTAATCGTAGGGATGCCGCCTCCATAGTCTTGAATCGTCTGCATGTGAAAGACGCTTAGCCCAAGTCCTTGTCCTTCTGGTGTCTTATCTAAACCGAGATAAAATCATACCTCTCCTCAACCTCATAGTCGCGATCGTTGGTCTTCTCGACATGACCCGTCTTCATCATCACCTGGGTCGTTGCCCGGTTGACATTCTTCTTGAAGCCTGCAAAGCAAAAACGGAAGAGGCGGAACCCGTTAGCATTGTCGCATTAGGGGGAATAGGCTATGGCGGGATTTGTGCGTACCGGCCCACGACATGATGGCTGGGCTACTCTCGTCGCTTGGTGTCTGGCGTCGGTAACTCGTATATGTATATGCGGGGGATCGACTGATAGATAGTTCCGTTCAATCGCTACAAACAATCGGAAGGTGATCGCCTGGTTAATGGTTCGTTGCAGATTGATTCGTCGCTCAATAGAATTAGGGTATTATAAGTCGTTTCGATTGTTGGCCGGATAAGTGGCTCGGAGAATAAGTCGATGTTGATGTTGTTGATGTTTAGAGCGGACTGGCGATGTTTGGCGAGCTTGGAGAGCAAGTTGTTGCGGGATCCTTGCCAGTTGCGATGCCTGGATACTAGACGAACGAAAGGGGTGACGACGTGGGATGTGGCTGTGCTTACCGCTGCCTGCCACGAAGACACATCCATTGGAATGTGATTGGGCACGAATTCGGGCGACGTCAGCGGGGTCAGCATGCCAAGCCACAAATGCCTTGGCTTCAAAATCCCACCGGGCCGCGAGCGGACCGTGACAGGTGCACAACTAAAGTTCGACGGCTTCCATTTTCCCACAATGACCTCCATCGGATCCGTCTCCATGCCCGTATCGGAGGCCTGGGTTACTTCTTAGACATCGGATCGTCAACGTTTTTTTTTTTTTTTTTTTTTTTTTTTTTTTTTTTTTTTTTTTTTTTTTTTTTTTTTCACAGCAGCTGGTCGAGACACATTGCTGCTAAGAAAGGGCAGTGCTGAAGCCGTAATACCGGACATTGCGGCAGATTATCTTTACCGTTGACTCATCCCGGCGTAGGTTCAGTGTAGGTATGTTAAGCTTTGCATCAAAGAGAGCAAAATGGCTGTAGGTCTCGGGTTGGGTTTCTGTCTCCCATTCATTTATTTAATTTTTCCCCTGAGCTTGTCGAGGAATCATCCATCTTTCCCATACACTTGGCCAGAACGAAAATCTGTTTCCCAAACTGCCAACTGGCATCACCAATTGATACAAAACTAATCAGTTACCAAGCGCGGCACTAAGACAGTGAAATGGCCCAGAAGAAAACCATCCAACAGCAACCCTCAGACACAGCCCTAAAAGAAGAAATCGCCAACTCCGAAATCTACGCCGAGAACATGGCATCTCTCAGACGTTTTCTCGTTGTCAGTCTGGGCAATCCGGGAGAGTATCGCGATACCTTTCACTCAGCTGGACATTTGGTGCTCGAATCATTTCAGAAAAAGCTTCCTGAAGACCTCGGACAACCGTCTTTCGCCTCGGAACGCTATGGAAAGAAAGCTGTCCGTGCTTCCGCCGGACCAAAGTACACTCTTTTACAGAGTCCTACGCTCATGAACATCACCGGGCCGTGGCTCGCTCGGGCGTACAAGGACTATCTGGTCGACCAGGGCCTAAGCCCCGAAGAAGTTGGACTGGTGCTGGTTCACGACGACTTGGAGGAAGAGTTGGGTGTCGTCAAGGTTCGGCAGTGGAAGGCCAGCCATAGAGGCCACAACGGCATCAAGAGCGTGCTGGCCAGTCTGCCGCCGATGCCCGACGCTAAGTGGGCGCGCGTCTCTATAGGAATCGGGCGGCCGGATGATAGGGACAAGACCACCGTCTCCGACTTTGTCCTTAGCAAGATCCCAAGGCACGCCAAGGGGATATTGCAAGACAAGGGGGGAAGCGGGCTGTGGGAGGCACTCGGCAAGCTGGAGACAAAATGGACCAAATAAGGTGGTGTGACAGTGGAGAGCAAGTACGAGAGAGCTGGGCTGGTGTTGCGCGAGTGCGTGAAGATAGACTATGATACCCCATTTTCATCTATCGTCTGTTGGACTCATATGAATGCTGACGTCCTTCCAAGTGAAAAGCACCTCATCTACCGCGTAACGCACACCGTGGACAAGTCGTCTAACGAGACTATAACATATCTGTCTCACCGGATGTACTAACATCCACACTCACTAATGACAAAAAGAAGATGCGAACCCTCCTCAACTCGAATTTAGTCAAGCCCAATGCTTTTGTCCCCGAAACCGACAATATCCTCACCACCATTCAATCTAATCCTCAAACACCCTACTCTCCCTTCCCGTAAATCGCTCCCGGCAAGAAAAGCGGCACCTCCATTGGCAACTCCTCATGCGGCCTGAACGAATCAATGTTTTCCGAAACATGACCCCCATCCCCCTTTTTCACCGGCCGTCTCGTAAAGAAAATTAGCATATCCCTCGTTGCCTCCTTCGTCTCATCAACCGGCAGCACGGGACTCAACGAGTGTTTGTTCTCCGTGTCGACCAACAGCAACGTATCCAAAAAGTGTCTATGCTGCACTCTACTCCTCAGGTTCTGCGGCTTAATCTCCGTATACTTTGCCCCTGTCTCCTCGTTCATATCATGCATGAACGTCACCGCGCTGTTCGCCGCCACATCCATGTTCTTCGATCCAAGGTACGTAGTCATGGTGTGATCCACCCCATCGGTATGCACGCCCTCTAACGCCGGCTCGCCCAGGATGGAGGGGGTGGTGACGGTGCGCAAGTTGAAGAGCGTGCACACCCACTTATCTGACGAGTAATCCAATCTCGGCCGATTGACGGTTTGTACCCCATGGCAGATCATGCCCTTGAAAATGAGCAAGGCCTGGAACGCGGTGTTCAGCTGCAGTTCGTCTTGGACTTCATCAAACACGCGAATCTGCCCCGAATCATGCCGCTTGAAGTCCTCTTCAACCGACAGCGCAAAGGGTTGGAATTCGAGCCGTCGGACGGAACGAGTGGAGAAGTCGAAGCAGAAACGGCCGTTGCGCGAGCGCCGGAAGGGTAAGGTCGGGTCAGAGTAGAGGTTGTCGGAGACGCGCTGAAGAGCATCCAAGTCGGCGCGGGTGGCGCCGAGGCCCAGGAGGAGGGAGACCATGTCGGAACCTTCGACAAAGATGGACCGGTTGGTGATGTATTTGGAGCGGAGCTTCATGATTTCGGCAACGGCGGTGTAGTAGGAGGGGTTAAAGATGCGTTTGGTCACGTCCAGCTGGGGACGGATGCCCTTGGTGGTAGGTGGCCCCGACCAGGCTAGAGGGAGGTTGGCGATGGGATCAGTGGGGTTGAGGGATCGAGCGGTTTCGACAGAGGCTCGGGAGTGGGAGGTTTCATGGTAGAGTCGATGCAGTTGGAGGCGGGTGCTGGCGGCTGGGATGGGGCGGAGAGATCTGGTGCTGGCTCGCGGGAGCTGTTTTATAACGATTGAGGTCGACATTGTGAGTAACGGAAATGTTACGGCACAGGCTGGAATGGATGGGGAGGACGGCCTGCTTGGTTCGCAAAAATCGAGGCAGCGTGATGGGTAGATATGTACATAGCTTATTCCCTGATGACTTCACGACGTTGGCGACAAAACTCTTCACATCAGTGAAAGCCGGGGACCGGAACACCTCTACCTCTACATAGATGACTGTGACAGATCTGATGATGTGTCAACTACCCGGATGCCATCATACCGCAACAGCTGAAGTCTTGCTTAGGCTCAAGTCTTACTGTGCAAGTTACCCCTGATAATGACGCCATGTGAATTATTTCTGAGTGTCCTGGCACGTGTCGAGACGTGGGAAAAGATTTCCAGAGCGGGTGTTACTCAAAGTAGACAGAATTGCGATGCTATCCTCGGTCGACTCGAATATCTGACAATAGCCTCATCTTACGCCCCGGTGTTGGTTGGGCCTCACCACGTGCCGGATCGGAGGGTTCAGACTTGCACTCTTATGCAGCCATGCCCCTGGACCCCTTTTGCTTTTTGACACTTCAGCTGGTGTATACGATCGATGCAACATCACTATTCCTGAAAAAAGGATCTTTTGCAGTATTCCTGTCGAGGAGTAGTAAGACAACGAGGGGTTCAAGCCAAATAGCTAGTATGTCGGGGCGGTGTACGAAGGACAGAACTTGTGTTGCATATAGTAGCAAGGATTCAACTCAAAAGTCCTGGCAACCATGATTGCTTTTTCTTTAAAAATTCCAGTCGGTTGTTGGTAAATTGAACACCAGTGTGCCTGGTTAATGAATTCATGTGCTACTGAACATCCCGTTTCGAGAAACATCCAGCGGTGATTTGAGAGTCGGGAAGGGTGGTAGAGCTGCTTGAACGGTTTGAGGTTTCGCAAACAAGAGGACGTACTCATAACACTAAACAGTCATCCAACACCTCAAAGATACCTAAGCAAGTAACCTATGGACATATCGTATAAGCGTCCAGGGGCTGGCAGTCTCACTTCGATAGCTTACTGTCGAGTCTCGTCAGATCCGACGGGCCAAGCGCCGATAACGGATCACCATGCAAGGGTTGAACTTGAACCACTCACTGTCAAGGCAAGTCATGCACTGTGGAAGCGCTGATGCTATTCCATTTCTCTTGGAAGAAAGCTGAGAATCACACTCATTCCAGACAGTTCGCCATTGCTCGAATAAGTGGTTGTCCCTGCTTCTTTTCTCCCCGATGTCTGCTTAGGGGAAACAGGAAAAAGAGAAATCGGTCCACCAAGGTGACGTGTCTGAATAAAGTTCTTTACTTACTAGAATTACCTACTTATCCTTGTTTACCAGTCAACCTTCTCTTCCACATAACTCAAAGGAGACAGCGACTCCCTCAAACTGATGTGGAGGGTATTAGTGATGGCGCGCTAACTTTATGGCGCCAAATTCTACACGCGAACCTGTTAGTTGGGTAACAGCACATGCTCATCGGCTCCGCACCAATGTCCAGACGTCCAACTTCCGAATATTCGAGGACATGTTTATATATTTCGCAGGAACCTGGACTTAGTGGAAAGGTCCAAATCCAAGTCATCCATATTCAACCATAACATGCATACCAATCAACCACGTCCCGCACCTAGTTGGACCCGCCGCCAGACCCAGCTTGCCTCCTCACTTCTGATAAACCTTCATTTTCTCCACTCCTTGCTTGATCTTTTCGCCCGCCATCTCGATCTCATACTCGATGTCCGGCTGCGCCTCCGCATAGAGCCAGTTTTTCTCCCCCGCCATGCGAAAGTTGAACAGGGCCATCTCGTCCGGGACAAACTTCTTCTTCAGCTCCAGATTCCCCGCACAAGCAGCCTCCACGCGAAGCTGGATATCACAGCTTCTATCGAGCAATCCAAAAAGGAAACTAGCCTCATCCACCGTTGATCCGACGGTCAACAGCCCGTGGTTCAACAATATGGCAGCCTTGGAGTGTTTGCCCAAGACGGAGGCGATGCGCTGCCCCTCCTCAGCTGCGGTAACAATACCGCCGTAGGAAGAGTCAACAGCGATGGAGTTATACAAGTCACAGATATCCTGGTGTAGCATGTCAAGAGGCTTGCCGAAGGCGGACCAGGCGCGGCCGGAGATGGTGTGGGCGTGACAGATGGAGTGGACGTCTGGGCGGGCTTTGTGGATTTGTGAGTGGATGTGGTAGCCGGGTGCGTTTACGGGGCGGGACTGGCGAAGATGTTAGACCATAAGGTGGATCGGGCAAACTCGCGAGCGACTTGTATGAGCGGCGTACCCGATTGCCTCCAACGATTTTCCCGGTGTCAATCTCTAAGCAAACCATATCGCTGGCATTCATCAACCCAAAATGTTTCCCAATTGGATTCATCCAGATGCAATCGGGATATTCCGGGTCACGGACGCTGATGTGACCAGAGATGCCCTCGGTGTATCCCATGCGCGCCCAATTGCGGAACACAGCTGCCATGTGCAGGAGGATGTGCTCACGATGGTCTTGATGAGTGGGGAAGGTTGGGATACCGGTCAACGGGTTGGCACCCATGCTGAGTTCCTGAAGCTGGCACTCTAGTGCCGCTGGTTCGTCCGGCTCAAAACGGGGTGCCGTAGACTGAGATGGATGGGGTACGAAGCTCCCGGTGGCCTTGATGGCGGCCGGCTGCGGTGCGAGAATGGGACTTGTCACCTCTTGGAGCATTGTAAATGAAGATGGCATTTCGTAATCGAATCAAGCAAGAGGCCGTTTTTGTGACACGCTGTATTGCGAGGGGCAGAATTGGAATGGGAACAAAAGTTCAATCAAGTCCACGACTGGGATCCTGGTAGTATAAAGCTGAAACGAAACACTGGTTGGTGGCTTAGGTTGTCCTAACAAAAGGACACTATTACCGTAGCGTCGCTCACCTGACTGACTCTACACATTTCCTTTGCTGCTTCACGTGCGTACAAATGTCGCCTGCAGGGCTGATCAGCTTACACAGTACACCGATCATCTACTGCGTACACTACCTACTCAGATAGTCGGCGAACATTGTGACTCCGTGGGGTAACCGCCCTTTATCCTTAATCCGGGTGGGGAGCAGGCCATATTTGCCATGGGGGACAGGGGCAGTGCAAGAATGCTATTCTACCACACCAGACACGATATTCGTCGACCAAAAATTCATATGGTGATTGAAGTACCCAACGGACAAGAATGTGCATAAGAACTGAGGTGGTGCACTTGCAAGGAAAGTATGTAGTAGTAGTAAACGGCCCGGCAAGTGGAAGCTGAGGGGTTGAGTGCTGAAGTTCAGTGACCTTTGGGGCGAGAACCCTGTGGGCAGTTTTACGTAATTCAGATACACTTTTATGGACCACAGTTGATGCAACGGTTCGGGCCGCTGAGGAAGGCGCATAGGACGACTATGTAACGAGAACTCTGCAGGCCAAGCTCCGTCCATCCTCACTTCGTCGCGATTTCAATTCATCCTCTTCCATCCATCCTTCTCTGCCACGATTGAGTCTCGACGGCAAACACCTGTCGTTAACTCATCGGAATCGGAGTGACTCTCTCGACCTTGCTTACGGTTGTCACTATGCGCCCTACATCGCCAGCTCGTTTCGCTCGTTCATGGGCTCCTACCGTCTGCCTACACCCACTGTTCCTCCGCGCCGCAATAGCATCGAGGACTAGTACGACCAAAGCGCAGTATGCTTCTCGGCTGTTTTCCTTCCAGGCCGCACGCTCAGGTCTCGTACAAAACTCGGGAGCGAAGCCAAAAATTCCCTACGCCGCCTTCAGCTTCGAGCATCTTGGCATCAGCAACAAATGGAACAAGTACATCATGATCTTCTTCATTATCATGGGCACCATAGAAACCTATCTTTGGTACAAATACCTTCCCGCTTGGTGGAAGGCTCACAGCAACACTACCACTGAAATCGAGGAGCAACGTGACGGCCCTGAGTCCCACACCGCCAACTGATGCAACACAACATATCTAGGTCGTCACGTTCATTTCAAGCCTCATGCCGCGCCGCTACGTTACAGCGATGTTTCGCCTTTTATGGGTGCCACAACACTGTAATGTCCATCTAAGCTCGGCTTGCTGCCCCAAAAAGGCATTCGAAACGAAGCCCTAAGATCAGGCGCATGTCGAACGCATTGTCATCTCAGTCTTCGCCACTACACTACTACCATACCACCTTTACATTGAAAGAGGACGGTTCAGGGGGGCGTGGAAAAACGTCGCAGTCATCACCAGCAATATCGCCATCGTAGACCTACTTGTCATCAGCGTCGTTAGGCATGGACTTTGTTACCCCTCGTCCATCCTCCTCAGCTTGAGCCCGACATCTTGCGTTTGACGAGCAACAATGAGGCAATTATGCCATGGCTTTTGCCCACATTAACCACAAAGACTCAAGTCGAATCTGCCCCCTCGTTGTACTGCCAATCATACCTGGCGAAGGATTTGTCTGCTGAGCGGCCTCAACAGGGCATGCAGCCCAGCAAATCAAGTCACTGACAAAAACTAAAAAGGAAAAAAAAAAAAAAAAAAGGAAAAAAAAGAAAAGAAAAGAAAAAAAAGTGCAGGAAGATCAATCTGACATCAATGAGATCTAGCAGTACTCTACCGATCTATACGAGGCGTGGACAAAGTCTATGCATCCAGATCAGATCATACCAAACTGGAGCAGAATCTCATACGCGGCCAAGAGTCTCTCCGGCACAAGGTTGGAAGGGGTTCTCTATTCAATTCACACTGTTTCTTGACCGAAAAGCGGCCCCAGCTCCGTGGCCATCACTTACTCTTGCCGTCGCTTAAACCTCCATTATGGATCGAGTTCTTCCAGAATTCTGATGAGAATCCATACGCCAACCAGGCTCTTGAAGACTGGCACTAGCCGCTGCTTGGGATATCCCCTTTGCGACACATCAGATTGCAAGCAGATGAGCCAGGTGTATATGGTAGCAATGGATGGATGGGTGAGGCTGTGTGGGATGCAGGGACAAGGGCTGAGGCATCTCCCCATTGCATTTTCTTTGGGGTAAAGGAACCGAAATGCAACATCCGCAATTCCAAATCACTGCATCGAGATGGTCTCCTTCCGTCTCCCACGTAAGCACAGGGTTTACCGTTGAGCCTGTTATATACGTTACTCGTTCATCCCATGCATCTGGTAACTTTTTTTCCAACGTCTGGTCATTTTACGATGTCGAGGTCTTTTGAATCGTCAGTTGCATCCAATCAAGTCACTTCATGGATGAGGGGGGGTAACGCTGTGGATTTTCTAAAGTTCTTACTAACTTTCCACCTCCCTGACACCTTTTAGAAAAGTACTGATTCCTTCCGGGTCATGGGACTTAAATCGTTCTTTAGCTTTTCCAAGACGCCTCAAAGTTCCATCTCTGTCTGTAGTCTACAGCATGGAACTCATCACAGGTCGTCACTTAGTGGTGACATGGCTGCTGGGACATGGGTTTTGCGCTATGAACGTACCGCGATTTCTCATTCCTAAAGGAGATGCTCTTCCGGGGGAAGGCTACGTCTTATGCGGGTGTTTCAGCCCGCTCTTAGCTATCATACGCAGCATCTTGACAACTGGATTGGCCCATAATCCTAGCATAATCCACAAAGCATCTCCGTTGTGAGTACGTAAAAGCGAATCTTTGTGTTGTTGCCTACGTGCTCAGTGCACTTACTTAGTGCCGCTACACAACAGCCTCCCCGGAAATGGAGAGGCTTCGATACCCAGCGGTCTTATGGACCCCCATTATGTTCTACACCTTAGGTACTTCGATCCGAGTCACACCGCGATTCTCGTTACCTTGACGTGAGATGATGCGGGTCCACAAACCTCATCGGGTTGAAGGTACACCACGATGCCTTCCAGATCAGGTACTTAAGTCCGGGGATTGTAGTGTCTTCCCCAAGACTGAGAAAGTACGGTATCTCTGCCTGGCTTTTCCCGTAGGGCTGATGAAAGGCAATCACTCAAGTACTTACATGTTGACACTTGCAACATCCCTCAGCAGTAGCCAACACATGCTACAGACAGAAGCACATATTGAATCATGTCTTCATCGAAGCCTTCCGTCCACCCTTACTCCTTGCCCGACCTCACTGAAACCAAGCTTTCCGTAGAGGATGACTGGACTAAGGTAAAGGACCGGAAAGAAAAGAAGCGCATACAGAACCGTGTTGCACAGAGGACATATCGTGAGTGTTGCGCCCATATTCGGTCAGTAGCAGTCACTAATCCGTGATCAAAGGTCACCGTATGAAGGCACGCCTAGGGGAACTACAGGAAAAACTCGAATATCATGAAAGAAACAAGGGCTCATCGATTACGTATGGTGGTGCTCCCGGTGTTGGCGAGAGCGAGGACACGAAAAGGAGTCCGTCTGTACAGCTTCCGACTCCAGCATATACCACAGACGACAGCCCATCCCCGGAGGCTAATGCACTGATAGTGTTTGATGACATCCATCTACACAACTCCCACAATTCGCATGTCTTCCATACCGATACCAGTCAACTATTTGACCTATCCCCCGTTATAGCACCATTAACGGCGCAACCTCCGGGAGTCTTTACTGTAGGGCAGTCACATATTACGAATGGCGGATACAGTTCGGCTGTTGTACCTGAATACTTGCACCTCCAAATGCAGCCTTTCGACACACAGCATCGCGCAGCGGATGGCCAAGCTGATAACTATGCACTTGATGTCTCTGCGCTTGGCGACGATTTATTCTGTGAGTGTACGGATGAGAAAAAGCAGTTATCTTACGGAGCTCCCGACTAATCGATGGTTCTAGTGGTTCATGATAGACCTCATCTTGACCCTTTGCTATATTCCATCGAGAGACCTGATACAATGACCAAAGAATTTGCACAAGAAAGCGAAAGCAAGGTCTTGAACTGGAAAATTCAGCCATCACCAACAACGCCCAACCCAGACCAGGTGGTATCTCTCGCATCTTCCATTGCCCAGGACCTGCCCGAAATGAATAAGACACGGACTCCCAACCGTACCACCTGCAGTACTACGACATCCGCAGCAATCGACCAGAAAGCTCCTAAACAACATCAACAACCAGCAGCTTCACTGCCCACCAAACGACCCACGTTGGACGAACGCATGGAAAGCGTCATGGAACGGGTCGAGACAGAAGGCTTCGGCAACTTCGACTCCCTCGCCACTCTCTACTACAAAGCCAAATTCGGGGACGCCTCCTCACTTGCGGTCGAGCAGCGACTCAGCCGTAATCGGCGTCTTCCCAAGCTGTTTGCCGACATCTTCTCAGCCGCTCAAGAGTGGGGTGCACGAGAACAACGACCGCTTTTCGACGAGATCCTCAAAATGTCGGAGGGTATGCTGATAGGCGAGGCGAGGGGTGTTCACAGTACGCTTCATGCGAGCATCGGTGGGCTGGCTAGGTCGGCCAAAGACCACGAAAGTGGCAAGAGTGCTGTTCCGGGTTTGAAGAGACTGATGGAGGATAATGTGAGTTTCAATCGTTTTGTTCATAACCTCACTACTTTTGCATTACCATCATCATCAAAACCTTTTTTCCGTCTCGCAAAACCGTGAATCTGTCAGCGCTAATAGGGCTTCGCTTCCAGCTACCGAATCTCTGGGCCCTGATAACGGCATTGGCGACAGAGAACAGAGCAGTACGGCAACGAGATCGCTCAAATACGGTCCTGGCGACGATTCTGGTCTTGCAGTGCTCTGGCCAGCTACCCAAACAGAGTCTCATGGCTTTGTTGGATGCTTGTCTTTAAGAGGTTGCCCAAATGGCAGTGTTTCGGTCGGTCTTCATCATGGTTTGACAGTGGACCAAGTGACTCTTGTGCATGGCGGACATCGGAGGGGAGTGGGAAAAAAAAACATGTGCATTACCACGGCAATTGAGATACAAAACATCTTCTAGCATTACTGTGTCATCAAGACTGAGATCAACGGTCTTGGTAACACAATGGGAAACTTTTCGAGCAATACATATCATTATGAGGGCACTTCGATTCAGACATGTTTTCATCATGCTCTCTCTGTGGTCGAAAGTAATTCGAGGTCAGGCCACCCAGGGCAGTTGGGCAACAAATCGCGGCATGCTATATTTATTGGTCTGTATGGGGCATAGTGTTAGCAAATCCCAAGCTGTTGTTAGCAAGTCAGTACTCAAGACCCCTGAAATACATGCCTCTGGGATGGAACTGGGTAAGACCACTAGCACTAACACTCGCTGACACTAACAGAAACATCACATTTTCTACCCTTGGTTCATCTTCACAAAATTTCTGTTTTCAGGTCACCACTATCAATCGGATGGAGATGATGATTCAGTCAATGTGGCACTAATAATAGTCTCCTAGAATGTACCAAGAAAAAAAAAAGCAACCAAAACGCTTGTTAAACCGTAACTGATTACTACTTTGTTGATTTCGACCTTCGCTATCCTTCCAGGCTCGTCTCTGTGCGAATGTCCGTCCCATGACCGACCCGGAATTGGGAGACAAAATTCCTGCCCTGGACCAGAAAACATCGCACCTGGTTAGTCTCTTCTTAACCGCTGTTTGGCAGACCATGTGTGAAAACTCGGATGTGGTGGTTTGCGCGTGAGGGTATCATGGGCTAGCCAGCTGGTTCCCATCCAATTGATCTGCGTTGGAAGCCTATGTTAGTAGTGTTTTGCAATATCATGTCACGCTTTCACGATTTTGGAGTGGCTTACGGATGTTTCAGGACGTATCCATGGAACTCTTCTCGTCATCAATACCAAGGTCTGTTCCTAGTGTAAGGGATCCAAACATGTCGAGTAAATCGTCCTGAGGCGTGGCGCTGTTGCTGAATTCAAAATCCACATTGTAGCGATCGCGCAATCTCTGAGTGGCGCCTTCGTACAAATTCAGGAAGCTTTTAGTGTCAAGCCATTCCTGAAGATCACTTCTGCTGTAGGGACCAGACTTGACCTCTGCGGTGCTGGGAAGTTTATACCTGTTAACGCTATATTTCTTATAGATGTGGTCTCGCACGATATCGTTTGCCCAAGGCCCTTCGGTTGTGGCACTCCAGTGGTCTCTGAATCCCTTTTCGGCGTGAGATCGCATCTCATCATCAAGGTCCAGTTGGAAAGTGCACGGAGAAATCATCAGCTTGTCCAAAGTCAAGTTGCGAGACCAAATGCCCACGTTCAAGAGCAACTCGTGCGAATGGCTAAAGGGAAAAGATAGTAGCGAAAAATGAGAATCATCGCATGGTACGTTGCTTGGTACGACTGTGTCTTGAAGGAACTTCAGGACCTTTTCGCGCTCCAGATGGCTCCATAACGTGGTTTGCCTGATCCGATCCAGAGCGTCGGCTAAGTGATCCGGACCACTACCTCTACTGCCCACTAATGCTAGGAATATGGCGAGCTGGTGGGCATATCGAAAGTCGACGCCGCTGGCTTTAGCGAGCCTGACCCATTTGCTTCTGGCTTCGCGGGTGCTCATGTTCATGAGTTCGTGGGTGCGAATCAAGGCCCTTTGGTCAAGTGGGAAGCTGGCTGCCACAGTTGACATGGTGTAATCTGCAACATACACTGGTTAGCATTTGGTGAGAGTAGTCCCACGGTGATTCTGGGCCATAATATCTCATACCGTCCATGACTGATCCGTCTTTGTCTGAGTAGTTGGTAGCGAGGCCAGCAAAACAGGCTGATAGGCTAATGGCAATCGCGTCACGATGCTGGAATGATGTTGGAGGTTGGGAAGCTGGAATCCAAAGCGAGCAGGGGTCGAAGAGGTAAATTCCAATCTGCGGATGCCCAAATAAGGGATATAAATGTGTCCTCGAACAACGGTGATCTTATGGGAGAAGGCTGTACATAAGACGTAGACGCAGATTCAATGAATGCAAGTGATTACAAGTTGACGAAGAAGAACTTGGAAGTTTAGATCTGACTGACTAGAGGAAGGGAACGCAGTAGAGAATCCCAAAGCCGACCAAATTTACTTTCCTTCCACAGCCAGCCCAGTGCACCTTCCTAGAGGCCAATTCGGTCCACGACCATGCCACAGGGAGGTGACAAACTGGCCACGATGGGTTGATTCTGCTTTATGACAGAGTCACTCCTTTCTTCAGAAGAGAGGGTTTGTTAGGTAATTGTTTTGATCAGGGAAGGTATGGACTGGACCATGTCTTCAACCCACCATCTGCATCTACAGGTACCCCGAGCAACCACCAGCACCGGGATCCTGATCTCCGTATTACCTTCTCAAAACTTCGGACTCCACGTCAACCACACATACTTTCCCTTCTCGACATACGAAGTAAACCGCAAGTCCATCGGCTTCGCATCTACATCTGGCGGCCCCCCTTGCACGCTCGCCATCAAGCCATACAGTCCATACCGCAGACACTCGACCCCGGGAACGCCGTTCGGGAATGGCCAGATCTACCATCAGTCGTCAGCTGTCAACTCCACAACTCCCACTAACGTTGCATCAGACATTGCACAGACATTGCACGGCAGGAAGGCAAGTGACTAATAAAAGAAAAGAAAAAACAGAAGCTTACCCCAAAACTATACCCGCCCCTCCCCTTCTCACAAACAAAGGTCGTTCCCGACATTTCGCACGGCCCGGTCTCTTTGCTAGTCAGAGTAAACTGCGTGGCCCCTATCGAGTCCCCATCCTTGCGCACGGCGATGAAGGTGCCGCAGAGGTTCTCGTCGGTTGTCCAGCGCCCGGAAGCCGTGAGGCAGCCGAGGTCGTCGTGGCTGCTTCCGTCCCAGAGGGTACGAATCTGGCCGGTGCCGGAGAAGCTCTTTGTGGTGAGGTCGATGGAGTGGGAAAGGGCGGAGGCGGGGGTGAGACTGAAGGGGGCCGCGGTGGAGAGGGTGGGGAGAAGGGCAAGGAAGGTGAGGGTTGTTTGTATGAGTTGGATCATAGCGGTTGATAGTGCAGTGGGTTGTTGTTGTTGTTGTTGTTGTTGTTGTTGTTGTTGTTGGATAGATGGTCGGCAAGTGTCACCCCAAGTAATCGTTGTTTGTGGAATTGTTCCAAGGCAATGGTTCAATTGTGCGCGCAGGGAAGATGGATCAAATGATTTAAGAAGAAGAGATCCGAGGGATCTTATGCAGGGAAAGCGAAGGCGCAGGTGGTAGCAAGTCAAGTTGATAAAAATGCCCGTCGTCGTAGCAGTGAGTTGAGTCGTCCCTGATTTGGAAATCGCGGAGGGGAGTTAATGTCCTGTTCTGAGACACACAGATGGCGTTCGCGACTGTGGTCCCGGAGGGCGGAATTGGCAGTTATTTAAGTCTGGGGGAAGCAGTCATTATGGACCTCGTCGCCTCCTTCCTTGGAAGGGGGGCCATCTTGTTGTTGTGATAGGGAGGGTAAAGCGGTGGGGAGAAGTACCAGAAGCATGAAGGTGTCCTATGTGGGAGTCCCTACCCATTCAGGAAGAGTTGATGTCGTTAGTTGGTTCCCCAAAAGAGCCTCAAAAGTGGACCAGGCCATCAAATTGCGAGATGTTAATGGCTCGCATGTTGGTGGAACGAACGCTTGCCAATAAATGGAGGGTGTGACGGAGTGGTTCTGACACTTTCCATTACCGCTGTGCACTAGTGTAATTGGTAAGAGTTGAATCATCAGCCAACGGTGCGGCATCTCGTAGAAAACTGGCAGCATCCCATGCATATGATCTCAACCTCCAGTCTAGGTATCTACGTAAATCAGCAGGTACACTTCTCCAGACGGCAAGTTCTGCCGGGATTGGAGGTTTCCAGGTTGAAAGGTGAAACGCATGCGGTTGGCCCAACTTCAAATGGAAAATCAACCGTGGGGAAATCGAGAAGGATGAGTGCAGTGGTGTGCTGAGGTCCTGAAGAGGCACAGACAATGCGTCCAACCGTGTGGCGTTCCCCTGGCTTGCACTTGCGGTATCTATGGCTCCGCATTCTTCATTGCCGTTTGGGGCATAGGTTGTCGGAAGCTGGATGACGGACATGGCTGGCCAAGGAAGGTGTGAGGTGAGACATTGGGAAACAGTCAAATGGGACGGGCTGCGTTGATCGAGAGGGGTTGCGACCATCTTCTCGTTGTGTGTCCAACAAGGAGGGCTTTCAGTGTCGACAAACAACGTGAGTGGCTGCTGGACTTATTCCAGGACATCTGGAAATTTGTAAGCAGCACGTGTGACGAGAGGACGTCGTAGAGTTGTTTAAAATGCTGACCTTGGAGGGTGATGGTCGGGTAAGCTCGACTACCGGTTCGGTCTTGGCATCTGTGAAGCTGGTAGATCGTCAACCACGAACCAAAGGATGAAGTGAGAGTGAGGTGGCTTGGTTTTTACATGTTGGGGGGGGAACAGGTTGGCAGAAGCGGGGATCTGGCGTGAAGATCACTAAGGGATTAGCAAGGGGCCATAGAATGTGTCCAGCGGCACGCAAATGCAGCTCCTTGCTCGAACGGACACGCAACCCATGGACCGTCTTCAAAGAAAAGAGTGATATGACTTTAATGAGGAGTAATAGGAGTATGGACTAGTGTTTGGGGGTAGTTCTTTCACATTACCAACGCTACTAAACGTATATCACCTTCCTTCTCAAGGCAATTCAGGCCCATTTTGTAAATGCAGAGTGAGATGGGCAACCCAGAAGGGAAGGTGTATCATACCTAGGTAATCATGTGATAAGGCTCACTCATCACTCGCAGACATTTATCCCCCAGTAGTATCAGAAAAAAAAAAAAAAAAAAAAAAAAAAAAAAAAAAAAAAAAAAAACACGCCATATGTCCGTCAATATCATGCGATCCCTCCAGGCCATATCACCTAAAACACCACTTCGTGAAAAGCAAAAGTCACAGCAAAGACCAGAATGCTACCCGTAATGCCATGTAATTCTTCAAGTTCACCCGCAGCACAGGCGATGAAAAGGAAAGATTACAGCAAAACAGCCGCGTTCGCAAACTCAAACCCAACTCATGATGGCAGGCAACTGACCGACTGGGTCCAAAGCCCATATATCCTAGCCCCCCATTACATGCGTACCCCCAATTCATCCACAATATCTCACCATCCCCTTTGACCGCCAAGAACCCCCCTCACTCTCTCGAGAAAAAAGAAAAAAAAAAGGAAGAAAAAAAAAAGGAATTCACTCAAATAACCCTCAAAACCTCCTCCCTCAACCCCACCACCACAAACTCATTAATCAACAGCGCCAACTGCTGCTCATACGTCTCGTGCGCCAGTCGAATCCTCTCCTCCACCAGCCCATCAATTCTTTGCTCCTTTTGCAGATCCAGCATTCCGTTTACATTTGTGTGGTTGCTGCTGTTATTCACAGTAGTATTCGCCGCGACGGAGGAGGAGATGGCCGATGGATAGAAAAAAACGTTCTGTCTCCGGCGCCGGTTGTTCTTGGCTTCTTGCTTGAGCAAGCGGAGCCGGTCTTCGAGTTCGCTTTTCAGGTTCTTGCGCCGGCGGACGAAAGCCTCGAGGAATTTTTTGAGTTGGATGTGTCGGATGATGTCGGCGCGGGTGAGGGTGTTGTTGGTGGTGTTGGAAGTCGAGGGGGTGGTATCGAGGTTGGTTGAGTCGTCGGGGCTGGGTGAGCTGGTTGTGGTGCTGGTTGGAGGGAGAAGGGTAGTCAGGCTGTTGAGGGGCTGGGTTGTGTCGGTGATGTTGCTATTGCTGTCTAAAGAAGATTTGTTGTAGTTGGGATTGCTGTCAGGAGTCTGGCTTTGTGGAAAACTGGTCGATCGCTTGGGTTGGAGTGACAACGGTTTGATGGGGCCGATTCGGAGGGCGCTCGGAGGTTTGATATCAATAAAGTGCTTCCGGAAGCTGCGCAGTCTGCTGTCAAGGGTGTAGTCGGAATCGTCCATCGGCGGACTATGACTGATGTGCTGTTAGGCTGGCTGGTTCCTTGATCAGCAAACTCGGGGATTAGCTGTTACCTTCCGGATGTCTCTGAGTGAGTGGTAGCCATGGTAAGGGGTAGCTCAAGCTAAGCGGACGGAATTAGAATTGATTTAAGGCAAATCGGGGAACCGATGAGTGATATGATATTTAGACACATGGTGGTTCAAATCTTCCCCAAGGAGACGCTTAGGAAAGGGACTGTGCAATCTTGATGGAGTACGAGTAAATGCGATGAGGCAGCTGTATAGCTTAGGAGAGTGACTGGATGCATGGTGACGCTGGACCTAGATATCAGAATGGCCACATAATGAGGTACTCATCCGAAAATGTCAGCAGAAAATGAATGAAGGTAGGATTGATGCATGAAGTGGGAAGAACTCTGCTCCTCTTCATATGCATAGCCCGTGATGCGCTGCAAGGAATTCCCAAATCATCCCATTCCAACAGCCCAGCGTACATTACTTCCATATGCTCAGGGGAAGCTGACATCAACTGAGTCCAACAAACATATGCTGTATGTACCTCTATTCGTGAACCGCCACATTCTGCCTTCTTTTATTCCCATACCCTACTGTAGGTGAACTCGAAATATCCTGGTGATTTCATATTGAGTCATGGCGTATTAATCTCCTCAAGTTGAGAAACATACAGCCGGTATTCACCATGCCTGAAGTAAACGCACGGCTCCCCTTCAAGTTTATGAATGCCTTTGATAAATCTGCATGATATAGTTGATCTTGAGGGATCCGGTAAGCTCGAGGATCTTCTTTTATGGGTACGCGTTACTTTGGTCCACGTTCACAGAGAGCATGAGCACCACGACGAGTAACGGCTGACCCATAAGCTCATCATCAACTACCCTCAAAAAAGGACTTCCCCCCACTATGGACTAATCACCACTGGTTTTTTGATTCTTGCGGTACCAATGACTGTCGCGTTGATCATCGCCGACCCGAATAGATCTTGGTCAGTTAAGAGTTCGATCACTCCTCGCTAACCGCAGACGCGATCCTTTATATTACTCGTCGTTTATTGACTACAACCTCTCAAGGTGAAAAAAACCAGTCTCTTCTTTACCGGAACCAGATGCCGTGAACATAGGTGAATGAGAATGAAAAGCGAGGAAGAAAAGGAAACGAACTGTCAGTGCCTTTCACTCTGTGGCTTTCAAATAGTGCATATTGACCGGAATTATAGCCTTCTGCACTCCCAGAACGGCCATGAGATTCCTCAAGCTCAGTTCCTCAAACCCGACATGCGTCTCGACCGTACCACCAGCACTATGACAGGTCAACATGACTTTTCCAGGGTGGTCGAAGCTATATTTCGCCTCCTCTTGACTGTTGCTTCTGACGATATCATGGTCTCCCAATGCCTTCTTTGCCAGCCTCTGACTCACCCTGGGCTCCTCAGCATGCACATCTAACGCCGAGCCGAGTTTGGCAGCAATCTGTTGGCCGATATTTACCAAGCCCTATAATACCGTGGACATGGTTGCGCAAGTTGTGTGAGATAGCTGTTGCCAAAGAGTGGCATGATTGGAGGGTCTTGCCGGCTGTCGAGACCACGGATGCGATCATGGAGTCGGGGGAAGAGGACGTTGAGAGGAAGTATGGGAGTGCCGCAGCGCCCATGCACCAGGGGAGGTGCCGGAAGGTCGAGATAACCATTGCCACAGCAAAGTCAGCAACGGCTTCAGCTACGGCGGGACCTAAAGTTGCAATAGCTTATACCTGCAAGTTCCCCTTTAGCTTACTACACATTGCTTCGCCCTAAATTGGACGTCGTGATCTGTATCCACACACCTCTTTCACCCAGAAGTTTTGTATCTGCCCAGTCGAAGCCTGCGCCCGCGCTGGCAGAGACCTTGACCGAAATCGGCAGCAAGCTGATAAGGTCAGCGTCCCAGCAACCCATCTCGCCACCAGTACCCCAAAATGGCCTGGGTATGGCGCTGAAATCACCCCATCGTCGCTCTGCTAGTGCCTTCTTGAACTCGCCTCGTTCTCTCTCTGCGATACTAGGTCGGATAACATGGAATGCTTGGCTGAACTTGGTATAAGTGGCGAGGTTATGTTTGATGGGATCGCCGATATGGAGGACGATGGGTCGTCGTCCGTCGTTCAAGTTTTGTTGCGGCAGTCGTCGTGAAATTTTGGTCATGGAAGCGCTGAAAGCAAGGCTATGGAGGGGCGGCGCGGGGGAGGTTGATCGCGGAGTAGATGCTGGTACTGGCGTCTTGTAGGGTTCTGCCATCTTCCTTAAGCGAAGACTACCTAGACTGGTGACGGGTTCGGCAACTGTTTGGTTGGGAGATGATGTCTCGGAACTTTTGTTGCGCCTGGTACATTGATGTGAACCAAGAAGTTGAGGCATTCGTTTGCGTCCGTCGTGGAGAACTGTAGTCGAGAGCGAGTTAACCTGGTTGTCTGTTTGGTACAAGAATGGGGCCTTCGTCAAAGACAAGTTTTTGATGCGGAAACACTTGAGAGAACCATGAAGTGCTTGGTCTGGTGGGGAAGAAGTCGAAGCCATTGTATTATTTTTCCTTTTTGGGTGATGTTTTGTGCTTGGGAATAAACGGCGGAAACATCCACATCGAGGCCTTACCATAGTTGTAGAGGTAGAGGTACCCAATCCTGTCTCCATGTCATGGCAGGTGTCCCTGGGACGGGAAGCAGATGGGACGGGATGGGCGCCGTTACAGTGCTGGGGGCCCTGGCAGTCCAAGCCCAATGCATGACCAATGACCCCTGAGGGAACATCATACGTAGCGCCTTCCCGCACCCGCGATAAGAAAAGGACGGGACCTCGGAAGGTCCTTGCCCAGCATTCTGAATGCCATCTGAAGTCCTCCTTATGACACTCCATCTTCAAGTCAAGAATCGCTGTCCCCATGCCGTGAAATCAGATGGCCACTTTGGCATTCTTCTAACAAAATACCCAGGCTCATAAGCACCACGGTGCTTCTGAATGTAGGATTCGAAAAGCAATACCAAGCGCTTTCATGTAACGAGCTCGCCTTCCGATACCTGTAATACTCTCTCAGGCGAATAATGTCACCTATATCTGTTGTCCTCAACATTTACGTCAGGGTTCGGCGCGGGCTCCATCAGACAGCGATGATGTAGACATGGAAGCGTACATGCTTTCTACGAAACTGTTATCTTGCGACACTCGAACGGTGTGGTGAAACTTGGACTGTGACTGCTTCGACTTTCGTCAAGCGCCGTCAACATCAATATCAATCAAAGCCTACCCAAGACTCTCAACTGTCTGACTTTTTTTTTTTTCAACCATGGAGTTTTCCACTTCGCATACCACCAACCCCAAACTCAAAAGCTCAACACAGAAACATCACTCTTCTCTCCGCTTCCCACCACCTAAAAGCAACTCATCAGCCCAAGTCATCAGCCAACTCATCCACCAACAACTCTTGAACCACCCCGACCCCAGGACCTCTACATCCTTCTTCACCACAGCATTTAACTCCAACCTTTGCCGAAGCCTCCTAACCTCGTACTTACACCTTTGCAAACTAACAAGCCAGGCGGCACTAAACACCGCACCCCACCATGCTACGCCGAGGACGGCCATCAATACTGTCCAGACCATCCTGTGCAAGAAGCTGTCTCCCTTTGACGGTTCGCAAGTGGTGGTGATGAAGGTTCTGTAGCGTGTTATTAGTCGCTGACCTTTGACTCCTCTTTATAAGACTTGGAAAGGGCTGAACAGGATGTCAAAAAAGGACTTGAAGGAGAGGGGAGAACAGACAAAACACCGACAAGCAACCACTCCTCCACCACCCCCGCTATTCTTGACCAAGGAGACATCAAATGCAGCATCGTCTCTGCTAGAGAGAGATGCAGAAGGGAGTAGCTGCGGTAAGTCCTGGCTGTCCAGAAGGTTGAGGGGACGGAATGTTGTTTATCTGGGGCAATGTTTTGGTCGGCTTTTGCGACAAGGTCAAGACGGGCTAACTGTCAGTCTCTCATTTTTCTCAATCAATCACTAGCGTTACCCGGCTTGTCCGGAACGGAGCCAGCGGGCTGAAAGATAAAAGACGTGCGCGTATCCATCAACTCCAAGACCTCTCGATATCCATCCAACTCCTTTAATCTTCCATGGCCCACTACCTCCGAGCCCATCAGCTCTCCCTCGGTTTCAGAGTCAGAACAACCAATCACCTCCCCCATCAACCCTTCCCACTCCTGGAGATACAATCTCAAACTCAGCACCGCCATCTTGAGGTATGCCTGACAGGAATAGGTGAGGTCGTAATCGCTTTTCAATGCCCGGATCTCCCGGTTGAGCGCGCGGAGGTAAGCAGTGGCTATCGGGTCTTCGTCCCAGCCCTGGCGGGGGGAGGGGAAGGGAAGGGCGTCCGTGTCGTTGTCGTATGGAAATGGGTTTGGGTTGGTCATGCTGCCTATGATATTGGTCGTGCAGTAGGAAATTAAGGACTGGAAAGTCGAGACGTAGGTAACTTATGTAGCTTTTGAGGTACGGTTAATTCTGACGAAATAACGGGCAAGTAGACGACAGTGAATCAAGCTCAAATGGCGATGATGAAGCATGGAGTTTACACGCGCAGAACCAACCTGGTGGTGATGATGATGCATCTCCCCTTTTATTCATCATCCAGTTTTTGGCTAGACCCTTCGGGCCTCGGTTTTCTCCTTGAACACTTGGCCTTGAACCACATCGCACCTCCACCGCTAATGACACTCTCACCTACATCCCACACCTTCTCAAATCCCAAGCCCAATTCCCAGTCATACCTATTTTCGTTCCCCCTTCATTATTCCTTGACCCATGCCTCACCTCTACCCTTCCATATCCTTCTGCACACACCTATCTTTTCGCACACACCCCATACCTGCTCGGGCCGCCAAATGGATCCCACCGCCTACCTACCCAACCCAGATATTCCCCCCACCAACCTCCACCACCCAAACCTCCACTTGGCCCCCTTCCACCTTCCCACTCTGATCCCTTCCCCCATCTCTCTGCACATCATCATAAGCAAAAGCATACCCCTTCCCATCCGCATTCCACTCATGCACCACCCTAGCATAATGATTCGTCGGTCTCCCATCCACATGCCACCGGTAGAAAGTCTCCACATCCGACGGCTGGTTTTCGCAGTCAATGATGCTGGACCGCTGAAAGGCGGCTGCTAAGCGAGGGATGATGGCGTTTCGCACAGCGTTGGGGCCCGTGGTGAAGGGACCGGAGTTGCACCCAAAGATGTCGGCTGTGGTGGGGCGGTGGAAGGCTTCCGATCCGACGAGGAGGGGGTCGGAGGGCAAGTGGGGGATGTGTCCGGTTAGAATGCCGGGGGCGGCTTGCGTGTTGATGCGGAGGTGGTGGGTTTGGTGTTGTTGGACTTGAGGAGGAGGAGGTGCCGGTGTGGATGGTTGTTGCCCAGGGTAGTAATAAGGTTGTTGCTGCCCGGGGTAATAGTTCTGTTGCTGAGGCGCTGCAGCATGGCCGTAATGGCTGTGGTGATGGTGACCATGGAACTTTTGTAGAACGTGCCGTAACCCGAACCTAGGCGGAGTGCCGTTTGGACCGTCTCCGGGACGCGGCCCGGGTGGCGGGCCAGGGGGTCGATCACCGGGCGCATCACCCGGCCTTGGTCCGGGCGGAGGACCAGGAGGCTTATCGGTGCCGAAGGCCGCGCCATACCCATTACACGGCTTCCCAAAATGACAGTATCTCTCCCAAACCCTGTCCACGAACGGCTCAAAATACCCATCAAACTTGGCCCCGACCGCATCGCCATGTGTCGGCGCCAACACCCTCAACGGCCTATCCATCCCTGGTCGGTGCACCACCAACTTATCCCACGGCCACCCGTCCCTGGCCGCCTGCTCCCTCAAACCCTGCGCGATCCTCTCCAGCCCATCCGGGCGCATCCCCGACACATGCTGCAGTCTCCTCGTTCCCTTCTCCACCAGCGTCAAGGCAATCGGCAACCTGGGCACAAAGTCGACATAGGAAATATTGGCGAAAAGCTGGTGATCGTTCAGCGTAAACTCACAAAACGCAAAGTCTACATCGCGGTTGGGATCGCTCGGGTTCAAGACCGATGGCTCGACCAGCGCAGCGCCACCTCCGGGTCCGCCAGGATTGAGCATGAACTTTAGCTTTTTGTCTCCCTGGCAGAACCAGATACGCCCGCCGGCGATGCGCGGGATGGTGACAATGGTGGGGTGAGGGCCTGGAGGGACGGGGATGGCGCAGTCGACGGGGAAGGGCTGGAGGATTTTCCCAGGAGGAGGCGAGGGAGGAAAGTAGGTAGTCCGGCCATCAGATTGGATGAAGACGCGGGCCATCGAGGGGATGGCAAGGCCGGTGATGTAGGCATGGATGGGGATGTGCGGGGTCGGGGAGGTGTTGACGAGGTGTATTGTTAACGAGGTCGGCATGGTGGGCGGTTGTATTGTTGGCGCAACCCTTAATTGTCGTGGGGTTGTATCATTCAATTCCAAAAGCAGAGCATGCTAAACAGTCGTCGTTGGGCTCTGCAATAAATACCCAGTGGATGACGGATTGGGAGGGCTCCAAGGCGATTTCTTGTGTGGCTATGTCAACAGAGTCACTGGTGAAGCTGGAGCTGAAAGTGGGCCACTGTGGGTTTTGGTGGTCGAATTAAGGTTGTGGAGATGATGATCACATTGTGGAACTTGCCAGGGACAGGTCCAGTTACAGGGGGCAGTGACGTTGTTAACAGCTGTTAGTGGCGACGCACCGCAGCCTTAAGCCCTGACTGTTAGTGGCTGCACCGGAAAATCGGAAATGGAGCCAAAGATAAGCGCTCGCATAATCTGCTTGAGCAATCCATTCCATGCGAACAATAGCATGGAACCATCTTTTCAGACTATGTGAGATATTGGCTGCTAGGTATAAGCAACCGCCAGCGCCTGCATCTGAAAACCAAATAGAGCTTCTTAGCGGGTATTGGGTATCTTTCAACTCTGAGAATATGAGCAATTTTCATCTTCTCGTCCATTATCACCCCTTCCTTCTGAATACCGAGAAAATAGAGCAGCGTTGTAAGGTCAGAAGAACGGAATCTACTACTCGTCCGCCGCGCTGCCGTCATCATCACTCGACACCTCGTCGTCATCGTCGCTTGAGTTGAAATCTGATTCGTCGTCCGATTGTCCAGGGACTAAAATGATTCATTAGTAAGGGCAACAAGCTTGTTTGACCGACTTCCGCTTGAAAGTCCTGTCGAGGCTGATGAGGTTGGACTAATAGAAGATTGGGTGCTGAGGGTGAAGAAATTGACTGAAAAAGGGGTGTTGCTCACGCGGAACGCCTGTGATATGTTTGCCAGGTGTAGCTATGTCTGCGGCAGGGTTGCCGAGAAATGTCTCCAGTTTCAGGCCAGTATAGGACCGATCCCTGATGGCTTGGGCCAACCCCACAAGGTTTTGATACCCTGTTGCTGGAACGCCGTTCTGTTGCTCGGCCTGGTCTGGTTTGACAAATCCCACAACTGGGTAGTGGAGCACAGCCCCAGAAGTATTGGACTTGACCTCCGCGCTCAATAGACTTAGGTTCAATTCTCGAAGATGTGGAAACGAGTCCTTCTTGAGGCCGCCCAAGAATTTGATCCACGGGTTCTGCTCATCGTCATCCTGGTTAAATGTCGGTTGGTCAGAAGTCTGGTGGATTTTGACCCTGCGCAGGCTAATCGCTTTCAAGGTAGAGGAGAACTTGTGAAATAGGCGATAAAGCATGTTTGTCGAAACCGTGAGCTGACCGATGTCCAGTTGTTCCAGGTGGTCGAGCTCGACGGGTGGTGGTAAACGGGAAGGATCGGCGCTAACGAGGCCAGGAGATGACCAGGTGCCAGGACGAAGAGAGCTGGCCAGCCACTTAAGCAAAGCCTCTTCCTCTCCATAACGTGAAACTGATCTCCTGAAGTTGACTCTCAGCCAGGTAAGATTGGGTGTGAGCGCAAGGAACCTCTTGAAGAGGAGATGTTGAATATCGGTGTCCCTGTGTGTAGCTTGGTTGATATCTAGCACGAGATGCAGCTTCTTAAGGCCCGCCAGTAACGGCAAAAAATCTGGCTCTAGGTAAGTAGGTACCAGGAGGCCGTGGTCATGTATCGCCCAGTTTTCTCTGATAACGACTTCGATGCCTTGTGGGCGTGCTTTGGCCGCGGCCAATGCGTGGATGATGAGTGTGAACAAGAGCGTCGGATAATCTTCTTCGCCCGCCCGTGGCTGTCCAGTAAAATGTCTCACGCCGGTGGTTTCATATAAAGTGTTATAGCCATAGCTGGTCCAACCTGCGTCGCCGTCGCGGGTCCGAGACGGGGAGTGGAAATCTCGAAGATCGACAGTCTCGAGGTTGGGCAGGTTCTTGAACGCTTCGACCAGCATCTCCCGTGCACGGCCTGATGCCAACAGTGTTCGTTGGTCAGCGAATGCGAGGTGCCAGTTCAGCGATTTGGTGTCGTCGTGCCCGGAGAGCATTCTGTGGGGTTCAAGGATCTGGTCGGCGCCGATGATTACATGTCTCAAATAGGGAGAAAGGCCCGGGTGCTTGGATATGTCAACGAGCACTTGGAGACTGGGTCCGTAGACCATGAACTGCTTCTTCCGAAAGAACTCGTAGGCAAACGAGTGGAAGAGGGCGCTTTCCAACCATCTGCATGTCAAGCGCGCGTTGCAAAGGTCGTGTGTTTTGACGAAGTAAGTGATTCTCATCAAAACTTCTTGTGGCATTCGCGCCAAATACGCCTCTGATGAGGGAACACGAGTATTCGCCTCTGGCGTTGTGGTTGTTGTTGGTGTTGTCATACTGCGTGCGGTGACTCGGCTGCGGTTGAGTTGAGTGATGTGCGAGGTGAACGTTACTTGAAATTACAGAGAAGATGTGATAGACGACCAAAATAGAGAAAATTCACTTGTGGAGGGTCAAGTCCTGAGGGCGGTTATCGAAGCATGTAAATGGGTCGAGGTTTGTAGTGATCTGAAATGTGAGTGGCGCTTGCGAGCGTGTGAGAAACAGGAGAAGTCGTGATGGATGAAGACGAAGAAGAAGAAAAAGAAGAAGGCAGAGCCTGCTTGGAGGAAGATATTTGAGGGATGGAAAATAAAGAAAGAGAACGGGATCTCCAGAGCCACCGCGTAAATTTCCAAGTCCAATGCAATAAGATGGAAGGTACGCCGTATGTTGTCAAACGAGTCCCACAATCGCGACTGCTGCCTGGCGGTTGCCTGTCAATTGACTTCGTTACACTTGGTTGGCACACGCTGTCACGTGGAATGAAAGGTACAAGTTACCTACTACCGTCACTCCCAATACAAACAGATTCCTCGACGCGGAGCGACTGCAAGATAACTGTTCAACTGGATGGGTGCATACTTATCAATTCAATCTGTTGTTGTTTGTTTGGGTGTTTTGAGAGTGTATCACAACATCGCGTGCCACCTGCGAGAGAGGTGGGACCGAGGGTGACTTCACGTCTCCACATTGATTTCCGTTGCACTAACAGTTTGATCCTGGAATTCATAGCATACATGTTAGCAGGATTCGGTCAGCATCGAGACATCTACCCGTAGTGAGATCAAGGTGAAATCCACCAGATTTGTTTTTTTTTTTGAGGATGCTATGTAACCCAACAACAGATTTCAACCCTGATTACATCCCGTCTTGTATCATCCCGCCGCTATATCGGCACTAGATGAGATCCCGCGCAGAGGAAGTGTCCTGTTCGTAACGCCAAAACAAACCATGCTTTCCAAGTTCCTTTTTCCCCTGCTAAGCCCGACGCGCACCGGGCGTGCCGACCCATCCTCATTACCTTGTTCCCATCTCCCTTGCTCGCGCTAACTCCCGTCTCGAAAAGTCCCTGGCATGCTCCTCACTCGCGCGCTCATACCACTGTTCTGTCGGGTTAACGGCGACACCGGTTCACTGTTCGAATCTCGGTAATTTGAGGTCGACGACGACATGGGCGACACATTCCCTGTTCCTGGCGTCCCATAAACGGCAGCTGGTTGTTGAGGATACGCCCATTGTGTTGATGACTGACTTGGGTGATACTGATATTGATGTTGGTAGTAAGGTGGCTGTTCGACGGGTACGTGCTGAACTTGTGGATGCGAACCGTAATGATACTGCGGAGGGTTGTAAGGTTGATATTGATGAGGGTGCTGCGGGTATTGTTGGTAATAATGTCCTTGTTGCGGCTGCTGCTGCTGTTGCGCTTCCGCATAAGATATGTTAGGGGCCTGTGGAGGAGGGGGGCGCGCTGCTTGTGGACTAGCCATTGACGGTGGTGTTTGTGTCAGGGTCGGCTGCGGACTCCAAGGCAGGGGACTCTGCGTGAGATAGGGGCTGGGAGATAGTGGGACATTGGTGAAGGTCTCGGAAGAATTGGAGTAGTTGTGATTCGATGACTGAGGTGCAAGTGTCTTTGGCATTATGCGTTGCGGTTCGATGCTTTGATAAGTCGCTGATGGCGGCTTTGGGAGCGAATGGCCCGATCCGGGTATGCCATCAACGCCCTGACCGTCATGAAGCGTTGCGCCGCTCAGGATACTATCCGATTTCGCTGGCATCATCGGTCGCGGCCCCCCGGGTTTCGAAGGCGTCGGGCTAGATGGTGGAGATATGTGAGTGGGAGTCTTGGGCCTGGTACTTCTTGCAGGCGAGGACCCGCGGTCCAGGATAGAAGCGTCGAAACCCCTGGCGAAATCTTCAACCGGTACTACCTTAATGGGTGTCGGGTTCTTTTCGGAATCAAACCCGCGGGGCCTGATCCTTGCATCCCAAGGTGATAGCCACGGCAGCAGAAAGGGAGGATCTACCCTGAAGACGACGTAGCATTCGATACTGAGGGCGAGACTGGCCATAATGGAAGCAAATAGGTCCATGTCAAGCAGGACAGTCTTGCTCCCTCCTCCGCCAAAGTATATCCCAACGGCAAGGAGTATGATTGTAAGCACCCAGACGGAGGTGGCAGATATTATCAGCATCCTTGTCCGGGCGTGAACAGGGTGTAGGGTCTTGCGACCCTGTGGATCCAGGATGCCATAGAGGGTGTTGCCAGCCCGGGTGGCTCGAGAATGGTAACCGATGTAAGCCATAGAAAGAATTGACTGGAAACTAGTAAGCATAAAGACGAGTGTAAAACAGAGAGGGAGCAGGGAAACGAAGGGAAGCCTACAGCAAACAGCATAAAACTTTGCGCGATGCCCAGCACTGGATTGTCGTTTGCCGCAATCTTCTTGGCCAAGTAAAGGATCGAGACGACGATTCCAGATGTTGATGCAAGAAACACGATAACCAGTCCTGTAAGAGCGACTGTCGGTATCCATCCTCCAAATCGCGGCTCTGGCGGTGGTGGCGTTGGAAGTTGCTGCTCTTGAACGCTGCTCGCAGCATCAGCAGTAGTTTGTTGATCCATATCGTACGCGTTGCGAGCGATCAATGCTCGCAATCCAGAGGTGCAGTAGCTCAAAGAGATCTCGTTGATATCGCCAGCGATACCTGTTGTCGTGGTCGTCCGCAACTTCCCGAATTGGTAGTTCTGTCGTTATCCAGTTAGAGAGAGAGAGGCACGAAGATTGAGAGAATAATCGACTTGATGAGGGAGACATAAGTTGACTGCGGAGGTGGTGGCCCCAACGCAGAGGTTGGCGTTGTGTAGTCTGGGACTCACATGCTTGCGCTAGACTTACGGCAGGAAGGTCACCATGCCGCTACGTGACTCCTCCACTGCTGGATAGCAGCCGGTGAATGTTGCAGCGCCCGTTCCAGATTGGAGAAAAGACATTCTTCGATGGGGCGTAGACCGGGAATTGGAATGCGAACTCTAGGTGTATGACTCAGCCAAGGCCATCATGCCAGTAAAGCAGGAGGTGAAGTCAACTATGTCCATCCTACCCATCAGCAAGAACACAACAAGCTATGAATGACGATAAGCAATGTAGGTGAATTGCAATGATGGGATTAACAACAGATGGGTGGCCATGATCAATCCGGGGAAAGTGGAAACGACATCTTCACAGGGCACAGGGCCGTAACAAATACAGAGCAACAGGCAGAAACGTAGGTGTGGGTATCGCTGATGATGAAGAAGGAATGTATGTGGTTATGACAAGAAATGGGAATTCTGATAGCATTCAATTCATCCAGGCGCTTGGAACCACCCTAAAACTCCTCACCCATTCTGGCTCCTCCACCTCCAACCCAATCTTCGCGCTCATAGTAGCGGAACACGAGGTCGTAATCCTCGAAATCGTGAACAATACGGTCAACGCGACGGTATCCGTTGATGCGCTCCATACGCTGCTTGGCAGCAGCGCCCCAGCTGCGGCGGGTATCATCAGCATCCTCGCCGGGTGTGGTGGCCAATGCGCCCTTGGCCTCAAACAAAGTCACACTGAAACGTCCAGGGCGGAAGATGTTGACAACCTGCTCAATCACTTCAGTTGTCTGTCGTCCATTCTGGCCTCCGGGAACGTTGGTTTCGAAGGAGGCAAAAGAGCACTGAGGCTCAGGGGTGACGTGGACCGTGAAGTAGTGGCCGGCCTTGGGAACAGTGCCGTCGGCGCCTGCGACAGCGGGTACAACACCGTTGGCGGAAAAGCCGCAAGGGGAGAACTGGTACGCATCGATGCGAGCATCAGGATAGGTGGAGGTGGGATACACGGCGGATAGACCGCATGCTTCTGACACAACGGTACCCAAGGCGTGACCCTCGGTGGTAAGGGCTTCGGGAAGAACAGCCTGGCCATCAGCATCGCAGTCTCCGGAGCTGCTGAAGACGTCAAAAGAGGCATCTCCGTTCGCCTCGGATTTGGAAAAGAGCTTCTCCTTGGCAATCGCGGTCGCTTCATCGAGGTAGAACTTCTTGGCGTTCTCAGGATCCAGGTCGGTCATCAGGATCTCCAGAGTCTCATCCGCATTGTTTTCAATCACACCTCCAAAGGGGGCCACAATACCGGTAGGAATCTTGGACCGACGACTAGGGCTGACACCGCGGCTGGAAGTAGGGGAGCGTGGAGGAGTCAGGGAGCTAGTGGGAGATGTAATGTAAAGGTACCAATGGTCACCGTTCATCTTGCCAACCATGTAGGCACTGCCGTTCTCGAACATGTTATCCAGAAAGTTAACCTCATCTCTCCAGCTCTTGTGAGGCCCTCGCTGCTTCTGGGGGAACAAGAAGTTCTTGCGGCTATAGAACACGCGCAGAGGAGTAGCGGCAACCTTGGGGTCCTCCAACGAAGCCACGTTATGGAAGGGAAATCCAGCCTCGACGGCGGCGATGCGCAGCATCAAGTCCAGACCGAGCAGCAGAGTGGTTGTACCGCATGTCTTGAGGATGATCTTGTGGGGGAACACAAACATGCTGGATTCGGAGAGAAGGTAAGAGTCCACGTTCTCGGAGTTGATGATGGACAGGACCTTACAATGGACCAAATCAAGCATGGGGGTCCAGGAGTCGGGATTCACGGCCTTCAGGCCACCCTCCTTGACACCGGCAGGGAGAGCCTTGGCGCTGGGCGCAAACCAGACCTCCAGTAGCTTCTCGGGGCCTTCAAAGGCATTGGTGGAGTCGAGGTCGGCAGCGACATCGTGGTTGATGGTAAGGTAAGGAGTGCCCTCGGAAGGGGAGAAGGTGTAGTTGGCGGGAATGGCGGGAACTCCGAGGCCAGACATTTTGAGCAAATTTGAGGGGGTTGTTGACAGTGTGTCTTCTGAAACGAAGCGTCCGCGGGACACTAGCTGCCGCTCAGATGAACTTGGATGGCGTTCGTCTGAGAGAGTAGGCCCACAGGATTGTGGTGTCCTTTAAGAGGCTGGCTTCGCCAGCAGCAGTAGGTGGATGAAGGTAGCTGAACGTCTCACGAAGTAGACGTTAGGGAGGTCGAGTGCGAAGCGGGAGGAGATAAAACCTTGAGAGCAGAATGGTGGGCTTTTTCGTCGAGTTCGCCGTGGTCGCGACACAACCGATACCTATGGGCGATATCGGGCGGAGTAGGGAGACTGAGGAAACCGGTTCGAGGGACGCGGGCAGGCTCCGAGACGTTGGTTATACGGATGATTGGAAAGGATGCTATCTAGGCCTAGCAGAGAGAGGGTTAGTCAAGAGGAAGCAGTTCGGGAGAACAAGAACCGCACTTTGCAGGCTTGGACAGGAAGCGAAGTAGGTCGATCGAGCTCATGGGGCGGCGGTAAAGATGGGAGTGAGAGGCGATGGGGAGCCCAAGACAGTATTGAGGAACTGTACAGGCAAGGCGAACCAGAAAGCGGATTATTGTTCGAGCATGTGTATCTTGAATCGGGATCAAGCCCTTTAAAAAGAGTTGCCCTCCCGTAGAGACCGGTGGTGGAGCGGATTGGCCGCGGGCGCGAAGCAGAGGGGGGATGTTTGCGACGACTCGAGTTGGGACGAAACGCGTGTCGGGATTGGGTTGCTCGAGAAAAGACTCACAAGTAGCGGTTGATGCGCGGTCCGAGAAACGGGCAACAAACAGAGGTCTGACGAGAATGAGGATCGTCGTCAAAGGTACGAGTGAAAATTGACCAAACAGTTTGAAAAGCTCAAGAAGGAGGGGTTGCAATGCGCCTGATGAGAGATTTTGAAATTTTGTGGACACCAAGAGGCCGGAAAAAAAAAGTGGGATTGGGTTTATGCTGGAGGTTTGGCCCCTGCCGGCCCTGTTTGGCGGGGGATAAGTGGGATTTCCAGCAGGAGCAAGCACAATGCGCCCCAAAGATCGACCTTGCCCGTCCGCTGCTGCAAGATCTAGCGTACAGCCGGTGACGCTGCCCAAGCCAGCGGAGTTTCTACTGTTAGGCTACAGTATGCGAGAGACCGGTATAACACTAACTTGCAGGTTGCATGTGGATTTCAACGTTCTGCACCTTACCAGCCGAGAACAACTGATTCCAATCAGGCCTGTGACTGGTCTTATCAGGCACAACGAATTCAAACCAAAAGGCAACTTTCACAAACCATCATCGTGACTATTTCGATAAGGTTAGAAAATACTGAGGGGGCGGTTCCCAGTAAAATCCCGTTTGAAAACTGAACTGTGTCCAAATATTTTGGCGTGTAAATATTCAAGTTCAACGAACTAGATGTCAGTCTTTGAGGTTTCTACAAACAAGGAAAGGAACAAGTGGAAGGAAAGTATCGATATGAGGGCGTTCAGGGGCATGCGGGGAGAAGCCCATAGTTGCGGGATCAACCGCTGCAATCCGTCGCATTCATAGCCGTCATCCTGCTCGATTCGCATGGCTCTGTTGAATTCCAGGACCACTATCGACCACATCGGGACAGTGCATCGATTTAGTCTTGAAAATAGTCCATTGTTGGAGATGTGAACAGTCTTCTAACAGCTTGTGACGAGTTTATCCCAGCGAGCTCTTCATCATCAGAACTACTGTTGTGTGCTCCAAATCAACCAAGATGGAACCACGGTCCCTTATCCACAATCCATGTCTTGAATGAAAGCGCCGCAGAAGGTCCGGTGGACAGAAAACGCAGGAAACTAAGGGTGTAGTAAAGACCCCGACCCTCTGCGACGACTCAAGCCCTTGTCTTCATCCCGGAGATGAGACAGCAAGGATGTTGTTGCATTGGTTTTGATGAAGGAGTTCTCAGTTGCTGGCGAGAAATATCGACCACCCCTTGTGATTGTCTCGCTTCTGCAACAATTGTCCGACAAAGTGCCAATTCGGGCAACGTGAGTTGGTTTTGGGTAATTTTTCCCACGGCACCTGCACTTGGCCCATCGGGTCGCGGTAGTCGCTTGTGTTCCGCAAACCCAAGTTTGGACCCGCGTGCATGCATCGGTGATGGAGCTCCTGCCGGAACCAAGTCGTTCGTCCGGCGAATCGGTACCGGGAGAGGATCCAGCCGGGATGAAGGGTGGTGAGAGAAAGTCTTCGGAAGAGAGTCTAGCATTGGGTCATTGTCCTTGGCTAAAAAGAGTTTCCATTCATTGTTGTACAGCAGATATCACATCGGCCGTGATTGTGCTGAAGATAGGTGCAAGGGAGCAGTCCTTGTACTTGTGCACCAAACGCGAGCCATCTTTAACCTCCTCCTCTTCGGTTGTGCTAGCTCCAGCAGGAGTCGAGATGTCTTTTCCATTGACCGTGGTGCCTGCTGGGTACGTCGGTCTTTTGCCTGTCTCGATGAGAACAAGAAACTGAGGGTCGATCGGGATACGGCCAAGGAAACGAACGCCAAAATCATTGGCCATAACCTCTCCACCACCACTCATGAAAATGTTTGTGCACTCGCTGCAGTTGGGACATACAAAGCCGCACATGTTCTCCACAACCCCGAGGACTCGAATGTTGGTTTTGGTGCAGAAGTTGAGCTCCTTCCTAACGTCTGCAGTTGCCACGGCTTGAGGGGTGGTCACCACAACGGCTCCGGCAAGTTGGCCTGGTCGTGCCTTCTGCAGCAGGTTCTCTGCCAAGGAAATGTGCTCGTCGCTGGTACCGGGAGGCGTGTCGATGAGAAGATAGTCGGTCTCGTCCCAGAACACGTCGGACAAAAATTGGCGAACCATGGCGGTCTTCTTTGGTCCACGCCAGACAACGGCGTCACCCCGCTTGGGGAGAAGGAAACCGAGGCTCATGACGCGAAGGGATCCGATGCCGGCAGATGGGTCGGCTTCGTGAACGGTAATAGGCAACCAACCACCAGGCGCTTGTGTTACTTTGGCATCTTCAATCCCAAACATGCGCGGAATCGAGGGGCCTGTGAGGTCTACGTCCAGGACTCCAACCGAGTGGCCTGCAAGTGAAAGAGAAAGAGCAAGCTGAGTTGTGACGGATGATTTCCCAACACCTCCTTTGCCTGAAAGGACCTATGTGTTATGGTCAGCAATGACATGTTGTTGGTAATGATGGGGTCCAGCCTAGCCTGTAGAAGAGCCGCGGATGACCGGGGATGCATACCAGGACAATATGCTTGACTTTGGCAAGAGACATTTGGACTGTTTTGTGTTTGACCCCCTTTGTGAAACGTCCTTTCAACCGTCAGTTAAGTTGCTGAGATTTCGATTATTATGAAATTTGTGAATCGGTTTGGGGTTGAACAATGTCATTGTCCAAAAAAAAGCCTGTCAAGTCGCTGATGAATCTTCGCCGTTCGAAAGTTGGAGAAGCGGGCGATGAATGCGCCTGGATCGGCCTCGAATCGGCCTGTGCTTTATCAGCAGGTGGGGCCCCCACTGGCCTTCCCGTCTGCCCAGCCAGGCCAAGTTTTCTTCAGCAGGAACCTGGGGGCAGGGATTCAGGTTCGATGTATAAACTGTAGCAGTGGCCTGTCAAAAGTCTACGGATACCCCGGCGCATGGGCCGTCAAAAGCCACTACTCCCAAATAAACATAATGCAGACCAGACCGATTTCTGGGCCCCCTGACATGTGCATTTGGCATCCAGGCATTGAACCAACCCATGGAAAGCTTCAACGTCCATTTCGCCAGTCCACAACCACTCCCGCCTTTTGAGTTCTCGATCACGGCGGGTCGAACTCAACTGGATCGCAGGCACACACCAGACGACGCCTTTCTCGAATCGTACCCCGCAACACATTGGATACACGACATGCTTAGCTGCATATAGTCGACACCCGGTTCGCGCAACATGACCGTTGGGGTCATAGGAGAGGTCTTGAGGTCCTTATAAGTCACAGCAGAATGGACGATCCATGGGGTTCGCCATGGGCTACCGCAGACGCACCAACAGACCTCGGACATAGTTTGACGAGAAAACGATCCGATCTCGAGCCTCCCAAACGAGCCTTGCTCTCTGCCAGCAATTCGCCGCGATTACCAGCCATCACGGCCCCTTCGCCGTGGGCCGACGCTGAAGATGGGTTCGGAGACTGGGCCGCCCCAGATGGATTAGCAATACAGACAACGACTGCCCAGTCGGCATGGATGGGTGGATGGCGGTCTCGGAGCCCGAGTCTCGCGGCACCGTCCCGAGACAATGGCTTCAGGTCTCGCAGTCCTAGCCTTGTCGCACCGTCGAGGGAGAATAGTTGGAGGTCTCGGAGTCCGAGTTTGATTGCACCTTCGCGGGATAACGGCTTCAGGTCGCGCAGCCCGAGTATTGCTGCATCTGTCCGAGACGAAGACTTTGCCAAATCGAATCCGATTGCCTGGCCAGACACGATCGCATCTTCGAACTCGCCTATTGCGCCCGTACTTCGACAGCCGTCCCCTGATCCATGGGCTGCTGAACACGCCCATACGCCGCACAACGATGATAGCATTACTCCACGCTTGGTGATCAACCTTCCCCAGTCTATTGCCGAAGAAGAAGACGATGTCGGCAAAGGGAAACCCTCCGAGCTAAACTCCGATTGGGCGCACGAAGAGAAGGATGCCCCCAAGGACGATGCAAGTGAAGAAGACAGGAGCGAGCCGACTGGGGCAAAGGCAGAGACAGAGGCGGAGCTTGTTCGGAGAGCTCCATTACGAGTCAGCGTGGGGTCGACAGCCAACAGTCTACCGACCCGCTCAACCTCCCCTTCTGGTGACGACACTGATCATGGGGACGAACGGCAAGATTCGCCCATCACCTCCATCGACGACGACTCCCATGCAAGGCCACGCCTCACTCGAAAACCCTCCGGTAATGTGCCGGAACTGGTGGAAAAGTTTGATGAACTAGCACAAGTCAGGAGCCAGGAGCCTTCAGTGATACGACGCGCACAAAGCAAAGGCTCACTGCGCCCTCCTCATCATGACGTCTCGGAGGCGGCGTCAGATTTTGGTGATTTCGAAGATGCCCAGGTCAAAGAGCCACCAAATTCGCAGACTCCAGAACCACCATCAACACCTGGAGAGATTCGAAAACCTGCTCCGCAGCACGGATCTCCCCCCACAACGACCCCAACGCAGTCGATGAGCAATCATCTGGACCAGACGGACGAATTGAAAGCTAAATTCGGCGCCCTAGACTTTGATATCGACTTGTCTATTGTAGAAAAGATATTTGCATCATCCACCAACATGAAGCCGCTGTTCCCATACGCCGATGTCTCGGATCATATCATTACCGACAGCTTTAACAGCATCTCAGAGCGCAAGGCCTGGTACCGCATATCTCGTTTTGGCTCATCGCGCAAACATAACGCAGGAGACGACGAAAATTACCGAAGAGTGGCATGGCCGACGTCAACTGTTTGCCAGGAGACGCTTCAGACTGTCCGCCGATGGATGGAGGAAGACTCCATCGCAGGACGGGTTTCCCTGGGTGGAGGCATATCCAAGACGCAGAAGAACATGTTTGGATGGGATTCTTCCGCAGAGCCAATCACACTTGATGCGATTTTTGGAAAGAGGACTGTACCTACCAGGCCGTCCTCCGTTCAACCGCTCCAGCCACCAAGTGCTATTGGCCTTCTGGATCATTCACCCTTGGGCAGCACTACGGTCAACTCTCTCAAACATCAGCCACATCGACCAGCGAGTCTTCAGCTACCGCCAGCTGCTACATTCAGCTGGAGTAGCGATTTCCCAGCTTCAGCTAGACAAGCTCCTATGACCGCATCCCTACCCTTGACACCATCTCAACCAGCTCCGGGTCCTTTGAAAGTGACTCCGATGGACCTCGGAATGTCTTCGATTAGCGCAACGGCAGCCGCTGAGGATAACGATGACGACTGGGGAGAGATGGTATCCTCGCCATCGGTAATGGAGGCAACCGTGGGCGGCTTCCCGGATTTCAACTCACCAGTCTCAACGTCGACTCCCACTCGTGGCCCTACCCCAGGATTAACAACAGCCGAACACATGTTCCAGTTGGATCCTGTCCCGGTCTCATTCACGCCCATGCCTGACTCAGGAAATGATACCACCGTCCCTGTCACATCTTCGGTTGCGGATCCTTGGGCATCAGCAGACTTTTCCTTTTTCGAGTCTCCTTCCCTGCAACAAACCAGTCCCACGAAGTGCTCAGCAACGCCAAGCCGTCCATCCTCCATGATTGCCGCCCCTTTTACCCCAGCGGCTCCTGGCTCTTCGACTCATTCCTTCGACTTACCACGAGTAACTACACCCATCTCCTCTGCATCGTCAGTCATCGCGCCCAACTCTTCCAAAACTCGAAACAGCAGCCCCATTGCCGCGAAAGGAACGATTCCATCGACACTGTCGTCACCCATCGCCCGCCAAATGACATCAACACAGGTAACCGACGATTTACAACAGGGCGAGCCAACAGAGGGCAACGTCACGGTCAGCTCAATCCTTGGTGGTCTACCAGACCTTTCTTATATGTTGCGTTGACGGTCCGAGATCCGGCCATTGTTCTGTCGGACGAGCAAGAGCGACAAAAGCCAACAGCCCCCAATTCTACCGAATGCTGGGTGGCTTGCTTAATACATACACTTTAATTGTAATCGCCGAAAGCGATGTTTTTGCTATTCTCCCAAGCATGCATGGCGCTGGCGTTATGGGGCGGGAGATGATGTTACCACGTAATCGAGAGTTGTGTACTACTGTAAAGGAGCAACGCCATACGTGTATTGGGTCAGGGACAGTCAAGCCAACGATTCTGGACTTTTTGTATATCATTTCCGTTTGTCGTATTGGAATGATTGTCGTTTTCCTCTTTGTCTTTGTGTGTAGCACTGAAGATGGTTCCTACGAGGCCAACCAAACCAGTTTCCCGTCTTGGAAGAAGCTGAGTTGCTCGATTTCGAATCATTATACATTATTTCTTAAACCCAACCAATTGGTAAGTTGGGATTGCAATGCAATGGCGTACAACAGCTGGTGATGCAGGGAGCAGCCTGCTCGGAACACATGAACGGCCGTTTCCTTTGTGGAATAGGATAAGTCTTTCGTGTCTCGTGACACCACATGCACCTCCTCGGGTGCTGATCATCCTACCGAGGAATCTCGCATCTTACAGGAGGAAAAACCTGGATATAGGCGCTGGATATGACACCCCTCCAATAATCTCGAGCACGCATTGCGGTATACCACGTCGTATCTAGCAGATCAACAACAGCACCACCTGGCACCCAGTACTGCAACATCCGTCCAACACAATCGAGAGACTGGAAGTGGAGGTAAACCCCAGCCACCGCTCCATACACATTACCTCATACTACATCACACTGGCTCTTTCACGGCAAATCATGCCGCTCAGGATCGCGGACAGTCCGAGGTCCCTATGCAGGAGTCGCGGCTGACAGCGGCACAGCGCCGAGGAAAACATGATCATTGCAGCGATCTCACCGACTAGGTTGCTCTCCCCCACAAATGAACTTCTTGCCGCTTTCCACTGCCGGCTTCGAAATTGGGGTTAATGGGGTACGGTAGTCCCCGCACCGCATGATCGGCTGGTTGGGGAACCAGAGCCTCGCGGGCGGCGTGCCGTGTGTTCGGCCGGCTTGGCCAGGAGCCACCAAGACGCCTTGGCCGACCCTAATGCCCAAGTGCGCCCCCTGAAAGAGCCCCATTACCCCAAAACTCCACGAACTTCCCCATTGGAGTGGAAGCTCGAGAACTTGAATCGGATGGAGTTACCGATTTCGAGTACCGGGCTATGGCGGCCGGCAGATGATTGACCGCGAACTGTGTTGGTAGCGTCATTGATGGGAAACCGATGCGTACCTAAAGGGCCGAATAAGCTTATCTCTACTTGCTATTACGAAGTTGAGCTAATTTGCTTCATTTCCATCTTTTGTTATAAGCAGGTTGCGCTCTTGGTGGAGAGTTGTGTTTTGCTAGCAACAAGAAACGTCAACCCAACATTCAGTAACCGTGCTTCGCTCCGTACCCCGCGAAAAGATTTCCATGGCCGGCTCCACCACCACCCGACCGAGCCCCGGCCATCTCCGTAGAAAGGTGGTGGAGAGCGGTCCAGGCGGTTTCCCACACTCTGGGCAAATGTGCGTGCGCGGAGTCAACGCGGGATTCATAACGAATAGAGAAAATCACATGGATGAACATGAAGCAGAGAAAGACAATGCGACATGAAACTGGATGAGCTGCAATGAGATCTCCGATGCGCACACCGCAGCTGATCGTCCTGAGCCAAAGCCGGACGGACTAGCGCCATATTCCTGTTAATGTCACAGCCTCAAGTACATATGCCTGGCTGTGTAAATATAGGTACTTATAAACATATCAACTTCAGCCCGGTTCCTCTCAACTTTCATTTTAGCTCCCTCGACCCGCTCTCCTTGACTCGTCCAGAAACAAACTGCTCAGTCATCGAGGTTCGGAAGAAGATGGCCATTATTAGCCTCCTCATGTCCTCATGGGCGCCCGTCGTCCTATTGGCGGGCGTTGCCTTTTACTATCTTGTCCCCTACTTCGTCACATATAGCGCCCTGCGCAAGATTCCCTCTCCCTTCCCAGCCCAGTTCACGGATCTCTGGCTCCTGTCGGTATGTCGGAGAGGTAACAGATACCAAAGGGTGGATGAGCTTCACAAGAAGCTGGGTCCCGTTGTTCGTATTCAGCCCAACCACGTCAGTATCTGCGATGATGCCGCCATTCCCACCATCTACGGCCACGGAAACGGTTTCCTCAAGTCGCAAGTCTCCCACATCGATTTGACGAACTTCTTGCTAACAGTCCACAGTGACTTCTACGATGCCTTCGTCAGCATTCGCCGGGGTCTCTTCAACACCCGTGATCGCGCTGAGCACACGCGCAAGCGCAAGATTGTCTCCCATACTTTCTCTGCCAAGTCCGTTCAGCAGTTCGAGCCCTACATGCACTCCAACCTTGAACTGTTCGTCAAGCAGTGGGACAGTATGATCAAGAACACCAAGAACCCTGATAAGGCCGCCCATCTCGACTGCCTCGAGTGGTTCAACTATCTTGCCTTCGACGTCATTGGTGATCTCTCCTTCGGCCAGCCCTTCGGCATGCTTTCCTCCGGTGCCGACATGGCCGAGATCCGCTCCTCCCCTGATGCTGCTCCCATCTACGCCCCTGCCATCGAGATTCTCAACCGCCGCGGTGAGGTGTCCGCCACCCTCGGTATCCACCCCGCTCTCAAGCCCTTCGCCAAGTACCTGCCCGACCCTTTCTTCACCAAGGGCCTCGCCGCCGTCGAGAACCTCGCAGGCATCGCCATCGCCTGCGTCAAGTCCCGCCTCGAGAACCCTCCCCCGGTCACCCGCAAGGACCTGCTCCAGCGCCTGATGGAAGGCCGCGACGAAAAGGGCGAGCCTCTCAGCCGCGAAGAACTCACTGCCGAAGCCCTAACCCAACTCATCGCCGGCTCCGACACCACCTCCAACTCGTCCTGCGCTCTGCTCTTCCACGCCGTCCGCACCCCCGGTGTGATGCAGAAGCTCCAAGCCGAGCTCGACGCCAACATCCCCTCCGAAGTCGACGTGCCCACCTACGACATGGTCAAGGACCTGCCCTACCTGGAAGCCATCATTAACGAAGTTCTGCGCTTCCACTCCACCTCCGGCATCGGTCTCCCCCGCCAGATCCCCTGCGACGCCGCCCAGGGCGTGCACATCCAGGGGTACTACTTCCCTCCGGGAACGGTTCTGTCTGTGCCCACCTATAGTATCCACCACAGCAAGGAGATCTGGGGCCCCGATGCGGATGAGTTCAAGCCGGAGAGATGGGAGAGGTTGACGCCGAGGCAGAAGAATGCGTTCATTCCCTTTAGCCATGGACCCCGTTCTTGTGTGGGACGGAATGTCGCGGAGATGGAGATGAAGTTGAATGTGGCTACGTGGGCGAGGAGATATGAGGTTAAGCTGCTGCAGGACTACATGGATACCAGCGAGGGCTTCTTGAGGAAGCCGCTTGGGTTGAAGGTTGGATTGAAGTTGAGGAAGTAAGTGGTGGGAATTAGCGGGGTAAGAGACAAGATATAGGGGTGGAGGGTGGGTGGTCGGGTTGCTGTAGAGTGGATTTACATACTGAACGATACGCCCTGGACAAGGGTTTACATAAGATGACGATGCATTGCAGCGGCAGGGGGAATTATCAAATATGTACCTGCAGTGTTCACGAAGTGTTGTGCAACAGCTACAGCAAGCATGGATCCCTTTTTTTTTTCCCCTCTTAGTCGATACTTCCTCCCAGCTTTTTTTATTCATACTATTACTTGGAAAGCTTCTTCTCATTCCAAATTAAAGAGTACTTTCATGTTCACATCATTCCATGCGTCCTTCACAGTTTCTTTGGGTGTCGCAACCGACCTAACTCACAAGCCACGCAATCTGCATTCGATCGTCAACGAAATAATGAACAAGGAACGAATGCTTAAAACAGCCAGCAAGCCAAAAGAAAAGAAAAAAACGGAACAGGGCAACAACATACAAAAAGAGAAGCTCTGTTAGGGCATTGCCCACAGCCAGAATCGAACTAACGACCTCATCATTACTAGTGATGCGCTCTACCACTGAGCCATGCGGGCTTTAGATGTTTTCTCTCTCCAGAAGTGGACCATATCAATCCACACCAGCAATTGGCCCCACTGATGCTCACGACATGACTTTGTCAAGATCGCCGACGACACTCGTTGGTTGTTACTGACCAGTGCACGAAAAGAAACTCACATGTAGATAGTAACTTTCTAAATTTAGATAGCTAGATGTATTGTCCTTCATTGTTCAATTACCGCAGACGCAGCACTCGACAAATGGGTATTGTACGCTGGAAGGCCGCTCCCAGCAACCACTGAACTGCTCACCAAACTCCAGACTCCTGCGCTCGCAATGACAGAACAATACCAATTATCCCAGATGCGGCCTTAGACATCTGCCTCACGATCCCAGACAGTCTTCGCTTCAGGCATCGTAAATGTCCGACCCACCATTCGACTCCTCGTCCGACGAGAACGTGATCAAATCACCGATCGAGTGATTGTCGCCGGCCTCGCCGGTAGTCGTCAAATCATGCTGCTCGGGAAATGCAGGCAGAGTGCTCTGAGCAGCTGGGATCATGTTGATGGGTACAGTCATTGGGTCACTGCCCCAACGGATGTGAAGTCCCGGCCATTCGGTCCTCACAGCCTTTCTGGCCACCTGCGCCTGAGCGCGGAAGGAGCAGAACGTCCATTCATGAGCTGCCCTTGGCTATCCATATGAAGGTGGTTGACTTTTGTGTCAAGAATTGCTGAATTTGCAGGAAACCGCAGTATATTCGCTCGTTAAGGATATAGGCATTCCTCACCCGCCCGCGTGAATCTTGCTGTTTCCGGAGCCTCGAATGTGTTAGGATTGAGATAAGTTCATTCAATATATGTCGCAAGTACAAGGAGAGACAGGCCATATATCAAAGGGTAGGTAATTTGAAACGTCTTTCTTCTACGTCGTGGTCTCCGGATGTATAGAGGAAAAAATGACTGAAGGCAGGGTTCTTGCTCCTGGACCACGTAAACTAACCTGAAGATAATAAGGTATGTTGGGTATCAACTAACAGAAACGCCTGGAGTCTGCGCAGCTAAGCAGCATATTCTAAGACCTCTTTCAAGACACCACAATGTCCGCCCCAGCCCTCGCCTCTGACTCGTTAAAAGTCGTAAAAATCCGACCTGTCCTCCTCACTGTCCGCCTCCTCGTCAACATCGGAGTCGAATCTGATCAGGTCGCCAGCAGAGGTATGGCTAGCCTCGCTAGCGGCCACTGGCGCCCTTTGCTGTGGGAACAATGGGAGCATGGTGCTCATGGCGGTCGGTACCATGTTAATTGATACGGTCATGGGGTCAATACCCCAGCGAATATGGAGTCCAGGCCACTCTGCTCTCAGCGCCTTGCGCGCTACTTGCGCCTGCGCGCGGAAGCTGCAGAAAGTCCATCTAATGAGGCGTTCCTCTTTATCTTCGTTGAGGACAGTGATGTCCTGTGTTTGGTACTTGAGATTGTCCTCAAAATATCGGGACAGGCGATGGATATCGACGACCTCGCATGGGCCGTGAATCTCGAGGACACGGGAGGCGGTGTCTGCCATGTCGGACTGGATCGGGGAACGGTTGTTGTTCCATGCAATATTGACGATGCGGCCAGCAATCCTGAGTTCGCCAGCGTTGACAAATTTGGAGACACGGACTGCCTCCTCTCGACCAAACATGGCAAGCTTTGCGCCTGCTGTGGAGTGGCGAGTGTCTGTTACCGGGACAATGGAGGTGGCATGAACTCGGCCAAACGGTGCGTGGATACCCAGAGCATCCAGCAAGATCTTTTCGGTAGTTCCGGCAGGTAAGTTGGTTAGGAACAGGGCACAGTTTTGTTCAGGACCGATGCCCGCCGAAGAGTTCTTTGGATTGTTTATATCTCCCCTGTAACGCCAGGAGAAACCGGCCCTGATCTTTTCCTCGGCCGTGAAATGAGGAGATGCGCCCCTCACGGTATCCATAGGACGAAAAGGTGCGCTCGGCGCAGAAGCACGTTGAACCAGAGCCGTCGGAGTCTGGGATTTCGGAGGGGTAATTTGGACGTTACGGCGCCAAACCAGAATGACTGAAGCCGTAGACTTAGAGGCTGTGTCCTTGGGTTCCATCCTCGAGCGATATGCAGGAACTACGTAATGAAAGTTGGAGAATGCCGAACGGTTGGTAGTCTCCTGGATGGATTTTTGCTCATCTGAATAATTCGACTGGGCGTCAGGTAGAGAGTGGGAGTTGCGTTGCTTGCTGGACATCTTGAACTGCTGTATGCGAGTGTCTTGTTGTACGGCTAGAACCGAATAACGAACGTGATGCAGGGTAGGTGCACCAATCAAGGCAGCTGAATATGGAGGACTGGACTTGTAGGTCTTTTGGGTTAAGGTAGCGAAAGGGAACCACCAGATCGGGACTGCAACTTCATATTTGTGTCGTTGAAGCTGGAGTAGGTTGAAGTGTTGACGAGTCCAACTCCACGCAGTCGAAGCGAGGAAGGATTTGAGAGCAATGTTGGGTTATTTTATAGATACCTGAGAAGGAAAAGTTGTGCGAGGGTGGTCCGTTCATGAGTGCTAATATTCAAGTGAATGGGAGCAGTGAAAGGGATCATTCGCACAGCTTCTTGGACTTTCTGTCCATGGCTTAATCTCCACGGCGACATTCTGGCATCGAAGCAAAATCGGACGGAAGCCAGGAGTATCGTCAAGGAAAGCATACCAGTGAATGTAACTACGTGCCATGTCTGCTTGAGCATTGTGTGTATTTCGTGCTCATCAGAGATAAGTTCCTGCCCTTGTAGGAGGCAGGATACCGTGCTTTATATCTATAAATCGTGGACAGTATCAACATTATAAGTACAAGGGTAGTGACATGGGCGTAGAAATTCACAAACAGACTCACAGTGTTTCCCTTAATCTATGTCTTGAGTAGGGTGGGAGCCCCTAGTCAGTGTTTCCCGTTATTTGACATACCATCACTGGCCACGTATCCTTCCGTAATTGCGTACAACAGATCAGTCACGCTTCTTGGAACTGATGGCACATATAACGATCGGATAACCCCAGAGTGCTTTTCATTGATCAAAGATCAGCTTGAGACAATCTGATGCTTGTCTTTTGGCGACTTTCGACTTGCAGTGTTGGGTTGGTTTTACACCCTGCTAAATTTGCATATGATGAATCTTGTCTCGGTATTGCTGAATATAGCCAATGTAAGTAACTGTCTCTGTCTCAAGAAAACCGCACACGTCATTCATCCATGCCCGTGAAGCATTTGACACTTCATACAGGAAGGAGCGCGGCTCGTTCTAGATCACCCCGCTGGTGTCCCGCTCCTTCCTTCGCTAGTCCTTATGATTCCACCACGCAATTTCTGCTCAAGCTTCCTACAACCATTTCGGGGCAGAAACAAGTGGATTGGTCAACTTCCTTTGCCGGCTGGCAACGCTATGGAAAGCCGACAACGTGCAGTGATGATGGCCCGCGGGACTCTCTTCAGCACTGGATGGATCCATGGAGTACAGACCAAATTGGATGGGGTTAACTGCTTTTCGATTCCCTTTTACCACGGAAAGACAACACAAGGATATGGAACTCAACAAATTAGCCACGGCAAACAAGGTGAGTACGTCTGCAGAGGTGTATCCGTAGTCATGTAGTAGCTGGCTAAAGCAGCACTGCGTGTGATGATGAAGAAGACCTCAAGGAAGACGTGTTGAATCGTTCCAACCCAAGAAAGGTTGTCTGGTGGGATTCCAATCTTGACCACTTTTGACACGAAAATCTCTGCTTTGACCACCACGTAATTTCGTGGTCCCGATCCATTCAGCCCCCTTCCAGCCCCAAGAATTTGCAATTCTTCACTTACCATCCGAGGCACGAGATAAATACGCAGAACTCCTCAGTCCTATGTTCTTTTTCTTCAAGACCCAGTTTAGGTCAGGGACACACTCCACCTTTCTGAGGTGTCTTTCTCACGTCCTCGCCAAATTATACCAGTTCTACGACAACACATTGATGTAGTTATTCTGTCAGTGCTGTACTTTCCTCTCAGATCTCATGGCCTATACTCACGTTTTCATGCAGCAAGGCTACAAGAACGGCACATGGAGGAGCTAGTTTCTCTGATATGAATCATCGTCGTTCTCAGTCCGGACGAGCTTCAGTCATTCTCCGCTACTAGCTCCGGCATACCATTCCGACACCAGCTAATTGAATTATGACAGCACTGTTATCATCTCGATTCGATCTCAGGAAACCGACCTGCAAGAAGCTCCGATAATCACCACGCGCGACCGGCCCGACGCCGCGCTTCTGTCCCCATGCACTGCGTCGAGGGAAACCAACCACACGAACACGACCAGTAATCAACCAACCCAACCGTGTCTTTCAAATTAGATTGCCAGAAACAGGCCCAAGAAATCCTAGAGAATCATGATTAGATTCATGTGATGCTCCCATGAGGTACACTCGAGAAGGTGCTTCTCAATGCTCTCTCCTTGCATCGATCTTTGGGCAGAGTCAGGGGATGTCTGGCTACCCAACTGCAACAGCGAATGATTATGTTCACGCGAGAAGTTGCACAGGATGTTTCAAAACTGATCAACCAAGAGCATTGATGCATCGATGAATTGGTCGTCAGATTGGCCACAACAACACACGACGTTTTTCTCCGCCAGCTGTTTCCAGCTCATGTGTCCTGGGTGTTTTCATCACTTGTTTGAAGGATTGAGGCAAGTTTGTACATCACCCTTATCTGTCAAGCCTGTGTTGTAAACCAGGTTTGAACGAGGTCATAACAGACATCCATGTCAGCAATTGTAAGGATGACCCGAACGCGAACAGTTCAGTACCATTCTTTGTGGCTGGAATAGGCTATCAAAGATTTGTGACAGGGATTGAAGTTATGATGCAAGTAATCAAGAAACATATCAGCCAGAGTTCCTTGGAGATTTCTCCGTCCAGGAACTGCCTCGAGGTTGGGTTCAGAGGCATAATAACAAAGCGTGGATGCGTGGAAGATTATAGCCAGGGTGTGATGGACTGAGCTTGACGTGTTCGGTCTATTCTTATAGCCATTCGTCAGGCTAGACAATGGATATCTAGCTCTAGAACTAGAGCATGAGTCTTTATTGAGGAGTTCCTGCTTACGGCCTCAGCTGAGGTCTACCTAAATCTACTTAGTCAAGAGTGATGTGGCTGGCCGACTGGGACAGACTGGAGACCAATCGGGGCTGGTCCTTGAATGTGGCAAGGATTCGTCAGTCGAGGACACCACTTCGCTGCGAGTGGAGGCACTTTCGCGAATCACATCGCCGAAAGGCATCTCTGCATGGCATCCTTTTCCTGGCTTTCCAGGCTTTCCAGGTTCTGACCCGATCGCGCCTATTTTTTCCGTCCATTACAGTCATGCATCGCGGGGTTCGGATGCTTTTTGACGTCACCCATGGTTTCAAGGAATCCTGGATCTCTTTTAGACGTCATGGTCTGATGATGCTCAGCGGAAAGGATGGTAATGATGGATGGTCTTGTGATGATGTGCTGAAATCTCGACTTATATCAAACCCAGATTCCCGTGTGTCTGTTCTAGAAGACTTTTGCCCCTGGATAAATTTGATCGTCGCATTTCAGGGCTACGAAATTCTCCGAGACACACTATCTCTCAGCTACTGCACCATGCCGACGGCCACAACGGTCAGGCAGCCGCCCGCTGCGGTCTGTAAGTCGAGGCTCCACTTTCCTCTTTTGGTGCACAGACTTACCCAAAGGGACCGAGCCATCCAACAGCTTCCACTCCCAAAGTCAAGAAGACAACAACCAAGACGGCAACAACGGAGGCACCCAAGCCAGTCAAAGAAGTAAAGCATCGCAGCTCTTCGACGAAGCCCAAGTCAACGCCACTCGCCGAAACAACCGACAACGTTGTCAGAAAGAAGCTGAAACCAGCGCCCCTCGACGAGAATAAGATCGCGACGACCGACCATGCTGTCAAGAAGAAGCCAACGACTTCCACCACGACTCCGGAAAAGAAGGCACATATGCACAGCAGTAGCCGCAAGGTAGTATCCTCATCCAGCACCACGAAACCCTCGACCAGCAGCCATACCCACGCGCACACCTCGACGACCAAGACATCGAGCCACAGACCGCATACACATCTTGAGGAAAGCAGCAAGCACGAGAGCACCAGCTCGCACCGCCCCGGTCGCCGTCACCATGCCTACCACCATCACAACCCCGACGGCAGTCTGACTCGCCACGGAGCCCGCGCCACCAGTTCCTCCATCGCCAAACCTCTCGCACCCGCCAAGGCCTTCTCCCCCGCTCTCGACGCCGACGGCAACCCCAAGCCCAACCTCCGCCCGGCGACCATGACAGCGCACATCAAGCGCGCCGTGCGCAAGTCTGAGGCGATCAACCCTTCGAAACCTACAAAGGTCGAGCCCGAAACTGCGCTCCCCAAGGTCCACGTTCCGACTCCGCAGACGGCGCGCCAGAAGGCTGCTGCCGCTGCCGATGCTGAAGCGACCAAGCGGGCCAAGAAGGTCGCTGCTGCGGCGCAGGACGACCAGGCTCAGTGGGACCAACAACAACAACAACAACAACAACAACAACAACAACAGCAGCAACAACAACAACAACAACAACAACAACAACAACAACAACAACAGGAGGCGCAGAAGCCAAAGAAGAAGGAAAAGAAGTACGCGCCTGAGGCGATGATTCCTACTTCGCGGTTTGTTGGAAATGTTGGTAAGACGGCTGGGGCAGCGCTGGACACTACGGGCCAGGTGGCTAAGGGGGTTACCGATACTGTTGGACGCACAGCTGAGGGCGTGCTTGGTGGTGGTGGTGGTGGTGGCGTGGGCAAGACGGTTGGAGCGGCGACCGGTGGTGTTGGTGATACGGTAGGCGCGGCAACGGGAGGGTTGGGAAGGACGGTCGAGGGCGCGACGGATGGGTTGGCCAAAGGTGGCCCATTGGGCGCCGTGGGAGGGCTGGGTGAAGGGTTGGGACAGACGGTGGGAGGTGTCGGGAAAGGATTGGTAAGTTTGGTTTCCCCTTTGACTCTTTGGTGTTGCTGTTTCTGTCGTTGTGTTTTGGTTTGTCATGTTCTTGGACTCCATTTATGTTGCTGTCTCCCCATTCCATCTTTCACCTTCCTCTGCTCTCGTTTCCCCTTTCCCTTCTTCATCTGCAGCTTCATGATTCCTATCTTCAACGCTCCATCTGATCATGTGTTCGGATAATAGGGGCAAAAAGAGTCGAGAATCTGGCAATGGTTAAAAAGCACCCCGTCGTGACGGGGACGTAACCGATCACTTGCTGACTTGCCAATCCCATGTTGCGCAACCACAGGGCGATACCGTTGGTGGAACAGTCGGCGGCCTCGGCGACGCAGTTGGTGGACCACTGGGCGGGGTGGTCGGCGGACTCGGACGAGGTGTCGGTGGTGCCGTCACGGGCGTTACTGGTGGTCTAGGTGACGGAGTCGGCAAGATTGGACAGGGCGACTTGCTTGGAGGCGTTGGCGATGTAGTTGGTGGTGTGACTAACGGTGTTGGAGGGTTGTTGGGCGGCGTTCTTGGCGGATTGGGCGGCGGCGGTGGTGGTCAGCGGCGTTGAGGTCAATGTTTGGTACATGGTTGATGTTCTGGTGACGAAACAGTCATGTTGACGATGGGTCGAAGTTTGGTAAGTTCCGAGTCAGAACTCATATTGGGTTGATGCGTGTCGATTTAAAAGGGGAAACAGTGTTGCACATGTATGATAGGAATATGTGGTAGTAGAACAGCGGGTAACACGGAATAACTCATGCTTTTTGACGGTTTTGCCAGAACATGTTGCAGTCTGGAGTTTGGAAGATGGGAGAAAGTTGAATAGTTCGACCTGTATGTTCTTCGAGCAATGTTTTGAACGTTTTATCGGGCAAAATCAGCGGTACAATTACCGCTTTTGTCACAACAACAAAGCAACAAAATCCCCCCGGGAATAGATCGTGGACGCGGAGAAAAGTAAAAAAAAAAAAAAAAAAAAAAAAAAAAAAAAAAAGAACAACGACGAAAGCGAGGAGGTTGAATGATTGTGAACATTCATTGAGCAGAAAAAAATGGCAAAAGATTAGGTCGTGCCCGGGTTCGAACCGGGGTTACTGGAAGAATTTGACTGTGCATCAAAATCCAGAGTGATAACCACTACACTACACAACCCTGCAACTTTCGTTGAGGCAAAACTTTGGTACATTTGCCTATAAGCCCGTCTTGCTGCGAGTTTGCTCCAGCAACGTGCTATGCCTGTAACGGGGTCCATTATAGGGGTTGATACCTCTACAGTTTGCAAAGAAAATGAAATGCCACTCAAACCATACAATGATGTTCATGCGCACGTTCCTGCTAGTAATTACATACTGAGCTGGTGTAACTGTTCACCTCTGCGCATCTCGCCCTTCCCAGAACGACGGGAACGGAATGGCCCGAGCACCAACACCTAAATGCATATGTCTGAGACTCCCCTCAAACATGACCACTCGTTCCCCTGCAACAGCAGCGACAAGCCCCGCCAAACTTTATTTCCACCTCCAACTCGTTCGACATCACTCAAGATCAACTGGGAGCCGCTGCATCGTGCCTAAAGCCCAAAAAGCAACCAAGAAGCGATCGATGTGTAATTGATACCGACTGCGATCGCTAATCGACTTCCGGATCTGTGGAAAATGGCGTTGACAACTTTGACAAAGCCGATCGCAACTGCAAATCGATACAAGCCAGTTTGAGACATCATGACGCACTACATTTGCTTGCTGAGCGCAGTTTGTTTTCCTACTCCTTGTTGGCATATATCAATACCTCTACTCATGGACAACCCCCGCAATGTCTTGAAATTTCCTTCTCAGCTCTCCGCCGCGAACGCTAAGCTGATATCTAACCCCGACCGCACTTCTCGACACGTTTGAGGCCACTTTGGAACTCGTCAAAGCAACCGCCATTGCTTCTAACTGATATGGCAGGCGTGGAGCGGAAGAAGAGGGTGCTTGTCGTAGGCGCGGGTGCTGCTGGTAAACGCCTCATGATACCGCCAGAAATTGCTCGGCTTGAAACACTGACACCAAGGATATAGGCATGTCATGCGCCCACCACCTATCGAACCATCCAGAGAAATTCGACGTCACTGTCATTGAAGCCGCCAACTACTGCGGCGGCCAAGCCTTCTCCATCCCCCTTGACAAGAAGAAGCACGGGGCATCATGGCTCAACCAGGGCGTTCAAGGTGGTTCGTACATATTCCACCACACGATGACGATGTTCGCCCGTCAGGGGTACGCTGCCAACCCCGTCAAGCTTCAAGTCTCGTTCGGCAAAGATGATAGATTCTGGACGAACGTATATCCCACCAAGCTCCTAGAACGGCACCAAAGCGAGGTCAAGCGCTTTTACTGGATGCTCTCGTTCCTCCGATGGTTTGAGCTGATCTTCGCGTTGCTGCCCATCAAATACCTGATGAAACTCTTCTGGTTCAGCTATGAGTTCGCGAACACGGTTGCTCTGCCCATGGTTGCTCTGTTTCTGGGCACAGGAAACTACACGCCTGACGTACCCACCATAATCCTTGAGCGACTGTGCACAAGTCCGACATATGGGATGTGGTATCCGGCTGATAAGGAGAGCATCGCCAGTAACATGCCACCCATGATCGTTTTCCCAAACTTTAGCAATTTTTACGAGGACTGGCGCAAGGATCTGATGAGGAGAGGGGTAAACATTCGACTGTCTACCGAGGTAACCCAGATACTGAGTCGCGATGAGAATGGAGTAATGGTCAAGACTATCAAGCGGACCCCGATGCCGGACAACCATAACCCTACGAGCGCCTGGGCAACTGAGGATCCGGTCATGAACGCGGATGCCAACGCCGAAGAGACAACCGAACTTTATGACGAGATTGTAATCTGCTGCCTGTAAGTACTTTTCCCGCTTCCCATTTTGCGCCACCATCTGAACATGATTCCTTTCAGCGCCGACACAGCCAAACGTCTTCTAGGCAAAACCGCCTCCCTCCGAGAGCGCCAAGTCCTAGGCTCCGCCAAGTTTTCCGACGACATCACCATCACCCACCACGACTCCTCCTACATGCGCAAGCACTACGAGAACTTCTTCAACCCATCCCAAGCCGTCACCTCCCTTTCCGGCGTCGACCACTCCTCCCGTGTTGAGTTCGCCCGCAACAACTTCCGCCCCATGTACTACATCAAGCCCTACGACGCAGACCTAACCAAGCTCGAGATGTGCTTCGACTGCACCAACTACCAGGCCCAGTTCCCGCCCGAGGTTGACTTCGACAACCACGTATTCCAGACCATCTACCTCAACAAGCAGCGCGACGGACATCTCTGGACTGATAACGAGATTGATGAATCAAAGATCATCCGCAAGGACTGGTGGCATCAGCTATGTCACTCGTGGACGCACTACGCTTTTGTGGTGCCCTGGATGTGGCTGCTCCAAGGAAGAAGGCACACGCGGTTTGCAAGCTCGTGGACCATGATCAATGCACATGAGGTAGCAGTCATGAGCGGCATTGCGGCCGCGGTCGATTTGGGGGCGCAGTACCCAGAGGATCTGGAAAGGGATAGGTTTGCCCTGTTGAGCTTTAGGTTGTATTACCTGCTGATATATGGACGGTGGTATAGGAGGAAGGTGAAGAAGGAGGATAGGACCGGGGACGGACATGAGTGGGCAACGGGGCTGTATGGGAGCGTTTACAAGGGGCCAGGTGTGATAGAGAAGGAACGAGAGATGTGGAGGGAGGAAAGGGCCAAGGAGATGAATGGTAATGCGTATGGTCACCATGAAAAGTGATCTCTTGGGGGTGCGAGCGATGGTGCTAGTGGCCGAAACGATAACGCCTTGGCTATTCTCAGAGGTTGCAGTCACATCTCAGGCCCCAAGATCGGCAGCGAAATCCGATCGGATGCTGCCCGAATCTTTACCTCAGTTGTTATGGTCGGTGCACGCTTGGAGGAGCCTCATGTCAAGCTAGTTAGACAAATCATCCTAATGCCATTCCTGGATTACGGCTCAATGCTCAATACTCCCTTTCCCTTTCTTCTTCTTCTACAACCCCGCCAAAATGATATGCGCTTGGATTCTGGTTGGTGATATAGCCCAGTGCCAGAATATCTGATCCAGTGGTAGGTTACCCCAGGCGCTCGGCTTGATATCCGAAACTGAAATGGCTATAACGCCTTTGTGGGCTATCTATAGATGGAACAGCCTGTCATCGAAGTTTCGAAGACCAAAGCTACGAAGACCAACGATCCGAAGAAAGCTTGAAATCAGGACATTCGCAAGTCGGCGGAAACAAGTTTTTTTGGTATCATCAAGTGTCCCCTCCCGCAGGCGATTCATGCGCGCATTGGGGCATGCTGTTGGGCGAACATCAGGATGGAAAAAAGTATACGTGGGGAAAAGAGAGGCTGACGCCTGGTCGGATTCTGGAGATTCGGTTCCCCGAGGTGGAAGCCTCGTGACCTAAGGACTGAAAGATACTGGGGCGTCGTGGGAGAAAAATATCGTTGGCACCTTTCGCACAACTTGGAGTTGGGGTTTGATGGAAGCGTGAGTTCCAAGAAGACGGAATTTTGGAGGCTCATGGAGCGAGGGAATGGCAGTGGCAGTGGTCTCTTCGAAAGTATCTCATCCATTGTGAGCGCGGGAGTGGATGTCAACGCGGGTTGTCATGTTGAAGATGTACCCAGATGGTCAACGGACCCTGCTGGAAGGTCCATCCTCAGGAAGCTATGTTACAGCAAGCGAAAGCCTTCAGAAAAGGTGATTTCCGAGCTCGTCAGGTTGGGCGCGAAAGCAACTGTACGAGAGATCCCAGGACGGACGAACATGGTTCACCTCCTCCTTCGACTCATCACAGGTACCGGACAAGGCAGAACGGCCAATCCTGATTGGCCGCTCGCAAGCATTTTTCTAAGGACAGGCACCTGTGACGGAACATTGAATGAAGTCGAGGTTTTAGCAGCTATCCAGCTAACCTTGTTTCCAAGGAACTGCCCATACACCCCGCACATTACCAGGCACACTCACTCCGATCTCATGTATTACAACAGAAAACCCCGTGCATACTCGATTAAAGCGTGCCTGGTCGGAAGCCGCTGCAAATGCAAGCTTGATAAAGGCCGATACCCCGAGAATGAGCCGCTGGACGGGAGGAAATCGCAAACCGAACTTCTCCAAGAACTCGTGAATTTCCAGATCCGTTGTTACGGTCGGTAGGGACTTGACGTCCAATTACCTTTCCTCGCCGAGTCCTTGCTAACCTTATTGGCACGCCACCGGCATGCGAACACAACCGCCTTGGATATCTGGCTTGAGTTAATGCCGGACGACCACAAGACCAGAGTCGTCAATTCTCGACGCCAGTCTGCCCTGCACATTGTTCTCAATATCGATAGTTTTGATGAAAAGTTATGGTACATTGACGGCAAGCCTACAAGGGAGGTCGACAGAGCCTTCGATCAACAACATGATGTTCTCTTCTACCTCTTGAAGCGATGTACATCGGAAGAGCTGCTGGCCGAAGATGTTGAGAAGTGCACTCCTTTACAGCTACTTTTAGGCGCACTTTACTGGGATCAAAATTCAAAGTACTATGCGGGCCTTGTTGGCCCGAACACAAGACCCCTTGAGCCCTTTGCCGAAAAAGTGTGGGCCAACAAGTGTCTGGCATTCGTCGAGAGGATGCTAACGGAGATTTCTGAGCTGTCAGACACTGTTTATCAGCGAGTTTTTGAGGAGCTTCACTGGCGTGGCTGGGAACTGGGCTGCGAATCTTGCCTCATCTATTTCGGTAGAACCGGGGGCCGGGGAAGAGAGCCACATTACTTTCCGAGTTTCAGACCTCAAGATGGGGAGATAAACTTGAAGCGTCCAGTCCCTCAAAACCCCCCGGTATTTTCCACACCATTTGAAGCTACACCAGCAGCAGAGCCGACCTCAGCAAGGTATACGCAGCCAGTAGAGCTGACAACCCAACCAGCAAAGCACGCTCTACTAGACAGGTCCGCGGCTCCGGAAAAGCGACTGCGGACAACGGTGTCCCAGGCAACGGCAGCGAATACTGCCACCGATCATGATGTTGCAGGAGAGCCAAATGTGCTGCCGTGAATACCAGTCTCTGGGGCCGATATTGACTTCGAAGCGTTGATGGAGAACGTCCAAGAGAAGTACCACAATGCCTGGTCAACATGAGCGTGTGCGAGGGCGAAGACATACAGGTGTTTGAAGTTCCCAATGTACCAAATGCTGTTATTGACTCAGGTTTGGTTACTTCATGTAAGGGTATCGAAGAAAGGCCGAGCCATCCGATCATAAGGCCGCATTTGTTTTTGGTACGATTTTCGTATAACTGGCCTCATACGACCATTTCTATACGAAATTCGTACAAAACCACCATCATAATCCCAGCCCCAAAGCGTAGTATGTATCGTATACACGCATTTTGTGCCCTGCAATGCCCTGTGAGCTCTAGGGATTTTGTTGTATTCGTGCGACGCCACTTCTCTATAAACCACCTAAAAGAAAAAGAACAACAAAATTAACCAAATATAACTATTACTATATTGGCAGTAATAGGGGGGTGCAGATGGCTATACGGTGCATATAAAAGGCGGCCTATGCTTTGCAGTATAAAGCCATACGGCCTCCTCCTCTGTACGAAAATCGTACCAACACAAATGCGACTGTTATGGTTTGCTGGGTTTGCTCAGAACTCCAAATATCCTTATGTAATCAATGATGTTAAAGTAAGAAAGCGATATGCAGACAGGAAGTCAGCGGCTGTTGGCCGGCCCAGTGAGGGATAGTGATCGATCATTTCTGAAAAAATGACATTATTTCATGATATTTCAATTTTACTGAAATTTCAGCTAATTCAATGGTCCGTGCCACCGTCCGTGATACAGGGCACCACATACTGGGCATCAACTCGCCCAGATTACACTCGTTCAGTGCGATTTCTACCCTGCTTGAATAGCCAGTCTGACAGCTAGAAATGCGATTTCAGTCACATGACCTGGTAAAAGTGGAAAAGATGGCCATTTTTTTCATGAAATTTTCCATAATTATGGAAATTTCAGCTAGTTATGAATTTCAGATCGATCACTAGTGAGGGATCCTCTTATGCAGGGGCCCTGGTCTGGGCAGAGATCTGGTGTACCTTTGCAGGGGTAGACTCCCCACTTCCCGCCGGCCGCCTGCCAATCGCAGTCGGCTGGCCTGCACTCAACCCTGGCACTGGGCATGGCTCATATGAGCCACCCCAGCGCCCTATTCTATAGCTAATTGTACATATCCGGTAACAGCGACCTAAGGAAGATTTTCTTTTATCGACATAGCAGGCTGTTCACCAACCAAAAGCCCTTGGGGAAAAAAATGTCTAGAGAAGAGAAGCCAGTTCCATTTACGACGGTTCGCCAGAAACCGAAGCGCATAATAAGCGGAGAAGAAGAGAGATAAGGAAGAGAAAAGAACACACACACACACACACCCACACACCCACCCCCACATCCCACACACAGCCAGAGGCTTAAGAAGGTGAGAAGGAGAAGGAGGAGGAGTAGGAGGGAGAGGGGGAGGCAACCGAATATCGCAAGCTCTATCTCAATGTTTAGAGTGTCAAAAATGTGGTTAGTCCGTCACCTCAAGGAAGTCCTTAACTCGTCGCCCGTCCATCGGGCTTTCCCTCACCTGAATCCCCTTTCCGTACTTCCAGATCAGGTGCCTTGATTTTTAGACTTCCATGTTCCGTTGCCATTACAAAACCAATTCCACAGCACGTTCTATCGTCAACTTTCCGCAATCACCTCTACCAGGTAGGTAATCTTAGAGCCAAGAAGTACAGCTTCGATGCTCGCCGTTACCGATAACGTCACAAATAGAGAATTTCCCTCTCCAATCTCTATCGGAGGCCACCACAGCAGCGGCAAGCAGTGATTTGAACTCCCGAGTGCAAGCCACGATGCCAAGGGCCTGAGAGATATTTACGTGGAGTCTCTAGTTCTTGACGAGAAAGTTGTTGGGGATCGAATTGTTTGATGAATAATGATAGACATATCACCCTAGCACCTTGTCGCATTGATGACGAACTTGGCTTCTTGCAGCACTAGAAGGAGCTAAGAAAAGGCGATACTACGGTGTAAGACACCTCGGGCCAAGAGTGTGATACGTCGTGGATGTAACGTAAAACCAGATAGACTCACATCAGATGGCCACTCGTAGGCATCTGGATCTAGTATATGTAGTGGAAACTGGAGTTAATGAGCAGCGAACCTGGTAACTTGCGAGGTGCTAATGAATCACGGTGAACGGCGCACCGTTACTGTCCAAGTCGCATCGCAGATGTACAGACTTTCCGTATTTCTACCATTGAAAGGAGGAAAGTAAGAAAGTCGGCAACTGCGTTGTGGCTTCCAAATAACTCCAGTGGTTTGTTGTTTTCAAGAGCTGATAAGATGTCGGAAAATGGTCCAGCGCATCCTGATATGGAGGGCACAAGGAGATGCAGACAGGTGAAACAAGCTCCACATGATCTGAACTTACTCCCGCCATATCACCAGGGTGGAGGCCCCTTTGAACAATACCAACTTGAGTGATAGAATACAACAAAAATCCGGATCAAGTATGATTCTCTGATTCACCGTAAGGTGGGACAATCGGCGACCGCGTGATATACAAATAGTACCACGGCCGGAACACGACCTTCCTACTTTAGCGCTATTACAGCACCGATCAATCGCCTAACGAAGGCTACCTAGTTAGGTTGGTGTGGACCTCGCTTCACATAACAAGGCAACCGACTCTCTCTTTGCTTTTGAGAGTTTGAGAAGGAGGAGAGTCGGTTATTGGCTGCTGTACAAAAGGTACGTACGTTAAAGCGAGCCCCCATAGGGAGGCCTCACATGCTGTGGCGAGCGCACGCAACCGACGAGTATCTGTGTACCACGAAGATTATAAAGAAGGCCTTATGGTAGCTGTGAGTTCTGATGTCAACCGCTGGCCATTATTCTCCGTTTTACTATTGCTTCTTATCAAACGAAAGCAATCCATATAAAACATCGCTCGACCACGACTCTAGAAGTCAAACATCGTTAGCCAATATATCGTTTTCATCAACACAATGGCCGCCCTCCGACAGCTGCACCTACCTCTCCGCCCCCTCTCCAGGCCCCTCCTACCAACTTTCACCCGGCGCCTCATATCAACACAACAACCTCTTAAGCCCAAACCCCCCATCAAATCCGCCATCATCACCGGTGCCGCCCGTGGCATCGGCCGCGCCATCGCCCACCGCCTGGCCGCCGACGGCTACGCCCTCACCCTTAACGACCTTCCCTCCTCATCCGACATCGAAGCCCTGACAACCCTCTGCCACACCCTCCAATCCCTCGGCTACCCCAACGTCCACCCCTTCCCCGCCGACGTCACCTCCTTCGACTCCGTTTCCGCCCTCATCTCTTCCCATGTTTCGGTTTACGGCTCTCTCTCCACAATGGTGGCCAACGCCGGCATCGTGGCCGCCCAACCCCTTTTCACCGTCACCCCCCAAGACCTTACCCACATGCTCACCATCAACGTCGTCGGCGTCTTCAACTGCTACCGCGCCGCCGCCGAGCAAATGATCAAGCAGGGCACTTCGGGAAAGCTGATAGGCGCGTCCAGCGTGGCCGGGATGAGGGGTTTGCCCCTGTTGGGACCGTATGTGGCGAGTAAGTTTGCCGTTAGAGGATTGACGCAGACATTTGCGGCGGAGTTGGCCGGGGAGGGAATCACGGCTAATGCCTATGCACCGGGAGTGGTTGACACGACCATGTGGGACACGATTGGGCAGGGGGTGGTAAGGGCGGAAGGGGGGGAGGTAGCGGTGGAAGGAGCGAGGGCCCAGGTGAGCAACCACTTTGTGGATACATTGGTGCCGTTGAAAAGGTCGTGTACTCCCGAGGAAGTGGCGAATTTGGTTGGGTTTCTGGCAAGTGAGGGGGTGGATTAAATTACGGGCCAGACATATGCCGTTGATGGTGGCATCTGTTTGACTTGAGAGAAGGGACGGGGGGGGGGGGGGGGGGGGAGAAGGCGAATTGCAGATATGTGCCCGTTCACCCCTAACCCTTATCTATTCATCATACAACCTTATCAATTACACCAATTGTCACTTTCCCAATTTGGGATTTTTGGTCAGGTCTTGTGGGTTCTTCGGCCGCCCGCGCTTGCACCTACGGGATCGGCCGGTGTATCCTTCCAGTCCCCATCCGTAACAGTGGGAATACAGTGACCATTGGAAGATTAACAGTAACGAACACTCTCTCGTCAAACTCGGTTGCCCGGGCTAAATTCATCTGACATACTTACCTTAGAGAGGAGATCTCAGAAAGGGTTCTAGAAATAGATGTCACTGCAGGTCCTGCAACCCTTCCATGGCTACCTAGCTGACAGCGGGCAGTACACAATACCACTGCCGAAACAAACACCGCGGAGAGGGGGATTTCACTGTAGATCTTGGGTAAGGTAGGTACCTACCTCTAGAGGTAGGCTTCAAATGGGAAAATAGGGGAGATTGGACGGGAGAGGACCTACCTAAGGTACCTCTAGTGAGGTGACTTTGCTTTGAATGGAACTGGAATGAATCTATAACTATTCGATGACTTCAAGTGCAAGGGTATTCATAGTTATTTTCATCCATGCCAGCTATACAGTACAGTTATCATATAATATAGGAACAAGGCATCATGTTTGCGATGCACCCAATGTTGCATTTTCCCTTGATCTATCGATCTTGCGATATCCTCAACTTCCAGTCAACGACATCGGTTCGCATACCTACCCCGGAGCCAGAGGTGCCAGTTCCATGAAACCACCGCTCCTGTTGTTTCCGAAGTGGCTACCTGTCGTCAATACCACCCCTCGTACATTGTCAAAGCTGCCTTCTCAACTAGCTAAGAACTCGGTAGCTCCAGTTCAACAATCCACGGCACCTGTTCCCTCGCGTCCGGGTCTTCATCCTCGGGGCCCATCTCCAAAGCTGCATTGACGAATAATGTCTGCTGTCCCGCTATCAACGGGTGCTTGTCGTCCTTGCAGTGACTCGTGCTTCTAAACCCGTCTGTAAAAAGTCTCTCTTTTCGCTTCTTCCTGTCTTTGGCCTCTTGTACTGATTCGAACTTCCTGGGCCTGTAATCGGCGAGGCTATCAATGAGTACTGAAGCGCTGTTATCAATCTCAGTGAAGTGAGACGGTGTGGTGGTCGTTGGTTCTTTTCCGCGCCAAGTCACGAGCTTGGCCCCCCAACCTTCGTGGATGTGGCCGAAGCAATGCAGGCGAGGGCGAGCCTTTGCGATGGCGGCGAACAGCTGATCACAGCCGCCCTTGTGGTTGGATGAAGTTCTGTCAAGTACCCCCTTTGGCGGCCCGTGCGTAATGACGATATCGACCTTTTGGTCGTCTGACGGCGAAATAGAAAAATGGTGCTCGTCGTTGTGTTTGAATTGAAAGCCCTGGTGTGCTTCGCGGGATGGAGTGAACGGACTTGCGTACACTGTCAAGACTGCCCCGTTTTGTAGGCGGAAGGTGTGAATGCCCTCGTCCAGGAAGGTGATACTTTCGTCCTTTGAATCTGAGCACAGCTGGCGGGCTTGGCTAACATCGCCATATTCCTTCTTTATGAGTTCGGGCTCAATCTGGAACTTGGTAGTGGCCTCTGCGGTTATGTTTTGGAAAGCTGCGTCGTCGAGGGAGAAGTCATGGTTGCCTGGAATTACCAGCTTTAAGGGGGCGTTAATGGACTTGAGAAGCTCGAGGGCGGACCGAAATTCTTTCAATTTGGACTCGTCGGTAAGATCACCGCAGTGAATGGCAACATCGACCGGTACCCTGGGCATGGTATGATCCTTTCCATGAGTGTCAGAAAGGATGAGGAAGGATGTCTTGGTGGTGTATGTGAAGCCCATTTTGAATGACTGTCGATGGACAGAGGGAGCAGAGGCATCATGGACGTTTATTGTGTATTCACATGGAATACTACAGAACGAAGAACCGGGAAGCAGGTGGATTTATATAGTTTCACACTTGCGATCAGTTCAGGTAGGTACTTTAGGTATCTGTGAGCTGCAGAACAAATTTGGACCCCAACAACAACAACTTCGCTCATTCAATTCAGTTGGGACTACCAAATACAGCATGCACATGTGTACTGCAGCTGAGATGCCTTGTACCGGTACAAATAATGAAGATGCTTACGTAGCCATTTCAAATCGGACATAAGGTTGAACAAGATTTTTCGGTCCCAAACCAACAGCCCAGGCAGTCACCTCCAACATGTTTGTTGATGACAACTGCGTTCAAAATTCACAGTGCACAGCACTGGACAATATGCTGCGTTGTCCGTATAAACTCAAGAACGTATTTTGTACGTCATCAACAATACCACGACTTATACAGTATGTCTACCAGGAATGGTCCCGGATAGAATTTGTGTTAGGACGAGCACGGATGCTCAGACATCTACTAGATTGATCCGCTCATACTTTCAACTGGCTCTAGGTTTAATATTTGGAGCCAAAAAGTGTCTTGGACTATTCCGCTAGGGGCCGTGGTGCCATAGGCCACCAATCGAGAGAAAGAGGCGGTGATTATATGAGGAACATTGAGAACAATGGGAAGCATCGCGAATGATCAAGTTCCGTGAGGCCGGTTGATACCGGAAAAGTGGGCCTTCTCAGGGGAAAAGGGAATACTCATTCATCCATGTGTATTGCGTGCGTAATACGGGTCAAAACACGATCCTGTCTCTTGAATGGCTTCTTCACGTTTCGCACCAGCTTCCCTGATAACTCATTCTTGCCAGGTCATCGAGTGTGGTGAGCGCATTCAGAGGTTGTGATGGTCTGTACCCTGAATTCGTCATGTTCCTCCCACTGGCGAGTCCCCAAGCCTCTCTGAATTGACGAAACACGCAAAGGCGTAAACTTTCCAGATGTTGCAAGGAGAGGTGAAATGGATCAAGCACCATATCCTGGAGGGAGGCAGAGAGGGCTGGAGGTCCCGAGCAACGGTAGGTAGGTAGTATTTGGAATAATGCTGGAAGTGGCGATTTGGGATTGAAAGGGGGATTATCCGCGAGCGAGGTTGAGGTAACCTCGCCTCATCGGTCTTCGGGCCGAGCGATATTGAAATAAACCTCTGGCGAGCGAGTCGGGCGAGTCTTTGGGCTGGCAAGAGTCGAAGGGCAACATAATATTCCATCACTCGGTCAACCAAAGGAATGTCTCACTTCCAGCAATCGGTACCATCGAACCCTTATTCCTGGAAAACGGCTTGCCATAACAGACGTCACCCACACTGTCGTAACTGCGGCCCAGCCACGTGGGACGGGAAATTGCTGGGTATCAGGGCATGGGGAGCCAGGTCCTGGCTTTGTGGACGGATGAATTGTGCATCCTGACGGCCGGCTGTTATGCCATTATCACCCCTCCGCGTGCAGGTAGGTCTGTGTGTCGTCGGGCGGGTCGGGGGGGCCGACTTGTAAGCCTGGGCTGCTTCCCGGTCGGCTCACTAGAGGTAGGTTCCGGGCGGGCACCTCTCTAGTCTAGCTGGGCGGGGGCCCCTACCTCTACACTAGGTAGGTCAGGAACGGCCGACACTAGGTAGTTACAGTACCACATTAGAGGTACCCAGGTACCCCGCGGGGCCCCGAACCCGTGTGGAGGCCCGGTCCCTGAAACCCCTGGCTGGCGGGCATAAGGGAATGGAGACGGGACGGGCAGGGCAATTCCACTTTTCTTGAACGGGCACACACTTCCACTTCCGTCCATCTGGCGGGGGTGCACAGGGCACTGACCTCCCCTCCTGGCCCAGGTACACTGCAGAGACCTAGCTGCGTGTCCACTTTCGTCGTTCATCCTTCTCCCGTCCTCACTACATCGCATCCAATTCCCGTCTAGGTTCCGCTAATCAGATTGTCGTCCGAATCTAACAATCGCGTCTTCCCTGTCACCTCTCGTCAATCGCCTCGACTTTGCTCCGACTGCACGGCTGGAGTGGCCTGTCATTCTGCTTCTCTGTGCTATTAGCAACCACATGCTAAAGCCACTACATTGGACCATCGACCTCGATACATTCAAGCACGCATGAGCTATCGCCGTTATCTTTGCTGCTGATCCCAAACTGCGCCCATAGCAACGATGGCAAATGACTAGCTTGACGCCAACCCTATCAACCACCCTTGAAGAACCCTTTGATGCCCTCGATTTCGGCCAACCCTCCCTAGAGGTACCCTGACGGAAGCACCCCCAATAATCCAGTCCAGAGGCCAAGAGCTTAGGTAGTAATCGACCTGATAAGAGTTGCATTGCCTCAGGTCGGTCGCACTCAGCGCGCCAACGAAAATGGTTTCTTATCCCTTCTCGGCTCCTATACTTGTTGGTGGTCTCGATTTCGCCATGCTCAAACAACGACCGGCCACTGGATAATACCTTACCGAATGACACAGGTAGACATTGACATCAGCCGCCAGGGTGCATATAGCCGACTGCAACAAACTATGGTTGACTACCTATCAAACGAGCTGGCTGACGCTCCTCACCAAGCGGATATCTCCAGTATCCCCTCTTCTCTAGGTAGGCAAGTAATTTCCTAACGGTTGGCATTCAGAATCCCGCCTCTGACTGTATTCCAGGAGCTCGGCCCTCGCTTTCCTTCCAGGCAAGGCGTAAGGATTCAATCTATATTGGATATTATCGCCATGTCTTCCGGTCACATCGCCTCGTCATGGCTGCACCAGCTCGCAGGATGTATGCCGGGGCCACGTGCGGCGAATCAAAGCTATCGACGTGCCACGGCTAGAGCGAACCATATTGCTGACCACGACTATTCCCTTGATGGATCTCGTCTCTGCTGGCATCATCATATACAAGCCTCCCACACCGCCCCGGATGGAGCTCTTCACTTCGTCGCACTTCGCCATCCTGATTTCTAGCTCCGGATTACGACATCGACTACAATGAGGGCCACCATCGCCAGTCTTGTTTCGAACGCCCTGCTGCTCCCCCAGCAAGCGGCTGCTGCGCCCACGAACACTAGTACCTTGAACGAGACCACCGTCAATATCTCTAGGGATTCCTTCGCAGACAGCTTCAGTGTCGCGTCCAGCTCTAACTGGACATACAGGAGGTGGAATGGAGCCAACTATGCTTGCAAGTGCTATCCTGGTGACACATGCTGGCCCAGCCCTCTCCAGTGGAACTCGTTGAACGCAACCGTTGGAGGCAACTTGCAAGTCAGCATTCCTCCGGCTGCGTCTTGCTACAAGACCTTCGAAGGCCTTCTCGGAAACATCAGCACCTATGATGCGGCTCAGTGCGCCGATGTTCAGGCGAACTATGCCAGCGAGCAGTGGCAGTAAGTGTGCTCCTATTTATGAGGTAATGGGATCGTGAGTTGACGACGACACTAGGATCGAGCTTCCTACTGCTGGCATGTGGACGTACTTCACAAACGACACGTGCCGGCCTACCTTCAACCCTAGTGAATCCTGCACCGGCGGCTACTTCCCTACCATCTACATCAAGGCTAAGACTGTCGCACATATCCAGGCTGGTGTTCACTTTGCCAAGAAAAACAACCTCCGCTTGATCATTCGCAATACGGGCCATGACTTCCTTGGCAGATCGGTCGGCTGGGGTGCCCTCGCCATCAATACTCACGGCTTCAAGGATATCAACCTTACCAACAGCTACAGGGGTGCCTGCAACTACACTGGCTCTGCCATCACGGTCGGCGCTGGTGTTCAGGCTTTTGAGGCTCTCGGCAAGCTTCATTCTCTCAGCCCCCCTAAAATCATGGTTACCGGGGAGTGCGCTGTAAGCTGGAGCCCAGTATACGCCTTATGTACCAGTTCAAACACAAACACTAACATGGACATTGTAGACTGTCGGTGTTGCTGGTGGTCTCGTTCAAGGTGGTGGACATGGTCCCCTGACAAACTTCTACGGCTTCCTCGCCGATACCGCTCTCGAGTTTCAGGTCATCACTGCTGACGGTGTTCTGCGAACTGCGAACGCCAAGACCAACCCCGACCTCTTCTGGGCTCTTAAGGGCGGTGGCCCTTCTGCGTTCGGTATCATCGTTCAGGCCACCTACAAGACCTTTAACGATTATTCCAGCTCTGGCACCACCTTCGCCCTCGGTCCTGCCAACGTCAACAACAACGACACCCTTTGGTGGGATGCCGTCGCCAAATTCCACAGCTACTCCAATCACTTCGTCGACAACGGCCTGTACATCTACTACGAATTGTACCCTGGACTAACCTTCCGCGTCCAGCCCGCTGTCGGTGTCAACAAGACCGCCGCCCAGCTCGAGGCCGTCCTCCAGCCTCTTTTCGATGACTGGACCGCCATGGGGCTCACCTTTGACAAAACCACCACGACCTACAGCACCTTCTACGAGCTTTACAACGCCCTGTTTGAGACCGAGGATGCCGGTAACTCCGCCCTGACCGGCGGCTGGGCCTTCGGCAAGACCGATGTCGCCAAAAACAACGCTGGCATCATCGAAGCCTTCAAGAATGTTCTCAACAACGGCGTCTTACTCGTCGGCCACATATGGAACGGCGGCCACGGTCTCCCCCAAAGCCAGTGGGCCAACAGCGCCATCAACCTCCGCTTCAGGAACGTCAGCGACAAACTCATCACCGTCCTTCCCCTTTCCGGTAACGCGCCCCTTGCCGAGAAGGAGGCCGCTCAGCGTCTTCTGACCGACGTTGTCGATGGTGGTCTCAGGGCTGCTGGCCCCAACGGTGCTGCCTACATCAACGAGGCCGATCCCTTCCAGCCTAACTGGCAGACTGCCTTCTGGGGCACCAATTACCCCAAGCTTCGTCAGCTCAGGCAGAAATGGGATCCTAGTGGTGTGTTCTACTCTGTCTCCACTCCCGGTACGGAGAAGTGGGAGCAGATTGAGCATGGTACGAGGCTTTGCAAGAAGCTTTGAGGGAGGTTGTTGTTCATATTGTCTGTCCGTAGTTTCGGTATATTTGTTTAGCAAGCCTCTTTCTTCTCTTGTCGAAGAGCTCATCCTTCCATTTCATCCAGGTGAACCTTTGGTAACAAGGTAGATAAGAAACCACTCAGACGGTTCTGTGCTTTCATTACATGTTTTCAAGAAGGGTCCGTACGCATAATCCTAATAGTGATCCACAGAATCTCGTTATTGGATAGCGCGCCACCTGGGTTGTTGGAAAAGGATCCCTTGAATAGTCCAGTAGTTACAAAATCCTCCAATGGAGGGTATGATTTTCATTGAAAGTGACCCATGAATCACTTCCTAACTGAAACATCAATGTTTAAGGACATCCTTTCATAGCAAATTGACCTTCACAATGATCCTTTCCGTGAGATAGATATTGGGGAAAATATTTCACTTGAGGCATTCATTCCGAGATCCTTGACAAAGGGGGCTTGTTTACCTAGTTGATATAATTTGGTAACGGAAAGGGTTTTAGGGCCATCCTCGATTGAGAAGGTCAATCGTCTTGAAGTATATTTTTACAGTCACAAGAACATCCTGAAAGATCGCTTCGTTATCTGCTTATTTTAGTTAGTGGAGTAGGTGACGATGGAAGCCCCAGCACCCTGTTATTGCATAAGCACATCATCTTCACAGCGATTGCGCCATCCATTTCGTCGTTTCGATCCTCGGACTGTGACAGACGAAAAAGCCACTCAACCTCAGCGGCGTTGTATCGGCAATCTTGGACTGGGTCTAGCATTTCGAAAGCTTCCTGTTGGTCTTGAGTCTTACACTGGGCAAACAAGTGATAAGCGATCTGCGCAGTATGGACTAGACGTGTAGATAGTATGCACCTAGGCAGTTTATGTGCCAAGAGAGCTAACCTGCTCAGTGCTTGACGACGCAACATCGGATCTGCAATGAAGATATTTTGTATAACTGGTGCCTCCCCTCTTCCCCTGATGACACTTCTTCTTCCTTCTGTGAGAGCGTTCTGTATATACACTGCCTTAAACCGCGCTGCGTACCATCTTAATATCGTGCCTTGTAAAGTCGGCCTCTAGAGAGCAAGATGACCTACGAAACCATCCAGGACCGTCAGGTCGTCGAACCCGACCGCTATCTCATCGACACAACCATTTCGCCTGGTTTAGCTAATGATCCAGAGCATGGCGCCGCCGCCGCTACCGTTACTGATGAAGATCAGCCCCTCCTCACGCGCATAGCCAGGGCCAGCTCTAACTCTTCGGCGTCTCTACCCCCTGGCCACCTCTCCTCTGATGACGATGCCTGGACCCCTCCACCTTACTTCGTCTCCATCCAAATTGCCCTCATGTCCAACGTTTTCCTCTACGGCTTCGATGGCACCATCACCGCCGCCGTCTACACCATCATCTCCTCCGAATTCAACGCCGCCAACACCGCCTCGTGGCTGACCACAGCCTACCTGGTCACCAGCACCGCGTTCCAGCCGCTCTACGGGCGCGTCTCAGACATCTTTGGGCGCCGCGTCTGTTTCTTCATCAGTACTATAACCTTTGCGCTTGGCTGTCTGTGGTGCGGACTCGTCAAGTCCTCTTCCGAGAACGGCATGATCTGGGTCATTGTCGTCCGCGCCCTCACCGGTTCGGTGGCGGTGGGCTCATGACCATGGCCACCATCGTCAACTCGGACATGATTCCCTTTCGCCGGCGGGGGATGTACCAAGCGCTTCAAACGGCATGTTTGGGTTCGGCGCCATCTGCGGCGCGAGCTTTGGGGGTAGCGTGGCGGACGGGATTGGTTGGCGCTGGTGTTTCTTGTTGCAGATGCCCGTGTCGGCATTTGCGCTGGCGGCTGGGTGGATGGTCATCAAGAATCCCGTAAATGGGGTCATGGGAGAAGGGGAGGAAAGGACTTGGGGACTCATTTGGAGGAAGGTGGACTTTACTGGGGCTTTCCTGTTGGTCACGGCCATTTCGATCCAGCTTGTTGGACTGAGCCTTGGTGGCAATATGTTGCCTTGGAGTAGCCCGTGGGTTGTTGCGTCTTTGGTGGGCAGCACAGCGATGTTGGCCTTGTTCTTGGTGGTGGAGGCGAGGACGATGGCGATTCCGGTCATTCCCTTGAGGTTATTGAAGGGAAGTTTGCCGCTGCTAACGCAATTCGCGAATGTGTGTGCTGGCTTGAGTGCTTATGCGGTGAGTTCAGTTATTCCTTCTCCAAGCTGCTCTTGCTTTGTCTCGCTCCCTCTTGGCATTACTCCTGCCTGGAGAGTATTATACGCCTGATGAGTCGACTTGGTTGGTCTTGCTTCGAGTGCAGTCAATCCTGCGTCGAGTCGTTCCTGCATTTCCCTTCTTCTCACCATGTTAATCAGCTGACTGACAAGTTCGTTCGCTCCTCTAAGTATCTTTTCAATCTTCCGTTGTTCTTCCAAGTCGTCCTCCTAGACTCCGCCACCACCGCCGGCGCCCGGCTCGCTATCCCGTCGCTGGCCACACCCATCGGCGGCCTCATTGCCGGCGTTATCATGTCTCGCTGGGGAAAGCTCATCCCTCTCGTCCGCACTGGAACCTTTTTGATGACCTTTGGCAACGCCTTGGTCACCTCTCTTGCTTTCGAGGACTCCAGATGGAAGTATCTCGTCTACATTTTCCCCGCCAACCTCGGCCAGGGAATCGTGTACCCGGGCATCTTGTTTACCTCGTTGGCCATGTTCGATCATGCCGGTACGTCTGTCCTTCGGCTTCGTCTCCAGTCACTTACCTATGATTGATGTCGCCAACGACTGATCTGAATGATACACATCAACAGATCACGCAGTCACCGCCTCGACCGTCTACCTCATCCGGTCTCTTGGCACCGTCTATGGCGTAGCCATCACCTCTGCCATTGTGCAAACCACGCTCAGCGTCCGGCTTCCTGGCGCTTTGGGCGAGATACCAGATAAATGGAGAGTAACATCCCTTTTGCTTTGTTCTTGTTTCTCTTGCACCTGTTCCCCCGAGCGCTGTTGTGGTCCCGGGCCTCCCTGCTTTCAGGGCCAGGGCCCTACCCTTGGCATATGCCTTGGTTCACAGCAGCTCGATGGTTTCTTCGTTACGACGCGCTCATGCTCTGTGTTATTGCGTTTCTATTGAGGTTGTTTTCGTCGAAGCTCACACAAGTCCAGGTCGTTGATGAAATCCGCCACTCAGTCTCGGCTATCAAGGACCTTCCCCCAGATATCCAGCTCAAGGCTCGTGAAGTGTACTACTATGGACTGCGGCTTTCCTTTGCCACGTCGACGGCTGTGGCTGCTGCAGCTGTCAGCGCGGCGCTGCTTGTGAGGGCACGGGGACTTCTTAGTACCAAGTAGCGCACTACGGAGTTCACTTCGGGAAAAAAAAAGGAGGAAGCAAAGGGCAAAAAGATTTGCTTTGTCTCCTGTTCGGTAGGGTCAAAAAGTGTTGTCTTCCTTCAACATTTGACAATGGGGAGTGCTTGAGCGACAATGCGCAAGTCCGGTGTCATTGAGTTGGTGGTGGGCAAGGAACTGGGGACGAGACAGAAGGGGTAAGGAGGTTTGGATGGAAGGGCGCGGCACTGGAAGTTGTTGCCGCCGTCGGGTTAAGCTTGGTATGTACACTAAGGGTAGGGATAGGGGTTCCTGGATATTGCTGGGAAGTCCCGGTAATACGCGGCAGTAGTAAGGCCCACTGGGGTATCATCCACAAAATTGGCATGCAGTTGATGTCGGCGATTTCCAAAAGTGCGCGTTGAATTCCGTCCCGTGAAGTCCGCAACCGGCAAGGTGGACGAAGGTGAAAACCCCGAGAACCGGGGTTACTTTACGTGTACATAATATCTCGTGGTGTGTTATTGAACTATGAAATGATGGTGCAAAAAGGCGCATAGGCGGCGTTTCTATATCATATAATGTCTCGGCATAATTTGTACAGGTCAAAGTCACTTTGCAACACCTCAAGCACGCCTTTGGTTAGCCGTCACTTGGCCATGTCTTTCATCACGCCCCCCAACCCATGCTAATGGAGCATCCTTTTTTATTTTATGTCCTGAGACGTCGCACACCTTGTTGTCCTCTCGTCGCAGCCAAAGGACCATGGCAAATCAGGATGATCGTATGTGCTCGGTTTACCAGAAAAGGGGACACGCATCCTGAGGCCATCATCCACCCTGAACCCGAGTTGCCGCCGAATTTGTTCGGCTCGCTACAAACATACTCCTTTCTCGGCAAAGTGCCGTCCAGTGTCACTGTCTTAAAATTTCTCCCCTTATCCACCCATATGGTATGTGGGACGCTCACCTTTCCCTCCCCAGCTTTGCGTGTTCAAGCTCAACCCTAACTCATCTCTGAGCGTTCATGATTGGGCCGCAAAAGTGCTTTTCAAGCCGTGGTCGGAGACAAATATGTCGAGAATGGGACGATAATTGGACTTGGGCAACAAGGTCACACATGCCACCAATCAGATTCAAATGTGCTTGCCATAGCTTCCAGACAGCCTGTCTTGCCTCGGCTATTCATCGTCGAAGCTCGAATGAAGAATTTTCTGAGGTTTCAAGCCCCAAAGTTGATGACTCATTTCTCCTAAGTAATAAGAAAAGATAGGTAGGTAGGAAACATCCATCGTTGGTCGGTTCAACAACGGGCGTCGACTGGAACGAGCAAGGACAGTAACATCTTGAGTGGACTCGTGAATGATTGTGGATATTCGTACGTACTTCGGCCCCCTTGAAAAACTAATCACAGCTTGTCGCTCCGCATAGCCAGTGAAATAGTTGCGAAGCTTTCTTTCTCGTCATATCTTTTCCATTTTCAGAGAGCCAGAAATGCCTTGCCCAGAGTTTGCAAATGTGTGTGTCTGTACCTCCGCTGATTTTCACTTTTCATCCTGAACTATCACCGACTATCACGTATATCATGTACTTTTCGGTTCCTGACCAGCTTATAGAGCCGCGGCACTTGCCACTCAGACCTTTGAGTTGGCAATACGCTTGCATGCCACGCTATTGGACGGTGTGTGTACCCAGCCATCAACGAAGAGTCTGGCACCAACAAGAAAACTGCTGAGCTGCGTGGCCCCCGAAGCTTTCGGCGGACATGCACGACCAGTGAGACCTACCAGGTTCTTGAATTTCCCTCGCTCGTCTCGGTCGCTCCCAACCTCCTCCGTCTGGCCACGCAGCAATCTCAGCACACCGTTCCTCTCGGTTGAGCGGGACACTAGAATTGAGACAGCACACACTGTACGTTCCATATTGACTCATGACTTAGTATATGAATTGAATTAGTAAGCATCATCGTTGGATGAAGCTAGTAGGATAGTATAGGCCAACGCGGGATTGAGCAAGGCAAGAGCGGCGAGTCAATGACTACCTACCTACCTACCTACCTACCTACAAACGGGATGAACTGAAGAAGGAGCATGCTGACAGTGATTGCAACGCTCCGGCTGGCGGCATAGCGGGCGCGGGCGAGGGAATCCCGCCCGCCCTTTTGTGACATTGCGACCATGGCCATGAATTGCCTGAGAACTACATGCGAGCTACCCATCGCGAGACGATGAATGCTGTTCCGGGTCGACTCTGCTTCGACCGATGGGACGAACGATCAATAGTTCATGATTGTGATGACTGATAAGCCAGGGCCTTAGAGTACTTACTGTATCCTAACTTCCAACCTTACTGCCTGTTTTGAACTTGCCACCTGCCAGAAAAGGCAGCAATGAAGGGCGAAGAGCAGGAGTCCTGGACAGTTAATCCCTGGCAAGTGACAGATGCTTCACCATCCCAGGAGCACCAGGGACTTTTGGAGGTCACGAGAACGGCGATAATGAGGGGTTTCGACAGCGAGTCGGCGAGTCGATTCGGCAGTGCAGGGGGTCGGGGACGTATGGCGTTTCCAGGGCCAACGACTGTCGGCAGTGCTGCTTCTCCCTCCACTTCCCGGACCACGAATTCGTGTGTCAATCAGGCGTAGATGCAGCTTTGCGTCTGCTAGCAAGTGGAAACTTAGGAGTTGATATGTTCCACTCTCAGCGGAACCTGTTTGTTTTTTGCCTACCTCCGATATCATGGCGAGAGAGGCAGGGTCTGAAAGGCATATGATGTTTAGAGAGTTTGGGCATCTTGATCGGCGTGAGGAGAACGGGGACGGGTCGAATTAACGTGAAGATCCGGGCCCGCAAGGTGCTTTTGAACGGGGCACTCCTGTCTACGCCCACTGCCGAGGCTCCTCCTGCGGTACTCCAATTGCACTGGACAAGATCCGACTAGGTACGGACCGATGGTACTGCCTCGACATCGTGACAGGACTCAGGGTCCTAATTGTCCTTAGCCTAGAGGTACCTGGACATGTAATTGTCGCCGTCCGTTTCTTCAGGCACTGTGGTCCATGGCGCTGGGGGAAACATGGATGTTGAGCATTTCCTGACCGATTTCCACTGGCGTTTTTCCTGTGCATAGTTTCGACACTGTAGGATTTGTTGAGGCCAGTTTCGAAACCCAAGAAAATGTGATGGTAATCTCGGAGCCGAGTGTCGTCGAAAAGGCAAAGTTTCAGCCAAGATCAAGTCTGACGTCTCGTCGTCCCAGGGTTGGGGTTTTTGGAGACACTGCTACCCATTCAGTCTGCCAGCTGCCATAATCCAGATGACCTACTGAGAAAGCCCTTGAGTGGGTCCAGTTTGTCCGTCTGGCAAGCGTCAAACAGCAAAATGGGGAAACTCTCGTTGCGACTGGCTCGAGCGTGGCTCGCCTGGCTGGCAACCGTTGCTTTCTTTTTTTCTCTTTTTCTTTCTTTTTTTTTTCTTTCTTTTTTTTTCTTTTCTTTTTTTTCTCAAGTCGTCCCTCGTCGTCGTTGTGTTCACTGGCTCAGCAGTTCTGCCAAGGGCGTACGGGAGAAGTTATTCCGTTGTTCGACAATGCGTTTGACCACATCGCAACTCTTCGGTGACCCTCTACTTTCCATTGTTTGACACTAGGGTAATCGGCGGTCCAGACGCCAGAACCGCCAGAAGCCTTCCAAGGCTCTTCTCTCGATCCCGCCTCAGCAAGGGTTGGAACGGCCTGTTCCCCACGCATGACTTGTCGACCTTTGCTGCTTCGTAAAGACTCGATCAGGTTCACTGTTCTCGATGGAACACCAAAGCGGCGACGACAGAAACCAACAAGAAAATCCAGGGCCCTGGATAGCGGTTGTAAGAAATGTCTAGTGTACACTACGATTGTTAATCAGAGACCCAGGGACACCCCAGTGTCGGGTCGGGTCCCAAGAGTGGAGTGGAAACGCGATGTGACAGCAATGATCAGGAACTTTCCCATGTTTTTGCCCATCCTACCTATCCTTCAGCCCCATCCGTCCCCATAGCTCTCCCCTGCGTCTCCATTTGTCCTCCTGCCGTACCCATTTCTACCGCGGCAATGCCCAATTATAGCGAGCCAACCGCCAACTTCTATCTTGTTGTCCGCTTGTTGTCTCCGCTGACCATGGCCAGTTGGCTGCAGCTCGACCAAACAGGCAACCCCGGATTTGCGGACTGCTCGTTGTCGGCGAGCTTCAAAGCTGAAAAAAAAAAAAAAAAAAAACCCGCGAGACGCACCTCGAAGCAAAACCGAAGAAAAAGTACAAGCCAACGTGAAAAGGAGTCCACTGCAGAATGCATGCGATGCCAGACAAGGGTCGGTCTGCCGGGTGTCCAACCCGTTGCACTCTGTCTCCCTACGGCTCCGCCCCATTGGCGGCTTCTATACTACGAACCCGAACTTCGTTCCAAGACCTGGACTGAATCAGCTCATGGCAACGGTTCGGTACCTTGTGGCGCCTCTTCCAGCGCCCCTTCAATCCAACTTCTACGAGTCCCGGTCCAATAAGCGACAACCATATTCAAAGTCAAGTCATGGCCTGCATGACCCTCTGCATCTCATTTTCGCGGCTGCCTCGGAGCCTGTCTTTCCATTCCTCGTCGTAACGGAGTCGATTGAGACAATGGCAGTCGGCGGCAAGGGGTAAAGCAGAGGGGCCGGCGAGCTAGGGACGTTAGAACGGCGAAACGGGTGCCACAGGAGGGGAGGACTGTGGGCGAGACACACTTTGTCTGTGGGCACCATCGTCGGACGGTACCGTTTCCGTGGGCATCACCTCCCATCTGGTCAAGGGGTAGAGACATCCTGGTTTGAGCAGAGCGAGCTGGTACTTCTACCAACGATCCACGAGCCGCAGCTCAGGCAGGCACAGCGGGGAGCAGTTCTACACACACTGCAGGTCCTGCATAGCGTCTTTGTAGCGTACACTGTATGCCATATCCCCATGGCATACTCCGTCCGGGGGATGGACAGAATTTTGTGGTTCCCAAGACTTCAAATGCCGCCCCGGACAGCAGACATTTTGTCCTCCATGTTTCTGTCAGAATTGGACTTGGCACGGGCATTCCTACCAAAAGTGCATCTACCGTAGTGTAGTCCATTATACCCAAGTGGCGGCACGCCTCATCACGTTTCTTCGAAAGCGGCGGCCACAAGCGAAAGTTGCAACGCAGCAATCGTATCCTTTGTCACTTCTCTCATGACCTTCCCCATCCTTCAACGTCCCATCATCCTCCGCCGCTACAGTGGAACAAAATTGAGCATCTCTCCTTCTCCTCCCTCTGAAAGAGGACTACCGGTCAACAAGCGCCAAACCGCCACCGACGTCAGTCACGTTACCCGTACCTGTCGCCCGTCCTACGACTGAGGCCTTTCCCAAAGTTTTCGCAGTTCTCTGCCCCGAGCCAAAGCCGCGAAACCGAAACGCTGTTACGGGATTGACGGGGTATCTCATTCCCAGCAAGCCGATCCCGGTTACGAATCTTGAACCGGCCGAACAACAAAAGCGTAAACCCCTGATCCCTGGACACCACGGCCGGATCACTCAAATACACAAAACGGGATCCGCTGTGTTCCCATGCTGCCGGGCCTAGACTGTACATAGTACAATCTTCAATAGCTCCGTCACCAGCCACTTCGTCGACGCCGCGTTCGCTCGCGTCCCGTTCCGTGGCTTCGAATCGCTTCGCCAACACAACTCCGTCCGGATGACTCCACCAACGCGATACAAGCCCATCCAGCCGGCGCCGTCGAAGGTCGCCAAATCAGGCACTTCATCTGGCACCGGCCGCGTTAACGGAGAGAAGCACGCCAGGAGAGTCAAAGCTGTAACACAGGCTTGCCATACATGCCGCCGATACAAGGCCAAGGTATGTCCTAGTTTCCGATATGATTTTTTTTTGTCTTGAGAAGCTGATGTTTTGGTCATGATTACGGTGTATAGTGTGATGGCCTTCGTCCCAGATGCACTAGCTGCAAAACCAAGAATAAGCCATGCGGTTACGAAGGCGAGGAGGGCCAGTCCCGCCAGGAGGCGATGAAATCACGGCTAGAGGCATTGGAGAGATTGGTGACCGCCCTTCAGCAAAAGTCACCCGAAGAGGCTGAAGCACTGCTCCAGCGTATTCGAAATGCTGACGATATCGTTTCGCTTTCATCGGCTCCTTCCAGCGACAATGGTGACCGCAGTATTTCTGGACTCCATCGTAACGATTCGACGTCGCCCAGCATGGGCGGGTCCTATTCCGAGTCATGGACAACACCATCATCTGTCCCGACTGTAACAACCAACATCATCAAGCGTGCTTTACAAACTACCTCGCCATCTTCCGATGAGTCATCTGAAGGCGGCATGCAGCTTATCTCAGATTCAGGAGGTGCCACGGCGCGCCTGCGTGTCGACCATTCGGCGTATCTAATTCGTTTCGTCATTCCCAATGCGGACGCCACCCGTGCGGCTCTCAACAGTTTCTACAGCTCGAGCGGCAAGCTTTTCCATGTCTTCTCTCAGCAAGACATGGATCGGTTCTTCACAATCGTTTTTGGCTACGATGGACGACCCAATTATTCACAAAAGATGGCGATATGCTGCCTTTGCTCCGTCGCTGCCGTTGGAATTCAGTACAACCCTGATGATTTCGAGAAGGGTTCGGAACACATTTTTTATGAAGTCGCCCGGCGGTATTTTGTGGACGTCCTCGAGGAGTCATCACTCGATGCCATCAAGGTTTGCGCCATGTTGGCCTTCTTCAACGTCATGAACAAGGCTACCATTTCGCTTGCTTGGGTTGAACTCGGCATGAGCATGTCTCGACGATTCGGCTTGAATACCAGCATTTTGTTACGCGATGAACAGAACGACCATATGATCGACTACAGAAAGACTTGGAGGACGTTGATGTTTTTCTCCAGTTGGCTTTCGTCCACTTTGGGATACATCTCCGGCAGCACTGGGTCAGACTTTCAGAAGTTTGTCCCCATTGCAGACGTGGAGCCTTATTACCCCCTTCAAGTAACCGAGACCGTACAGAGAGAGATGACCAAAATCTCCCTTCTCAAGGCTGAAATCCTGCGCATGCAACTCGAGTTTCGGGATCTACCCAGGCTTACCGTTGTTGCTAGCGAATACCTCGAGAAGTGGCATGAGAAGCTTCCGATCGAGGTGCAGTTGGCGAACCTTGCCAACCCTGGTCTCGATGACACAGTGCGAAGGTCCATCTATCACGTCCACCTGCTCTATCTCGGTGCCATGCAACTCTTGTATCGATGGATTGCTGCTCGGCTTATCCGAACGACCACTGTTAATGGACGGGAGATCATTGTTGCGAGCGAGTCCGTTCCTGAAGAAGACCGCAAGCTGCTGAAGCACGTTGCGCAGGGCCTCATTGCTGCGAAGCACTCGGCCCGTCTGCTTGCTTTGCTGCACGGTGAACGTGGTATCTTCCAGCGCTGCTGGTTGGTCATGTGAGTTTTGTTGACATTCCCATGTAATCGACTCTTCGAACGCATCAACTAATACCTTTTCATATCAGCTTCCAATCGCATACCTCCTGTGTCGTCATCTTGCATTCGGTTGCGCAGAAACAGGTTCACGGCTTTCCGGTTAGTTCTTGGGCTCCAGACCTCAAACTAGCGCAGCTGTGTCTGGATACGCTCGAGTTTTGCGGAAGAATCGATCCGGTTGCTCTTCGCTTCCACGTGCGACTATCTGCCATCTTCAAGAGCCTAACAGCCGCTCTTCCGAACAATGGCGACCAAACGACCAGGCAACGGACGGAAGACTGGGTTACCATGCCTCCTGACTTCCCTCCCATTCCTGGTGCTGCCGGGGCTCACAACAGCACAGGTACACCAATGGTGGATGCGGAACAACTTGAGGAGCCGGATCCGGAGTACCTTCTGACCATGCCGAAGGATGCCAAGGAGCGCGTAGCCGCGCTGTCACACTCACTGTTGTCGGCACTTTGCCGACCTTGGGGTGGTGACGAGGCGGGACCGGCGGGCACGGCTGGTGCCCAGGGAAAGAGCAGCAATGCCACTGTGGTCAAGGAGAAGGCGGTGGATGAGGAGGATATTCCAGCATCATCGGCGACCTTTCGTTGGGATCACACAGGCCACCTAGGATCGCGTGGCATGAGCAAATTGGCGAAAGAGTTGGGGTTGACAAAGGCGACTGAAGAGCCGGGTCCGAGCTCTTGCTCTAGTGGACTTAGCCTGGGGAGCGACTGCAGGTTCTTGGATAGCGAGGACCCGCACGGTTGGCAGACAGCGCCAGAGTACATCGACATGTCACAAGATCAACCATTATGATGCGACGGCGATGGTGAGATGGGCTGGGCAGGGAGGGACATGATTAGATGTCAGCGGGCCGAGATTGTTTAGCGTCTGGTGAATCGGGGAGTGTTGGTTTGGGAACTGCTGCATAGGTAGTGTTGGTGTCTCCATTATTTTTTAAGTGCTGTGGGGTTGGGGCATCAGTGTGCGATTTGAACTTGTTTTGTCAAAATGTCTTTTTCAATTTTTTTCCTTTTTTTTCCCCCTTTCTTCTTTTTTCGCTTTTTTTCGTTGAACCGACCGCGGTGTATATATGCTATGCTTATGAGGTTGTAGGTAACGTTGCGCAATTTGAACAGCTTTTAAAAGAGTCTTGGAACAGAATGGTATCCTGAAGGTGAGAACCGGGCCCTCCCAGGTTTGTTTTCTTATGTCCCTGAAAAGGGGTTACACGTGGTGTAGCCCCGTAAGGCAAGCCTACACGGTGCCCAAACCCTTAGCGACGCATCCCCCAACTCCGTCCCGTCAGGGGAATTGATACACACTGTACTCCCGCTCCATTCAAACTACAGTAGGTAGGTACGCACTAACAATTATCACCTTCTCTTTCCGAGGGACGGGCAATACAAGGAGGCCGACCAGGGGACAGGCAAGACGAGAACGAACGGACATTCCTACCTCTACCTCTAGAACTACTGCCCAATTTCCGGACACCGCACCTCCCATCGTTGGCACTTTAGCTTCAGCTTCATGTATGCCCAGCTTCCCCTCTCACAAAACCCCACACTCTGCTCTGATCACAATGCTGTCCACGGCGCTTCTTTGGATGACGCGAATGGCCACTTGTGTGCGACCAGGGGGGATGTGGTGCACGTCGTCGTGGCGCTAGGGACTTGTCCCTTTTCGTCCTGGGCTCTCCCCGGCTCCCGTGTTGGGTTTCGTTACAGGGGGAGCAACCCCGCCCCAGCTGGAGATCTCAGCGCTTACACTAAAGCCATCCCTCGAATCCAGGGCAGCGTTGGTGGCCAACCATTGCCGACCATGATGCCGTCCCCGCGACAAGTCATGTCAACATGGCCAGTCAAAGCATTCGGCCCCTGGCAACGAACGAAGGCACTGATCGGGGGGATCGGCCATTGCCCAAACGGTCGGGTCGCCCCTATCATGTGGATTGGTCGCGGCGGCGCGCTTGCGCTTGTTTGTAGCCTGTCGGTCGTTTCAAGACGCGCTGCGCTGCGCTGCATTTGCACTGCATCGAGCTGCAGCGATGGCATCAACGGCATCCCGTGGGTCCAAGACATGCCACTACATGCCGCCACACCACATGAATGGGTCCCGGAAAACGTCTTGGACCACTCCCGTTGACCGTTCTGGAAATGGAAATGGGCATCATTGCAAAAAAGCTTGGGTTCGAGGTGTGCTCAGCTTTTTGTCGCAGGGCTGTGACTGTTTGGATGTTCCGTCGCTGATGGTGGTGTGGATGCTGGATGGAGTGTTGTGGTAGAGCTGCTTCTGTTGCTGATTTCTCATGGGTAACACCCGACATCCAGGCACTACACTTTAGAGGTACCATACTCTATCCCGTCACCTTGGTGTTCAGATTTGTGCAATTTTCCTTTTTTCCTGTACAATTTGGTGTTGTTGTACGTCAAAGACATCATCTGTACACAAGCGTTTGTTTCATTTCCTTGTCCTTTCCTTCGTTCTTGGTTCTTCCATTCCACATTTACATGCTGTCTTGACCGTGCCGCTCGCGGCGACCTCGGTCAGCTTACTCAAAAAATATCGAATGGGGTTCTCCTGGAAATCACAACAGCAACAGCAACAGCAACAGCAACAGCAACAGCAACAGCAACAGCAACTTCACCCTAGCCAACCGGCTGTCATGGCTGATCAAGAGATCGAAGAGGCCAAGCGTCTAATCCTCGCACGACGAGCCTCCGTCCAGGGCAAGAGCAGCGATCAATCCTTTGGTCGTCTTCGTACCCGATCACGGACATTCTCCAACTCCCAAAAGCCCTTCACTTATCAAGAAATCAATCAGGTCCTTGATGAGGTGGTGGATGCAAATGGGCCCGTGGGTGTGATCAAGGCCCTCCTGGCACTCGGCGCAGATGTCAACTTTTCCAAGAGGAGGAGCGTGGATACCTGGAGCAAGCTAACTGGGAGGAAAAATGAAGGTTGGCGCAGTGATATCCTCATTCGAGCAACCGTCCGGTGTCCCTCCGAAACTGTCTATGCTATCGCCCACCACGCCGACCAGGAGAATCTCGACGGCGCCTTGCACCATGCCATGCTAAGGGGTAGCCTCGCTGTGCTGCAGGCATTGCTGGATCACGGTGCAAATCCCGTCCAGCTGCATGAGGACTTCCTCGACCTCATATCCCGCAACCAAGTCGATCTCGTACAGGCTATCCTGGCTGGCCATCGACTGCCGTGCCTCACATGTCGATCTACCGGACTGAGAATAGCTGCTCAGAACGGGTCGCTGGAAATTGTCAGTCTGTTACTGAAGTGCTGGGCAGATGTCAATCACGACGGCGGAGCTGCGTTGGTGGCAGCTGTAGAAGCCCGTCGCCCCGATCTAGTTGCGGTCCTCATCTCTGGCCCGGTACAGCCCTCTCCTCGTTCTTTGGACGGTGCTCTTGGACGGGCCCATAAGGAAATCATGGCACGCTCAACCGAGGAGCATCGGGAGATTATCGAAATGTGTCTGTCTGCCGGTGCTGCAGGAGAGGAGACGACCCGGCTAGTGACGGAAGGTGTCGTAGCCGCTGTGCGAACGAGACACATCCAGTTGCTAGACACGGTCCTCCGGGTCAAGAGGCCACCACCTCAGTATGAAGCAATGGCCATGGTGGATGCAGTCAAGGCGCAGCACATCGATGTCCTGAGCAAGCTGCTTGTACTGAAGCCGCAGCCCAAGAGCCTCACGCTGGCGGTTTCACAAGCGGTCGAAATACATAACCGACAACTGCGCCATGAAATCACCCAGATACTCATCGATTCGGGTGCTCAAGGGTCATGTACGGCCGAGGCCTTGGTCAAGATCGTCAAGATCATTGTTACCGAGCCCGGCATGCCCCATAAGACCTCTTTGGATCGAGCGATGGACAAGAAGCTATTCCGTCTTTTGCTTCAGCAAGGAAAGGCGGATGTGAACTATGAAAATGGCGAAGCCTTGCGAATTACAGTTCAGAACTTGTGCCTGGAGATTGCTGAGGAAATTATCAGGCGGGACCCATCGCCCGAAGCCTTGGGTGCTGCCTTGCCTTGGGCAATGGATCTCGTCAACCCAAGGGCCAGGGAATCAATGATTGAGCTCCTGTTGCGAAAGCAGATTGATGAAGAAGCTGTGGGAAAAGCCTTGGTTCAGGCCTTCAAGGAAGGGCCCGATAATGGGTAAGTGACTCCGACATGGCGAGTAGAAAAGCAGATTGTATTGACTTGAGTATGAAACAGGCCCCTCATCAAGTTACTCCTCACTCGTGCATCCGTTAATCATAACAATGGAGAAGTCTTCATCTTCGCGATTCGGCAATACCGACCCGAAACGTTCCGAATGCTCCTCGACCAAGGGATCAGCTACAAAGCCCTCTTCACCGCCATCAACGAAGCCCTCAAGACCTCTAGGACGAACAGGCGAGCGGTTTTTGCGGATCTTATGGGTCGTCTACAGTTTGACCATTTGAACAGCGCATTGAAGTACGTCGTTCTCGAGGCCGACACCGACCTCACTTTGGCCAAATCACTACTGGAAGCAGGAGCCGAGGCCACACACGAGAATGGTGTCTGCATTAAGAATGCAGCCTCCAATCTCGATCACGATACCCTTGGTCTCCTGACGGAATACTCCGGCACTCATGACAGCATCTTCACTCAGGCTATGGCCGGCGTCGTCAACCGTGGAAAGCAATGGATTGCCTTTGAGCATGTCGAGGTCATGGAGCTGCTCGTTCGGGGAGGGGCCTCTGTCCAGGTGATCAACAAGGCCGTGGTGGAAATCATCGACACTTTGGCCTGCAAGGAGTCACAGATCGATCTGGCCAACAGGTTCCTCGACATCTTCTTCGCTGCCGGCGCGGATGTCAACTACGAAAACGGAAAACCGGTCGGGATCGCCGCCAGTCGTGGTGATCCGGTGCTTCTTGCGCGTTTGCTTGGCAATGGTGCGTCGTCGATGACTTCCACGCACGCTCTCTCAACTGCTATTATGGCGCACCATGACGAGAGACTGTTGTTGCGGTTGATCGACGTTTTCGCGGATAGGCGAACCGCGGCACCGGATGTGAACCAGTCGATTCCGGGAATGCCGTCGCCGATTTTTCTGTGCCTCAAGTCTTACCCCAAGTCGCTGGCCTTGTTAGATAGTCTCGTCGGTGCCGGGTGTGATCTTGAGTCCACTGTGCTGTCGGATGTTTGCCCCGAGGAGGAGTCGACTGAGAAGAAGGTGCGGGCTGGAAGTTTTGATGAGCCGGTTACCGTCTTGCTGTGGGCTCTTTTGCCCAGGAATAGCCAGATTGATCCTGCTATTATTGACAGGCTTGTGCACCACGGTGGTAAGTGCAATTTTGTCTGCATGGAATTAACCTGTGCTGACAGACCCAATAGCCAACATCGCTTACGCGTCGCCGAGAACGCATACTACCGCTTTGATATTGGCGGTCAAGTCAGGAAGAGTCGAAGCCGTGCAGACACTCCTCACTGCTGGTGCCAAGGTCACTGCCAAAGACAGCCAGGGACGTTCCGCTTTGTACATTGCCGCCAGGTTGGGCAACGCGGATATTGTGGCCGCATTGCTGAGAATTAACTCTTCCCTAAACGATGGCAGTCTCCATGAAGCGTCGCGTAACCTCCATACCGGTGCAATGCGTCTCCTGGTTGATCATGGCCATGATCCTAACTACAGGTCAAGCAAGCACGACGGACGCACCGCCTTCGGTGAGATGGCTCTCAAGGCCACGGTGCCTCGCGATGTTACCATTGCTGAGGAGGCCGTCGAGATCCTCTGCACGGGTGGTGCCAGCCCTCTGCTTAAAACCAATGGCAAGACAATTCTGTTCTTGGCCTTGGACAATATGGACAACGAAGCCATGACCCGCCTACTCCTAGACAAACATCTGTATCGCATCCTGAACAACCCGGAGAATATGTATGTGGAGGGCATCTATCACTACTCGCCCACCATGTATGTCAAGAAAGGCATGCTTCAGGGACCAAGGACCGCCGGTTTGATCGAGATTTTGGAAGGGCATGGAGGCGAGGACCGGTATTACGCTACCATGGAACAGAAACAACCACATGATGCTGTAGGTATGCCCGAGGAGATCCAGCAGTTCGAGCGGGAGCGCCGTGCCCGAGAACGACGCATCCGGGAAGCAGAGGAAGAACACGCCGCCACCCTGCGTCGCGAGTACGAAAAGGCCAAGACGGTCGACGTGATTGAGGACTTGCATCACAACCGCTCATACCGACATTACGAGGACATCTCCGGCCAGCACCGTCGGAACAAGTACCTCGATCACCAGACCGACGTCACCATCAAGACCGAAGCAGCCCTCGTCGACAACTCCCTCAAGATGCACGGCGCCAGCGTCGACGGCGCCATTCAGTGGCAACGCCACAACAACCACATGGCCATGGGTGTCAACGCCGCCCACGTCCAGCGCGATATCAAGATGCAGCGGCACGCCGTCGACATAACCATCGGCCGCGAGGCCGCGCAGCTTAACCGGTCCATCGCCACTCAGCACCACAACGACGGGATGGTCATGGTCTCGCAGCAGCGTGGCGCGCAGCTAGCGCACATGCGCCACGAACACCACCAGGTCATGCAGCAGCGGAAAGACCACGGCGTTCTGGGCCACGTACACGCCGAGAACCGGCTCGCGCATCAGCGGTCGGCGCACCAGCTGGGCATGAGGAATCGCGCGGATCACTATAACCAGGGACTGGAGTTCCAGGGAAGAGCGCAGGCGATGCATGAGAGGCATATTGAGGGCATTCAACAGAAGCATATGATGCTGGCGGGGGTGAAGCATACGATGAACATGACGGAGTTGGGGGCAAAGAGGGGAAATATTACTGGGCAGATCAATTTGCATGAATTGAGGCAATGGTCTGCGGCTGGAGGGGGTGGAAGTGTTGGGTATGGAGGGGGTAGAGTGCAGTTGTTGAATTGAGATTGGAAGAGCTTTTGTGAGCAGAGATGGATCAAATGGGAAAGCATCAAAGGATGGGACAAAGAAAGACGGGAAGAAGGTGGGTGCCTTGGAAGGGAAGGCAAGGCCCAGTATGGACGCGGAGATATGATGGCTGGCGTTTTGCGATTTCTTGATACCATCAGCATAACATTTTTCTTCTACGTGACTAGCTTCCACTTCCCTTCATGGGATGTGTTCTTTTTTTCATCGTTAATGACGTTTGTGGAAGATAAGGAAGTTTGCGTATGTCATTCAATCGCGCTCAGGGGGGTGATCATGTGTTGTAGGCAGGGTAAGGGTTAGACGTAGAGAAGGGGAGCACAACTGGACATGTTCACTCACCAGTTTTGTGGCCCTGATGAAATATACTGAAGAAACAAGGATGATTGAGGGACTGACCTGTACTCAGAAGTATTCATCCTGCCTTGGGATCTCCCTTCTGAGCTAGATCATACTATAGTCCCTTGTTGATTGATGGCTGCGCGCCTGCGGTATGTACGTATGAGTACGACTACTGTCTAGGAAGCCACATCTACCATAGCCCCCACCCACTACACCAGCCACAACCCCTTCTCCGAATTTTGCGGAGACCTGATCAGAGTGGATATGCCGCCCCGATCCCCGCTTATACCCAGTGAGGTCACCCGTGCCGGTGCGGGGACGCCGTCCCGTCATCAGCGCGGCTAGGTCTCTCCGTCCGTTGTTACATTTGTTGGAACACAGAATCTTGATGAGTCCGTCTGCTAAACCCAACTTGATCATCAGCAATTGCATGAACCGCTCACTCCCTCTTTTACAACGAACAACGTTTGTTTCATCGGCATCGAGTGGCCCATCCCTTCCAGCTAGAAGAGTTTGGCATCGAACGACGTAACACACTGCATCTGCTCCCCGATTGACCGATAAGCTAAATCGACTAAAGAGACCTACCGTAACCTCTCTACGTTTCATTTTACCGACACACACTCTCACCTCACCACCTTGAATGACGTGAATTTCAGCACCACTCGGCCGCCGTGACCATCCACACATACGCAAACACATCTACCGCCCCTACCTCAACCAAACAACAGAATACCACGAGAGCCGAATCACCATGGCCGATTACGACCAGCCCACCATGGGTGCCTCAGCAGCCACCGCACACGCCCAGCTCAAAAAGGTCAAGAAGCAAAAAGTCCTTCTCATGGGCAAATCCGGGTCCGGCAAGTCGTCCATGCGCAGCATCATCTTCAGCAACTACCTCGCGCGCGACACGCGCCGCTTGGGCGCCACCATCGACATTGACCTGTCGCACGTCAAGTTCCTCGGCAATCTGACGCTCAACCTCTGGGACTGCGGTGGGCAGGAGGCCTTTATGGAGAACTACCTTTCGCAGCAGCGGGCGCACGTGTTCAGCAACGTCGGCGTCTTGATCTACGTCTTTGACATTGAGTCGCGCGACGTGGACCGCGACTTGGCCACGTACGTCAACATCATTTCGGCCCTCGTGCAGTACAGCCCCGAGGCCAAGGTGTTTGTCTTGATTCACAAGATGGACCTGATCCAGCCCATGACGCGCGAGGATGTGTTTGATCGCCGCGTTGCGCTGGTGAGACGCAAGACGGCCGAGGCAGTGGCTATCGTAAGGAAGCAGAAGCCCGAAATTTCTGGAGGAGGGGGAGGAGGATTACCCGGCCCCGGCGGCGGCAGCGGCGGTGGCGGTGGCATCATGGCAGGCTCTCTCCCCTCTCCGGAACTATCCACCCCCATTCCCGACCTCGAAGTAGAAATGCAACTCTTCGCCACCTCCATCTGGGACCAATCTTTGTACAAAGCCTGGGCCTCCATCATCCACGACCTCGTCCCCAACCTGTCCGTCATCGAAACCCAACTGGCCTCCCTAGGCGTAGCCATCGACGCCGACGAGATCCTCCTCTTCGAACGCACCTCCTTCCTGGTCGTCTCCAAATGGACCTCTCCAGAAGGGGAATCCAACCCCTACGGCGACCGGTTCGAGCGCATGTCCAACATTTTAAAAGCGTGGAAACACACGTGCTCCAAATTCACAGGCACGCCGAGGAACGCCGAGCAGTTTTCGGACTTTGAGTATAAGATGGGCGCCAACTTTAGTATGTTCGTTACCAAGTTTACGACGAACACGTACATTCTGGTGTGCATGCCACCGGGCGAGGCGAGGTTTAACAGCGCGAAACTGAATGTGGCGGCGGCGAGGCCGTGGTTTAGGTTCCTGGATGGGCCCATCATTGCGCCGACGGCGGGCATTGGGAGTTCTCAGATGTTGAGTGGGTTGGCGGCGGCGGGGGGTGAAGTGGCATAGCTGAGATTGGAGGGGCCGTTGAGGGGAAGCAAATTTTTGGGGGGGGAGGGGGGGGGCAATCTCTGATAAAATATCAGGACCCCAAGAAAGAACATGGGGCGAGTTCGAGCGGATCGAGAAGATGCATTCAAAGTTGCAAAATGGGCAACAGGGCATCTTTTTGGGGGGTTTGGGGTGATTCGGGGTTTGGCACACGATATGGTTTGATGGCTGCGCAGAAGCCAGTCTGGGGGCATGCAGCACGCCCATGAGATACAACGTTCCTCTGATATTGTGTCTCGGGCTTTCTTTGGTCGGTGTGCTTTTCTTGGTCGGGATTTGCATTTTCTATACACAGCAAGTTATCTGCGTTTGGGGTTGATGATACCCATAGCGGTCACGGCGACGGCGACGGAGGCGTTCAAAAGATTTTGAGGAAAGAAGACAGCTTAAATAGACTTAATGTCATGCAACATGGTTAACAAGGGAACTTCTTTCGACTTCACATACGAAACTGATCACTTTCTAGCCTAGGATTGCTTGCTATGTTGGTCTGTAATGTGACCATAAGCTACAACCCTTTACCCATTGATACCCCTGGAACTACTATGCCCCTGCCATTATGTTATATCCGTTAAACCCACTTGACCACCGCAGCAGCGCCTCTCTTGAATTCTGGGGTGTCGCCCAGAACCAAAGACTTGTCGGTGTGATCTTTGTTGGGGAAAGTCGTAGAAAGAACCCAAGGTCGGGCCGAAAGAGACGTCGAAGAGCGCTGGATAAAATCGTAGACATCGCCGATCGTCTGCGAGGTGTTGAATCGAGCCGGGAGGCGGCTACCGTCGGGCAACTGGATACGCAGCATCACTGTCGGCTGCGACTCATCCACGCCAGTGGAGGGAGTTTGAGTCGAGCCACTAGCAGCAGAAGCAGAAGCAACAGTGGTGCTTGCGGATGCAGCAGCAGGAGGAGCAAAGCTTGATCCGTCTCCCGGAACAGGGCTTCCTAGACGGCGGCCCTCGCCACTGAAGGGGACGTACTTCTTGGGCAGCTGCCTCCACTCCTCTTGATGTTGCTCCAACTTGACGTTCACACGCTGATCAGGCCTCACATTCATTAGGCGAAGCGGGGCGCGGCCAGCACGGATCATGGCCAAATCGGCCTGGTTGGCCGGGTCATCAAAGCGATAAAGCGGTCCCTCCTCAACGCTGAATCCGTTACTCCAGATATGCAAGGTTCTTTCCTGAGTTGGGCCGTCAGGCTGGCGACGCGGGGCAGAGGTATTGGAGTCGACATTGGGGATTTGTCGAGACTCAACGCCGTCCCCGCCGAGGGTCATACCAGTGCCGCGGAAGCGGGTAGGTCTCGCGGTTCCGGTTTCGCTTCCTTCGTCATCGGAGCTATTGCCACTGGCACGAGAGTTCCTGCGTAGAAAAGCTCATAGTTAGTACAGGGATGGAGTAGAAATAGCCCTTGACTTCGGGAACATACTCTTTAGCCTTGGCCAAAATATCTTGGAGAAGCCTTCTGGTGTCGCTGTTGGGTTCACGTTGACTAGGGTCCTGGACAGCCAAGCCCGACTTTTCGCCACCAGCGAACAAGTCCCTAGGTCCGCGACCCTCATCTTCCTCATCGTCCTCGTCGTCATCGTCATCCTCGTCGCGTCGGCCTCCTATGGAATTCAGGGTCGCAAGGCCGGTGCGTTTTTGTGTCTTCTTTGGGGCCGAAGAGGACGATTGCGCATACTGGGGAGCGGGGCGGCCGTCGAGAGTCCTGGGACCGATATACTCGGCAGGCGCCGCGGCGCTGGCACGAGCAGAAGCAGGGGCAGCTCCGGTATTAGAGGCACTGTTCTCTTGATCCGTATAGTATGCGGCGACGGCAGCATCCATGTTCCAGTCGTAATTGTTCAGGTACTCTGTAGCCTGCGTGGTTTCAGTCAGTAAGCATCATAGTGGAGCAGTTGGAGTATTTCCAGCATACCGCATCAGTAGCAACTCCGGTCAGCTCACAGAAGCTGCTGATCTTGTCGTCGTGGTCGGCCATTGTTGTGATTCGAGGTGGTGACGGCTTGATTGGTTCAAGATCAAGTAACGAGAAAGATACCGGGCGTGGCTTTCGTTGCAATGGGGAGGTTTCGAAGGAATAAAAAAGTGAATGTATTGCCGTAGGTACTTCTACAACTGGAGGAAGGTTCGGCTTGGAATAAGATGGATCGAGTGAAAGCAAAGTCAAAGGAAGGTAGAAGTGAATGTCAACCACGCACGCAGGCAGCCTCTGGTCGACGTGACGTGACGGGTCACTGAACGTTTGGTGACACTAACAGTTTCCCCTCTAGATTGCAGCTTGAGCAGCTGTCCTGCTGTTAGCGCACCACGAAGCTTCCTAGACTCTTGAAGTGGCCGCCCCGCCAAATTGGGAGCTGTGTGCCACTATCCTCTCGCTACGTAAGCTTTGCTGGCCCCGCTGTTCCCCAAATTCTCGCGCTAAAGTGACCAAAGGTGTCAGGATTACCCCTGCGATGTGAGCCTGTGACGCCAGCCAGCGGGGATTTTCTGCTGTTTGGCCTGCCTGCCCTCGTTAGGTACCACTACCTCTACTTGGTTGTCGTGCCTAGCTCGCGACCTGTCACTGCTTCTCCCATGATTCCAGGCATTCCGCCTTCCATTTCTCCTTTGCGACACCGGCTTCCTGCCATTGTCTCATTCAACAACACTGCGCTTTCACCACCCGCCTTGCACCATTTCCTTGTCGCAAGCACCTCCAACTATCACCATGTCTGCTGAGGAGATATCCAACCCGTTGGCCGAGTCCGGCGTCACGATCCCGTCAGACAGCGAGCAGTATTCGGCACCCGAATCCGCATCACCCCAATCTCCATCGTCGTCCTCCCCCGCCATCGTTCTGTACCAGCCACCCACTGTCTCGTCGCTGTTCCGCAGCGCCGTCATCAACCTATTCCTCCCCTTTGTCAATGGCATGATGTTGGGTTTCGGAGAGCTCTTTGCCCACGAAGCTGCGTTCAGGTTGGGATGGAGCAATACCAAAGTAGGCGCCCACATCTAAACTCGCTCAATTCATGGTTCCACAAGCGCTTACCACATCACAGGTCTTCCCCGTCACTAGGCGAGATGCCCATCCCATTGGCCCCGGCATCGAAGTGGTCGAGAGGCCGAGGCGGAGAGTGGCCTTGGATGATAACTTGGATGACCTGACTAGCTTGGAGTGATGAGCGCGTCGCCATCCGCAGGCCGCCTAGCGCAACGACATAAAGCAACGATAAAACTGCCCGGCTGCAGCGCCGAAACTCAAAGCAAATACTTGAAAAAACATTTAAGGGCAAGATAGTCGCTCAAACAGCGCTGCGACCCAACGCAACACAAGGGAATCGGTCTGGGTCCTGTGAGCAGTCACACTCCCTCATCACGGCGGCGACCATGCTGGATCTTGGAGGGCATTCGTTCGACTACACTGAGTATTGGCCAGGATATCACAGGCGACATCTTGAAGCAGAACGAGAGGAGCAAAGAATGGAGCATCCAATTCACATACTGCTTCTGGGCTGCACATAGCAAACACAACAGACCGCTGGCAGGCGTCAGGGATACATGCTTTCCGGCAGCAACTGCAAGCACTAGGAGAATAAAAAACGCAATGGAATAGGGTACAACATCCAACGCTTCAACAACCAAAGAGTTCTCCGCTTCTGGTCTGCCCCTCGAGGTCGGGTAATTCTCTATAAATAGGTAGATACAGATAGCAATTGAGGACCGTGATGGCCAGGCAATGCCGCATTGAAGCTTTGCTGGGCTTCCATGTGCGCTGCCTAGGCCGATTGCCGGCTGTTTAGGCTGTCTAGGCCGTCGAGACAGCTGTCAAGTGACCATTCATTGGGCTCTACGGGCCGTGCCCTGGCTGAAACCCCAAGCAAAAGTGCGGGGCCTGGCCAGAGATCTATGGACCCTTGCCGGGTTTCTTTCCTGGGGAAAAAAAAAGTCGCGCCTGGTCGGGTCGCCGGCGGCAGTCCCACTTCATGCTCCAAACTACCCATTGGATCTGGAGGGGGTATCCAGTTTTTGTGATTGAAGTTGTCTTGAACATTGAAGTCTCCCCAAAGTCACGCCAGTGACCTCTTCAGTCAAGATGCTTCCCAGCCGAGGCCTCCTAAGGTCGACCCCAGCTTTGGGGCTCGCCAGAGCTGTAAGTTTTCAAATGTCCTTTCTCCTCTTCTTTTTTCTCCCTCTGTCTTTCGTGTCATTCGGTTGGCACACTTTCCAGTGCGCCGCGACTAACACCAGTCTCCTGCGCTTAGTCCTTCAAGGCCCCTTCGTCGCGACAGTTCGGCACTGCTCTGCGTTCTTCTTTTCCCCAGAGCTCTCGCAGGATAGGAGGCCCCCTCGGCATTACAGCTACCGCTGCCGCTTCCCACCAGCTCCTCTCTTCTCTTCGTCAGGTCCGCTATGCTTCGACCGGTCCCGATGCCGCCGTCGCCGCCAATGCTGCTGCCGCCCCTCCCGCTTCCGCGCCCGTCGACGCTGTCGCCGCTACTCCCGTCGAGCTCACCGGCAGCGATCTCCTCAACCTTCCCGAACAGATCGGCTTCCTCAAGACCCTCGGCCTCGACTATGGCTGGGGTGTTACCTCGATGATGCAATGGCTTACCGAGCACGTCTACGTCTACTCCGGTCTCCCCTGGTGGGCCACTCTTGCTGCCGTCGCTGCCATCGTCCGAGTCGCCATCTTCAAGCCCTCTCTCGGCGCCTCGCAGGAGTCCCAGAAGATGCAGGATCTCAACAAGAACCCCAGATATGCCGCCATCATGGCCAAGGTGAAGGAGGCCTCCTTCGACACTACCAAGCAGAACGACCTCCTCAAGTATCGGCAAGAAATGGCTCTCATGACCAAGGCTGCCGGCATCAACTACTTCAAGGTCTTCATTCCCTTCATTCAAGTTCCTATCGGTTTCGGCATGTTCCGTCTCATTCGCGGAATGGCCGCCCTTCCTGTCGAAAGCCTGGAGACTGGTGGCACCCTGTGGTTCCCCGACCTTACTGTTGCCGACCCTTACTTCGCCCTTCCCATTGCCAGTGCCTGCCTGTTTGTTGCCTCTATGAGGGTAAGCTGTCCCTGGTACTGTCAATTCGAAAAGATGCATTGCTAACATGATGTACTCTTGCCGTAGAAACCCATCCCTTACATGGCCCCCCAGCAGGCCCGCATGATGAAGTCGATGGGTCTCGTCCTTGTCCCCATCTCCATCTTCGCCACCGCATGGCTTCCCGCTGCACTGCAGTGGTACTTCCTCGTCTCCGCGATCGGCCAGTACTTCCAGGCCAGCATTTTCCACCTTCCCGCCTTCCGCCGGTGGGTCGGTCTCCCCGAGCTTGTCCCCGGTGGCATGCGTGGGCCTTCCCCCTTCGCCAAGGCAGCGGCTCCTACCGGCGCCATTCAGTATGCTGCGCCAAGGACGATGGATACCACCGCCACGCCTGTCAACTCGGGTTCCATTCTCGGCGACATCAAGGACTCGAGCAAGTTCGTGACGGAGAAGCTTGAGGATTGGAAGAAGAAGAACGAGAACACCAACATCCACTCGCGCGCCAAGGAGTATGAGGAGAGGAGAGCGTTGGAGGAACACGAGGCCTATCTTGCTCGTCTCGAGTTGAAGAAGCAGAAGCAAAAGGGGCGCAAGAACCACTAAAAGGGATTTGAATTGCAGATGATGCGCAAACTCTTGACGATTCGTCTCTTGGAGCAACACCAACGTTTCTTGGGAAGCCGTGCTCCGAAGCCGGTGCCAAGCCCAAGTTCACTAATCATCTTGTACAACAGAGAGGTCCGATTGTTTCCAGGACTCAGCCCTACCCATATTCGCTTCAGCGTACCCTGCAATGTAGGCTGAACAGGCTACGCTTATGACTTCGACTGTACACTACCCCTACTGTACTATACAAATCTAGACATGTTTGGTTGGCTGGCGTTTCATGAACAGCGGTAAAGTATATCACTTGTTCTTTTGTTTACCGCTTCATACCATACTAGACGATGATTTTGCAATACAACCGGCGTAGGCAGTGCATGCGTTCCTGTCGATCACAGGAGAAGTGAAATGCAGAATCTCTATGATGCTATTCGCCCACGAAGGATTGCTGTGGAATTGGTAGGGCCCAACGCCATCGGAGAGGGACAACAAAGCTGAGCGGATGGGGTTTTCCGGTGAGCACGCAATCCCGCCCGAAGGGCTTGGCTGAGTGAGGGCTCTCTCTTTCCACGGATGGCGTCAACATAAGACTGGAAGAATGACATATGTCTTTTATCTAGATCACTAATCACAGGTCTAACATCATCTATAAAATCTCACTGCCAAGACGGTAACTCCAGTTCTGGTAGTTATTTTCCACCAACTCGTAACGACAGCTCTACTCTACTCTTCTTGTTTCACTACCTAGGCTTGGCCGCCGCAACAAACATCACCCCCCCCCCCCCCCCCCCCTTCAAAAGGCTCTTCACCACCAAAAGACATACAAACCTCCATCCTCTACTGTACTCACCACCCGGTAACCACAACTTCGGCCATCACCCATCGAAATGCCCGTCACCAACGAAGACATCGTCACCCGCCTCGAGGCCGCCTCGGCCGCTTACTCCTCCACCTTCGACAAAGGCCATCTCGCTCTCCCGCCCGCAAAGAAGTATCTCGTCCTCACCTGCATGGACGCGCGAATCGATCCTGCTAGAGCCTTCGGGATCGAGCTGGGTGATGCGCATGTGATTAGGAATGTACGTCACCCCCCCCCCCCCACGTTCAGTAGTTCGCTTCACTTATGGTCACTTAGTAGTCATTTTCCTTCTTCCTAGTTTACCACCACCTACTACCTACCTACCTATCTGCCTTGACCTCATAATATCAGAAAATTTACAGTTTCAACAACCACTGTCCTTCAGCCAGTAAAAGTCATGACTAATAATGATAACACAAGGCCGGTGCATCAACCAAAGACGCCCTCCGCAGCATCGTCATTAGCCAGCAGCTCTTGGCGACAGAAGCCATCGTCATCGTCAAGCATACCGGGTGCGGCATGTTGACGTTCACGAATGAGGATGCTTATGGGGTTGTCGAGAGGAATCTTGGGTATGTTGTATCTTGCTTTACCAGATCCTTTTCCTTCTGTCCTACTTTTTTTTTGTTTTTGTTTTTTTTTGTTTTTTGGTATTCACCATACTTCTGTTACCGTGGCGTGCAATTCGGGAAAGGCCAGACCTTACTGACTGAATATACAAAACAGTGGCGAAGCACGAAAGGAGCTTGAGGAAAAGAAGTTGAATTTCCTCCCTTTCCCTGAGCTAAAGCGGGCTATTCAGGACGATGTCGAGTTCCTTAGGGAAACCAAGTTGGTGAAGGATGAGATTCCTATTAGTGGATGGGTGTATGAGGTTGAGACGGGAAAGACGGTGAGAGTTGTTTGATATGCGAGCGGGCTGTGAAGTTGTTTGCTTCCAAAAGGATGTGAGATAGGGAGGCTGGGTAGGTTAGTATAAGCGTGGAAACACGGAATCAGATGGACGATGAATGAATGGTTGATATTGGACACACGTTGCAGTATCCAAGGCTTGTAAATGTTGACTTGAATCAAAATGGAAAATCGTGTCTATGACTGTGCCATGGCCTAGCCTGAACGCCTTGCTCCCTCTATCCGGTCTATCTAACAAATAAGAGAATAGAACTTTTCTGACACCAATTCTAAACTCCAAGTGATAATCTGAAATGCCCCGTGTCTATCTCAATCCTCGTGGTGTCGTCAAGGAAACAAAACAAAACGTTTGTGCATGTAAAACCAAGGTAACGTAAATGCCAGGTTGGGTATCTTTGTCATGATCAATAATAGGGATGTGTCTCCTTCAGTCGTGTGCTGCTCTCGCGGTCCGGCGTCAATCAGAAGGCCTCACGCCTGTTATCCTCGCGTCTCGGTCTCTTGTTCCGATAACCACCGGAAGAGCCAGGAGGGGCAGAATCGTCACGCGGCTTCTTGAAGCTGCTGTTCCTGTCGCCACCGGCACCACCAGGGCCACCACGTCCTCTACCACCGAAGCCACCGCGGCCACGGCCGCCTCCACCACCACCACCACCACGAGGAGTACCTCCGTTGGAACCATTGCCGAAGAAGGAAGCATCCAAATCGCGGGCAGCATCACGGCCAGCATCACGGCCAGAATCACGACCAGCATCACGACCAGCATCACGACCACCACCGCGGGGGGCAGATTGGTTCGGCCTGTTGCCGCCATTTCGCTGTCCTCTCAGAGACGGGCCGGTGTTCTTGATCAAGCCAGGAACACCCTTGAGACCCATCTTGCCGATGGTAGACGCCTCAATGGCCGGGGGTTCCTCGCAGCCAAGGGAGAAGGCGTAGCGATTGGCGACCTGAACCATCTGGGCGGGAGTGATCTTCATCTTGCTGCGCATGGTGTTCACGAAACCAAGATAGGCAACGTAGGCCTGGGCCTTGACCTGATCGGGAACCTTGGCCAGTGACTGGTTAATAATTGAGGCCGAGTCGATGGCGGCCGCCTTGGGATGGTCCAGCTTGGACTGGGCCATGGGGAACTGGCGGTTGCGCTCCACAAACCAAAAATCTTCGGGGGTGACAATCATGACGGCGCGGCCACCTTTGCCGGCGCGACCGGTTCTTCCGACACGATGAACATATTGCTCGCTGTTGAGGGGGATGCCAACCTGGATGACAAGGTGGATGTCGGGAAAGTCCAAGCCACGTCCAACCACGTCCGAGGCAAAGAGGATACCGCTCTCGGTGTTCTTGAACTCTTCAGTCGTCCTGGTGCGTTGCGCCTGGTTCATGCGCGATTGCATCTGCCAAACAGGTAGCTTGGCGGGGGAAGCGCCGCCCGTGTGGCCAAAGAGGGTGTACAAAAGAGCCGCCTGTCTGGCAGTTGAGCAAAAGACGACAGCCTTGAGCTTGGGGTTGTCAAAGCGCTCAGCTGACAGAAGGTTGTGCAGAGTGGGGAGAACATCGTCAACTGAATCGACCTTCATGTATGACTGAGGGACGCTGTTGATGGTCGGGGCCTCGTTTTCGTCGACAGTGGAGATGTGAGCGTGCTTGGGAGCAAGAACATGGTGCAGCACCTTGTGGATCGACGGAGGGAGCGTGGCACTGAAGCACATACCCTGCCAACCAGCCTGTTGCTTTTTAGGCAAGCTTGTGAGGATTTTGGTCAGGGCGGGCAAGAAGCCTTGATCAAGCATGCAGTCGGCCTCGTCCAGGACCAAGCAGCGGAGGTTGTTGAACTTTTGCTTCACACGCTCGTCGGAAAGGTAGTCATCAAGACGGCCGGGAGTGGCCACGAGGATGGTGGGCTTGCCACGGAGGAACTTGCTGAGACTGGAGGCCTTGGCGCTACCACCAACGGCAAGATGGCACTCGAACCTGGGATTGCACTGGCTGACCAGCTTCTCGCACTCGTCCACGATCTGCTGGGCGAGCTCACGCGTGGGAGCCAGAATCAGCAAGGCGACCTGGGAAGGGTCAAGGTCCTTGGCGTTCAGGAGCGTATGCAGGGCGGGGAGAAGGAAGGCAATGGTCTTGCCAGTGCCGGTCTTGGCCTGGACGAGGCAGTCCTGGGTAAAGGAGCCCATATTGAGCACCTTTTCCTGGACGGGCGTCATGTTTGCATAGCCCATGGCGTCGAGGCCTTTGAGCAGGCGGGCATCGAGGCGGCCAGCCATATCGGCGTAAACACCCGGCATGTCGGCGACGGGGGCGGGAGAGACTGGGGGAGCGGGAGCAGCAGCAGCAGCCTGGTTCAAGGGGCCCGAGGTCGAGAAAGAGGCTGAACGAGGAGTCAGGCCGTTGCGGTAAGCGAGCTGAAGCGTCTGGCCAGTCGGGAGTCTGGCTGGAGTGGCAGAAGAGTGAAGCAGAAGTGAAGTGAGAGGGTATGAGACGGGTTGGGACGAAGAGATAGCAAGGACGCGATTGGTTGATCGGGTAAGAAGGCGAGAGATGGAGGGGCTGGCCTTCATCATAGATTGAAGAATGAAGAATGAGGAAAGATGAGGAAGGGCGATGGAGTGGTGAAAGTGAAAGTAGGTAAGAACCAAAAAGGGAAGGGGAAGGAGGTTTGCTGCCAAGCCACGTCGTCCCAACCAAGTGAAAGTTTCGACAGGACCCTAGTGCCAGTGCAGGGGAGTTTTCATTGGCCCAACCGAAGCATCAACTAACAGTGGACTTTTACTGAGGCGAATGGGAGCAAATGGCCCATTCCAGAATCCATTCAGGGTACGTTACAGTGGGGTGCGGCTGACACGTGCGATTGGAACCTAGACTAGACTTAGAACCCTTACAAACAGTGGGGAACCTAGCCTGCCACCAACGGGTGCCAAGCTCCTGTTCCTGAAAGGTGGTGGGTCTAGTGTACATACATAGGTAGGTAACAGTTAACAGCACTCTTTCCCAAAAATAGGGAATGGAAAACAAAGATTCCGTTATTGCAACAACAACAACAACAACAACAAAGGGAAGGACCCATTACAGGCGACATTTTTCTTTCTGCGGACTTTGGCCTAAGATTTGTCCTATTCACTCCTGCCCGCTTACCCCCCCCCCCCCCCCCTGATTGATCCTTCATTGGATGTGCAGTACTGTAATGTACACTCTGGTTCTTACCCTAATTGATGCTCAAACGCAAATTTCTCAGGCTTAGGATTCCCAGCCACGGCTTTCATGATGGGGGCCTCACTACCTACTCACTGCTCACTCTTTTCGCTCCCCTTACGGTTTTGCAAACATGGACGGTATGGAACAGAGCTAACAGCAGATGTTACACATTTCCAACTATTTATTTGACTCAATAAGCCCTTTCCGACTGCCAGCTTACAAATTATCCATCGTCTTTGGTATCAAACGAGTGGCAGTCTGCCCTACTCCAGTTGTCCTGTCAACAATGGGTTTGAGAACACCAAAGGCTCAACCCAAGATGGTCCTTCTTTGGTTCAGTTACAATGGGTTTGTTGCCCTGTCTCATTGTCCTCGACTTCGACTTGGCAGTGGCTTCATTGTTCTCGTCATCTTTGACAATGGCTTCTTTGCCCGTCCCGCCCGGCCGTGATCTACTCGACAGTTTGTCCTTGTGTCCTTGTTCGTCGACTGTTGTGGTTTCCACGAACAAGCTGATAACATGATGTTCCTTGGCCGTTATAAGCCTTCACCCCCCGGTAGCCAAGTTGGTAGCCTCCAGTTGTTCACAGTACCCACAACACAGCCGAACAACAGGACGACCAAGAGAAACCGAACCATCAACACACAATGGCCACTTCTAATGCCGCTGATGGCACCCAATTTGCCACTAGTTCGTCCATCATACCTAAAGACATAGATCCTGGTAAACATCATGATGATCCCCATCTGGAAAATTTCAACTTGCGACAATACATCGACTTCAGCATAAGGCCCCATGATCTCCACAAATGCTGGCTATCTCCTTACAATAAGCCCTGCAATGGAAACTGGGATGAATTCTATGATGCCTGGAAGCGGGTTCAAATTCCGTACCTCGACTGCAATGACCTTGGAGACACTCCCCAGACCATGTCCAACGATACTCGTATCGCCTATCAACAACAGCATAACGGTCTTTGCGAGTTGCGTCACGCCTTTCAAAGACAGGGTGACGCCTACATGGCATCTGAAGACTTTGATTACTGTCCTGATACTGGGAGTAATTGTATGCGGGTGCCAAGCTCGCCGTCGAAAGAGGCCCTTCATCACTTCGCGTACCGACTCATCTCGATGGTCCAAAAGCAAGAGCAAGCGGTTCTTGGACAATTTGACGGTGGCGCCAAGGGAGGCAGCCCTGGAAGATGGTGGATTGCCCCGCCAAATCAAAGCATCCAGCTCTCTTCAGTTGGAACGCCAGACAAGGCACGGCCTGATGGAGATGGAGACGGCTTCACTGAGCTCGGCGCATTGGATCAAGCTAGATTTGAAGCAGCGGACTACACCGTCCACTGGGTGTGCTACCAGAGAAGCAACAAAGAATCGTTGGCTAACGATGATGAGAGCCAAGTGGGCACAGAGAACAGTCACTTAGCCGTCATGATTAGGGAGAGAGCTACCGGTCACACGTGGTACTTCGACTCTCTTAATACAACAAAAGACGACGCCACGGTAGATCTCGACGAGAAGCACCAGTCCGTTCTTGCTGGTCTACACAAGTGGCTTAGCAAAACCAAAAAAGACATTCCCGCCGTTCCCACCGTTTCCGATGCAAGTTACCACCGTTGCGTACAGGTCATTCCTGCAGAATTACCCTGGGAATGTGGCCTGCACGCTATTGCTCACGTCTTAGCTTTCCTTCGCTTTGGCCTCTTGGGCTGGCACGAAATCCCTACGTATGCGAGGGAAAAGACCGACAAGGCCAAGTTGACCAAGTTAAGACATGATATGATGAAGGCGATGGAGCTATCAATGGGCATTATGCCACCCCCGCGCATGGATGCTAGTAATAAGATCCCACTCCCTGAACACAATGATCATAAGCTCGATCTCAGCACATTTCGCTTCCCTACGTACCCAAGCGTTGGTATCGAAAAAAAAGATCTCCACAAGTGCGAAGACTGGCTTTTTTCAACAGAGCTCGATGCGAACGACGAAGAAAGCCTCCGAGAAACTTATCGGCGTGTACACATTGAGTTTTATGATGGTGTCTCACTTGGGCATGGGAGCGTCGACCCCTTCACTCTCAAGGTGTATTCAGATCTTCACAATGGGTTGCTGAAAATGAGGGAAAAAGAAGATCTCGAGGGTGAAGAGGTATATTTTCATGCTACAAGGTTGATCAAAATCGTTCAAGATCAGGAGGGTGCAGCTTTGGGACCAGCCAAAGGAGACAACCAAGACTGGTGGCTAGCGCCCAGTTCCTACTTCATCAGATGTAGTAGAAACATAGACACTGGGGAAAACTCGGCAGATAGCATATCCTTTTTAGCACCGGAGGTGTTCAATGATGCGACTGTCAAGACATTGTACGGAGATCGGTCCAAGGATCGCGAAAAGTTTGACAGCGCCAAATACACTGTTCACTGGGTACATTTCAGCGACATAAGTAAGAAAGATGAAACACACTTTGAGCACTGGGCGGTCCTTATCCGCGAAAAGGCCACAGATTTTGTATGGTACTTTGACTCCACGGAAGATGGCCGAAAACAGCGAAAAGATCGTGCAATTCAGGCCTTCAACGAATGGCTGGTGAATTGCAGAGGACCTACCTCCGACGTCCCAAAGAAAGTCACCCAGAGCTTTCTTGTCCCGGCTCCGCAGCAATCGTCTAATTGGGACTGCGGCCTTCACACTATCGCGCACTCAGTAGCCTTTATTCGCTTTGGTATTTTGGGCTGGCACGCATTCCCGCTTGAAGCAATTGCGCTTGAAGAGGGCTCAAAGGGAACTGGAGAGACTGCTGCTTCAGCCCCTTCAGATCCTTCAGAAAGGTTGCGTGAAACAATGATAGGCTCTTTACACGGCCTGATGGGAGTCTCTTTGCCGCCAACCCCTTCCAAAGATGCTGGAAACGGGACTGCGGAGGCTGTTTCGGGCTCAAACAGGGATACAAACTCAAACTCTGTTGATAAGATTGATACGGGCTCTTCTGGAAAGTCCAACCCAGGCCGGTCCAGGGACTCCAACCAAGGAGGCTCTGCACCTAAACCTTCGGACGCCATGGAAAAATCCACTCAGCCCTCAGGCAAGAGTCCGGCCGCAACTGACAGCATTGCACGGCATAAGGGGTATAAACATGCCGTACCTCATCCCATTTTTTTTAGCGAGGTCCAATATAAGAGAAAAGGCCCAGGATTTCGGTTTCCTACCTACCCATCCATATCTTTGCCGGCAGCAGATGTCTGTTCAGTCAATATGGAGCCATTTAACGCCAGAATGGAGCTCGACAATGTTTATGCTTATTCTCGGGTGTCTACAGAAAAACCACCATGTTGTGATCGTGTCGAGCTCGGGAACTCTCCCTATGCCGAACAAGCCTTTGTAGATATCAACGACGCTCTACTCAATTCGCGCAGTGGTGACTGGCTCGAGGGGAAAGGAATGTATCATTTAGCTAGTCGGCTCATTACGTACGTCCAGAAGGAAGAGCCTGACATTCCACCATTGGGACCTTTCGGCAATGGAAATTGGTGGATCGCGCCACATCCCTTTATAATCGATGTGCCCGGCCCGGATGATAACCCAAACCTACAACCAGCGCGAACGTTCTCGGACATAGACCAAGGTATCTGGGGTTTTGACAGCCCCGATTTTGGAGCGGTTGAGGAGCGGCTGTTCAACCAAGCCCGTTACACGGTTCACTTTATTCATCATTTTAATCATTGGACAGTCATCGTTCGGGAAGCCGAAACCGGTCACCTGTGGCACTTCGACTCCCTGGCGCGTGGCTTGGGGAGGTTCACCAGAGCAATCGATGCTTTTGAAGATTGGCTACGTCGGTGTCACATACCGATTCCCGCAACGAGTCAGGCATTCCAGGTCCCCGTCACCCTGCAAACCCAAAATTGGGAGTGCAGCTTGCATGCCATTGCGAACGCCATGGCAATGCTCCGCTTCGGCATTCTTGGATGGGACAAGCTGCCGTGTCTCGCCTTGGAGACCGATCCGGACCCGGATGCTCCGGCTCATTGCATGACCGCAGACAACCTCAGAGAGATCATGAAGCGGTCTTTGCATGGCATCTTTGGCCTCATGCTGGATCAAGATGTTCCCCAGGTCGCTGAGCGAAAGAAGCAAGAGGCTGCTGACCTGGCACAACTTGAGGCCATGATTGATGATTCCATGATGAACAGGGCGAACATGTCGTTCGAGGCAGTGCTCGAGTCAGTGACAAATGACCCGGGTGAATTGGACAGCCTGAACCGGCAGGAACGACAGGCGCGAGAGGTACGGGAGAAGAATAGAAAGGAGCAGAAGGAGAAGGACGAAAGGGAGATGAAGGAACGGTTCCGGAGAGCGCAAGCGGAGCGAAACCAGAAGGCGCGAGAGGAGCTGGAGAAGGAGAAGGAGCGGGAAATGGAGAAGGAGCTGGAGAAGGAGCAGGAGCGGGAGAAGGAGAAGGAAAACCAGCAGCAAGGGCCTTCCAACTCTCATAAACGTGGGGCGGCAGATGACGATGATGACGAGTCGTCCGGTCGATTGAGCAAGAGGTCCAAACATACCCCTGAAGACAACCCCACGGAAAATCCCGCTCAGAGCCCTAATAACAAGAGGAAGACACCGCCACCAGGCACCGAGCCGGAGCCCGCTAAACGAGCCAGGAGGAAGCCAACGCCAGCACCAGAGGCACCGGTCAGAAAGAGTAAGGCGCCGGTCAGAAAGAGTGAGAGGCAACGAAAGGCGACCGAAAAGGCTGAAGCTGCTCAGGAGGGAGAGGCTGCTACGAAGTTAGATGATGACGGTGTGGAACCTGATTGGAGGCAGAAGAGGAGGGCCCGATTCAAGACAATGCGCAAGGCCGATTTGATCGAAGAGTGCAAGAAAAGACTCATTGCGGGACCTGGCGACGAGCACAGAACCCTCACCTATAGGGCCAAAAATACCGTCGAAGGTCTTATCGATGAGTTGATGTGGTACGATGAGCCCGAGGGGTACGAGGAAGATCTCGAAGGCAAGAGTTGGGAGGAGTTGAAGGAAATGTGTAAGACAACGTACAAATTGTATTACAGCGGGAAAAATGCGGAGGTTATGAAGAACAGGTTGAGGTGGTTCTATGCCGAGCAACAACGGCATGTCCAGACGCTTATCAAGGCGAAGGAAATACGTGCTGATTGGAATGAGGAGAAGGTGGTGGAAGAGGATGATGTGGAAGAGGAGAACTCTGTTGTTCAGAACGATGAGGATGAGGGTGACAACAGGGAGGGTGTGGAAGAAATGATAGAGCGTGGGGACAAGGCCGGAGACGAGGATGAGGAGTATTCCGAGGAGGTTTCCGAGGAACCGTAAATAAGGATCAGTGGACCTGGGTGAGGTAATACTGCATTGGCAAGAGTTTGGCTAAGATCATGGCGGTACTGTTTTTGTATACATTGGTTTTGTTTTGTTCGTATGAAAGGCGTTTTGGTCAGGTACGGCTCGTTTTGATAGTTTAATTTGCATGTTTTCAAATATTTGCCTGCTGTGTTATTGTCTGTTTAGTGGAATTACTATTAGTATTGGCGATTTTTTGAAGGGATCCCTCATGACGACTTTGCTTCTGGTATGGCCAGGCCAGTAAATGCCCTTGAGAGTTTCGGATTAACATAGCATGCCATGCCACATCAGTCTGGGTTTAGCAGAATTTAGTGTAATGAAGAATACTTATGCAGAGGGAGGGCCTGAACAGAACGAGTATACAGCTGCTTGTTGACTTCAAACAACAGTCGTGGGGTGGCACGCGCTTAAAAGAGAATATCAATCTGCCTCCTATGTCTCTTTCCCCGCAAAATGTACGACTCTGTCCTATGATCTTCTATATGTAAGTCGTATGCAGTATTGGCACAAGTGTCGCTGGCCAGCTGTGCGGCTTGACTGCCATCATGCTCCATCTGGCAGACTAACGGCGACCGTCTCAAAGTCAAAAGGCTTGTAGAACAGCTCCTTAACAACGACAAACGACACTAAAGGAGGCTAAAATCCGAACAAGGCTTCAGTGCTTACTGTCACAAAGAGGAACTGGAGACCCTAAAAGCAGAGCGGTCTGTCCAACAAGCTCAGATCTCAATGGACTTCCAACACAAAACGCAAACCTGTGACATACTGTCGAGCTTCTTGAATTGGGGAGATCCACCAGAGCATGCCTGAACATACGGCCTCAACATTCTTTGAAGAATAGTCAGAACTATCGCACAAACCACATCAGATCGGATTGTGCAGGAGCAGCCGTCGACACAACCGAAGCTCTAGAGATCGACGCCTATATGTACGAACCAAGACGTCCATGCCAATTGGGTAGGTACCTACGCAGCAGGACCAATGACCTGAGCATCGCCTTTGGATGCAGCGAGCGGTATGGGAAAAGGAAAGGAACAAAAACGGTCACTGAGTACAGAAGAAGGCCGACCCTTCGATTGATGAAGAAAAAACAGGAAAAAAAAAAGAAGAAAAATTGGAGTTTGTTCGGGGAGAAATAGCAAAGTAGGAAAGGACGCCGTAACAATGAAGAAAGCCCGGCCGGGTATGAAGAGAAAGAAAGACAAAAGACACCAAAAACATAGAGGCGCGTTTGGAACGCCGGGAATTGAGCCCGACGTGGGGGTCGAACCCACAACCTTGAGATTAAGAGTCTCACGCTCTACCGATTGAGCTAGCCGGGCGGTTATTTGGTTAACCGCCAATTGTTGAAGATGGGATGTGGGAAAGGTGTCTAATAAGGGTTGTGCTTGGGTCATTTTCCATCAGCTTTTTGTGCGCGTGGGTGTGAAAAAGAGATTTTGCAGCGATGAACTGGGACAGGATAGCCGGCCATGTCGGGTATGCCCCTGTCGTTTATAGTGGGTCTGATTTGTGGGGATATTCAAATCTAGAGGTACCTCTACGCCAGTGTAAGAGGTATGTACGGTAAGGCTCTAAGGCTCCCGGTCTATAACTCTAGGGTACCCTACCTAGGTAGGTAGGTATGTAATGCGGGCGGGCGTCGGGACGGGAGGCATGGACCCGTCACGGCAGTTGTCTCAACATCCTCCCGCCTCAGCCGGGCCATCATGGCAGGGGTTCGGATCGTTAGCTTGGGGAACTGCCCAATAACGCTAAACCCCGCTGAGGGTACGCTGAAGACCACTGGTACTGGAACCTCTCTTACACGGGCGGATGGAATATCCAACAACACCCAAACTCGCATCTCTCTCCATCGATCCCGGGCACCTTTCACATCAACATCTCGGATGAACATCCCTCCCTTCCCCAAGGCAGGCAGAAAATGCTCGCTCAATCTCACACCGCCAACCTTACACTACTGTACCATCCATTATCGAATCTACTTTCGATGATCCGACACGTACCTCTATCCATGGGGCTGACGACTGCAATGGACGCTAAATCCACCAATCCACGAGGCCTCTCTCGGCGGGACCGATCCTTTTCTGCATTTCAGCTTCGTGCTAGTAATTCAGCTCATGCAAAGTCTATGACTCGAGGAAAAGAGAGTTGTCTGATCTGAGGTCTAAACACCATTGTGCTCCTACCAAGGCTTCTCACTCTATACCTTCCCCAGCTCGTTGATGGAGCTCTCTGGCTCTGACCCCATTCATTCGGGCCACGACAGTTACAGGAACCTGCGAGAAGGGCAGATGGCGGCAAGGTCAGCTGGTCATGGGTCTTATTTGCTTTATCCATTTTCGGACATGGCTTTGGGGACGTGGATAGGGCGTCCATTGATAAGGGCTATGTAGGAAGAAGGAGGAAACAATGGGCTGTCAAGAGAAAACTACAAAAGCCAGTATATCCCCAGGGTCTTGTTCACTTCGCGACCAAGCAACGACTTGCAAAAGTCAGATACAAGTCACCCATCGCCTTCTTATCCTCTTCACCCTTCTCTTCTGGCTCCAGATACACAACATGGCTCACCTAGAAACCGAAATCTCCCGAGACATCGACTTCCTCCCACCCGGTGGCAGCCTACGCATCGCCTACGCCAGGCACTTGCTCTTCGAATTCCTGACCGAGGAGCACGCCAAAGAGCACAAATGGCCCAAAGGAGAGGGCCGCGGCCTTAAAGACATCTTCCGCACTATCCCTTCTTCCCTAGATGATGTCGAAGGGGGCGACGGTCATCGGCCTGACGACACACTCCCCTCGGCGTTCAAGGGCAAGATCTGCATCGTGGGCGCCGGTGTGGCTGGCTTGTTGACTGCGATGATGCTCAAGATAGCTGGAATCTATGATTTTGACGTGATCGAGGCATCAGATAGAGTCGGTGGACGACTATATACCCATTGGTTCTCGGATAAGGAAAAGCCGGATTCGGAGCATGATTATTATGATATTGGTGCGATGAGGATTCCGGAGATCAAGACTATGCAGTCGTACGCGGTCTCCTTGCTATTTCCTGCGGCTCCTATTAAATAAAAGTCACTGACAGTTTCTATAGTGCAATTAACCTCATCAACTATCTCGGACTTGGTAACAAAGTTGGTGGATTACCACTACGCAGAGCCCACAAAGGATGACATTGTTCCACACATGTGGTTCTACAGGAACGAGAAGCCAGAGTAAGGACTCCGCCAATGTCTCGTTCCAGCATTGTGGAATACTTTGACCATGAATAACAGTCGAACTGACACTAGAACTCAACAGATGTGAGAAGTTTGACGAAGCCGTCGCAAATGTCGTACGGAGCTTCACTCAGGCTACGAGCTGGAACAAGGCTTTTGAGGAGTACATGCGCGGGACCAACGACTATTACTCTACCCGCGCGTGGCTCATGCTTCAAGCTGAGCCCAAGTAAGCTTTTGAAGGGGAAAAAGGCAGAACTTACCTGAATGGCCCCTAAACTAACCATGTCGCTACCAGACTGACGTACGAGGAGACGGCAATGGGCGAGGCATCCGAAACGTCTACCGGTCTCTTCGACCAAGCCTTCACCGAGACCATCTTCGACTACTGCGACTTCGCTGAAGCCAGAAATGCCAAGTGGAAGCGTCTCGAAGGCGGCATGAGCCAGATTACCGACGAAATGAAGAACCTTATCGAGAAACCCGACTGGCCCGTAAAGGGCGCTCCCGGAATTAAGGTCACCCCCTCCCGCCCCGTAATCGCCATGTCCGAAACTGCCGACGGCTCTGCCATCAGCGTGACCACAACCTGCCCCAAGGGACAGTCTCCCTCCACAACCGACTACCGCGCAGTCTTCTCTACCACCGCCATGGCCCCCTCCCGACGCATGGACATCGATGGCCTGCACCTGCCCGACAAGATCCTGACCGGCATCCGCTCGCTCAGCTACGACCGCGCAACCAAGGTAGCCATCAAGTTTAGGTCACCGTGGTGGACTTTGGTAGGCGGCATCTCGTCCACAGACCTGCCCATCTCCAGGGTCGTCTATCCGTCCTGGAACGACGGACCCGGTAAACCAGCGGTGCTGATGGTCTCATACTCCTGGGCGCAGGACGCCACCCGCATGGGCGCCTTGGTGCCGGATTACACCAAGATCTCGCCCTCCGAAGATGACGAGGTTGTATCCGTCTGTCTGAACGCTTTAGTGAAGCTGTTTTCCAAGGCCGACCCCAAGACCATCGCCAGCAATGTCCCGAAGCCCATCACGCTCGACTTCCTCCGGTCGCAATACGTCGACCACCACGCCTTCGCCTGGTCTCATGACCCTTTGCAGGGAGGCGCCTTTGCGCTCTTTGGACCGGGCCAGTTCAAGGACCTGTACCCGGCCTTCCAGCATGTGTACTGCAAGGGCAAGTTTTTTATGAGCGGCGAGGCGTTGAGCACGCACCATGCTTGGATCAGCGGGGCGGTGGACAGTGCTTACATGAGCTTTGTGACGTTTACGACGGCGTTTGGGCTAGAGAGAGAGATGGTGAAGGTTAAGGCCAGTGGCTTGGTTGGCGAAAAAGGGAAGAGCCCGGATGAGGTTGATGAGAAGTTGTTGAAGTGGGCGGCGAAGTTGAGCGAGGGAGTTACTGTTCGTGGGGATAAAATCCGGGGCAGTGAACATAGGAACTATGGCCCTGGTGAGGAGAATGGGGGATTGGATGAGGACTTGTGCGATTGTCACTGAGATGTACATACCTTGGTAACTACCGTGAAATTAGAGTTAGCTGATGTTATCAGGGTGGGTTCATCAGTGAGTATAAACCTCAAGTGTCCTGCCTGGTCGTCTCGTGTAGGGCAAGAATAGTGGGACTGTTACAGTAGCTGTTAACACCCATGTTTCTATTGGTGTAGCAGTATCGCTAGGTACTTGCACAAATCGTTGTCGTGGTCGTACGGACAATGTCGATCTACCTACCACTTCCTTCAATTATCAGATCATGGTTGCTGAAACCGAGCGGCAACGCAGGCAGTTCATCCGGAGTGTCGAGGTGTGTTCCTGTTCGGGAAAGTGGTGATGTCATCACCAACCCCACTCTGTAGCTGTACCTGAAGCTAACGTCACGACCTGATGATCGAAGATGTTTCCCCTCATTAACGGCCCGTGGAGGACAGTAGTGACGTTGACGAACTGTCGTTGGGAAAACATCCAAAGTTGACTAATACCTCCTTTGTACCTTCTCCTTTCCTCTAATTCTCCCTCTTCTCAGTTTCAACCTCCAAATCCTCTCAGGATACCTTTGCCAGAGACCAACACACTAACAGCCACTACCACTTACACCCACCAACCAACCTAACCAACAAGAGACAAAACAACCATAACAACAACAAAAGCACCATGCAGTCCATCCTCCAAAAAGCCACCGGCATTGGCCCCAAGCCTGTCCAGCCCACCGACCTCAACGGCCGCGTGGCCGTCGTAACCGGCGGCGCCTTCGGCATCGGCTTCGAAGTCTCTCGCGCCCTCGCCAATGCCGGCTGCCGCGTCATCATGGTGAACCGCAAGGAAGAGCAAGGCGATGATGCCAAAGCGACCATCGCCGCCGAGTCCCCCGGCGCAGTCGTGGAATGGCGCGAATGCGACATGGGCAACCTCTCGCAGGTTCGCTCCGTCTTCTCCGAGTTGCGCGCGCAGCTCGACCGGCTCGATTTCCTGGTTCTGTCGGCGGGCATCAACACGAACCAGTACGGACTGGACTCGGACGGGATCGATCGGCACTTTGGCGTGAACTACTTGGGGCAGTACTATGTGGTCAATCAGCTGTACCCGGTGCTGAAGAAGACGAGCAAGTTGCCAAACACCCCGGCGCCGAGAGTGGTGTTTGAGGCGAGCGAGATGCATCGGGCGGCGCCGAGCGCGGTGCATTTTGCTAGTCTCGACGAGATCAATAACCCGGAGTTGGGACCGACGGAGTTGTACGGGCGGACCAAGTTGGCGCTCATTCTGTTTGCCAAGTACGGGCTGGCGGAGAAGGTGATCAAGAAGAATGGGGACAATATCTATTCGGTGTCGGTGCATCCTGGTGCAGTAAGTTTTTTTTTCCCTTTTCTTTTTCCTTTTGTTCCTTCTTTATATCACGAACATTGTCTCCTAGTTCGATTTAGGCTTGCTTGCTGACATGGGATACAATAACAGGTCAATACCGCCATGCAACAACAATGGAAGGACGCCTACCCCGGCATCACCGGCAAGCTTCTCACATGGGTCACGCTGGCCTTTGGCCGTGATGTGAAGCAGGGATCTTATAGTGCCTTGTGGGCGCTTACTGACCCCAAGATCGAAGAACAGAACCTGAACGGGTGGTACTTCAGTGACCCCGACCAGCCTGGCAAGGAGACCTCCCAGGCTTCCGACCCCGTTCTGGGCCAGGCTCTCTGGGATCTGAGCGAGCGCATCATCAAAGATAAGCTTGGCGAGGATGCTTTGGTTGACTGGTACTCTACCTAGAGTATACATCACAGGGGCGGATGAATAATGATCACTTTCTTGTAACGACGACATGACCTAGAGATTACCTGCCTTGACTTGATAGCAAATAAACAAGCATTTTGGTTCTCAACAGACTATCCTTTCGCCGTCTTGATAACCACCACGTCTTGATAGGAAATGACGTGACGCTATTATGGTCAGTGAAAGTAAGCGTCTGGCACTCGCGGGGTCCCTGAACCCATATGGGGCGGATGAAGTGGAAGCCCCTTGGGCTGGCTCAAGTCTCTCGTGGAAGCAATCATTACACATGTCGTCAAGTTTGTTTCTTTAAGATCCTTCGTGCTGTACCATTGAAAGCTGATGTGGATTTGCAGTATGTGATGTACAAAGTCTATTGATCCCAGTCAATCAAGTTCTTCCCACCAAAGACCTTCTCGTCGGTGTCCATATGCTATGCTTCTTGTGTAGTTTCTCCCACAGCCCATCCTCCATAACTCCCATGCCTAAATGTGCAAGCCATGTCATCGTAATCATCGTAGCAAACTTCAAACGAATTCCAACCGATTAGGACTCCTTCTTGGTCTCGGACATGAGTCTTTCGTTCTTGTCCGCGATCGACTGAATCGTGGCGGCAGTCGATCCCTTGGGGGGGCGGTGACCAAGAAGACGTGCCTGTATGGAAGCATGAATCGGTTAGAATTGCTACCGCAGCGGTGATAATGTGGTACTGGATCGTTGGGGAAAAAAAGAAAAATAAAGGAAACACACCTCGGCGCTCTCCACAGCAGCCGCATCCTCCTTAGTGACCTCGTTGACGGGCTTGTGAGACACCTCGCTGGCCACCTCGATAAAGTGCTCCTGCTTGGCCTTCAAGCTCTGTGCCGTCGCGGTAACTCCGCCCGCGATAGGTCCACGACCGTCCGTCAGCTCAGCCTCTGTCTTGGCAATCTTCGAGACCTCCTCGGTGGTGATGGGGTGGCCCTCAACAGCACGCTGCTGGAGCTCCTCACGGGAGGGAAGTTGCTGTTGATCGGTGGTGCTCATATTGGAGTCTGGTGATTCTTTGCTGCTGTAGCTGTAGCTGGTTTTGCGCGTGAAGTTATTGTCTGAGTTGGCAGTGTAAGTTTGTGTTGCGTTGCTGGAGTTGCGAGATAGTGGTGGTGGTGGTGGTGGTGGTGGTGGAGGATTGGAAGTTGCTGGGTGGTGGGAGGTGAAATACTAGTCGTCGTCTGGAGGACCAGTGGTGATTGAAGTCGGCGTGATACACTGTAGCTTTAGGGGGAGGTGGTCGTGTTATTCGATCTGGTTATTCTGGCCTCGGTGAGTGGCATAGAGGGGCTCTTTCCATCTCACAAAGTGAACAAACGGGCGGATTGACCGGTTGTTGAGATTCCCAAAGAAAGTAGCGCTAACACTTTTGGCCGACAGGTTGCGGGGTATTTGTTAGTGGACGACTTTGAACTAACGGTCTACAACCAATCTGTTTAGAGACTTCCTTCCCTCTTTGTTTAATAGAAGGGAAAGTTGCGTCAAATGGCCTGGATGACGTTTGAATCGGCGATGAGTATCCGGATCTGATGCGATTGTCCTTGCCTGCGGGGATTCCTGGAAGCTGTTGAGCCACTGAGGTGATTGCAGTTGTTTGTTGATCACTTTCCCTGCCGGTCTCCAAGTTCGGATGGCGACTTCTCCCAAACCCAACACAACACGCCATCCGTCACTGAAAATCAACACACATGTTATTCAACGAGAAAGGAACTGACCGGAGCTTAGCCCGGATGTTTTAGACCACGATAGGTGACGGGAAGGCGCCGTAGGTTGTGATGGAACCGCGGCCCCGAATGTTCTGCACCGTGCCGTGCAAGCCGGGAAAGGGGGGGAAGCGGGATGGGGGTCTTGGCGTTCCGGTCTACCTCACTCCCGCCGTGTGAGATACAAGAACAATCACTGCCATTCGACCGCACCTACGTGTGTTATTCTATGGGCAAGGATGAAAGACAGGACTCAAAGAGAGTCTGATTGCATTCATGCGTTTTGAAACTTCACCTCTACACTAGTAAGTAGGTGTAACGAACATGACATGATAATGCCTTTGGTGTTGTTGACTTCTCCTTATGCCTTGCACCCCTTCTTGACTATCTCGACTCTCTAGCTTCCCAGGTCCGGTACAAACATTGTTAATCATCAGGAATGATTTAGTCCATGGACTCTCCGAGGTCCTGCAGCTTCTTGCGATCCTTCTCCTTGGCTTTCTCCGACACGTTGGGGTTGTTGATCGCTGCCTTCAGTCCGCGAATGCTATGCAGAAACATACTTTTCAGCTACCGTATATCTCGATTTTCTCACTTTGTCTGTTGGGTCGATCATGTCAACCGCCGTGGGTGGATAGGAGGGGACCAACACATTTCCTCTGTCCTTTCCCTCCAGATTTCCAGACGTGGATGATTCGGTTTTGGAGCTGGTGGGAGCATCCTGAAAACCCGTCGACTTGCTACGACCCTTTTTTGCAGTCGAGGAAGAAGAACCAAGCTTGCCCGACGGAACATTGGTGAGAACCTCCTCCTCTGCGGTATTTGCGGTAGACTCTTCGGGCATGTGAGTTCCGAATTCGGTTTCCAAAATCTCGCGATCGCGCTGCTTGGCCTGCTCCGACACGCGCGGATTGTTGATGGCCGCCTTGAGGCCGCGCTCACGGTTTCCAGGGTCCATCTTTGTTGGCTGATGGGCGGTAGTAGCTATCGGTCTGGCGTACAACAGTGGAAAGGGCTTCAGATTCAAGTGGACAAGGTTCCTAAGCATCAGATGGCAGCGGTGATATATCGGACAGTCCTATCTTCGTACCAGTCAAAGGCTGCTTTGGTGGAAGATGCAGGAGCAAACAGGATTGTGCGCGCGCACTCTGGCGCTTCTCGGTTCTTTGAAGCACTTCCACTTCTCTATGCAGGGCCCTTTTTTTCATGCATGTTTTTAATGTGCTCTTCCGCAGTGACGGGCGTTTGACGTTATGCTCCCCTCGCTTTCCGGAGAAGACTCCGTGCTTGCGCGGGGGCAATGCACCAACTTGACATCACATGCCTGTCAAATGTCTAAAGAACATCAGATGACCATCTGGAGATACGTCCCTCCACTCTATCGTAAAGTCAGTCTCTGTCTCCGCTAAAGAACAACTTTTTTTTTTTTTTTACTTCAAGCTCTGGGGAAGCCCCTTTGCCATGTGGTCTGCTTCATCAACTTCCCGATTCATCTTTGCAATATTTCCATTCCCAAGCCACGGAAAGAACACCACGTTCGACGTGATCTTTACAGTTTGCTGTGCAGATGCTGGTACACTTTCCAGAACCCTGTCCTTCTCACAACCCGAAAGGCCACGTCTCATCAAACTCAAGTGGCCCAGGAGGTTGATGAACCTCCAACGCACCTACCTCTTGAGTCTCATCAAAATAGACAATGCCATCAAGCTGCTCAGGCAATACGGCAAACGAGTAATGTGACTGCCGCTCCGTCGTGGGAGCATAGATAACTCCAATGAACCTCTCCAGTCTTTTCTCCAGCAAAGCTTCCCTCAACGCCTTGTCGCAGTGCTTTGTTCTCAAGTCTAGCACAAAGTTTCTAATACCGGTATCGTGCATCAGCCTCTCATAACTGTTGGGCAAGGCTGGCTTGACATGCATAACACTCATATCTCCATCCCAACGTTTGGCAGCGGCAACCTTGCCCGTGTATCCCAAGCAGCCGATGGCGAGAGCCTTCTTACCATAAGCCTCCTTGCACAGCTGCCCCACGTTGATTTCATCCGCAGACCAGCCCATGCTCGTAGCGCGGGCATCTCCAATGTGGCTGTTGTGCGCCCACACAATTGCCTTTGAGTGGGATCCGCGATGATCGAGAATGCGCTGGAGAGTTTGGAACATGTGTGTATCGCGGAGGTTCCAGGATTCATCGCGTGCATAATACATGGCTTTGTAATAGTGTTCGGCATCTGGTGAGTGTCAAGTCCAGTCAGTAATTAGATCTGATACCCGCACCGCAAAAAAAGAACCGACCTTTTACCAATCTCGCATTCTGCTCTCCTCCATGAAATTCCTCCCCATCCCACTTGACCCGTTCATATTCGAGCCTTTTACGTAGCATATTCTTCAGCACCTCTACCACATCATCCTCATAACCTTTGAATCCCTTTCCCGAGGATACCAGCGTCTCCAGCCCGTATTCGTGCGGGTCTTCAGACCATTCAAGCAGCCTAGAATAGCACCGTCTCGCGATGTCCGCCATGTCCTTGTCCACTTCTTCCAAATAAGCAATGACGGCGCGCATAGAGGAGCCCATGCTGTACAGATCCAGTCCGTAGAACCCAATAGCCTCCTTCTTCATATCTTTCCCTTTGTTCCAACACCTCAGCCACTCGACAAAGTCGTGCGTTTCCTTGTTCCGCCACATCCACCGCGGGAACCGCATGAAGCTCGGCTCTCTTCCTGCGCGCCGCGCTTCGGCTTCGGACTCGATCGTTGCTCGCGGGCCTGGCCCTGGACGCCGACGGACATATCGGTCGATCGACTCGGAATCGGGCCAATCGGCTTCGCAGGCGACGATATTGTAGCCATGGTGCTCGATCATGTAGCGTGTGAGCGCAGCGCGGAAGGCGTAGAACTCGGAAGTGCCGTGGGACGAATCGCCGATGAGCAGGACTTTTGCGGAGCTGAAGGAGTCAAAGTATCGTAAAATGTCCTTCTTGGGGTCGGCTAAGGCTAGGGGGAGCGCAGGAAAAGGATGGACATGGCTTCGGAGAAGCTCGATTGGTGATGCGGGAGGCTGAGGTGTCGACTGTCTGGAAAAGTGTATGGGAGTATGGCTCCGGCTTAGGCTTTCGACTCCGTCCAGGTGTAAGTGCGCGGCGGCGCTGTCGGTGATCGAGGACATCCTGTCCCTGAACTTGTGCATTCTTTTTGTGGTATGTGGTTGCTTTGGTGTTTCGGTGAAGATTGGGTGTGATAAGACTGGACCGTTGTCCGCATAGGGAGCACGTTACTCAGGAACACCTTTGAGCACGCAGATGCGGCGGAAGGGAAAATTCTCAATAAATTCATATCATTTTCCCCTCAAACAGGGACAAAACTACCTATCTATCTGACTAAGTACGGATGAGAAGGGATTCCCTGATGTTAGTGTTAGTCCCAGGATACGCAGTCATTGACGATAACCACCGCGGGGAAGTCCATATGACTTGGGACGATGAGAAGCCAACGAGCTTTGTGACGACAATATGACGCTCATTGACCACATAGGCAAGTGAGTAAGCCGCAAGTTGCCCGCGTTGGAGGCGTTCGAGTTCATAAAACTTGAAGACATTGACATAATGCTGTGGAGATGTTCCGAAAAGATCGCGATGTCTAACGATGAAGCAAAGGATCGTATTCCACTTGCGCATGGGGGTGGGGGGGATCTCACGAACACTAGGTTGGCGAGCCGTCTTTCGATAACAGCGGTATTTCGTGACATGTATTCTGGGACTTGCCAACATTTTTTCCGTAACGCTTGAATACACTACTCTTTCAGCGTTAGGACATATAGCGGCTATTCGACTGTTGTTTCACAGCCCTTGAATAGGTAGTCTGAACAATATGTATGTATGAAGATCCGGACCTTTCTTTTGAGGGGGAACTAATCAATTGCCGGTAAATTGCACGTAAATGATTAATTTGACATGGGGGCTACCAAAGACGGTGTCCAAGTACATGTCACAAGATAGCCCCCCTTCCTCAGACCGACTAAAAGGAGGAGGGGGGGGGGGCGGTCGAAAGCAACTAAACTGAAGCAACCTACCTAGGAATAGGGACGTACAGGTGGATAGGGGAAGGAAGGAACCTAAGGAAGGACGAAAGAAACGGGAAGGATCTTCATGGGACCTTCCAGAGTTTCGGGTACGGTACCTGCCCGAGCTACCGTGACCAGCAAGGTTCTCATGCACGCCCAAGACCTGAACTGCATCAGTTAGTCTGAACCGCCATGCCATGCAATTTCCTAACTTGGCAAACTCGACCCAAGAAAAGTCGAGAAAGCATAACTCGAACTCGTAGCTTCCATTTGATGTACAAAACAGTGGTTCTTTCCGTTGTTCATGCAGTCACTGCTGTGTGCATAGTATGACATCATGAATCCTTATCAGTTACCGGTCATATGCTGATAAGGCCTCCCCAGTTCTCACACTGGTCGGTTGGAGGAACCCAACGACAAGAACATGTGTATTACTTCATGAACTAGGTACAATATTCAACACGGTTTTCCATCATTTCACTCAACCCAAGCTTTTCCCTCTTTGCAACGTGCAGTCATGAAGTTGGCATTTGATCTTGTTGTCATTGGCCTGCTTGCCAGCTTGGTTCATGCTGCGAGCTTGGTCCGCCTCCCAAACCAACATGTTTTGGCTGGTAAGCCCGAAATTGGAGACCAGCCAGCGGCAAAATTGCCCGAAGGAGTCAGAAAGGCGTAAGTCCTCCAGATATCCTGACCTGCGCTCGAATACAAGCTGTTCAGTCTTGACCCACCCCCGTCTGACTCGCATCTCGCAGACTAAAGAAAGCAGAGATCATTCCAACTGGTGAGTCGGATTATCGTTGAGAAAACCAGAGTGACCTCACAATTGACGATCGCCAACACAGTTATCGATGACTTTGTCCCCACGTTGGACTTAAAAGTCAAGTGGTCCGATGGCAACATAGCATCTCTGGGTAACACTCTCGAGCCGGAAGACCTTGAAGATACCCCCTCCATTCGTTTCAAGGACCTGGTGGCGCCTACAACTTGCCTTCTTCGCTCTAGCACAAGTCTCGTAATTGTCATTACCGATCCTGATGCCCCGTCCCGAGATGACCCCAAGTGGTCTGAGTTCTGCCACTGGATTGCTGTTGGACCGCTCGTGATGGGGGAATGTCCCACCATCGACGAACAAACTGGAATCAGTGGATGTTGTTCGTCCATGTCATTCGGTACCTTGGAGGATCTCGTGTCTTATACGCCCCCGGCTCCGCCCAAAAAGACCGGAAAGCACAGATATGTCATCTTGGCCCTCGCGCCGGTCAATGGAACAAGCGAGAAGTTACATTTGTCGAAGCCAAAGGAGAGAAAGCGCTGGGGATACGATAAAGAGGTGAACGGCAAGACGCATGGTGTAAGAGATTGGGCGGTTGAGAATGGACTGATACCCTTTGGTAAGTCAAGGACACAATCGGAGAGGTTCATGGACTGTCTTGGGCTAACGTAAAGTTTCACAGCGGCAAATTTCTTCTACGCGCAAAACAAGAAACAGTAATATCGACAAACAGTTTTTCCGTGATGGAAGTGTTCTGGGCTTTGTGGACATGTGGATCGTGTTGATGGGTGTGGAAGAAGACAGGAAGATAGATGAGCAACAAAGGAAGTCGGTTAGAAATACAAACACTACCAAAGAACCTATGCGTACCTCAACAAAGCGCCGAGAACGCCGGCCGGGTCCAGATACATAGTATCATTGCCGCAGACTTACGAAAGCGGACTTAAGTGATGGGAAAATCCTGGGCGGTTACAGAAAGTTCAGGGTACCCAGGCTATTGCGAAAGGTTCACAGGTTCAAAATAGCAAACGAGTGACGATTTAATGTCCCTAACCAAGTGATGCCTCTTCCCGCAACGACTGAAGAACGCGTGACCTGACTCCATGTACCTGTATCTATGTGTTGAATGGACCAGAACGTGGAAATCTAGGAGGTAGGTGGGTAGTTATCAAGATGTTAGGATATATAAAAAAAAAAAAAAAAAAAAAAAAAAAAAAAAAAAAAAAAAAGGAAATAAAAGGAAAAAAAAAAGTCACTCAAAGCCGCCGGAAGAAAGCACAAGTTCGACCTAACCGCTTCTACATGGAGAATCTAAGCCAGATAGATGTGGCGCCCCATCTGACGACAACACCATCATCTCCACGGTGTTCTGAAGCCAGTGCTTTCAAAAATTTCCCTTAAATAGCCTGTACAGGTGCAAGTACTCACTTGAACTTTGCTTGCCCAGTACAAGATACTATGAATCTACCCGTAACCAAGTGTACACTAGGATGCGGTAATAAATCCTAGATACCTCTAGGTACCTACGCATCTGTTGTGAGATGTGATGACTCGTTTACGGACTTTTTTACACCGCTATAAACCATTCGCAGTTGAATTCCTCCCAACTTCATCCCAGTATCATTATGCTTTTGAGAGGATTATAGCAACTTCGCCCTGTGTATGTCTTGTCAAGACTTTGCGAGTATCAGCTTTCTTATACACACCAAAGGCTTCGCTGGGCTGCATGACCTCACGCCTGCGATCTGATCGATGCTCATTACCGCGAGTATATAACCCGATGGCGGGTCCAGCATAGCACGATATCATATGCACCATCCTTCCCCTCCAGAAGACACAAACGAAAGTGTTTCGTCACGAAGTATGCGTCTTGTCACACAGCACGACGAGCTAGTTCCTAAGCCCGGCTACGTATACCGCTTTGACTCCACCATCCCCAATAAACGATTGTACTTCGTCAGCAAACTAGGTCACGGAGTCCAAAGCCATGCTCAGCTCGTCCAAGATAGAGAGACAAGCCTGAAGGTGGTTCAAAAAGTGGACAGGGAACTATGTCCCTCCACTCTCGACCATGACGAGCCAGCCGAGATCAGCGTCCTACGCTGCCTCACCAGTTCTCACCGTCTCGCCAACTACCAACCAAGATGGATCACCCTTCTTCATTACGAACAAGTCGTTGCTTACCAGGAGACTGAAATATCCGGTGGGCATTGGAGCTACCAAGTGAGTTACTGGAAGTTCTGCAACGGTGGAAACCTCTATGGCTTGGTAAGCCCTTACATCCTGGAACCAAGACCGTGGCTAGCACGCAGTCAAACCGGTACGACCCCTCGAGTTCCGTTGCCAAAGCTTCCCATCTCACTAGTTGCGCGCGCTATCCGTCACATATGCGAGACGCTGGAGGTCATGTATCAAGGAGGCGATGAAGCCGTCTACCACTGCGACCTGCACGCCAGCAACGTCTTTCTTCACTGGACCAAGGAAGACCCTCTCCCAGAGTTTTACATTGGGGACTTTGGTATGGCTCGAAGTGCAAGTCAGTCACTCCAGGACTCGAGGATGTTTCACCCTAGAAACGGAATCCCATTCGATCAGCAGCCGCAGGGACCCAAACCACCGGGTGTTGCCCCTGAAGGTTCTCGCCGTCGATGGGATCTCATCATGAATCATGACTGTAACCTGACCAAGATCTTTTGGTCCATGAGCAAAAGCGCAACCGAAGATATCGGCTATGGCAGTGTTCCACTACCGGTTCCGCTACCTCAAGCGCACCGGAGAGATCTGGTCAAGCCGATCGCACAACAGAAGAACCAACCGACAACGTCAAGGCTGCAGAGATACAACGCAAACTCTATTACCAACCCCGGAATAGGTCATGGACCATCTCGGTCGTGGGCGTATGGCCCGAACTCTTTATGTCAGCATGAAATAAAGGACACCCACGCACAACTCTTGCTCGAGCTCATCACGAACATTGGATTCCTGAACGAGACTGATCAACTGCACTCTATACTCCAGCCTGACCTGCGTCCACCGTCCCTAGCGCGTATTATCGAAGTCGCAGGGGTTTTGGAGAAGGAGGCTCTACAGTGGGAGCGACACACGCGTGCGTTTAGGGAGTTTGTCGGGGAAAAGAAAGAGAAGGCGCTGTTTCAGGAATTTGAGAGTCGGCCGTTTGTATTTAGACGGGACGGAGCGGAGGCGAAGGAGATTTTGAGGAAGGCGTTGAAGCTCCAGAAGAGAAATCGTTTCGAGGTGTACCGTGGAAAGTCGGATGAACCGGACAGTCTTGAGGAGGTTTGGGGGAGGGAACATGTGGCTGGGCCGTGGAGGGCTGTGGAGGTTAGGTAGGGTATAGGACGAGAAGGAGGACGAGGATCAAGTGGCTCTGTAGCTAGGAAGGAAGGCAAAGACGTCGTGTTTTCAGTTGCCAAGGAAGGTAATTTAGTGTATTTCAGGTCCTTCTGATGCGTCGTTGGACCTAATCTGTACCTTGAGGTGGTCCAGTAAGATGACATTTGGTGAAAGTGATGATATTCTTGGCACGCTGGATGCAGGATTGGACCTGTCCCCTAGAAAAATGCTGAACAAAAAAACAGTTCCACAATCTGTTGATATGAGGTCTTTCCAACTCAAATTCTACCCATCGACCTCGTTAAGAACTTTAAGGAGAGATTTTCATTCCACCGATGTTGTAGCTGGCAGGCTCCCAGACGGATGGACTCAGCAAGTTAAGAACCTGGAGGTGACAACCTTGTCTCTCTCTTGTGTGTCGACCATCCCCTGTAGACCGAAGGTGTCCGTAAACCCTCAATTTTGGTAAACCTGGTGTGTTCATGTTGGCTGTCTGTTTCCGCATACGCCATATGGTGGCTTTGATCGTGGCAATTGTTCTTACTCTCCAGGCACTCAAGGCTTCAGAGCGTACATCCGCACTGGCAAAAGCTTCATGGTCCTCGTCTGGGGGAAGCCCTTTTGGAACTCGGCCTTGACGACCTTCAACCCAGCCTTTTGGAAGACTTTTTGGAATGTCGCCTCGCCTCTGTTTGTCATTGACACATTTCGTTAGTCGTCAGCCAAGAAACTCCAGACAACCCATTTTCACCACTGTGAGGCTCGTGGGCCTAACAGAAAAGACCTACCTCGTAACACTACTATCCTCCTTGTCAAAATCATCATGCCCCAACACCGTCGTGTTCTCCTTGATCACAATCAACCCATCCTCAGCCAGTGCGCTCTTGCACCTTTGCAAGTACGCCACCAGCTGCTCATCCGTCAAGTGTCCCACGCACCACTGCGTCCACACCAAATCATACTTGTACTCAGGCACCCACTCCTCCAACCCCATCACGTAAACCTTCCCCACCCCCTTTTTCCCCTGCAACTTGGCCGTAAACTTGGCAATCGGCTCAACCACATCCACCTTCCCCGGTCCTCCCACGCCCTCCTCGTTCTCCTCCACCAACAACTCAGTCAACAACCCCTCCGTGATCCTTCCAACGCCCGCCCCGCCCTCGAGGATGCGCTTGCACCTGCGCAAGCCTGGCTTGGAACCAATGCCGAACTTGGCGAGAAAATTGCGAGAGCCCTGCAGGTCGATCTTGGACGTGTTGGCGAAGCCGGCAACGGTCGGGATACCGCCGAGCATGCCATTCTCGTCGGCGCTGACGGATTCCCAGTAAGCGAGACCGTGCTCTTTGGAGATGGAGGCGTCGGCGGGGGTGAAGCCGGAAATCTGGGTGAAGTCTTCGTTTGTGTCTGACATTGTGGATGGAGTTTAGTCTGGTAGGACGGGTGAGTGCCTTATCTTATTTCTCCGTTTTTTCTCTTTTTTTTCTTCTTTTCTTTCTCTCTTTCCTTCTGGAACTTTGCGACTTGAGGTTTGAAGCTTGGGTTTCTTTTTCAGTGATGATGAGACTCTTTGCGGTTTTCTCTTGGTGGCAGCTGTTGTTCGAAAGGAAAAGCAGACAAACAAAATAAAACCGAGATGGAGCAATGAGTGGTTGGCAATATCTCGTTCTTTCTTTCAAGTTGTGAGGTTTGAGACTTGAGGTTGTTTAGTTGTACTGGTACTGTTTCAGGTACTGTTTATTCTGCCATTCGTGAATTTTGTGCAGTCCCGCGTCACGTGGGTCCTTTGGGAAGGAACCTCTTGTTGAAGTTATTTAGCAGTGACTAACCATCAGAGTTTTCCCAATTGCAGATACTCTATTTACATGGCCACATCATACTTCCTTCTAGATGCCCAAAACCTTCAACAGCTGATGGCCACAAACAACAGAAAGATCGAAACGCAGCTTCACGTTGGACGAGTCTCAACCCTAACCCTCGCTTCTACCGTGTACTGTATAAATCTGAAGGGGTTCTGATATTCCTGGTGAGGGGTATGATCCAGGGATTACGGAATCTTTTAGGAATTAACGCTTAGAAATTGAGAAGAAACGGGCAAATGAACGGTAGAGAAAGCGAGGTATGTTAGAGTTACAGCCACGAACCGTGGTTACTATTGTCTCCGTATGAAGGATCACAAAGCGTGGGGTTGTGTTCGATTAACGATGACTGGATTCACCAAGACGTGGCAAAGTAGAATCAGGTCGCAGTGAGGAAACCTCTGTACCCATTCGCGCGATTTCATGCAGCACGTGTATACCAGCTAAGAGAATATCTTGGGACTAAAAACATCCTTGGTTAGAACTTAGACCGAAATCCAATCATGCAAGTGGTATTGCAGTCTATGAAGCCTTTTCCGATCCCGCCATACAACCTAAGAAATATAAAAAACCTGAACGCCATGCAATGCTGTGTAGGTATATTCATGCTTTGTCGACCCCCAGATGCTTGTTATTTTTGCTACCTGTTACGGTTGACGGAGAACCGCCTGACCATAACCTCACGGATCGTGAACTTCTTAAGTGCAGCCACAATACCACCCTTCTTTATTTCCTCATCAAACACTGGAGGCGGCGGCACGTCGACATAGACGAGTACCAAGCTCTTGAGCACATGGGCCAACACACGGTTAACGCCCATCAACCAAGACCAGGTTCTCTTAGACTCCTCGTGCTCGTACTCACTCCAGCGAGGATCGGAGAACGACGGTACCACCATGATACCGAACTCGGAGTGGTCAAAGACCGGGCCGCGTTGGTAGATGATCCAGTCGACGCCAAACTTGATACCATGACGGGGGACCCAGCCGAGAGAGCGGAAGTGGTGATAGACGGCATACTGGACAAGGAAGGGATCCTCAGGGCTCAGGTTATCGACGGACCGAGGTGGGAAGTAAGAGTTGGCACGAAGCTTGATGAGAAGCTGTTCGTTTGAAATGGGAACCTTGGTAACTGGGTCAACAACGCGGAGAGCGCCGAGGCCAAAGGCCAAGAAGAAGGCCTCTTCAGGAGCAAGTTGGAAGTGTTCCTTGTCAACCAACTCTTGAGAGGAAGCGGCGGTAGGTCCAACAGTGGAGATGAGAGGCTTTTCGACGGTGGAGACAACAGAGGAGAAGGCTTCAAAGTCAGAAGGCCCGCTGTTGTTCTTGACTTCAGAGGCTGCATCGGTGTGCTGGAAGGTGGTAGACTCGACGGTGGAAGAGAAGCGAACACTCTTCCTCCTTTCAGGAGTAGCGGGGATGTCTTCCTGTGCAAGCTGGCTGTCGGGCAGTCCGTCTGTAGAAGAAGGAGGGGTAACAGAAGAGGTGGTATCATTGGCGCTGGTCTCGGGTTCGTCGTTGGTCAGGGCACTTGCCTCCAACTGGTCCTCCGCAGAAGACTCATCTTCATCAATACCGACGTCCTCGCTCAAGACGGATACGACTGATAGTGCGACAAGATCGGCCAGAGAGTTAGGGAGAGTCAACAACTCGATGGGACCAACAGGCGGCTTGACTTCTTTGCGCACATTCTCTTTAGTGATGGCCGGCTCAGGTTGCGACAGCGCCGGCTCCTCGCCCCGGACAAGAGCATATGAGTTTGGCAGCGCAAGCAGCTCCAGGGGGCCAACCGGTGGCTTCGGCTCGACGACATGTCCATGTGCTACTGTCTTGGGAACAAACTCGTCCGTCGGCGAGGTCCGCGATGGCGGGATGGTCGATGTGGCAGAAAGGACATGATCAGGAAGAGAGGCAGGTAGAACTTCAGACTCGGGCTCAGACTCAGCGGCAAGACGCTCTGGGATAGCAGCATTTACAGTTTCACTGTTCAGCTTGGCTTCCTCGAGTTTTTGCTTCTCGATGGCCTCCAGCTCCGCCTTTGCTCTTTCCCACTTGACCTGCCTGCGTTCTTCACGGCGCGACGCGGTGCGTTCTTCGCTGACCGTTGTGCCGTCAAGACCGCGGCGGCTAAGCTCTCTCTTGAACCAGTTGGGTTCACTACGACTCAAGCTTCCTTTTCCATAGAAGCCCTGTTCCCACAGAGCGCGGATGGACTTAGGGTCCTTCACGTGTACGGAGCGAGTATCGGGATCCCAGATTCCCTCATGTATCACTGACGGTTCGGCGGGCGGAGGCAACAGCACTTGTCTCAACCACGTGACAGCAAGGTGAAAGAGAGAAAGGGGGTTGCTGGGGTAGAAGGTAGGCAGCGGGAAGGTACGGATTGGCGCAGGGAGCTTGTAGATCTGATGGTAGGGAACTCTGGGGGGTCGAGGCGGCGCAGATGTTGCTGCGGGGTTGGTACTCGCAGAAGCTTCCTCCCCAGATTTACTCGGTGATTCGTTAGGTTGCGCCATTGTGGTAATGGTCATATTTTCAGCCATTGTGTCTGTTCATATCGGCCTGATGAAGAAGGACGTCAGCAATGTCAACCAAAGACAAGTCAGTTGGCGCATCCAAGAGAGGTCCCCAATGTGATGTTGCTCAGATACCGTTGTAGTCTAATACAGAGGCTAACACAGAACGATCCACTGAAGGATATATTGCTCTAAGCACAAAAGGAGTCATCACCGCAACTTGGGGGATGTCCAAGGACAAAGCCGATTGGATAGTGCTAACACTCTCGGGACATGCGCGCCAAAGGAATGATGAAGTTGTGACTTACACTTTAAACCGATGTTGCACCCAGGACGTGGGCGTAGAGATGGAGATTTGAAGGCGCCTAGCCATTCAGCAGTGACAATAACGGTCACTATTTGACAAGATCCAGTTGAGCATTCAAAAAACGAATGCTTGTGCCCGGAGATCAGTTCATGATCCAGTCATGCTGTTTCTCCAATTGAACTTTTGCTGAGAACTAGTGAGTGCCAGGACACAGGAAAAAAAAAAAAAAAAGATTTGGATCCCGAATTTTATCGACCGCAGCAAGGAATTCGGCCGAGCCCCACGTCCTACCCAGGGCTTGATAAAGTGGGGCTGATTGGCGTTTGCGCGGAACTTGCGATAAGCATTGGGCTTGGCTGACATAAGCTGCCCCTGGGATTTACGGTCCCTGACTGGGGCAGGCAAGTTGGGGGCCTACTGCTACGCCGACTCATGATGCCTGCCAGGCACCATCCACTGCACCCAGTCAATTGGGCCGGAGCTTGTGTCGTCGGCCGCCGTTGCCGGACGAGCCGACAAGCGTCACTTTCTCATTTTGTTCCCTTTTCTCCCAGATCCATGACATGGAAGGGAACATCCACAACGGTCAAGTCGACTGGGGGAACCCAGGCTCACACTGGCTCTTGAGTTGCTTCCGTTCCCGCTGTCATCCATCGTGATCTTCTAGCCCGCGTATTCCTACCGCGCGCAAACATGTCGTTCAATCTTCAGTCTAACATCCGATGATTCCGGTCCTCCAGCACAATCTTCCCGCAAGGCCTCCTTTTTCTGTGTGACGATCAGCAGTTTGGCGGGATAGCTCATGCGATTCCATACCATCTCCACCCTGGCACTATAGTTGTTCCCTAAGGGCGAATCCCGATAATAAATAGCTTCAGTTCCTACCTTATCCAGGTTTTTGTTTGTTGTTGTTGTTGTTGTTGGATGGATGTGTGCATACCTATCCACCCTCTCTGTCTGGTTCGCAATTGTACCCTGTGCTACCAAGCTCGACCTATGCACCTTGAAGCTGACCTAAGCTCTCACCTCACCTTAGCCACCCGATATCCCAAAAGATTTTCTCTCCTTTCACTCTTCCCTGCATCCGGCCCATCATTCCTAAATCTGCCTGCTTGTTCTTGCGCCGCCGCGCAACGTCGTTCCTTTTTCCTCTTCGATCAGGTTCGCTTAGACAGACGGAGTGCTATGTTCCAATGTCTATAAACACTATCCAAGGAGCGGCCTTGGTTTGTCTTGGCTGGAGCTGTACTGTCTTTCTCCTCCAACTTGTCGGCATCACCAAGCTGTAAGCGAACAAACTACAACGTATGCGCGTGCAGCCATTGCAGCTGTCGCAAGGTTCCAGATCGGTCACTAACTATGAATATGCACATCCGGCAGTTACCGCAACCACACCACACCTCTCCCCCCTCCCGCATCGCCTTCGTTGCCCGAAAATGAAGTCCCCCACGTTACCGTCATCCGCCCTGTCAAGGGCGTAGAGGTTGGCCTCTATGAATGCCTCGCCTCGACCTTCCGGCTCGCCTACCCCAAGTCCAAACTCTCGATCCGTCTCTGCGTCGATTCCAAGAGCGACCCAGCCTATCCCGTCCTCTGCCAGCTCGTGGTCGATTTCCCTGATTTCGACGCGCAGGTTCTCGTTGAAGAAGAAGACCCAATCCTCCACGGTAGTGCCGGCCACGTCAACAACCTAGGCCCAAACCCCAAGATCCGCAACATCAGCCGCGCATACCGCGAGGCAAAGGGCGACGTCATCTGGATTGTGGACTGCAATGTTTGGGTGGCCAAGAACGCAGTAGGGAGGATGGTCGACAAGCTTTTTGGCTTCCAACCCAACGGCAGCGGTGGCGTTGACAGAACGACCCCCTACAAATTCGTCCATCAGCTCCCCCTCGTGGTAGACCTGGACAACAGCTCCTCCGGTGCCAGCGCCACCAACAAGTCCTCCTCCACCGAAGGACAATCCCTCCTCCCTTCCACCGTCCCCAAAGCCAATCAGAACCAAACCCAAGGCCTCCTCTCGCACGGCGGCCGCCTCGAAGAAATGTTTATGTCTACCACCCACGCCAAGTTCTACGGCGCCATCAACGCCGTCGGCGTAGCCCCTTGCATCGTCGGCAAGTCCAACATGTTCCGCAAGTCCCACCTCGACGCCTTCACCACCGTCTCCTCCAACCCTCTACTCCACTCTTCGGACTCGACCCGCGGCACCGGCATCGATTTCTTTTCCTCCTACATCTGTGAAGACCACCTGATCGGCGACTTAATCTGGCGCTCCTCCTTCCCCGGCTCCGTGGGGTACAAAAATCACGGCCTAGTCTTTGGCGAAGTCGCCGTCCAGCCCATGGCAGGCATGTCCGTCGCCGCGTACATCGCGAGGCGCGTGCGCTGGCTACGCGTGAGGAAGTGGACGGTTTTGGCTGCAACGCTGGTGGAGCCGGGCGTGGAAAGTCTGGTGTGTTGTGCGTATTTTGCTTTTGCGGTAACTACGCTGCCGTGGTTCAACAGGACGTTTGGCGTGCCACAAACGTGGAGCGCCATGGCTACTTTGTGGTTTGGGGCGGTGACGATCTGGATGTCGATTGATAGGTGGTTGACCAGCAAGCTGTTCCGGCTACCCAGCTTGGATGTGGATGAGGACACACCTTTCTTCGCCAGGGGCACGGCAAGGACGGGGGGAACGGCGCAGAGGCCGTTTAGGGAGTGGATTACCGCGTGGTTGGGGAGGGAGTTTCTGGCACTGCCTATTTGGACAACGGCCGTGTTGCTGGGCACAACGGTCAGGTGGAGGGGAAGACAGTTCAAGGTTAGGATGGATATGAGCGTGGTGGAGGTGGAGAACAGGAAGAGCCGGGCTGATGTTATCGGTGGAAGCAAGCCTAGACCGAGGGTGGCCGGCTCGCCGGATAGTAAAGACCGCGTTGATTGAACGAGTACATACGGTGTTTGAGAGACAGGCTTATGGGCGGAAAGGGGAATGATGAGATTTTATGCCATGATACCTACATAGATAGAAAGATAGACTACCCGTCCTAGGACGCTTCGCATACCTTGTCGATGCGGTAATAACAAGCTAATCATACCCTCTGCACATAAACAACGAGTACATTTGGTCTGTATATACGTGATGTCAAGTCAAGTTCTCGATGCGACTTGGTAGAATGGCAGGATGATGGCTTGATGAATATTCATGTTTCTGCACAAACTACTACCAGGTGCTGATAAATAATCACAGAAAACATACTCCGATATCGGTTTTTTTTTGTTTTATTTTGATGCAGTAGCTTACCACCAACTTCACTTCGCAATGGTATATCAACTGACTTTGTGAGCCTCAGACTATCGAAAGGTTGGTCCATTAGCTATCCCGATATGTTAGCTGGATCAAATTATCTTCGAGAACCAGGTAAAATGAGACATGCGCCTCCGCAAGTGGCCAAAGTGCATGCCCGAACGGCCCCAACTCAACCACGACACTGTGCTTCAGGAAAATCTGTAGGATTGACATCCACGTTAAGGAGCAGAAGACCGAGAGCTGGGCGATGCCCCATACAAGTCCGAAGCGTTCCCATTCTGTCTAGCCAGAGATCGCGACAAACCTGTCGAAGATAAAGTCAAAATTCCCATCCAGTCCTGCCATTCTTGCTATTGATCAGGTCGCCCCTGAGAAACTTCGGTTTGTTCAGGGAGTATAAAAACTCCCGCCCATCTTCAGGACTTTCCTGTTTTTCTTTCTTACCTACATGACCCGCTTCGTTTGTGTTTCCTCTTGTTTTTAAGCGAAAACCAAGCAAGAAGATTGCACAACGAGGCGAGTCTTGTCATCAACCAACCCGGTAACGTCGACTACCCGTTCCACGGCTTGGGCTCGACTCCTTCCGGGGGCACGGTGGGAACGACCTTATCCTTGACCTCATCCCAGTTGGTGCTCAGCGTCGTGCCATTGCTCTCGAGGAAGCTCTTCATCATGGCGCGCTGCTGTTCAGGTGTACTGCCCTTGTAGAGAGTTTTGAAAAATCCATTGATATCCTGGCCATCCTCTTTGTCGTCTTCGACAGGCAGGCTGTCCCAGTTTTTAGGGCCAGATTTGCTGCTCGTGGGGTAAGCGGGCACCTTTGCAGGAGTAGAGGCCGAAGGAAGAGCTGGCTTGGCAGTTGAGGCAGCAGAAGATGATGTTCCTGTTATAGCAGGCTCTTGGTCATCGACTTCAACGATACCAACCTTTTCCTCACCCCAACGACTCCATTTAACGCCAGGAGTGGCCTTTTGCAGGACGAGCTCAATCTTGCGTGGCGAAGCGGACCACCTGGAGGCCGAGGGATCAATCTCGCCGGCGAGAACAAGGGTTGAGGTGGCTTCTCTGTCACCGGGCTTGACGTAGGGTGCGGCTTCACGAGGGATAGGAGAAATCCGAACCTGCGTACTCTGTTAGCAATGGCAGTGTCTGGTGATCTAATGCAGTGTAGACTTACATGGTGCTTGCCAAATTCAACCTTCAAGTCTTCCCTCTTGACGTCCTTGACAAACAGACTGACGGTGACAGTTTGATTGGTCTGGTAGAAGTCAACGCGCAGCTTCATCTTCTCGTCAGGAACTGATCCAGGGGCGGGAGCCTCCTTTTGGGGGGGCTTTTGCTCCTGAGGCTCATCTTCACTGGCCGACCCGGCTGGCTCGGGGCTCTTGGCTTTCTTCTTTTCCGGCTTAGGCGGAACCTTGGTGACATTGACCTTCCAGCCAGGGTGGTCTTTTGGCAAATTCTTGAGCCTTCCAAGAGCCTGGCTTCTCCACGAAAATGCCATATTCCAATCTGTGGCATAAGGTCCCTTCTCGGCAGCAGCGAGGGTATTACCGTCAGATGTGTTTGGTTTCGGTTGGTTTTCCTTGTCAGCTAGGAACTCATCGTATGTGACCGTGTAACGTCCTTCGGAGTCAACCTTCTTTTCCACACCATCGTTTTCGCTCGCTGGTCGACCTTCGGCGAGCAGCATGCTCCATTTAGCACAGCAGTCTGCATCAGCAAAGCGACCGAGTTGGTAGTAGATGACAGCACGGCGATATTGGGCTTGGATCATATGGCTGCGTGATGTGCCAGAGCCACGTTCGGCTGCGACATGGTAGGCAAGCTCGGCATCGTGTAGCGCTGCTTCAAGATTCTTGGCCTTTTGGTGTGCCTTGGAGCGAGCCAGGAGCCACGCTGGCGAGTTGGAAGACTCGAGTGCCTTGTCGAGATTTGTGATGGCCGTGGCATGATCACCCTTTGCAAGAGCATCGATGCCCTTCTGAGCGATCGTGGTTGCTGACATTCTGGACGGGCGTCAAACAGTTGATTCTGTGTTGAGATTCTGATGTATGGGCTTAATTGGACGGTGATTTCTATAAGAAAAAGAAGGTGAAGATAGATTTCAATAAATCTGTTGTCAAATAGGATGGACTGCGTTTGGTCTAAAAAGGTGTTGGTTGATGGAAACAGAGAGAACCAGCTACCACTTTATATCAAGGGGTACGTAACTGTTAGCTTCGTTCGGTCATGTATGGTGGGGTTCTTGCTTGATTCTGCCGGCAGGAGGGGAGGGCAACAATGCGCATGCTTCTCTCACCGCCTTCCTGTTGAGAATTGGTACCACTGTTTGCCCTGTAGCGGAACTAGTAAGTGCGCACCTTGATGGCCAACGAAGTACACTAGGTTAACATTCAAGACCCAAGCCGACGACCATTTCCCAAAGGAACCGAACAAAACGGGCAGATGGCGTTTTGTCTCGTGAAATTTTGAAAGAATTACGTATAGACATCAATCTAAAGATTGAGAACCAGATACATCAGCATATTTGCCCGTCGAAATTTGTGTGCAAGACGTTGCATCACCGCCCCGCGGGCCTCCGAGATCCCTCTGTAATAGAGAAAGGAAATTCACTGCTACAAGAAGGAGGTCGTAATTCACGGACCTCGGTTGGGTTACTGGGCTTTTAGGAATGTACAGTACATATCTTCACCTCTACCTGGCTTTCCCGGATCCCAATCTTGCGAGACAAGACGGTATCCTGACATCAAATCATCTGTATTAACATTATGTAGGCCATCAAATATCAATCCTTTGTTTGAACTTTGCCATCCCATCTAGCAATATTCGCATCCGGCTGAGCGTTCAAACAACCTTCTCGTCCGGATACCGTGTGGCAAACAAGCCCAATGCCTTCAGCGGAAAGCTAAACTTGTAGTTCGGGTAAGAAATCATGCAGCTCTTGTTGAAGACACCCTCGATAGCCTCTTGCAGCCACTCTCCGTTAGGCTGCTGACGGTCCATGATCAACTTGATGCCCTTCTTGATCGGTTCGATATCGGGATATTTGGCCTTGATCAAACCAATGAGGGCCCAGGCGGTCATGACCACTTGGGACCCAGTTGGATGCTCAACGTACTTGCCCGTCTCGCATGCCTGCTCTCTGGTTAGCATGAAACAAAAAAATGGGATGGTCCAGGCACACAGAGACTTACCTTGTAGCTCTCAGACCAACCACCGTCCTCCCTTTGCCTAGCGATGAGAAAATCACATCCCTTCTTAGCATATCTGCTGGTCTCATACGTTTCACCAACGCTGGCCAAACTCTCCAAAGCAAACATAGTGGCGTACGTGAAGCAAATGCCCCAATTGCCATACCAACCACCATGAGGCTTCTGATTGCTCTTGATCCACTTGACAGCGCGGGTGATGAAGTTGTCAATCTCGGCTGTGCGATGATTGGGCCAGTGTTTCTTGAACAGCGAGAGGGTAGTAAGTACGGCCGTTGTGCATTCAGGATATTCGTATTCGACCATGATGTTGCCGAACACTTCCGCGGCATTCAAAACCTCCATCCACTGGCCGGCGCGCGGAGTCTCGTAGGATGAGCAGGCGCCAGACGGGTTTTGGTACGTAAGCATGGTGTCAACGGCGTCAAAGATACGCTGGTCTTCAATAAGGGTAGGGAAGCCTGGCGTCTTTTGCAGAATAATGACGGACTTCAAAGCCTCGGAGACACAATCGCTGACTGCATACCCTTGGTCCTTGTTGCTAAATGCCCAAGCACCCTTGCGGGGATGGCGATAGCACTTGTCCTGATCCTTGACGTTCTCTCGAATCTGCTGATCCTCGAGGAATTCCAATGACTTGATAAGCATCGGCCTCCAGCGTGGATCTTCGGTCAGGCCGGCGTCCATGATAGCCTGGATTGCAAAGGCAGTGTCCCAACATTGCACACCGTTTGTGCCATTGCAAAGCATACCCTCGGCGTTGACCCAAAGTACCTCATCTAGCCTTTCCACATGCCTGCGTACAGAGTAGGCGTTAGGTCCATCCCGAACATAACAGCAAACGGTATTCATCGCGGCATTGACGGGGGCTAGGTCAGAATAATCCGTGTTTTCGTCCTCCATGTCGATGAGCTCTGATGCCCATGCCTCTGCCTTGTCTACCAAGTACTTGGTCCGGAAGATGGGGCTCCAGATATTCACAAGAAGCCAGTTGACTGTGTTGAGGAAGGCGGTTTTTGGGTGGTAGTTATCGTTAGGATGAATGGTGTTGCGGTTTCCAGCCCAGTCAATCTTGTCCCAGTCCTCCACGAACAACTCCTTGCGCAACTCCCGAATCAAGTCCGTCTCCTCCGCCTGCCACTTCTTGGACCATAGGTAACTCATAGGCAGGAAGACTTGGCGCATATGAATCCACCATCTCCACGGCGCAATCGGCACCCAGTCGGGGAGAAGCCAAAGCTCGGGCGGGACAGGGTTTACGATGTCCCATTTCATAATGCCCAATACCGTGAGCCAGAATTTGGCCCAGTGTGGCGCGCAAATCACACCTCCCATCTTATGCATTGTTGCTCGCGCTTTCACCATGACCGGATGGTCCGCCTCCACGCCCACAAGGCGCAATGTCGTGTAGTTCAGCGTGGTACCCAACATGGTGCTCTCGCCTTCGATGTGTAGCCCCCAGCCGCCGTCGACGGGGTTCGCCCGTGCAAACAGGTAGTTCTTGATCTCGGTAGCATAGTACCAAGGGACGGGGTTCTTGGTGACGTAGCGAGCGATGACAACACCGGGGAGGAGGAACATGGGGCCGCCGTACTCGCAACCCCAATGGCCCTCGGGAAGCTGGAGCTTTTCGAAAAAAGTAAGGCCGTTTCGTACCGCATCGAGGGGGTTCGTCGCCTTGGGCAGTTCCGGGAGCTCCTGTAAGGTTGGAGCGCAAGGTTAGCATGTGACATCGGTATTGTGGAAGCTTACGGCTAGATGTTTTACCAGAGGCATGCCCAGGAAGTACTTGTCAGCATATGACTGGGGCCATTCTTTTAAAGCCTCGTCGTCCTCGAGGTAGTGCCATGTGTGCCGGCCACCCTCACTGCTCAAACGCCAACGCGCCTTATCGGTGCTCTCCTGTAGCCGGGGCCGCTTAACATCGTGATCATCGCTCTCGGTGCTGGACCGTTTCTTGGGTGATCCGTTCGAAGCCGCCGGGGCTTTAGTGGCCTGCTTCCTCGCCATTATGGACGGGGTTGTGTTGATATTGTAGGGGAAAACAAACTAAATGAAGGAAAAAAAAAAAAAAAAACAAGCGCCAGACCAGAGGGTAGCAAGGATAGGGACAGAGATAGGAAGAATTGACGACGTAACAGACGATGATATCAAAACATTACCCCTGAATTGGCCAGGCGCCAATCCAATCGGGAGGGGTCGCAGCGTGTCGTGTTCCCGTAAAGTTTGGAGCTTCGACACATTTGACAGGGCCAACGGCGCCAGGATCTTGGGGGGGCCCCGAAGTGGGGGTGTGGGGAGAGTGGAGGGGGTCTGGAGATGCAAGTTAAGGTTTGCACTGTGCTGTGTAAGTCGACGGGACGGAATCGTGGGTCCAGCAACGACATCCGGACGGATTCTAAGGTACCTAGAGGTACTTATCAGACAATCGCAACCTCCAGTATGGGAAGGAGCACTTTTCAGAGACAGAGAACATGGAAGCACCTCCCCTTTGATGTTTGCCCTTTTGAAAATGCTTTCAGGGCCCCCACTATACCACCAAAATCTCCATTCTTCTTCCAAAACTTCCAGGTTATTCTCACTCGAGCTTCCACTCGTCCTCCAACGTGAACCGAGGTTGGACAAACTTTCCCATCATACTGGTACCGTTTGTTGCAAGCATGTATTTCTGTCCGATACGCAACCAGTTTCTACGTCCACCTTCTCAGCCCATGATTAGCAACGCCCATGGACAGCCCTCCCCTCCTCTCGAACAACCTTCTTCGGTAAAGAATAGCAGTACTAGAGTGCCTCGCAACATTGTGACCATACCACACAGCCACTCGAACGGTGATGCCCTCACAAAGATTGAAGCCTTGTTTGAGATCATGGTGGATGCTGTCAGTGCCGGCAGTCCCATTGTCATACCCTATCGGCGGTCGATTAATGCGCAGGCATTCAACCCGACTGCCTCTGCCTCAAACCCAAGGGATGGGCGGCTCATGGATTCCGTACACTTTCCCGGACGTAACCCGCAAGAGCTCCGAAGATTTGGTTAGCCACTCCACCATGTTGTTGTCGGCCAAGCTTCGCAGCACTGATGACATTGAATACAGAAGCCTTGTTCCGCATCATTGAGATTTCTCACGAAGCACTCCTATCTGGAACTCTAGTTACAAAGAGGTCTCTAATTATTGAGATTTGACCAAATGGTAGATATTATGCTGACTACGACAGGAATATTTACTACCAAAACATGGAACTGTTCAGGTCACAGAGCGTGGTCAACGAGATGGTGGACAATCTTGCTTTCACACTTGGAGTGGGACGTGACGATCTGAATATTGTACGTATTCGACACTTTCCGGTTAATTTCCTCCACTCAGGATGCTCATAGTGTTACAGGTAGCCACCGCCAAGGGCCTTGTTGCTGGCCAGGTAGAACTTATTACGCGCGGCGGTTCCAGTATAAACTGTGCCGAGTCTTCCGACAGTGTATGTATTGCTGTCTGCCTACCAGTCCTCTTAACTGACTCTTCCAGGGTGTTTTGTTACCATCAATCAGCTCAGTCGAGAAGATCGACTTTCAGTCCGTGAAATGGCTGCTGGTCATCGAAAAGGAGGTTTGACTTAGTCTACCTGTGTATACCTTTACCAGGACTCTTCTGCTGACGTGTTCGAGCAGGCCACCTTTCGAACACTCTCCGCTTCGCGCTACTACACAGTCTCTCGAGCAGGTAGTGGAATCCTGGTTACTGTAGGGCTATGACAACCTCTTTTATAGCAACGGTGCTGACAACTACACATAGGGAAAGGGATACCCCGACCTTGCTACGCGAAAGTTCCTCGCCACTCTTCACTCAGTACGACCGCGTTTACAAATGTTTGCTCTGGTCGACTTCGATCCCCATGGAATCTCTGTTCTACGAACTTACCGATATAGCAGCCAGCGTCTGAACCACGAGGAGCGGACCAAGGTTTCCGGATTAAGATGGCTTGGAATTCGCAGTACCGATGTTCTTTCAAACACAGTGGCGACGCAAGGTTGCTCCGCCAACAGTCAGGGAAGTCAATCAAGCCAAGAACTCTCGAGTCAGGAATCCGTAGCGTATTCTGTGGATGGTGAGTGCATTGTTAGGCCGGTACATGACTTATGCTTATTTATCAAACCACCCAGCATTCCAAGATGAACGTCCGGCGAAGAGGCCGAGGACTCGAAGAACGGAAAGCCACCCAAGTGACTACACAATGCCACTCAACGAAAGAGACAGGGAGAAGGCCGTCAACGTTTTGCGAGACATATGCGCTACGGCGAGACTTGACGTCACGGAGCGGGAACATAAGCTTGAACTGCAGAGAATGTTGATGCTCAACATCAAGGCGGAGATACAGGCGGTTGATGATTTCGGCGATATCACGAAATGGTTGGATGAGCGACTGTTATCACACAGCAGGGATGGGAACTCGCATTAATGGGTTCGGCATAGGTTTGGGAGAATGATCATTCCCGAGACATGACAAACGAGAAGAAAGCGATTAAGAGATGATGAATCTAAGGACATAGAAAAGATTTCCAGAAATTAGGGCCCCTTTTCATGGAGTATTCATTCGATAGGACAGTCGAATTTCTGATCTTCGAACTTTTAGTGTACGATGCTCCGCCAACTGAGCTAATCGAACAATGGCTATTAAAGAAAGAAGGTAGAAAGCAAGTTCAGAAGTTTAACAAACATCATGAGAGATACCAAACTGACATTCCGAAGCCATGCTCAACACAAAGGCGGAGCTACAAGCGGTTCGTGATTTTGGCTATACCAATAAATGGTTGGGTGAACTCGCATCAACGGTAGGGGTTGTTATTAACTTTCCTAGAGCTACAACCTCAGGTTTGACTTAAACTGTTTGTCATCTGGTGCAACCTCATACCCCGTCTCCGGCACTGAGAAAGTTTCTTCAGATCAGCTGTAAGTACGGGTTCTTCAGAGGTAGCTTCCATGCTCCGTCTGAAACCCCCGGCCTGATGCACATAACCCAGATTTCTGGACTGTCTTGGTCAGGGAACTGAACTCATTCCGCCACGAAGGGGAAGCATTCCTCTCCCCTAAATGCAGTCCTTTTACGTCGATCTGCCAAGTAATAAATTACCTAAATAATCAGATCACCGTGGCACAAACGAAGAGATTTTCAAAGTCCGAACTCTGATACTGAGCTCGCTGGAATAAATGGTCACCAAATCTTTTTCTTTTCTTCTTTTTTCTGTTTAAAAAAAGAAAAAAAAAACAATAAAGAAGAAAGGGTTTCTTCCTTAGAGAGGTTGGGCGCCTGCACTTCTGCCATATTGACCTTCTTTCAATCTTTGTCGTCGTTGTAGTGTATTAAGCCCGGTCGGACTCTTGCAGGCTTTTTCCGTGGACGCCTCCGTTGGCAGTTGGTACGAGGGGGGCGTTTGGTTGTCTTGACTTGGCCGTATGGCGGGTGCTGAAGAAGACTGGCTAGGGTCATTTGAACAGGAGGTGCGCTCTTACTGCCCGGGTACTACTTCGACGTTGATCAACTTTGGCTGTGATTGTTGAACTCAGCTTTCAGTCCAGCATCTTTGCCTCGAGGAAGATGTTTCAATTGTAGCTCGTCGGAGACCGCATGAAGCCTGTCATTTTTTGAGGATCTGATGTGATGTTATAAAGGAATACGTTATGCTTGGGTGCTGCAAGAAAGCCAAACTAAAGCAGATACATGGAGAAAATATATGCCATTGGATCATAGTGGTGATGTCTCAAGTACCTATGGTACAGCACGGTTACTGGAGAGTGCCGAAGATTGAACACTCGCTACCTATGGCTTTCTTTCCTGGTCCTGGATCGCGCTGTTCGGTTTCCCATCTCTATCAATACACGTATGGGCAGGAGCCAAGAAATGCCTGGGGAGACCTTTTCAGGCAAAAGGCCATGTTTATGTTTTCGTGATGTCCAACTGCTGAAGAGCCACTGGGAGTGAGAGGGTGTTGTTCAAGGAAACGACTCAACAATGCAGTGCATAGAAAGCTAGTGTAGTTGAGTGCTGGGCACTGCAGTGAACTGAATGGGGTAAAACGACAGATTCGGAAGGTGGAGTACAGTGTGAAGGCTGTGTATTACAGCCCGCACAGTTTGAGCCAAAAATTTACCCCTCCAAAAATTTTGCAGAGGCAACGACAGCAGGGTCTCTCTCAATGTCAGTTGTTGATTTCAGTCTGCCAGTTGCCAGTACTCCCAACAATACCATTTCGTTAGTCCTCTTATTCGAACAATCCGTTTGCTCGGCAATATCCAGCATCAGACATTTCTCAATTCATATAATCCAACCAATCACATCTCCAACCCTACTGTCTTCATCATCATCATCAACATGGCCCCCCAGTTGAACGAAGAGGAGATTGACGATCTCATCTATTTCGCCCGCGCGGGTGAGAAGGATGACTTGACCACCACACTCACTGAGCTTGCCGAGAGGGAGAAGGTTTCGGTCGCAGAGATCCTTGCAAGCGCAAAAGATGAGGGCAAGTCGACCTGCTTGCACATGGCGGCGGGCAACGGCCACTTGGGTATGTGATGAAGACCCTCCTGTTATGCAAAATGTGAATGTGCAAATCTTCAAAACTAACGTCATCGACCAGACATCGTCACCCTCATCCTCTCAGAGTTCACCTCCCGGCCAAAGGAGGAGAAGCAGGCGTACCTTGACGCCGCCAACGAGTACGGCAATACTGGTCTTCACTGGGCCGCTCTCGGCGGTCATCTCGACGTGATCAAGCTGCTGATGGCAGCTGGTGCGTCGCCGGCTCTGGCCAATGACAAGAACTACGTGCCTTTGGACCTGGCCAGCTTTGGCGAGAAGCATGACGTGGTGGATTACTTCCTCGAGCAAGCGGGTGGTCTTGAGGACAAGAACACAGCGGAAGGCCTCAAGGCCGCTGCGGAGGGTTTGAAGGTGGATGAGGACGGAAATGTCGAGTTCAAGATGTCTGTTGGTGACACTTCCGAGGCTTCGGGTTCCGGGTCAGCGCAAAACTAGGAAATACGAAGAAGGATGGTTGTTGGGGAAGCTTGAGGGTTCAGGTGTTGGATGATACCACATAAACACAATTCATGGCATTTTGGTTTTTGTTCTGTTAGGTGCATAAAATTGAAGGATAGGTAGTATAAAAGGACAAAGGTACTATGAACTGGGGAAGACAAACCCAAGCGTTGAGATGCTTCAGTGCTTATCATGTAATATGTGAGACGGAATAAGTAACAAGCGCAGAAAACGCAGAAAGTTGTTTGTAGCTCTGGTGGATACAAAAAAAAAAAAAAAAAAAAAAAAAAAAAAAAAAAAAAAAAAAAAAAAAGAAAGAGGGTCAAAATGAGACATTATGATCTCGATTCGTATCAGCTTCTCACATCCAACTGAAGTGAACCCCCACGCCCGGCCTAAGTCACCGCGGACGGGGTGAGAAAGTTCATTTGTTGGGCCTGCTATACTGCATGGTATTATTACCCCGCCTAGCTGTGGTCTTGACTATAAGAAAAGAAGAGATTGACAGTCCAACGCAAAGAAACGAAAAGGATTGTGATTCCAGCAGGCCTGAGAAATGTAGAGTAATGGAACGCCATCAAAATCAACCCTCCTTTTCGAGAAGAGAAATTGAAGTACAAGTGAACAAGTCTAGCAGCCGGATGCTGAAGCTGCCACAGTCACTGGTGTGGGTACACAAACCCACTCTCCGCACAGTTGGGTGTGGGTAAATGTGGGGTTAATGACCCTGGATCCCTGGCAGTCAATTGGCCCCTGGTCGCGGGTGTCGCTTCTGGACGGTCTGGGGGAGCCTCAACCTTAAGTGTCGGGTGCGGTGCTTTCACTTTCACTTCCCTCAGTTCAGTTCCTGGAACTAGAGGTAGTCTACCAGGGCCCGGCAGGTTCAAATGCTGCCTCCCTGCCCTGCCCCTGCTGCCAGCCATCTTCTTCAGCGCGGCGGTTAGTTGTGTGCTGCAGTGAGTGGAGGTGCTCGGTGCTACATAGGTATACCCCACGCGGCCGACCTACAATCCCCAACTCCCGTCGATGTGGAGAGGTCCGAGTGAAAATCGCCCCGGGCCGTCCAGCTCTCGAGCACCGTCGTCGTCTCTTCCGTCTGTTCTCCTCCACCCATTTTCCATCTTCCACTTTGTCCTCCGTTCCACAACCACACACACACGCGCGCGCCTGTCTCCACCACGGAAGCCATACGACATCCAGTTTTCGTCATGACCAAGAGCAGCCGTCACCACTGCTAGCCAACGACTTATGCATACAGCAATGAGCATGCATTCTTGGCTGTAGCGATTGCGCATGTAGTGGGTGACACTTGACCTCGCCCAGCCATTCAAACATGCCGGTCCAGCAACCACAACTCCCGCTCCCCGACGGCCCCGGCCCTCATGCCATCGGAATCGCCACCGGCACCGTCCGCCCTTCTACCACCTCGGTCGCCTCACCACCCCCCGGTACGGCGTATAAGCGCGCAAGCCGCAAAGGCGCGACCAAGCGATTTGCCTGTAACTATGTGGACTGCAACAAGGTGTATTCCAGGGCAGAGCATCTCCAACGCCATCAGCTCAACCACGAACCCAAAGAGATATATCGATGCGATTTTGCCGGCTGCGAACAGCAGTTCGTTCGTGCCGATCTCCTATCACGCCATAAGAAGCGGCATTCGGCCTCCTACATTCCCCGGAACCGCTTACCGAGCTTCAGCACCCCCAAAGACCATCATGACCTGCCCACTCCAGGCCAGTCAACCTCCTCTCAGGGCCAGACGCCCGCCTCGTCCACTTCTCACCAGGTAGCCATCGAGTCTCGCTCCGTCTTCCAAGGTGCCCCCCATGACGCTGCCATCCTCCTCATTCCTGATGCCCGCTCGCAACAGGCGCAATCGCAACACCAGGCTCTGCCGTCTCTGCAGCATCTCCAGTCCCACCATCAGCAACAGGGACACCATTCACACCATCAGAGCTCGTCGGCCATGGACCAGCATGCAAGCCCCCACTGGGCATCTCCAACTGCCCATGCACTTCCGCCAAAGAATGAGTATTTCCAACAAACTGTAAACCATGGCCATATAGCTGGCCAGCAACCGCCCCTTCTACCATATAACCCCACTGTCGACTTCCCCAGCGAGGACCTGGCCAGAGAAAACTTCGCCGTTTGGCTGTTCAACCCGCAAGACTACAACTGTGATCTCAGCGTCTCCCATCTTCCATTTCTCGATGGCGGACTCGAGTCGGCATTGAACAACAACATTCACTACGACTATGACTCCATCACCAGCGGTCGCTCTCAGGTCGATAGTACTCCCACGCGGGCCACCGAGTCCGACAACGATTTCATCACGGAGGCCCGACTCCAGGAAATATCCAGCCTGTTCTTCGCATATAATGCGAAGCAGTTGAGATGCAGACCCAATAGCCTGCGCATCACAGAGGTTGTCGACAAGAGCGGCTGTGGAACTATGCCGGTCCTAAATCTCGATATGACGCGCGATTGCTTACAAGAGTATTGGGACCATGTGTCGGCTCGCCTCCCCATTGTTCACCAACCCACCTTCTCTTACAATAAGTGCTCGGTGTACCTCCTCCTAGTCATGATTGCGCTGGGAGCTGCGTCGCTTCGCATGAGAAACTGCGGCGACTGCTACACTCATTACGACGCTGTTGCGGACATAATCGTCCTCGGTGTGCGGTTGGACATACTGGGCACGGAAGACGCGATTCCGCCCATAGCATTATGGGTTGCGCAGGCGTTAGTCTTGCTCGAATTCTACGAGAAGCTCTACTCATCCAGACTCCTACACGAACGAGCCCAAACCTACCACCCAGTCACTCTCAACCTTCTACGTCGAGGAAGTCCACTCATCGGCCGCTCAGGTAGCGAATCGCCTCCAGAACCAACCGGCTCAGCAGATTACAACGGCAACAGTACTCAAAATGTCACGAACCTGGACTCCCGGACCTGGTGGTCTCGATGGGCGCAAACCGAGTCAATGCATCGCGTTGTCTTTGCTGCTTTTATGTTGGATATCACTCATGCAGCCATGTTTGGCCACAAAGCGGATATGGTACCCTATGAAATACAACTACCACTACCATGTGATGATAATCTGTGGTCGGCTTCGAATCCCGATAATGTCCGCCAGCTCGATCAAAACCTCCGAATGTATGGCGTTAAGCCAGTATCGTTTCTCGAGGGGCTTAAACTCGCAATTCACGGCAAAGAAGTCATGACCCATTCATTTGGCCGCATGATCATCATGTCAGGTCTCCTCAGTGTCGGTTGGCATCTCCGACGCAAAGAAACACACAATCTGATGGATCTTACAAAGATTCCCAACAGCAAAAGTGACAGCTGGAAGATGACTCTATTGAGCGCGTTTGATCAATGGAAGGCCTACTTTGACAAAGCCCAGGGGTCTTTGGGAGGGTCGAACATGGTTGATCCCATTGTGCCCTATACCGGCTCAAACGGCCCGATTCAGAGTGCCGCAGTGCTCTATCATTTGGCGCAGTTCAGTTTGTTTGTTGACATTCTGGACTGCCAGATCCTGGCCGGCGCAAAACGTCTTTTGGGCAAGAAAATATCAGATCAAGCCTACATCAAGGTCGTGCCCAAAATGAAGGCCTGGGCATGCATGCCAGGCACTCGCCACGCGATTCTTCATGCCTACAAGGTACTCCACTGTATTCTTGTTGACCCACGAGGTAACAAGGGCGAGCAAACCTGGCAAAACAAAGGCAACGGGCCTCCACCAATGACTATGCAGCCATACTCTTGCCGCAATGAGCCTGATCCGCACCGGCCGTGGATCATGTATTTCGCTGCCCTAAGCATCTGGGCTTTTGTTCGTGCGTCTACACTTACTAGTGCTGCGCCCGTCTCGAGCATCTCTTCTCGCTCCAGGAAACCCGAGCAAGTCCACTTCAATCGCGTTGCCGCGTATCTCTCCAAAGTCGCAGCTCTTTCCGAGTTGCCGGAATCCGCCGCGGCTGGCCTCGAGGATGGGTTACCTGAATTGCTTGACGTCCTGTGCTCAGTCCTCTACGAAGCCAACTCGGAACTTCTCAAAGAAGCATGTGAGCGGCTCACTTGCTGCAAAGACATTCTTACCTCAGAGCAGTGAATGCGGTATACAGATGGGCAAACACTTCCTGCACCCAAAAGGAACGGGTCACATGGCACACTTGGAAGACGATGTATGTATGCTTCATTTCTTTAATGTAATTGACGGTAAACTGAAGCAGTGATCTGACCATCTGCGAAGTTTAGAACTCTATCGACACACCAATATGCATGTGGGAAAGCCCAATCGCACCTGCTAGCCGGTAAAGAAATGACCCTGTGAATCCATGCCAAACATCCATCGACTGCGTTCGGCGGTGTTAATCTCAGTCACAGCTTGAAGTAGCCCCTCCACAACTTCTTCAGAATGCCCTTGGGATCCCACTTCAGTGCGACTCGTTTGAGCTTGGCGTGATTATCCGCTCCATAACTCTCGAACACGCTCTGTTTGTTACCGGCGTAGTTGGCGTAGACAAAGCCATGACTCAAGCCCCTGCTCTTAGCAAGGTCGTTGATTTTACCAATCAATTCCTCAAAGCTTCTCTCCATCAAGTCATCAAGCGCACGATCTGCCCACTGTGCCGCTAATTGGATCAGCATCAGGGGGCCATCGCTCTGCTTCAGACCCAGCGCGTTCCCGCCATTTACCTCCATGGCCTTGAGCACGTTGAGCGGGATGGCTTGATACACCAAGAAAGGGGTCACCGCAGCGCCCTTTGCGACGGCTACAAGTTTCTCTACATGGTCCTGCCAGAGCGGCACGATGTCGGTAAGAAGGGAAGGATCAGTAGCTTTGATTGTCGTATCCCACCATGTCTGGCGGGAACCATACGGAACGTCAATCTCACGAGACAAGGTCGAAGTGTTCACGATGGATTGAGACTTCATGATGGTCGGCAAGGACTCGAAAGGCACGAACACTCCAGGGACAGTCTTATGGGCACTATCCGCTGTGTTCGGCAAGTCTGCATGGTACAGGTCGCTAATCACCGCGTAACCACCCAGCATATCCATGTGCGTCAACACCATGTAGCTGTGGGCCTTGTTATCGCTCGGCATGCCGTTAACAGTCAGATTCTGATACGCGGCAATGGCGGAGGCGTTGGCTGCGCCAGGGATTATGAGCCTGTTGTGCCATATGTTGCCGCCTGGTTGCTCGTACACTGCCATCTCGAAATTGGTTACGATGCCAAAGTTGGAGCCGCCCCCGCCGCGCAACGCCCAATACAGATCCTTATTCTCAGTGGGAGAAGCATCGACGATGAGTCCGGAAGCGACAACGACCTCGTAATTGCGCACGTTGTCGCACGCCCAACCGTACATTCCAGAGAAGTACGATATGCCTCCGCCGAGAATCAGACCGCTGACCCCCACATCGGCCACACGGCCGCCCACGACGACAAGCCCCAGCATATCGAGGGCCTCGGAGACGTTGATCCATCTGTTTCCAGCGCCAATCAATACCGTCTTGCGATCCGATGATACGTTGAGGGTGGTGAGGTACATCAGGTCGACGGTAACGCCGCCGTCAGAGTTGGAACCGCCTGCGAAAGCAGTGTGGCCGCCACCCTTGACGGAGAACTGAGTGTTCAGTGAGGCAAGTACCTTCACGGTCGCCGCAACTTCGAACGCATCTTTAGGCGTTACGAAGCAGGCGGGTGCGACGTTGTCGGCATGCCGGTTAGACCAGTAGCTGTTCTCCTGGGCATATGTGGGCGAGCCGGGATAATTAACGCGCCCTTGAGGGAGAGCAAGGTCGATAGCTTCGCACTGGATGAGGATCATGTCAGTTTGGGCTCAGGTTGCAACAAGATGCTGGGGTCTTACTGCGACGTCTGATGACGGAGACCTCCGAGTGCAGCTTCCTGCGGTCGTGAGGACGAGGGCACCAAACAAGATCTTGTAGAGACGTGAGGACAGCATACTGAGGGTTGGGAATGGTGGTCCTCAGCCTTCCATGAGTGGTTGAGAGAATGGAAGATGGAAGTAACTACGCAGGTCGAGGTGTCTTTGTAGCTTGAAACAATGTTCCACGAGGGCAGGAACCTCTCGCCCGGACCGGTGCATTGGCTGCTTCTCACCGTATGCATCTTCGCTTCCGTCCGAGATTCCGAATCATGCGGTTTGATAGCATTTACGGCGGATATGGGATGGAAAGCTTTGCCAAATCAAGAAGATACCGATCGAACTTGGTTCTAGCTTCAATTAGGCGAAGAAGCTAGAGTCTGATATCCCAAACAGCCGGATCCGTTGGCATCAAACGGCACAGCTGTCAAAACTGAGCGTGCTTGTCGATACTGTACACTACGCGAGCTGGTGGTGGCGGTAGCAAGGGCTGTTCCACGAATTGATCTTTCATATGCGGCCTAGAACGCATGTGAAGATGCGGGACTAATCGTACTATCGGGTTACTCTCAAAATACCTCTACCCATTGTTCCAAATAGGAATGTCGATAAAACTCCAGAACCATGGAAGTCCTTGTTTTTGCACTCGGACAAGGGACGTGCCGGAAAAGTGACAGTGTTACGTCCCCTTCATGCCTTTGATCATCAATTTCCATTCGCGGAGGTTTCGATAGCGTCATGACGAAAAACGCATTTCTCTGCAGGTGGCCTCTGATGAAGGGAGTTTCAACTCGTCTCATACAACACATATCACTCGATCCTCAGCATACATACATACATACAATATGGAAGCTAGGTAGGTAATAAACCACTCGAAGCCGTTACCGGCCGGAAGTCCGGCATACCTTCCGGCATTGATAAATCCGCCCTACCCAAGGTCAAGGACGGAGTCTGGTGTTCAGACCCGAGGAGGAAGTGAATGAACTGGAGAAATCGAGCCAAGTAAAGGGGGTATACACTACAACGAAAACAAAGACACTGTGCACTTTTCCGCCACTCATCCGCTTCCATTCAGACTGCCAGCTGGATGTACTATATAGGTACACTTGACTGCTTGCTCGGTACCTAGATAGTTTTCGCGAATGTACGAGGTCCGATAGAGAATTTAGTCCATTGCAACATAGAGTTTAGTATGTTCTAATAGCACTCACTGTACGTTGAAGTTGCAGTTAGGTAGGTAGTTGTAGGGTTTCCAAGAGAAAAAGAAGAATAGTAGGATTAGTAGAACCTACCGCTCAAAAGACTACCTAGTCTAGGTAATCACTACACTTATCTAACTACCTACATATCCACTTTTCAGCGAACTTGCTGTGGTGCTAGCTTTTATGTTGCCAGTTGCTGTGACTGCTCCGCCGTATTCAGTTATGGTAGTGATCCTAGGTACTGCGGTGGTACGGACTTGTCAGGTAATGTCATCATACCTGTAGCCGCCTCTCTCTCTCTCTCTCTCTCTTATGGAATTCGGTTGGCGTTTGTAGCAACATGGGACAATGAAATTAACGAGCGCTTAAGACATCACAGATTGGAAGCCTCTTTTCCAAATATCTGCCTCTTGTCGCTTGTGTCTGTCTTGTGTCTAGTGTTCGTTATAGGTAAGACTTTCAATCAAGGTTGGAAGGAAAAACAAAAAGAAAGCAAAAAAAAAAAAAGAACCCAATACTGGCAAAACAAATAAATGCAGTATTATACCGTATTAAGTCTCTTGACTGGAGATTTGCTGCTGGTTGAGAGACGCGAATGGCCTAAGAGGGTATTCGGTGGTAACATACAAGGGTTGAACGAACACTCGGGGCCGATACATCACTTAAGCTTGTTCGCATCGCTGTTTGAATTTATTTGTTTATGTATTTATATAGAAATCTTTTCCTATCTACCTATCTGTACATGTTCATTTTTCCATAGGCCCAGAAGCATGGTTACAAAGTCACAACGCTATTCTTCTCAATCTTCCCCTATAGAGTAACAGGTACTTGTATCTCCTTCCGCTCACGCTCCTGCGTCCGCTGGCACTTCTTCCTGTTTATGTATATTTCCCCCGTCCGTTCAAGTGGTAATCTCCTCCGAAATCAACTGGTACGCTTCAAAGTAACAGATAGTCCTGAGCAACCATTCGTTCCCCCAATCCGTTGACATGTTGAAGATGTACTCCTTTACCGGCTTCCGGAGATGACCTGTACATATAAGGTACAGCGACTCAAAGTATTTATCGAGTACTGGGCCATCATCAGCGGCCATACTGGGCGGTACGGACGACGGGTCTTTGTTGAGTTTTGTTGTCGTTGGCTTGCTAAAAGTGATTGTGCCGTCCTCTGCGGCCTCGGCTACCGTCTTCGAAACAAGATCCTAGAAAGCCTTCCTCCTCACAGCGGGAAAGGATAGCACAAACCACGGCTTCTCTCGGATAGCATGTAGCGTTGGTTCTGCGAGTGGTCTGGCTTCTTGAAGTTGCGGTTCAGGTTTGGTCCAAACCCCCCAAAAAGCAGCCTCGAGGTTGCAAACTGGAACTTGGTCAGCTCCCTTAGCCTCGACAAAAAGGCCATCTCCTGCCACGGGATGAATGCTATGTCCGACACCGACGGGTGCGGAATGTAGTGGGTGAGCACAGCCCGACTGAGGTCTTCCATTTCACCCATGGGGATGCGGATCTCCAGCATCTGCACATCTGCACCACCAGCGAATTTGGCGCCGTCAACGGTCTCAACGCGCTTGTCGAGCCGGTGCACAGCCCACTTGTACTCAGCCAGCGCGTGCTCGGGGTGACACATGAAGAAGACGAGGTCTGCTCTTTTGTGGGCCCATCTTCTCCGCGACATCACGAAAGCCGCTCTGTTTGGGGTGTGGCGGTCGCCGGTAATATTGTGATAGAGAAAAGGTTCCCGCTCCAACTCCCTGGGTACTCCTACCAAGCTGTCGACGTTGAAACCCCCCACAGGGCCGAGATTACCAGAGCTAGACATTCCGGTTTTCTTGAGCTGCATACCGGTCACGACTTTGTACAGTATCAAGTGATCCTTTGTTGTGTATCTTTTGCTGTCTTTGCGAACATGGCAGGCGCAAGTAGGAGCATCCGGCGGTCCTCCGAGCCCTGCGAGAAACGTAGATTCGAGGACTGGTTCTTCGCAGCCAAGGGTTTTTGTGGTGTAGAAATTAGGCACCTCGTTTTCCTCTTTGTCTGGGTGGCCACTGTGCGCCAAGAGTGAGATACGGTCGTCTATCTCCCGTTTGCGTTGCCCCTAGCTGGCTTGTAACATATTTCCATGACTTGGACGAGGATGACAAGAATTAAGGATGAATGCCCCAGTGGTAATGTTTCCATATCCGAGCTGGTTTTCCCCTCGAGGTGTGGTATACTTCTGTCAACAAGTGCCAACGCTTTCGCAGGGTGCCCCAATCCAGTACTTGCAGGATTCGTTTAGTCGTTGGGCGCGGAAACAAGGGTCCATGATCATGTCGACGAAGTGCTGGGAGAGACCATGGCTGTTTGTCTCCATTCGTTATCATCGTCGCTGAATGTGTCGGGGACTGAAATTTTATTGGCAACGTGGGAAATTCCAAGGCGCCTGATTTTTCGTTGCTGTGAAGGTAGAGCCATTGTTGCCACAGCAGGTCGGCCATCTTGTCACTGAAGCCAAGCCAGATGAGCGCTTCCCGCGAAATAAAAGTCATTGGTATCTTGAGCATGTCGGACGGCTTCGTTGGGGATTTGCGGAGCGCATCTGAGATGTCATCGTGCCTGAGGAAGCAGCCTTTTTGCAGTTCATGGTATCCGATCTCATGGTTCAGAACCAACAGGCCGTACTCTTGCAGACCACGGGCGTCGTCCTTCATCAGAACAAAACATGATCGTACGGCATTGCGCGCCACTATCAAAGAAGAGGAAAATATCGATATCAAGATAAAGATTGAGAAGGCAGAAATGGGTGGTGTATCCAACGGGTACGGGGCTGGTTTGGTGGAAAGATTGGGGAACAGAGAGAGAGTTGTGGGATTCAAGCCCACGGGTATCATTTGAAGTTGGCACATCCAGCAACGCAGCTTCTGACTAGGGCTTTGGGACCTGCCCATCAGCATCATCAGCATCATCAGCATCGACATCATCGTCTGTTCCTTCCACCTTATCACCCTTCCTTACTCCCCTGATCGGCCACCCCTCTGCCTGCCTCTTTGCCCACTTGACTGCCTTCTGGTGCTTCTTGCTCTTGAGGTGCTTCTGCCACTGTTCTTCGATTCGAAACTCCTTCTCGCACACCTCACATGTCTTGTTGCATACTGTCTCGGGTCGGTTGCTTCTTTCCAACTGCTCAGCCAGCACCTCTTGTGCGGTGTCCGATAACTCTTCTGGTCGCGGTAGCGGCTGATTGGCAAGATGTTTGGCTAGAAGGGAACTTCCTTTCTCGGCTACTTCAGAGTGCCAATGGGCAATGTTGGACGAGTCCAAAAGATAAAATTTGGACAAAAGATTCTCTTCCTGAAGGGCTGCAATGGTCTTTCGAGCAATCCATCGGATTTGGTACTTTGCATACTGTCGGGTTGCTGTCTTGGTGTCCTCGATTCCCTGTTGCTTGAGTTTCTCAAGTGTGGCTTGTTGAGCGTGGGTTTCGGTAGACTTGACGGTGGATAGATATGATTCGAATTGGCGGAATCCGATGGACTGCCAGATGCCCTTGGTGCGGTCGACAGTGTCACCAGCTGCGAGACGGCGCTGTAAATAGTCATAGACTGACGATGTTTCGTCCAAAAGACCATTGGCTACCATCTTGTCTACACGCTTGTCAAGGCGCTCATTGAGCACATCGGGCTTGGCGTAGAGCCAGAAGAGGAGCAAATTCCAGGGGCTCGGTGGCTGCTGGGCGCGCTTGGCCTCTTTCCGAGCGCGCTGTTCGGCATAAATGTCGGAGGCACGACGGCCAGTGGTAAGGTAAATCTCGAGCGAGTTGCGAATTTTGCGAATGTCTTTCGGATGCCATCGCTCGGCCATGACTGGGTCGACTTCTTGTAGCTTGGCCAGCATGACCTCGGCGGACTCGCGAAGGATGGGGTGTTGGCTTGCGAGTTCTTCCCGTGTAGTCTTGGCGGCGGCTGTCTCTAATTCGTCGGTCGTCGCAGGATCCAACTCAACCAGCTTCTCATCGAACAGCAGGCCGTCGAGGTAGTACGAAGTTCCTCCTACTACAATGGGCAGCTTTCCCCTCGACCTGATATCTGATATGATCCTCGTTGCTTCGCGTTTCCAGCTGGTGACAGACCATGGCTCCTCGTCGAGTCCAATGTTGCCGAGGAGGTAATGGGGGATGCCGCGCTGCTCTTCGGGAGTAAGCTGGTTGGTGATGATGGGGAGGCCTCGATACATTTGCATGGCGTCGGCATTGATGATTTCGCCATTGAATCGGGTCGCTAGTTCCACGGCAAGCTGGAGCCATGATAATTATAATCAGCGCACAGGGTCACGGAGACGGGGCGAGAAGTAACTTGAATGGTGATCGAATGGCTGGTGAAGTAGATTTATGGAGGTAGCTGCCGTACATCAGACTTGCCGGTGCCCGTGGACCCGTAGATGACAACCAGAGGGTCAGCCATTGTTGCTGTGCGAAAGACGGGACGGATGGCCTTGGAGAATATGGGAATGGTCCACCTCATTGGCTTTCGTTGAAGAAGGTTGTCGAGGTACTGAGGCGCATTGCTCTAGAGCGTTGACGAAATGGGAAAAAAGAAAACAAAAAAGTTCAACATAATGGAAATGAATTGACAATGACACCGGCAGGCATCAACCCCACCAAGCCCACCTTCAAGCGCAAAGTTGACAGACGGGTTCTGTTAGGGATAAGAGAAATGGCATCCACTGACGCTGACTCCTAACCCCTGCGACTGTCCCTGCGGCTGTCCCTGCGGCGGCTGTCCAGGCTTCCCCAACGACCTACGGTTGGATTCCAGTTTCAACAAGGGGCGGCTGGAAAGTGGAGGGATGGATGCCTTGGTTCAATTGTGGACAGCCGCCCGGCCCGGATCTTGCCTGCCGAAGGAGCTCCCTAGTTTTGGGTGCTAGCTCTCCCCGCCCCTGCAAACGTCAGAAGCCCGTTCCGCTGCAGCTCCAGAAGGCTGGCTGGCCATCATGTGCAATTCGCGGCTATGATTGGTCTCAAGTCACGTGTAGTGGGTCCATTCCTCCCAAGAATGGACACTAGTAGCAACCGGGACCCTCCAAATTGGACACATCACACTTGGGCGACTTTTTGGACAGATCTCGCGACGCACCGCCTTCCGCCTTCCGTCCCTCGGCCAGCTTCCACTCTTCCACCCGACTTCTTTAATCGCCAACTCCTCATCCTCCACCTCACCCTTCCTTTCCACTTTCATTCCTTGCTTGAACGTATCTTCAACGCAGCGCCGACAACACTCTCTGCGCTTCCAACTCTACAAAGGGCTGTTGTCGCCCGTTTAATTTAATCTTCCTTCTTTTTACCCTTTTCTTCTTCCTTCTCTCCCCACACACGCCGTTGCCCACCATGAGTTCCCGTAAGTTGCCATCACATCGACCATGTTGGACACACGCGTAGGCGCGTTGGCGATAACCAGTCCGTCCGTCCGTCTGTCCGTGACTAACCTCCGGCCCGCCATGTAGTACGGTTCCTCGATCTCGTCAAGCCGTTCGTGCCGTTCCTCCCCGAGGTTCAGCAGCCCGAGACCAAGATCCCCTTCAACCAAAAGTTGATGTGGACTGGCTTGACCCTGCTCATCTTCTTGGTCATGAGCCAGATGCCCCTCTACGGCATTGTCTCGTCAGACACGTCCGATCCGCTATACTGGCTGCGTATGATGATGGCGAGTAACAGAGGTACCCTGATGGAGCTCGGTATCACCCCCATCATCTCCTCCGGCATGGTCTTCCAGCTCCTCGCCGGCACCCACATGATCGACGTCAACCTCGACCTCAAGGCCGACCGCGAGCTCTACCAGACGGCCCAGAAGCTGTTCGCTGTCATCCTTTCTATCGGTACCGCCACTGTCTACGTCTTCACCGGTCTCTATGGCCCTCCCAGCGACCTCGGTGCCGGTATCGTCTTCCTCCTCATTCTCCAGCTCGTCGTGGCCGGCATGATCGTCATTCTCCTTGATGAGCTCCTCCAGAAGGGTTATGGTCTCGGCAGCGGTATCTCGCTGTTCATTGCCACCAACATCTGCGAGTCCATCATGTGGAAGGCTTTCTCCCCCACCTCCATCAACACCGGCCGTGGCCCCGAGTACGAGGGTGCCGTCATTGCCCTCTTCCACCTCCTCATGACCTGGGACAACAAGCAGCGTGCTCTCTACGAGGCTTTCTACCGCCAGAACCTCCCCAACATCATGAACCTGCTCGCCACCCTCGTCGTCTTCGCCGCCGTCATCTACCTCCAGGGCTTCCGCGTCGAGATCCCCGTCAAGTCTTCGCGCCAGCGTGGTGCTCGTGGCTCTTACCCCATCCGCCTCTTCTACACCTCCAACATGCCCATTATGCTGCAGTCCGCTCTCTCCTCCAACGTCTTCCTGATCAGTCAAATGCTCTACTCTCGCTTCTCCGAGAACCTTCTGGTCCGTCTTTTCGGCGTCTGGGAGGCCAAGGAGGGCACTGCCCAGCTCTCTGCCGTTTCTGGTCTCGTCTACTACATGAGCCCCCCTCTCAACTTCAAGGACGCTCTCCTCGACCCCATCCACACCGCCGTCTACATCGCCTACATGCTCACTGCCTGCGCCGTCTTCTCCAAGACCTGGATTGAGGTTTCCGGCTCCAGCCCCCGCGATGTCGCCAAGCAGCTCAAGGACCAGGGTCTCGTCATGGCCGGCCACCGCGAGCAGAGCATGTACAAGGAGCTCAAGCGTATCATCCCCACTGCTGCCGCTTTCGGTGGTGCTTGCATTGGTGCTCTCTCTGTTGCCAGCGACCTTATGGGCGCTCTCGGCTCCGGTACCGGTACTCTCTTGGCTGTCACGTAAGTTTTGTCACCTGATTGCGGATGAATGATCAATTGCTAACGTTTTCCCTTTCCAGTATCATCTACGGCTACTTCGAAATTGCCGCCAAGGAGGGTGATCTTCAGGGTATGAAGGGTATGATCATGGGTTAAGAGACCCAGATATATGCCTAGGTATCATATCAAGAGGTATCAAAGACCTCGAATCAAGTCAGCCATGATGACGAAGGCAATCCTTGATACGGGTTTGCCGGATTGGCTACCTGATGGTACTATATGTGGAATATAATGAGTGGAAAGAAATCAAGATAAGCCTATGTCGTGCTGTGTGTTTGTGTAACTCAAATGTGTATTATACTACCTCGGGAAAAACCAAAAGGTCCACAAAAAGGGTGGAGTCATTAGGAGCACTTGTTAGAAGCGGGCAGGCGGATGGGATGGGGGTTAGGGAAGGCAATTGCTATCTTTGTCTGGCCGTCAACATATTGGGTGTATAACATGAATAACGAACACAAGAGTTCGAGGGGTAATTGCCTCTAGAGGTTATGAATGCCGCCAGTCCTTTGTCCACTGTCTTCCTCTCCAGGCCATCTGAACCCGAACCTGAGCCTGTACCTGAACCTGGCTCTAAACTGGAGCACCTGAGTCTTAGCCCCAACATCGAGGATCCGCCCTCAACATCAAGTCCTCGATCTCCATCTCATCATCAACCATCCCTTTCACCCTCAATCAGAATTTCCCAACTCCAATTCCAACCTCAAGATGTGTTTAAGCCCAGTTTTTTTCAACGTCTGTACTAAATCCTCGCTCACATCTTGACCCCTCCTACAGTATCCACTTTGAGTCTGCCTCAGCCTCAGAATCTACTTTCCTCCGGCTCCTCCTCCGAAGCCCCGGGGCGACCTCGTAACTGAAGTCCTAACAAGAACAAAACAGGTTCAGAGTGATATACTTGGAAGGTCGACACTACCAACCTGCCAAACATACCTACCTAAGTAGGTACCTTATACATACATCGGGATGTCTGCCGTCATCATCATACGTATCTATTCCGTCCGTATACCCCAACCAACCAAGTTCCACGTCCCCTGGCCGAGCGGCCGGTGAAAAAGAAGAATGTCTACCCAAGGTGCGCGGCGGTGCCGGCTTTTGCTCTAGTGAGTTGAGTGCTTGGTTTGATTTGATTTGATTTGATTTGGTTTGGTTTATATAGGCAGGTATGTCCTTGATCTGACTAGACGTCGTTGGGAGATGGTTGGCCTTGTTTGCGCTTTGTTAGTTTAGTTTAGCTTTATTTAGCCGGGAAGTTTAGAAAGTCTAGTGGACTTGGAAGTTGCTTCTAACCTCCTGGTCTGAAATATGGTATGGTATGGTGGCTTCCGGGTCCGTTAGTGTTGGGTTGAGACTGGAAAAGAAAAGAATGGAATTGAATCTTGTTGAGCTGGATGCGTGGCAATGGGAACGGTGAGACTAAGGGGAAGGAGGGATTCACGGGATGGGATGGGAGAGGAAGGAATGAATGGGGAGAGATCGAGCTGTCACATCATCTAGGAGAGATTGGAGAAGACGAACATAACAGGGTGAGAAGCGGGCGGGCGGACGGCGGTTCGATATGACACAAAGAGCCACCATTGTGTCATAAACGGACCAAGAGGAAAGGTAATCATCGAGAAAGTCATTGGTATTGTTTTTCCCACACTATATGCTCAGAAGCAAGCAAAAAAGACGCCAACCAAGTTCCAGTTAGTCAAAATGACTAGACTGAAGGAAAGAGATCCCGTATCCGATAACGCCACACAGAGGAGGAAGAAGACAAATCTCTGCCCAACTTGTCTCTCCTTTTTTTGAAAATCCGAAAGAGAAAGGCGAAAAGAACATGCAATATAGATCAAGCATCAGAAAGGTCTTTCTCCAGGATCCAGAGAATCCGAACAAACAAGCTAGTTCAGTCGGTCGGTTGCCATCCCGCCGCTGCCGCTGCCGGTTGCCATTATTGTCTTGTGTCATCATCTGAAAAGAGCCCCCCCGGTCGTTGTGGATTGCCAATTCCACTTCCAAAATATTGTAAGAAAGCCGTCTGCCAACGATCGGCTCGATTGAAAATCCAACGGGAGGATCGAATTCCAACGCTGCAAGACAGGAGAGTAGCAGCCAAAAACGAAATCGTGGTCGTGGAAGCAAGATCAAACTGGTCGAGCACAGAGACTGAATCGAGCACAGCAGCGAAAAAAAGGCGGACAAGAAGAGAAGGTTGTTGGTCAACTACTTCTTGTAGCTACCGCAAGCCTTGCCGTTCCTTTGCTTGGAGTTGGCCTCCTCGTTCTCCATGTTCTGGACCATCTTGTAGTACTGGTCCAGATAGAACTCGTCCGTGTGGTTGGCTTCGAGCATGGCCTTGATCTTCTTGTCGAAATTGTCCTCCTGCTTGAGCATGTGTTGGTCTAACATGAGGGAGAAGACGGCGGCCTTGGCATTGAACTTGAAATTGCCAGCTTCCTTCCTAAGAAAGTTGTTTTTGTCGTCTTTCATCTTAACAATGTTGTTGTTGTGGGGGTTGGCATCGTCCGCGACGACGAGTCTCAGGCCGGACGCGAACAGAAGACGAGTGGCGGCATTGACGTAAAACTCGGTCTTGATTTCGGTCAATGGATCCTGCTGGCCACGGTCACTCTACTCGGTGGTCTTGTTGAGAGCCTCTGTTCGCAACGCAACGTCAGCAACTCCTTTTCACTGGCCCAATTAAGTGGGTGTGGGAAGACATACTCTGAGCGAGAAGGACCGCAAAACGGCGGCGGAGGGTAATACGGTGACGAGACCACTTGTCGTCGGGAGAGAAGCGAGCGGGGTGGGCGCTCTTGGTGACTTGGCCGTCGAGGACCTTCTTGAGGGTGTACTGGCGCGCGAGCGGCTTGCCGTCGGCGTTCTTGGCGGGGACATACATCAAATGCATTTTGACGGTTTGTTTGTGTGTAATGCGATGTGGTATGATCTGGCGAGCTGGAAAGGTGTGGTAATGTGGGATGGAGAAGGTGAGGTTGTCGTGAGAGTTGTCAGATCAATCTGCTGCCTTTCGATAATTTTCGACGTTGCCGCGCCGACGATGGAAAAGAAACTGCAACGAAAAATGGAGTGGTCTGTGCACTACTGTCGCTTCAGGCAGGCGGTGGAGGAACAGATGCCCCATATTGCAAGGCACGTTTAACTGGAGAGGGGAATTAGTGGGGTTTCAAATCGATCCCCTGTTCATATCGCTGTGGGATTGGAAGGCACGGAACTTCCAGATCTTGAACTTTCTTTTGACTTTGCCCTGCACCGCAGGCACTCGTCTTTGGACGGATTTGAAGATTGGATCATGGCTCATCTCTGCATTCCACGCCCAAAATTGTTCTGCCTGAGACCATGATTAGTCATGGCTCAGTGTCCCGTGGGTACTGAATTTAAACTGCATTGACCACGGTAGTTCATCAACGTGCCCCTGCCGCGAACAAAGACCAGAACAATGTCTTTCTGATCCTCACGACGGTTCTTGTCCCCCTGTTCCACACTTTTCGTGGTCTACCAACATGACCAAGTCACGACAATATGCTGTGTCGCTATTGTTCAGACCTTGTCTGGGGCATAGCCATGATCAATGCCTCTTGCAAAGAGTTGACTCCCGCTCTTCCAGCAGAATCACACAAAATGCCGAACAATGCCCTTCACAGTTCTCCTTTCACCGGAGTGTTCTCCCCTGATCCGTACACAACCGTCCTTGATCCATTTTGGTATCCCGAACAGCTTGTCGTCAACCCCATGGCGTCAATTTGAGACAAGCATAAATACTCTTTGGTTTTTTCACCAACATCCGAAATGGTCTCGCTTATCGTCACGGCAACAAAAGGTCTTGAATCAACAAGACGTCAAACAAGCTCTCACGGGAAGAAGCATCCCATAGAAGAAGAAAAGGTAACCACCCCATCCCACAACTAACAAACCACTCCCAACCACCATCGGACATCCCCAGACACGCAACCAAAATGTGTCAAGGCCGCATAATCTCCCACTTCTGCCCCTCCGCCCTCGCCGGCGACCCCCGCTGTCCTGCCTACCGCCTCACCACCTTGATCGGAGGGTCCAGCAGGTCCGGCATGCGCATTCCCGCATGGTCGTACTACTTCGACTCGGCCACCGCTCATTGCTGTGGTCGCCATTCTCCGCGCGTCGACTGCGGTGACTGTCCCTACAACACGTACGGCCGACGTAGTGACGTTGCCCGCCCAGGGCAGGAGGTGTCGGTTTGTGTGATGCAGGGAGAGAGTATGTGCCCGGTTTGTACGAGACGGTTTGAGCGGGAGAGGAGGGAGGCTGGGGAGGAGACGGAGGGGTGGGCGGTGAGGGAGATGTGGAGAGGGAAAGAGAATAGGGAGAGGGAGCGATTGGAGAGGATGGAGAGGGAGGAGAGGATCGAGGAGGGAAGACTGATTGGGGAGATGGAGAGATTGAGAGTTGAGGATCGGTTTGGGAGTGTGGAGGATGTGGAGGTGTTGAGGAGGGAGTTTGAGGGGATAAGGTTTTGTTGATGGGGAAGGTAAGTGGTTGTAGGACTGAACATCCTCCGAGGGTAGGTCTGAATGGCTCTTTTAAGAATATGGTCGTGGGCTGCGTATGAGTGGGAACTGTTTTGGCTTACAAGGTTCAAGTATGTGGTAGATCATACTCGTGAGTTGGGTACGTCCCTTTCAGTCGTTCACTTGCATCAATCAAATCATTCCACTCCTGAACACGGGTTACTTGCAAGTGACTGCATGATGCTCGTTCTAAGCTGGTAATTTGGCAAAGGAGACCATTTTCTTCGAACATATCAACGAGGACTGCCCTACATGATGGCATGCTCTGGGTATGGTGTAGCGGTAACATCGTTGACTCTCACTTCTCAGGAGTGACTGCTCTCTCAACAGCCCCGGGTTCGACTCCCGGTATCCGAGTCTCAATAATCTTTTTGCGATTGATGCCTCCATCATTGTGATGTGACAGCGATGGCCAATTGCTCTTTTTCTTTTTTTTCAATCTTTTTCTATCTTGCCAGAATCTGCTTTGATCTGTCACTCATACTTTCCCTCCTATTTTTCATGTGCATTCTCCATTTATTTCCGCGGCGGTTGAATGATGCCACATGGACGAACAATAACACAAAACACCGCACTACAATTCCTTTCTCCCAGCCATGAACAACAAAGAACATCGCCCGATCTTCCATCATCAAACCGTCCAACATCACTCACTTCGGATTAGGAGCAGCGCCGACAGCCTCAACCTTCCTCTGCAACTCCAAAATCTCGGCAATCGTCAACGGTTTGTCGGACCTCTTGAATCCTTCTTCAATCGGCAGCCGTTCCTCCTCTGTTCAATCTGTTAGCGCTGTGTACCACTGCACCAAAGCATCGATACAGCGCCCTGCTTTGATTCTTCCCCGCATCACCACCAGCAAAATCTCCTTCCCATCCACCACTCATCTGCAACCATCCATCTCCCACTCTTCTATATCGTCCAAATTTCCACTCTCACCCCTCCTCTTCACCTGTCCAGAAAGAATAAGAAAAATCCAAAGAAAAAGAGAAACTCACCAAACAAAACCCTCACCCACTTCGTCTCCGCCCCGCCCTCCGTCCCCCTTCCAAACACCCTCAAATACAGCGCCGTCTCAATCGCACTAAACCTCAAATCCTCCTTACTCATTTCGAATTTCGAATTCCTCTTCGGTCCGTCTTCGATCCTCCACCCACGCATCCTCGCCGCCTTCTCAATACTAATCCTTTCTTCATCACCAAGTACTTGTAGCGCAGCAGCCCAAATCTCGGGCGAGAACGTATGGTTATCAAAGTCAGGCGGGGCAGACAAGTCCGCGCGGGAGAGCGATCCGTCGTGTTCGATGACGCCGTGCTTGTTGAGGTCGTCCAAGTGGAACGTGGTCCAGTGGCCGGTGGTGCTTGCCTGTAAAGCTTTGATGCCTACTATCAAGGTGGCGTTGGGCGAGAGGTTGATGCCCCTTTGCAGGCCGTGCATGAGTTGTGCGAGGGAGATATCTTGGCCGGAGTGGGGGAGGTAGCCGTGGTTGGCGAGGGCGTTGAGCATTGGGCAGGGGGAGCGGCCTTTATTGATGGTTAGTGGGGGGGGGCGAGCGGAGCGAGGAAAAAAAAAAAAAAAGGAGAAAGGGGAAGGGGGGTTGAAATACGGTCATTAGGTCCAGGCTTCTGCCATGAATGGTCCTCTTCATCTTCGCTTGTCCCGGTGAGTTTGGCGTAGGCCTTGATGCCGCTTGCTAAGATGGAGGTGAGGAAGGACATGACTTTTATGCCGAGGGCTGTGGAGGTTATGTTTGAGGAGGAAGACATCATGGTGGGCGACTTGATTTTGCGTCTTTGTGCTCCTAGTTCTTTCGGTGGGTTGTAGACAGTGTTGTATGCCGGTGAGTGGGTGTGATTGCGATGGTTTGTAAAGTCGTTTGAGTGAGTGTAAGCGATCCGAGAAGAGGTTCTGGTTATGACGGATTGTTGTTGAAGGTGAAGATAAAGTGGGAAGCTACCCCGGTTTTGATCTTGGCCTTGGAGCTATTCCCGTTGTTGGGGCGGAAACAACGTCACAGGTGGTACCCTTTCTTTTCCGCTCGCTCCTCGCCATGCTATGCTGTGCTGGCGAATTCCATGGATGGCGAGCTTATGCAGGTGAAATGGAGCAAGCTGATCCAATGAGGTTCCTGAGATAGTGAATGGATCTCAAATCAAGGCAATTGGTGTTACCATGCCCCTCCGTGTTTGGAACGGTTCCTGAATCGACATGGTACCTCAAGATGGAGGGCAGGAGTAGTATCTGTGCAATCGGTAACGGCTATTTCGACAATGTGGCTGTCTGTATGTTCGAAAACGACAAATTTGCTGAATATTTCGCGGGTACCTTGAAACTAGGGAGAACATCATATCTCGTGGATTGCCGCCGGTCAGGCGGTCTTGTAGTATTTTTACCATTAAAGATGGTCTTGTAGTCTGCTCTACTCAAATATCCCAGATATCTCCTGAAAACCAGTCCCAAGTAGGTATTCTTCGCAATGGCATATCTTTGAGCCTCTTCCCTCCCACCGAATCCCGCAAAAAAAGACAACCAAAAACGCCTTAATATATGAATCAGATCACCGCAGACCACATCCCACCTGTTGTTAATAGGCAATCTTCCCCCCCTTTTCACCGTGCAATCCCATCCCTACCATCACTCCATCCCTCCCCTTCTATCCATGGCCAGCCAGCCAGCTTACACCATGTTATCCTGCTGGGACTTCTGCCTCCTAAAGAACATGGCCCTCTTGGGCTTCTTGACCTTATCCATCGCATACCCCTTGGCAAACCCAAACGCCTTCTCCTTGATTCCCTCGGGACTCATGTACTGATCCAGCGGGTTCTCCTTCTTGACGAACAACATGATGGGCATGGTCAGGACAAACAAGAACATGAACCCAAACGCCATCCACTGCAGCACCTGCAGCGTCACGCCCTCCTTCATCAAGATGCTCGACCCCTTGATATGGGCCGTCGCATGTCCCAGCGCGCCCGCGGTCTCGGTAGTTCCAATGCAAGCAGCGAAAACAATCATCAGCCCCGCCCAGATAGTCGAGTAGCACCCCCTTCGAATGAACTGTTGCGTCTTGGTGAGCGGGGTACCGGGCGCCAGCGTGGCCAGCTTCTTCTTGACCAGCTTCAGCGGGAACATGAGCGTCAAGCCGAGAGCGAACAGCGCCGAGCCCGTGAGGAGCACTTTCCCGAAGATCTGGTCCTGCAGGTCCAGCCCCGTCAAGACCATGTTCTGCAGCTCCGGGATGGCGCCGCGGGCGTTGCTGTTGTTCATGACTTGGGGGAACAAGAGCTCGGTGAGGTGGATGATGTCCTTGGGCTCGGCCGGGTCGTAGTGGCCGGCGGCGGAGAGGCAGGTGCGGGTGTCGCCGTCGTCGCCGCACATGCCGAAGTAGCCGAGGCGGACTTGCATGGGCGCCAGAGTTCCTTTGGAGGAGGAGGTCAGGGCAACGACGTAGAGGGAGGGGATGGTGGGTGCCGAAGAGAGACAGCCGGAGAGGGAGAGGATGAGGAAGAGGATGGTGGGGATGATGAAGGTTAGGGGGGCGAGTTTGATGAATTTGAACCAGGCTGTAAAAGAGGGGATTATTTAGTTTATTGTATCGTTGAGTGTAGGAGGGTGGGGGAAGAAAGACTTACGCCCGCATTGGATTGCTATGGCCTTTTCTGCTCCCGCTCTGGCTAGATTCCCGGCAAATTTACCCATCGTGCCGGTGTATGATGTGGTTGAGGAAAAAGGAATAGTTGAGTGGTAGCTATCGAGAAGCGAGTGAAACCGAGACCGAGATCGAGAGCCGCGGCGATAGAAGACGTCAAGACGATGATGTTGACCAGCAACAATTGAATTATGTTGAAAAAGGGAAAGTCGAAGAGTTGAACCCGGAACTCCAAACTTTGAAAATGCTCAAGGACGAAGGACGATGGATGACTAGAGCGCTAGAGAAATAAGAAAACCCGAACACAAAAGAAAGGGAAATACAAACGAAAAGGAAAAGTGTTGACCCAACAAAGTATGCGTTGGCAGTTTGTTCTGTGAACTGGCATGATACAATGGGAAGGGAACTTGACGTCTCTGATATACATATACAATGCCTTTGCTTCCCGTGGTCATGGGTTATCCATCTGACGGGAAGGGTTATGCGCCATTGTGGGTCACTAAGACCTACCACATGCTACTACTACTGTCCATCCCGATGATCTGGGTAGATAGTCACCTAACCGTGAACCGTCTGTCATGAAATTTGGACTTGGTCGATATGGTGTGAACAAGTCATCAACAGCTAGTCTAGCTGGCTGGCTATCAGGGTATGCGAATCACCCACCCACGCGCTGAGCTCAATCACTGGCGGCAGTGAATACGATCGCCTTGTAGGGATTCTTCCGCGTTGATGTACATGGGGGATGCCCTTGAAAGTGTGTGATCTCCATAAAAATAATTCGACGAGGCTTCCTACAAGGTGTCGTCTGAAGAAGCGCGTGGTGAATCTGGAGTCAGTGGATGTCGTTCGTCCTCTGTTTTTTGTTTCTGTCAGCGATTCGACCAGACAAGCGCACTGCCCAAACCATGCCCCGCCTGCACCCTGGCCTCAGCGCTTCAAGTGGACAAGCGGCAAGCAAGGTGGTGTGACCGTTGATGGCTTCTGATTGGTCAAGGGTCTAGAATCACTCTCAATTGGGAATCCGTGAAACAAGTTCAAAATATGTAAACCCCTTGCCCATTGTCCCACTGTTAGCGCGCGGAGAACCTCCCCCAAGACCCCCAGACCCCCAGACCCCCCATAGCTTCCCGCTGTTCGTCCAAACTTTTTGAAGAAACGATGACGACCAGTCATTCCCTTCCCATCTTCATCTTCTCAAACACTCGTAATCAGTGGTTCAAGGTCCATGAATCTTTGTGTTCAGTTGAAGAAATGTCTCACCCACTCCACATACGCGCCGTGTCTTTGACAGCTGCCAACAAAGAAAACAGTCAAGAGGAGCCAACATTAAACGCAACCGCCAACGCACGTACCTCCCCATTGTCTTAAACATTACACTAGCACGCTTGAGCGAGACATCAAAGCCTAGTGTGCCAAGCGCGCCACAGCAGTCTTCGCGGGAGCATCTTGGGCAGATTGCGAGCGACAGCGTAAGGCGACGTCCATCATCATTCTCTGGGAAGTGTTCAGCAACAGATGACTTGGCTTTTGACGGCTTTGAGGGAGAGGCACCTGCGATAGCTAAATGGGGACGCCGGCCGGGTCATCATCGCCATGGTTACATGCATACCAGATGCCTACGCCGCGCCTGAGCATTGGGTCAATCTTGAGCCTCATCCCCAAGATACCTGCCAATATCGATTACATAAACTTGGCTCGTCACGTTACCGAACCTTTCTTGATATTGAGTGGCCAGTCCCGAACCGAGTCGCCGTCTTCCGTCGGCTTCAGCGATGCCCATGTCAATCGGACCTTGAGGCCTTGGGGAGGCACATTCTCAGCCCTATCAGGGACGTACCTCTAGCGAAGGTGCAGGGAAGAAATCCTCTTGGCTAGGACAGGTACCTCAATGCTTATTGCCCCGGAGCTTACCCCGACGCTAGTCCTCGAATTCCGTACAATGAGCGCCCAGAGATCGTGAGGGTTAGCTGTTGTGTGACGTGAGGAGAAAGGTCAGATGTGTCTCCATGATATTCCACGATATCGAACGTGGCTGGAATCGTATGATGACGTCCCCGGTCTGAAAAGGACGGTTAGCCATTCGGGGTATTGCACCGACACTTCTTCACGGCAAAGTTGCAATTTGACGGCGATGACGGAGATGCTCAACTCAACTCATGATGACTACAAGACATGCAAAGGTACCTGCAATGTTCTTCGCCCACATCGAAACCAGGGGTTGGGGTAGTCAGACTATCTGAGATATCGACCGTGGTCTAGAACGTCTCCCCATGTCTCTCCCCTGATCACCAAAGGAACCGCGATGCTGAGACACAGCAAGGTAGGTAGGCCGAGGAAGAACCCCGCGGTGCCACGATCCACCAGTTCGATTGTGCGGTTGTTGTTGTTTGCACCGGGGACCTTTGCTGTGAGACGATCAAGAGCTTCATCAGGTGAGCCATGGCCTACGGTCCGAGCCTATGCAACCTTTCGGATGTACAACTGGGTGAGCAAAGCACTGCGACCTAGGGATTTTTCACCGCAAGTTGATGAGGCCAGAGGGTACTTTATGACTGCTAACCGAATGGCTCGTCGTTCATTAAGTTAAAGCATATGTCATTCCAATGTCGGAAGGCTGGAAGATTTAGTGCTGACTACGGCTTACTCCTTGGCTTGGATGCATTGCTGCGGCGCGTGCGGTCAACCCGTCGGTGCGGTGTCGGGTATCGTTACCTTACCCCCAACTGTAACGTTATCGAGAAACTGAAGACGTCAACCGTCTTCTCTACGGTGCTAGCTACCTAATGTCTGGATTCTGGACCGTCCAGAAGTCAGGTAGCCATATTCGATGTCTTGATATCAGTCTGTCTCATAACGGCTCGATGCGCAAGAGATGCCTCGCGAAGCACTATCTATTCCCCAGGATCATCGCAATTTACTGACAGAAGCCATATCAGACGCCCTCGACTCCCAACTTGACGACACACACACACACACACACACACACACCTGATGTAACGTAAACTGCCGAGCCCGCTAATCCAACATACCGCGGACATCTCATCAGGTCCCCTACCTCTATGGATTGACGGCAGGTGTAACCAATGGACTGTTCTCCAAGGACCAATCAGCTTCGCGTCTTCAAGCTGAACCGATGAGCTGCTGTAGGGGTCAATAGCTTCACGAGAGCTTCGGGAAGAGGGGCACAGCCCCGAGCCACATGGTCTCGAGCGAATCATGGGCCATCCCAGACGACGTTTTTGTCCTGTCGTGCAGCCAGGCTGGATGCAGTGCACAGCCTATACAACATGTTAACGTCAGAAGCTGTCTTGACGGCCAAAGAAACGATAGCTGGTACACATGGGGTCTTCTTCGGTCGTGAACACAAGCTACTACGGACACGGCACATTGTGGCTTACAACATGCGTTTTCAAGTCAGTGACTTGAGGAATGGATGTAACCTTCACCCGTCCCAAACAGATAATACCGAATCGAGTGGCACGTCATTCGCCGAGTAACTTTTCTCAGTGTCATCTCTCAGGCCAAGTTACGCCCTCTCTGCAGTGACGATGGCAGTGCACACTTCCTTGAAGCTTCTACGTTGAAACAGCGGTATGCAGAGATCTGGGGATGATTGATGGTGTATTCTCCGCGTCTTCTCGGAGTTGGGCCGTCGAGGTTCTCACCATGATATAACCCTAGCTTTGGCTCACTACCTCCCTTCTCGGGAACGATGTCCATTTCCGTTCTGCACTCTGCCGAGCTCACAGAAACACCCGGAAAATGACATCTCCATCCAACCTCAAAACACACCGAGCTCCTTCGCTTGAGCAGCGTGGAACCACCACAATGGCCCTCACTTTCAGTCACCTCACTGCCGCAACCTTTGAGAAAGATGCCGGACGCGGAAGGAAACGACCCAGAGTCAGAGAAGCTGTTTCATGTGAACAATGCCGGACTCGCAAGATTCGTTGCGATCGAGAAGCACCATGCAAGCCATGCAGAGACCGCGGCCATGCTTCAAAATGTGTCTATAGTAGCCACAAGGACCGTAATCAACATGCTGCTCCTAGTCCTCCTGCCAACAAGACAGAGATGGCCAAGTCTCCCAGCAAAAGTCCGCCTGAGACGCCCTCCATCGAGGTGATCCCACCCTTCCAGACATTTACTCCTCCCGAGAGCGCCTCCTCCTCAATCAGCTGGGAGATACCCGAGCGAATGCTTAGTATCGACCGAGCACTCTCTCCCTTCTCCCGACAGCCTTCACCACTATCCAGTCCCCGAAGCCCTCGTTTCCAAACATCATTGGCCTACAAAACCCGCATAATCGGGCTCAGTCACTGGATGGCTCCCTGCAACAATATTGACGTCGTCCGCGCCATGCTCGACCACTCCGAGCCCTTCAACCCGTGCCGCAAAGCCTTCCACAAGCTCAAGACCATGCTCCGCTTGCACAACTCCATCCCCCCTTCTTTTCCAACGCTAACAAGCGACACCGACCTCAAACTCCTCCTTCCTGACCGGCCGACCTGCGACCGCTGGTGTGCCCAGTACCAAGCCACTTATGGGCGCATCTACTCCATCCTCGACCCTAAAGCCCTTGGCACGGACGTGGACCGTATCTACACCGGCATCCTCTCCCACCCTGTTCACGTCTCCAAAGTCTTGCTAGCCATGGCCATCGCCATGCAATACTCCTCTTCCTCCGACCGCCTGTACGGTAGGAGCATAGCCCGCCAAGTCGAGGTCTTCCTCCACTCTTCCAGTCGGTTCCAAAAACCTTGCATCGGCGTCGTGCAGGTGCATCTCCTCCTCATTATCCTCAAAACCATTTCCGCGTCGGACACGGACAAGATCTATGATTTGCTGGGTCTGCACGGGATCACGATGCAGATCGTGTGGAACATGGGTCTGCATCGGGATCCTGCGCTGTTTGCGGATGTCAGTCCCTACCACGCGGAGGTGAGAAAGAGGCTGTGGGCGGCTTATGTCCGGTTGAATCTGGATTATTGTGTAAGGAGCGGGACACAATTCACACTCCGTCTAGAAGAAAGCGACTGTCCCCTGCCAACCACCGCCGGTCTTCGAGTGCCTGCGACGGACTCGACCACTACCACCACCACCACCACCACCACCACCATACTTGGATGCGAACCGGACAAGCAGGCAAGAGCAGATCTGGACTTTGGGATCGCGGCCGCACGATTAGCCAACGTCATTGGACCCATGCAACAAACTCTTTACTCGTCCAATGCCGGGGAAGCCTCGGACCCCATCCAGATGCAGAGCGAGCTCAGGGCGGCATACGAGGAGATCATTGCTTCCCTCCCGGCGGCAGAGCTTCAACAACAGGGTTCTGACTCAGCAGATCCCATCCAGTCCCTCCAACACTCCATCCTCTCCATCACCTTCCACAGCTTTCTCTCCATCATCAACCTGGCCTCCACCCTCGGCTCCCTGCCTCACAGCTCGCAGCGGGCGTCGCTAATGGAGATCTGGGACTGCTCCACATCCGTCGTCCACGAGTTCCGATCTCTGTGCCAGTCGTCATTATCCCCAGACCCAAGAAACATAACAGACATAACCTGGCACCTCCTCTGGACAGACGCCTGTCGCGCGGTGCTAGCGGCTTGCTGGACCGTCTCCCGACTAGGGGAACTGTATCAGTCCCGGTCAACCCGGTCATGTCGTAGCACGACGGTGCACATGCACGTATTCCAGCAGGTCCTAACGGATACGTTGAAGTTCTTGTCTGGGATGTGGAAGGCCAAGTTTCATTTGGGACCGGTGGCCGCCAAGACAAGTCTCATTCTGGCTGTTACTCTCAATGTGACGATTGCTGTACAACAACAAAACCGCAGCAGTAGCTTGAATGTGGCACGTGAGCGAGCTGCACCGGCACTGATGGAAGTGGGCGTCGTCACTGCCGAGATGTTGGTGGAGGAGTTTATTGCTGCTTTGCAACAACGGCAGCTTCAGCAGCACAGCCGACAGGATCAAGTTCCCACCAGTAGTAGGCTTCCGGATCTCAGCGGTCTGGGCATCATCATGCCACCCTCATGTTACTCCTCCAGTGCCTCCCTGTCCCTGCCCAGTCCAGAAGACATGGGGGAGTCCATCGTGTCCATGTCTGTAACAGGGACGGGTGCCAGTAACTACGCCTCATGGCCTCACCATTTAGCACGCACTCCCTCCAACACCCTTCTCGTTCCGCCGACGAGTTCATCATCGGGAGCGAGTTCGATGGTGGGTACGCCGTCGTTGACTACGCATAAGTACGAGTGCGAGTATTTTGACTTGGAGTTTTCGACTGTACCAGAAGTGACTGGTTTCGGAAGCGTTGCACATGGTTTGTCGCAGGGCTGCCACGGGCACCATGACTTTTATCTTGACGATGAGCAGCAGACGCAGGAGGGGATGGAGAGATGGTTGAATGGGATGAATGGGATGAATGGGTTGAGGTTGTGGCAATGAGGCAGTCAGGCAGTTTGGTGGCTGCGAGATCAGCAGTACTGCCTGGGATTTTGGATGTCTAGAGAGAATGGGGGAATGAATTCAGCGTGGAAAGAGGGAGGCGGACTGGAAGTTTTGTAAGACTTGTAGTTTTTCTTATCTGTACCTATTTATTAGTTTCTGAATTCAGCAAGGCATTAGCCGATCATAGGGGAGCAACGAGCCCCAATATGGAAGACCAAACATCAAAACTTGGGACAATGAGAAGGAACCATAGAGGTACATGTAGCGTAATGCTAGCTAGAGGTTTCCAGAGAGGAAGAACGATGAGCTTACAGGAACATGTCTCTTCAAAAGTATGGGCTTGAATGATTTCAATTCCTCACTGAGGTGAAAGAAATGAATGGATGTTTGTTTGTTCAAGCGGTATATAGTGCCGGCGCAAGCTATCAGGTAGGTAAGGTATCAAGGAGTAACAACCATGCGTCGACCTTGCCGACCAACTCCGGCCCCTTGGTAGAAGTGCAAGTAGACCGACGGACCGAGTACACACATCGCAACCTCGTTGTTTGCGAACAGCTATATCTTCCGGCTTACAAACCACTCCAAATCATATTTTCAGGATGATGAACGATCAATTGCACCCCTTTGTAGTATCAATCCGTGCGACATCTTGTGGAAATCACCGGGTGACTGGTGCCTAACTCGTAAATGTCTCCCCGTCAGAACCACCACCATCACGACCACCTGCGTACACTAGAGGTAGACGATCCCTAACCACGGTCAAGAGACAGCTAGTGGTATGATTCTCGCTTAGGGTTCAATCCTGAGCATTCTTGCGAGAGGTCCCGGGTTCAATCCCCGGGTGGCCCCATTCTTTTTCGTCTTTTTCATATTTTTTTCCGTCCTTCAGGGTTCAATTAAGCTTCTCGGCCCTCTCTCTCTTTTTTCTAGAAACAAGTTCCATTCTTACTGTCTTTACCATTTATTGCCTTTTCCTCTGTCTTTCTTCGGGTTTTTTACTTTTACCTTTTATTTTTATTTTTTGTCTTTTGCTACCGCCGTTTCTGCTCCGACTGCTGTTTCTAGGTAGGTAGAGGTATGTGTTGTGTTGGAACAGGCTCGTTGCTGATGTTCGTTCTAACACCTTCTGATGACGTTCGTTCGACCTTTCGACAATGACAACAATGGATGGTCCTCATCAACATTGCCAAATTGCGGAAACCTAACCCACCACTACTGACTGTACCTGCAGGCAGCTCCATTATCATTTCTCTGTTTACATGCTACCCACCTACCCACCTTACCTTACCTCTACCCTTCCACGAAGTGACACACATAGGTAGTCTTAGATGTCCCTGACCCCCCAACCCAGTCAGTGCATTTATAAACAAAACGCCCTGAACGGCTGAACCAATTTAGGACTTGGGTACTCCTTCCTGCCTGCGGTAGGTACCTACCTACCTACCTACGCTACCTAATTTGCTACCATCATGGCATCATCAAGCATCCAATTTCCGAGGACACACATTGAAAAGCAACCAGTAACTTGCAGTTGTAGCTGATATCCATCCGCACTACATGTAGAGATACGAAGATACACACGTTCCAAAGAAGCGCCCTCGCTCGCTCGCTTACATGATGCAATATCACCCACCACCACCACCACCACCACCACCACCACCAGGCTTCTATCATAAGATCCCAGGGGTCTACACTACACTATGTAGAACAAATGCATTGATAAGCCAAGTACGATAACGTACCACTTACTACCCTACACGAACTCAATCACCACTTTTGATTGCACCGGAGACTTTTTTTTTGGTTAGTGGGTCGGAGACCTTTGTTAGCCCGGTCGCCGACTTGCTGGCGGGAGATCATCGACAGGGGTAGATACGTGTGGTGGAGGAAAAAAGAGAATTCCATGACATTGCCTATTTGAACTTGTACCTCGGCTGTTTTGTTTGATGGAGGACAGCACAGGTTAGCATCAGGAAGTTGAAAATGAATTTTGAGAAGAAAAAAAAAATGACACGATCGCAAGAGTTTTGGGCTACGCGCGTGTTAGGTACCTTACCTAGGTACGCTTTGGAAAGGATGGTACCTACATAGGTGATGGTGTGTTCCAGACTTCCAGCATCTTCCAGGCTTGAACCATGTCAACTTAACTAAATCCACTAAAAACTAAACTCAAGTGAGCCAAGCACGGCGGCTAAAAGCATTTGGCCGGTCGACCGATCGACCCAAGAAAAGGATTTTTACCCGCTATGTCCGGAGTTTCGGTGGAGTGGAGCTTTTGTTGGGTAGTGTGTACAAGGGGGTGGTGGAAACTAGAAATCTGGGAAAAGCATTCATAAGCGTGGACAAGGGTATCCATCCAACTCCTCGGTACATCCATCGATACCACGAAGACCTCTACCAAGTAGTCCATGACAGGACTGACATAAAAGAAACAAGTGAGAACAGGTTTCATGTGAACCATGGAGCACTGTTTTTCTTGACTTACTTTCTTATTTTGAATCCTTCATTCATCCTCTTCAGTCAGCATACGTACCATCAATTTCTCTATCAGACTTCAAACCGTCAACAACCCATAGACTTAGTAAAGGATCACCAAAAGAAAACCAGAACACCAACCACCACAATGGGTTCCATCTCCGACCTCAAACTGGCCCAGCCGCTCACCCTCCCCAACGGCCTCACCCTTCCCAACCGCCTCGTCAAAGCCGCCATGGCCGAGCAAATGGGCTTCGGCAACCACCTGCCCAACCCCGAGCTCGCCGCCGTGTACGCCACCTGGGCCCGCGGCGACTGGGGCATGATCCTCACAGGCAACGTCCAAGTCGACCACGCACACAAGGGCGACGCCCACGACATCAGCCCCAACCACCCCGGTACCACGCCCGAGCAGACCCTGACGGCCTTCAAGGCCTGGGCAGACGCTGCTCGTCTGAACGGGGAGAGCAAGACGCCTGTTGTCGTGCAGATCAACCACCCTGGTCGACAGAGCCCCATGGGCGCGGGCACGAGAGGCTTGTTGGCGAAGGCGGTTGCCCCCTCACCGGTGCCGCTGGTGTTGGGAGAGGCGTTGGTGCCTCGCTTGTTGTCGAAGCTGCTTTTCGGCACGCCGCGCGAGTTGACGATTGCTGAGATCAGAGAGATTGTGCAACAGTTTGCTGTCACTGCGAGGATCTCGGCGCAGGCGGGGTTCAATGGCGTGGAGATCCATGCGGCGCATGGATATCTGTTGGCGCAGTTCTTGAGCAAGAAGACGAACAAGCGCGTAGATGAGTATGGCGGGTCAGCTGAGAAGAGAGCGAGGATTGTTGGGGAGATTATTGAGGAGTGTAGGAGGCAGGTGGCTGAGGCTGTTGGTGAAGAGGAGGCCAAGAAGTTTGTGGTGGGAATCAAGTTGAATAGTGCGGATTGGCAGGCGGGACGCGATGGAAAGGCGGAGGAGACGGATACGGCGGAGGAGGTGTTGAGGCAGATTGAGCTTTTTGAGCAGTGGGGGATTGACTTTGTGGAGGTTAGTGGTGGTACTTATGAGGATCCTCAGGTAAGTTTGCGTGTCTCCTTTTGGTGGTTTGGAGGGATGGGCAAAGCGGGAACCAATGATGCTAACGCCGAACAGATGTCCAACGGTCCCAAGCCCGAAAAGTCTGAACGCACCAAGGCCCGCGAAGCCTTCTTCCTCGAGTTTGCCAAGATCATCCGCACCAAGTTTCCCAAGCTTCCCCTCATGGTCACCGGCGGCTTCCGCACCCGTCAGGGCATGGAGGCTGCTTTGGCCGCTGACGATTGCGACATGGTCGGTATCGGACGCCCGGCCATCATCAACCCTTCGCTTCCCGCCAACTTGATTCTCAACCCGGAGGTGCCGGATGCGGATGCCCGCTTGTTCGACAAGAAGAGGGAAGAGCCGCACTGGATCGTTGAGAAGTTGGGCATGAAGACTATCGTTGGCACTGGTGTTGAGATTGTACGTCACGTTCTACCCCCTTTTTTTTCCCTTGTGTTTTCGAGTGTGTAATGCTGACTGGGTTCTTTTCTAGACGTGGTACGTGAACGAGCTCAAGAAGCTGGCCAAGTTTTAGGGAGACTGAGGGATGATCAAGTACACGATACCCACTATTTGGATTTTCGATAGAGATTTAGGCGTTGATTAGAGGCGTTAATAGTGTTCGCATAGCTGATTGTGCTGAAATCATCTCGTTTCCCGTAACGTGAAGGCCAGATTGCCCGGTTCGCTGCTAATGCGGCTGGCCGTCGACGAACCCGTGCTAAGTTTGTAACGCCTAGTCCTGAAGGCTTTCCTGGTAAGGTTGTATATCAATTAAAAGTCGCAGCCATAAACTTCAAACTGCGTAGACGATAGGTGGGAGGTGCGAATGGTCATTTGATGCATCGGACGTTAAAAAGTTGAAGTTGGGAAAATGAGGATGACGCAAGGCCGAACACCAAAAGAACGGGAAGCATGGGACGTATCAGAGTGACGAGTCTTTACACTAACAGTTCCTGCTGCTAGAACCTGCAAACTGAGTTAGTGTGAACTACATTTTTCCCGGCAGCGGTTCGAAGCGCTCGTGTGGCGCTGTCAACCGACCAGGTGTTTTGGTCAGGCCGTGCAGCAACCGCTCGTGGGCCCCAAGCCCCCGTCCGGTTCATCCCGTCAAGTTTGGGGCCAGAACTTGAATGTCAAAAGAAGTAAACTATAGGTGGTTGTGAACAAGTCATTTGGAATTACTCGTCTGGGCTGGAAGAGACACGTGAGGTCCGCTTTTAGTGACGACCTACTATGGCACCGAAAGCAGATGATTTGCATTTGCACTAATCTCTCACCTACGGCATCACCGCATGTAAGATCACGCCAGAGTAGACAATGCGCCCTTTCATTTATCGTGACCCATGTTTGATCTATCTATCGCTGAGACTAGAGCTACCTATAACCAAGAGGCACATGGAGTGAGTGGACATAATTATCTTTACACATACATACCTTACAACTCCGGCCCCAAAAGATGCCCCCCGGTAAAGACTACAAGAAGTTGAGGGGTGATGCGATGCTTAAACCAATGCGAACAAAATGAAAAGGAGGAGGAGTCCAGGGTATCATGTTCAAACGCTGATGGGAAACCCGTGACGTACAACCTGGCTCCAACACTCATACACAAAGCGACGGCCCGATCGACGATAGGTGAGGCTCGATGGCCATCACCTCACCACCACCCGACCGCATCACCACATTCCCCTAGATGGTTCCCCGCCTCCTTCCGTATCCGGGTAAAAATAAGGTGGGCCGCTGTACATCAAGCCAGTCGTCGGATCCTCCAACATGTCCATCATGGGCATTTGAGGTTGTTGGTACTGATCGCCAAACCCCTCGTCTCCCCACATGTTTTCAGCGAAGACTGTGTTTGGCTCCATATAGTTGACAACACCCTCCATGATCGACGACGGTTCCTGCGGTGGCTCTTGGCCCAGTGCATGTGTAGTGGGAATAGACGTGGCACCCGGATCTGTACCAACAGAAGGCCCTGGCATGAGCGACGACGAGTCACTGCCACCGGCAAGCCCAATCCCTGCCGTTGGCGCCAGTGCCGTGGCCGATGGTCTGGTTTCTGTGTCTGTTCGTGTTGCTCCTAAAGAGGTGTTATTCGAGTTACCGTTGCCCAGGATGCTCACAAGCTTTTCGACGTAGGGCGGAGCAGGTGGCCGTGTCCACGTCTGCCTGAGCAGCACTTCGGACCGTTTCTGCCAAGCTTCAAGGACTTTTCGAGCGGTTTGGAAGTACAACCGGTTTGTCATGTCAAAGAGGTCGGGATTAAGTCGGTAGACGAAGGAGATTTGCCGCCAGGCGCGATCGATGAGGTCGGTCTTGGCGTTTGCTGTCTCCATGTGTTCATCACTGGCGGACGGAGACTGCATCAGGCACAGCTGCGAAACGACGTACATAAAGTTGAATGGCTGGAAGTACACGCGCGAAAACCAGAAGAAGGCGGGATCGTTGTTGAGAATGTTGAGCTCGTGGTGCTCGAGGTCAATGATCGCTAACCTGAAAGCGCGGTCGACATCGTTGAAGCCTTGTTGGTCAGAAGTGGGAGGAGGTTGAGGTTTGGCACTACAGAGTTTCCTAATGAAAAAGTCCTTGAACTTGAAGGCCAGGGCATGAACCGGGCCGTTGGAGGGGTGCAAGTGGTAGCGGTCCGTAAACGCTGACAACTCGAGGGCTAGTTGTTCGACGGTGCGGCGGTGACGTTGGTCGTCGGAACCAGGGGCGTGGCTGCCTGGGAGATCGGCCGCGATCATGACACCTTCGAAATCCTGCCCGCTCGTGAGGAGGAAATCGGTGGCTTTATAGGACATGAGGCAGAAGATCATTTCGGTGGGGCCGTCGCGTTCTACAAAGTCTTCTTTGGCATCGGGATGCATGTCGGTGTCTTCAAGGTTTCTGGGGAGCTCGGTGGACCAATCTCGCACAACCGCCGCAGACTTGAAGCCGGATATTGTTGCAGATTTGGCATCGAGCACGATGAGCTGCCACCAAAGCCGCCTTCTCATCTCGGTTTCGAGAGGTGGTAGCCCTAGTCGTTTGCCATCAACGTGAAGACCCAACCTTCGAGCCAGGCGTATGGCGGTGCCAAGCAGAACCCAAGTGACATGAGGATTGAACTGGCCTTGAAGCGATGTCTGTGAGTGTCAGCATTGCGGCTTCAACAAGTCGTGAGGGATGGCATACCAAGTAAAGAGTAAATGCCTGGAGAGTAGTCAGGTCGTTCGTGCTGAGGAAGCCCATTCGTAAAAATGTCAACCGAGCACCTTGCGCAAAGTCCCGAAGAGCCTGCTCCCTGTCGTAGCCCAGCCGCTGCGCGCACTCATCTGTATCCAAAGACACGATCGCCATCAAAAAGATGGAGAAGAACAAGGCCCGTATGTTGGGACGAAGTCCGAACGGCCCACTAGAAGCCTCCGCGACGTATCTCTCCAGCGTCGGCCTGTGGATAATCTTCATTAAGGGGTTGACTCTCTGGAAGAAAATCTCACAGAGCTGCCAAACAGCACCGGGTTCAGGCCAAAACGACATAGGATCAAAGGTTGGAGTGTCGGCCCCGAGGATCAGCTCTGAGCCATCGTCTGGCGAAGTGCCCACCATGGCTCTAATTTCCCCTAGCTGTATAATTGTTGGTAAGCCGGAAGATACCCAAACGCGGAGATGATGACATACCTCTTGGTACATGGTGCCCAATAGGGAGTCCATGAAACGAACACCGCCCTCCTCCTGGATCAGTCTCGGTTTACCTCTGGAATCCCAAGAAGTGGTAGGTGTAGGCGTGACGGGAACAGCCAAACCTTGGCCACTCGCTTTAGCAGCATCCATTTCACGCCTCATTTGCTCCATTTTCTCTGTCACAGCAGCCAGTTTTTCCTGGAGCGCTTGGTGTGGTGGCCGACGTTTTCTTAGGGGAGCCGGTTTACTGGGTACGCACGGGACATTGGACTGTGAGGAGGCAAGGTTAGCAGGCTGATGCATGATGGGTGAATTATGCGGGACAGCCAACCCTCTTGCAGTTGTCGCAGGGGAACACTCGATTGCACCTGATCTTTCTTCCCTGACATAGCTGGCAAGCAAGAATACGAGGCTTGGCTTGGCGCAGTTGTTGCTGCTGAGGTTGACTATTCTGCGGTTGGTCATGAAAGGAACCCGGAATTGGAGCTTGGTCCCATGGAGACTCCAATTGGGCCGGAGACTGGTCCCATTGGGATTCTGCTGAGCCTGGAGTTTGGCCCCATGACGGCTGAGATGGGGTTGAGACTTGAGGTTGTTGAGTGTGAGACGGAGGTTGAGCTGCTGTAGTCAATGGAGCAGGTTGTGGAGGAGGGGCTGATTGGGCGGATGGATCAGCAGCCCCTGAAGAAGGCCTCGAAACCCCTGGAGCAGTGCCCGAGACAGAGGGCCGAAGGGCCATGGGCACGTCTTGGTAAGGGTCCATGACTGCTGCCGGGTGGTCGGTGAGTGCCGGTGGTGATGATGCCGCGATAGTCTTGTAGTCGAAATGGTGCGAGCATCTCTATGGGGGATGTACCCCGGTAACAGAACGAAGCGAGTCCCACGGGTGAGATCAGATGCGAACTGAAGAGAGGGAACGACTAAGTGGTGAAGGTCCAAGAAACGCAACGAAAGGTACTTGATGATGTAGCAAAGAGGCTGAGCCAAGATGAAGAATAGCGTTGAGACGGAGCCAGTGAGAGTGAAATGATGCGAAATGAAGTGGAAAGGAAAAGAAAGGTAAAGGCCGCGAGGACCTCAATGACCGGGAAAGTCTCCGATATGTCAGGTTGATTTGTCGGATCGGATTGGTGGCTGCTTTCCACTTTCAGGGCAATGGGTACCAATGGTACCTTCCTACTGTGCTGGCGGTTGACACTCTTCTTCAGGTCGCCCGTTTTTTCCTCCAGTTCTGCCTCCCACTCCTACACGAATTTTGGGCTTGGAAGGAAGTTGTCGAGAGTGTGAACCCAACTGGAACGAAGCGTCAATGCTGACTCGACTGTCTGTTGTTGCCTCGCTGCCTGTGCTGTTGGCAGGCTGACAGGCAGGCAGCAGAAACGAGAGCGGGAATATGACGCCGACGTCTTGGCCTAAGTAGTGTACAAGTTGGAGGTGCCCTGACATGGAATGGAACGAACTCCCGCATCATGAGGGACCATCCGGTACCGCCTCCCCCTGTTATGTAGCAGTGACCACAGCAATGGTAGTGTGTATGGTAGTGGTCGGTGGGTAGGGAGTCGTCTTGGCATCTTGGCGTCAGGGCATCGGTGAAAGCGAAACCGAGCATCACAGTGGACACAATGAAAAATAATGAATAATGTCAATTAGAGGTATCCCCAAGTTTGCCAACATGAACTGGCGGAACGTGTTATTGGACGCGCATGGCGGAGCTAACTCAGTCGTTGGAGAACAAATAATGAATTGGAGAAAAAGTTGGCATCATGGCAGCTTTTGGCAGTTAGTTCGGCAAAACAATGTTCACAACTTCACTACACTACATATGATTCGTCATCATACTCATTGGACAATATTGGATATTGGACCGCGAGGTGCATCGGCAGTCGGGTGCTAGACCTTCCGGCGCCAGCGCTTTGACTGTCCAGACTTGGAATTTGTGCAATCAAGCGATCTGGACCACTCTGTGGCTCGTGCTCTTTTTCTTCTTTTTTTCCTTTTTTTTCTTTTTTCTTTTCTTTCGAATAGTGTACGTACACTATGTACTGCACTTACCGCGAAAAGGGGACTAGGAGCAAGTTCAGCCCAGAAGGGTTCAACTGGGAACCGCGAATGGAATTTACCGCCCTGGCCACTCCTGGCACATCTAGGGTGCATACCCATCCGCGCACAGATAGGTGCGTGATATGTACACTATTGTACGCATGTAGGTGTAATGTACTATGATCATCTTCCTGTTTTGGTTGGCATGATGAGTTGTATTAAGGTTGAGGTACATGCAAATTCACCTTAGCAGGCTTCTCGAACAGCTCAGAGAAACAAACACATCTTAGACGGCGGTGTTTGAGGTTATTCTGAACAAAGTTGCTTGGCACCCGCCTGTGACATTGTGGATGAAGACTGAGGTGATTGATTCGATGACCGCCCCGAACGCCGATTCTTTTCGGATTCCTCGCGGAGTTAACACCGATCCGTGCCCGCCGCACAACCGCACTTACCACTACACCTGAATTAAGATAAGCGCGCTCTAAGCTTTTGATCCATCCTGTCACTTCCTCTTTGCCTTGCTTCGATCACGCAACCCGGACCACCACCCCCAAACCTAATGTGACAATGGTACATACGTAAGGTACCTGCCCGGCTTAGTGCAGACGTCGGTGCCTGACGTGCTCAACGACGGTTTGGTGTTAAGACGGCCGGTGCCGGAGCCCCCCCCCCACAAAATATTTTCAATGCCGGGATCGCCACCCTCCCCCGGCCGGGCCATCATCCATGGCATCCCCGGACTCCACTACTAACTGTGACTGACGGCCCATCCCCAGTCGCTGAACGAGTCGCTGTGACTCGATTTCCAATCCGTCGTCGGCCCCTCTTGGGGTTACATCTGTTTTCAAACACCCAATTGCAATTCCCGTCCGCCAGTGAGTGCCATGGTCAGTTGCAAGTCGTGATAGCTGGTCCATCATGATGATTCACCCCGTGGTATGTTGACTTGTTCCTCTTCTACCCTCCCATTGCCATTGCCATTGCGACTAACAGCAGCCTTCCTTACCCGCTTTCAGAGAAGAGCCCTGGCCGTGGCTGCCAGCAGAGCCCCCCGTCAATTCCTTGCAACCGCCTCGAGAACCACCTCCGTCCGCAGCGTCCGCGCCGCCGCCGCCGCCGGTTCCTACTACAGCACCACCTCGCGCCGTCTCCAAGATGCCTTTCCCTCGCAACTCGAGAACCTGGCCTCTTCGACCCTCCCCAAGGTCGTTCCCCAGGTGCCCCAGACCTTGACCGAGAAGATTGTCCAGCGCTACTCGGTCGGCCTCGCTCCCGGCAAGAAGGTCAAGTCCGGCGACTATGTTACGCTCCAGCCTCACCACTGCATGACCCATGACAACTCGTGGCCCGTAGCCATGAAGTTCCTGTCCATCGGCGCCTCCAAGATCCACGACAACCGCCAGGTTGTCATGACCCTCGACCACGACGTGCAGAACAAGAGCGAGGCCAACCTCAAAAAGTATCGCCAGATCGAGGAGTTCGCCAACACGCACGGCGTCGACTTCTACCCTGCAGGCCGGGGCATTGGCCACCAGATCATGGTCGAGGAGGGCTACGCGTGGCCGGGCACCGTCACTGTCGCCTCTGACTCGCACAGCAACATGTACGGCGGCGTCGGCTGCCTGGGCACGCCCATGGTGCGCACCGACGCGGCCTCCATCTGGGCCACGGGCAAGACATGGTGGCAGATCCCGCCCATCGCCAAGGTCACCTTCACCGGCCTGCTCCCGCCCGGCGTCACGGGTAAGGACGTGATCGTCGCTTTGTGTGGTCTCTTCAACAACGACGACGTGCTCAACCACGCCATCGAGTTCACCGGCGCCGAAGAGACCATGCGCTCCATCCCCGTCGACGACCGCCTGACCATCGCCAACATGACCACCGAATGGGGCGCCCTCTCCGGTCTCTTCCCCATCGACGCCGTCCTGGCCTCCTGGATGCGCGCCAAGGCCACCGTCACCGCCATGGAACACCCCGAGCTGGGCGACAAGGCCAAGTTCACCCACGCCAAGATCGATGCCCTGCTCGAGAACCCTCTGGTCGCCGACCCGGGAGCCACCTACGCCAAACAGCTCTACCTCAACCTCTCCACCCTCTCCCCCTTCGTCGCCGGCCCTAACTCCGTCAAGATCGCTACTCCCCTCAAGGACCTCGAGGCCCAAAACCTCAAGCTCGACAAGGCCTACCTCGTCTCGTGCACCAACTCGCGCGCCTCCGACATTGCTGCCGCCGCCCGTGTGTTCAAGGACGCCGCCGCCGACAACAACGGCGTCATTCCCAAGGTCGCTCCCGGCGTCAAGTTCTACATTGCCGCCGCCTCCCTCCTCGAACAAAAGCAAGCCGAAGACTCGGGCGACTGGCAAGTCCTTCTCGACGCTGGCGCCGAACCTTTGCCTTCCGGCTGCGGCCCCTGCATCGGTTTGGGTACCGGTCTTTTGGAGCCCGGTGAGATCGGCATCTCCGCTTCCAACCGTAACTTCAAGGGCCGCATGGGTTCCACCGACGCCAAGGCTTACCTCGCTTCTCCCGAAGTTGTCGCCGCTTCTGCTTTGAAGGGCAAGATTGCCGGTCCCGGCTGGTACCAAAAGCCCGAGGGTGTCGAGAAGGTGATCATCGGCGAGGGCAACGGTGTTGTTGAACAAGACAAGGCCATGTCCATTGAAGACGCTCTCGACAAGATCATTGCCGAGGCCGAATCTCTCATTGCCAATGCCGAGGCTGGCCTTGGCTCCGAATCTGCCGAGCCTGCTGCTGCTGCTGCTGCTTCCGAGGAAGAATCTCTCACTGAAATTCTCCCCGGCTTCCCCGAAGCCATTTCCGGTGAAATCATCTTCTGCGACGCCGACAACATCAACACGGACGGCATCTACCCCGGCAAATACACCTACCAGGATAACATCACCCCTACCAAGATGGCCGAAGTCTGCATGGAGAACTACGATCCTTCCTTTGGCTCCATCGCTCGCGCTGGTGACATCCTCGTGACAGGCTTCAACTTTGGCTGCGGCAGTTCTCGTGAACAAGCGGCCACCGCCATTTTGGCGAAGCAGATCCCGCTGGTCGTGAGCGGTAGTTTTGGAAATATCTTCAGCAGGAACTCGATCAATAACGCGTTGATGGGCGTTGAGGTGCCCAAGCTTGTCCAGCGACTCCGAGAAGAATTCGGCGAGAAGGTGGCTACTAGACGCACGGGATGGAAGTTGACGTGGGATGTGAGACGCAGCAAGGTGGTGGTGGAGGAGGCTTCGGGCAAGAAGTGGGAGCAAAAGGTTGGTGAGTTGCCGCCGAATGTGCAGGAGATTATTGCCAGGGGAGGATTGGAGAAGTGGGTTAAGAGTCAGATTGAGGCTTGATTCAGTTCGGATCCTCACTCAGTCAGTCTGCTTTTTTCCATTGATTGATATCTCAAATGTGGTTCAGTGTTGAGTTTGTGAGAAGTAGAGCGAGATGTCTCTTGCTTGATTGAAAAAATAGGGTGGCGGCAAGAGCATTGATAGGATTAGACAAAAGTACAGTACAGGTACAAGTACATATGGTAGTCCCCGGTTGTAGGTAGATGGGATAGAGAGATGAAGGAAGAAGGAAGAAAAGACAAAAACACAGAAATGATATCCCTTGTACACACCACTGCAGCCCGGACTATGCAGAATTCCCCCTGACTTTGAATAGGGCGTTTCATACAGCTGGTTGGTTGATACCGTCCATCAGGAAGATATGGCTTGCATAGGTATCTCGATTACGAAAATGTGCTCTTCTGGTGAATAAAACACCCGACAGGTAAGGTAGTGAGGCACCAGAACTGTCCGACAAATTGACCCAGTCGGCTTTCGAAGCTGGCGAGGAATATAGTTTTGGATTTGTTGAAGATGAAAACGAAAGGCGACATGTGACAGCAGAGCAGAGGAGAAGACCCAGTCGAGGGCTTGGTTACCTAGGTAGGTTAGGTCTGAAAGTCCAGTAGTGGCTGAGTGCGCGGTAAGTGAAAAGAGGATAACAAAGTGGAAAACGGAAGGAAAGAAAAAAAAAATACCAGGGCGGAGGTAAACTACTAACCTCTAGGTAGAAATACCAACACACTGGAAAGGAGTGATGCTGCCGGCCCCTTGCAGTGGTGAATGGAAACGGGGAGGGGGAAAGTCTAGCGGAGGGCGGAGGGAACCCAACCCAACCTGGGTCACCTGGACCGATCTTTCAATGGGGACAGACATTCCATCCCGGGTTCCATCGTGTGCAAAAGAAAAAGTGAAATGGAAGCAGTGAAGGCAAGTGGAACGAGGAAGGAAATCGCGTTGCGACTAACTGATTGTAGAGGTGGGTATGGTATGGTATGGCTCCTATGCTGCTGCTCCTGAGTCTTCGTTGCGTGTATGTGCTTGCATACCTACTGTTGAATAATGCATGGTCCGAGGAACTCTTTGACAACGAAGCCTCGAGTAGGGAATCTGAAGCAATGATGTATGTAGGTAGTCAACACGTCCACAACCAACATCAACCCACGGCAGGCCTTGGTAGTGTCATCATTCGTGAGGGTTGGGCCCAGTTCCGAGGATTTTCACAGACAGAGGCCCGAGGAGCTTTGGATTTGTATTTTTGTACTATGATATATCAACTTCGATGACCCTACGCAAGCCATATTCGGAAGCAGTACCGCTAGATAAATAGAAGGGGAAAAAAAGGAACAGGCATATCTTTCATGAAACCTAACGCCATTACGCCATAAACAATGACTACCAACAAGAAAACAACCCTTTTGCCCTCCCATTTTTCCCCCCTCCCTTCAGCCCAGATCCAGGATGCCACTCAGCATCAACCAAGCACAATAGCTAGCTAGCTAGCTAGCCACACTGGCTAGCCATCCACCTCACCTCCTCTTCTTAGCATTTACATTTCTCCCCGCCCCGACCTTGATCCGATTATTCCCCGTGCCGCCCTGCCTCTGCCCCGTCAAGATACCGGGCAAGTAATCATCATCCATCAGATCCCTATACCGCGTCCGCTTCTCCTCCTCCGTCCTCCGAATATACTCCTTCTGATCCTCAGCGAGAATCAGCTCCTTACCCCAACCTCCCTTTCCACCACCTTTCACATTCTGGTTCTTCCCGCTCGCAGTGCCGTGCGTCGGCTTAGGGATGCTGTAAACATTGCCGCGGTTGTTGAACTGGAAGTTCTTCTTCAGATGCAAAGTAAAGTTGCCGGCCGCGTCCGTGGTGCAAGAAACGCGGGTGAGGGTGGGCTGTCCGCAGGAAGGGCAGAATTGCTTGGTGGTGTCCTTGCAGACTTTCCAGCACCCGTGGCAGCGGAGAACCCAGGTCTTGAGAACGGTGATGCGCGCAAAGGAGGAGTCGAGGAGGTTGAGGTTGATGCGCAGGGAGACGTTGCGCATGGCCATGTCGGAGGTGATGAGGGCGGCTTGGAGCGTCTTTTGGAGGGGCTCGGGGGCGACGTGGGCGGATTCGCGGGCTTGGACCTTTTTGATGTTTGTGGGGGCTGTCGCCGCAAGTTCATGTTAGCAGCTGGTAGGTGGTAGGGTGGGCGAGCTTTTTTTTTGGAAGGGGGGGGGGGGGGG